>OX246737.1:99426565-100026565 GCA_945910005.1 Isoperla grammatica
GGTACCCTCCCGTGATTAGTATCTTATTATGTTGGTATTTAATTAAGTTGTCAGTATCTTTCGCGTATGTATTTAAGAGTGTTGGCAAATCCACGCAACTTATTGGTGGCTCAATCAATGGCTGATAAAGAACAAAGTCTGCACACCATTGGGGTACGCGCTTTATCCAGTGGCCCCATCTTATTTTAATTGTTATTGTAAACTTCCACTCAATCGCAACTCGCTCCCAGTGTCGCCTAGGCAGCTGCTATAAAAGCTGGATTCTGGAGCTACTCTACCTTGAGTCATAACGGGCAAAGAGCTTGAAGGAAAAGAACATATAGGAGGTTCTGGATTCAAATGTGGTAAATTTAGGGGAAAGGAAGTATTTAATTAGGGCTCCTCATCCGCCCAGCATAGTCACCACTAAAAGAGCGCATGCTCACCTCTGCTATCCAATGACCGGTCTTGTTCTTCCTGCTGACTATGGAGAAACTAAGGGAGGTGGAACGAGAGTTGTTGCACGGCTTCACCAGCTCCGCCTGGGCTCGAACACCGGACAGACATGACGCGACGATCACTAGCAACACAACAGCGCACTTGGCCATGACTACGGGCGCCTAACTTTGCAGACAGACAGAGACTGAGGTCATGCTTGTGTATGTGCATACGACGCGCAGTACTGCTTCTCTCTCTCTCTCTCTCTCTCTCTCTCTCTCTCTCTCTCTCTCTCTCTCTCTCTCTCTCTCTCTCTCTCTCTCTCTCTCTCTCTCTCTCTCTCTCTCTCTCTCTCTCTCTCTCTCTCTCTCTCTCTCTCTCTCTCTCTCTCTCTCTCTCTCTCCTCTCTCTCTCTCTCTCTCTCTCTCTCCTCTCTTTCTTCAGTACAGGATGACCCTTGATTCCTGGTTTATAGCGATGCTATAAATTAAAGAGACTTAATCAAAGCTATGACGAAAGAGCAACGTCTATGTTTAAGTGTTGTCTTTCCTTAATTAACGATGTAATCAGCCACAAGTTTTGTATTATGTCGGCCGCTGTGTTGCCTCGTATGACAGGCAGAGCTTCTTAGGAGCGGAGTAGGAAAGGGACAAGTACCGGTACCTATACCTATATTAAATTTTGGGAGAAAATGAGTGAGGACCTCTTTTAAATCTTTGTTTGCGAACACCAAGAACGCAGTTCTCATTTTTTTACTCTATATGGTTTCAAATAAGTGTTAGTACAACAAGTTTGACACTTTTTATTCACAGTGGTTGTAATGGGATGTGACATCACCGATATGAAGAAGCACTATATAGGTCACGTGCCTGCTAAAAAAAAAAAAAAAAAAAACGTTTTGATTTGTTTTTCTGGTCTTAGTACCGCGTAGAAAAAATATGTAGAAGAAAAAAAATATGTGGAAAAAAAAAAATATGTAGAAAAAATATAAATATATAAATAAAAGAAAACCCCGGGTTGAACAGCCTTAACCTTGCAATGTGACCTTGCAACAAACCCGTTTACTAGCAAGTAGTTTTGCTAAGCCCAACGTACGTACAAAAACACATGCAAATAATTGGCCGGCATACATCAGTACTCACAAGAGACGAGTGTGTGGATTGATGTTGTCGACTATTATTACTAAGGAGCAGCAAAGTACGCCAAACAGTAAAGATACGAGAACTAATTATCCTATTGGTCACGCTACGCTAAACTGAAGTAAATTGTACATGCTGGTATGTATATAGCTCGTCAGGGCCCGGGGAAGAATAGGTCCAGAGTGGCTATGATAATCGTAGGAGGCGACAAAAAGAGACTGTCCCATTACCCCTTTCGATTCGATTCGATTTCGGTTCGATCTCGGCCATGCAGCAATTGTGAATAAACGTTTTTCCGAGGTTTTCCTACGTTACATGGTGAATGCTGGGAAGCAGCCCTCGGATATTTTCTTCGTAACTAACCAACCACCCTAATATAGCAAGCAAGAGCAAGCACGAGCTCAGCCAAGCTCTGATTGGTCAAGCCACAACCACAATATTGTCGGCATCGGGATTGTAATCGGGATCGGAATCGCAATCGTACGTTTTCTCATGCTAACTCGTAACAACATTACGATTTTATTGTGAACAGAGCAATAAGAATTAAGAACCATGTTTAATACGCCTACGTTAACGTTTTCACGATTTCCGAATTGTGATTGCAATTCTGATAGTGACAAACCGCTTCGCTTGCACTTGTTTCCGGTACCTGATGCAGTCATGCGCGGCCAAACATTTACGACTTTGATTTTGACCATAAACTGGATTTTATAACATGACACGACTTGGCGTAGAAGTTTTGGATATAGGTTTCCGTGGGCATGAAAATTGCTTCTTGGACTTCCCGGATGTGCGGTTCTCATTATCATTGCTATCGATGTCTATGTCTACTGTCACAACAGGACGAGCTGTCATCCTCCAAATTTAGATAAAAGATGTTTATATTTCTGGTAAAACGTGTCAGCTTGTTTCCGTTGTCTAAAACCAAACCGCATAAAGGGGATCGTATGGAAGTAATCTCCTTTGGGAACATAATGTACGATTTGATGTATAATCTAGATTTGATACGTTTTTTTACCTATTGAATTTGTAGACATTTGTGCAGAAATTCAAATGCTTATACATTATTTTCGAGCCCACTAATGCAAAGACAGACAAAACAATTGTTTATCTGTGTCAAAGGGCTCCCCGCGACAATGGTTCTTATGGTTCTCTAGTTACGACCTTGAGGGCCGGAAGCCGCCATGCATTTTGTATGTAATGTTTGTTGAAACGATGGTAACCAATCCGAGATTAGTAATTCGGCCGGTTAAAAAGTTTGTGAGTTCTGACCTGAGAACATTCTAGTAGGGTATTTAAAAAATCTTGTTCCAAACAATCAATGTGTGATCGTATACATAAATGACAGGCTTAGATGATACTAGGAGGTGTGCATAGCCTCTTTCAATGTAATATTACTGTAGTAACTGGTTGCGATGCAATGCGACTTACTATTGCAGGAAGTGCTTAGTCATTTTTCAGCAAAGCTCGTGCTGTTCAGTATTAAATTTTATCTTAATCAAGAAAATATTTGCACTTGCACATGTTGTTTACTTACACAAAATGTGGATCAGGAAAGTATATGCCAATATGGAGGATGAACATTTCCCTTTCAGCTGATATCAACATTTTTCAATATTCCATTAATTGTTGTTCGAGGATACGGGTCTTACTGATCTCAAAATCTTCCATCATACACACGTACTCAGATCTAGGTTAGAGCACTTGAATGCAACTCACATATTCCTCCACCAGTAGTTTTGGAAATAATTCTTGCACATGTTCATGTGCATGTGTGCGAGGACGATAACAATAACATTGACGATCAGTCTGGTCATTCGTATATATGATTACGGTTATGAATTGACATATTCCAGCAAAGTTCAATTTTGAACTATTGCATCTAGTAAGTAAGTAAGTAAGTTAGTAAGTAAGTAAGTAAGTAAGTAAGTAAGACATGTTTGAGTTAGAGGTAAGATTTATTTAAAGTTTTTGTTTATCAACTTAAAAGTTTACAGTAACACAAACCAGTGACATTTTTCTAGAAAAATTGAAGGATTCACCTGAAAAAGAGACCCTGATAAGAAAACACGCCAGTACATGAAGATTTTATAATATTATTTTAATAGTAAAGAAAGGGAAAGAGATAATATTTTGCCAGCGAACTGCACATTTCACAATAAAAGCGTACTATACGATACGCCCAACCATAAATAATTGTAGACTATGTAATATCGGGGTCTTTTTACGACGTACTATTAGCATGAAACATATTTTGCTTACCCTATCGGTAAAATATCATAATCTTTGGACACAAAAGGAATAGAATTAATGAACCCCTTATTTATGTCTCTATTAATGTTCAGTTTGTTGGTGCATGCTGGGCAGGCATCTTGCTCTCGCATAGCATGAAATTACTGGTAATGGTGGGTCACAATATTAAATAAACCATAATTTGTACGCAAAATCTGCGATTCAATTTATATTTTTGAAAATCAAATCAATGTGTAATTGTAGATTTCAGAGTAATGGAAAGTAAGATCACAGATAGCGGATTTTATCTGTGGTAAGACGATTCATGGGCGCCGCTAGAATATTTTTTAGGGATGGGGAAGAGTAGGGCGTTTTTTTGTATTTGCAACACTTTTTACGCAATTTTGGTAGGTTAGAATAGGTTCTGAGTCAAATTAATTGAACCACGTAATTGAATCACTTTAAAACAAACGTCAAAATAGTTTTCCATTTTGATTTAGGTAAAATATGCTCGTATAAATCAAATTAAGAAACATATAACTGTATTACATTGAAATCATCAAAACGTAGAAACAGTATCGTTTGAGATATGAATGACGTAGCTGGCTCGTCTGACGTTAAAATGCATATTGAAAATTTAAATGCAACATCTGCAAATAACAATACTTATTGGATCGCGTTGAACTAAACATATTCGTGAAGGGACGGATTGAATATAAAATTTAAAGTATTTGTTTTTTTTATTTCATTTTTTATTTACATAATTTATAGGAAATGGCGCATATAGCGCGTATCGTATAGCCAGTTCCATCTGTAAAACTAAAATTTAAACATTCTTGAATGCCCCCCCCCCCCCCCCCCCTTGACCCGCCCTCGCGGCGCCCATGAGACGATTCTAAAATAAAAGATAAAACAAGGTATGTTTTTGGACGTTTGGACGTTTGGATGGTGGCAATAAGGAACAGTTTCCTTTTGCTTGACTATCTCGATTCTCGACCGGACAGTGTCCTTAAGAGAAGTATGATAAGAATACAGATGTGATGGATGTGTTGCTGAAATTATTTTGGGTATTCACGGAGTGAATCTAAAAAACTTTTTTTCAACGAAATGTAACAAAAATCACTTTTATATGTTACCTGTTACTGTATCTTTCCAATTATGTAAGGCGCATGCTTCAAATAGTACGTATTTATGTTTAAAATCAATTTAACTATGTTGAATTGGCTCGAGCCTATGCCTATGCACGCCATTCACCATTAGCAACATGCACACAACCTACTGGATGCTACAATCAGCTGTTACGTTGATTCAGTAGCCAACGTAGGAAATGAAACCGAATATCGCCCGCAAACTTGAAGAAGGGGTAATTTATTTTTTGGGTATAAATTTATTTTAAAATAATAACCCTTTCTTCAAATTACCCCTTCTTCAAATTTGAAGAAGGGGTAAATTATCGAAAATACTGCGATTATTATACAGTAACTTATGTTTAAGTTGGTGCATCTGCTGATAACAAAGAACCAAAGCACTTATTTTGCTGCAGAGATATTTCTCTTCATCTTAGTGTTGAACAATGGCGAATGGCGTGCATTGGCCTAGGCATAGGCTCTAGCTAATTCAACAGAATTAAATTGATTTAAAACATAAATATGTACTTTTTGAAGCATGCGCCTTACATAATTGGAAAGATACAGTAACAGGTAACATATAAAAGTGATTTTTGTTACATTTCGTTGGCAAAAAGTTTTTTAGATTCACTCCGTGCAGTGGCGTATCCAAGGGGGGGGAGGGGGGGGGACAAAACCCCCCCCTTTCGCAAAGGAAAAGTAGAAATTGCATTGGATTGAAAAAAATGGAAATATAAATATACAATATTTATGTATTTAATACCAAAGACATTGCCGCTGTAAAACGCACAGATTTGCACCAAAATGACCTTGACAAGAAAATTTTCCCGGGGGGACCCCCCCCCGTTTATTTTTGGCTCCACTCTCTATAATATGAGTTAAAACCCCCCCCTTTCCAAAATCCTGGATACGCCACTGACTCCGTGAATACCTTATTTTGAAACTGGAACACATTTTGCATGTTTGTTATTAAACTGAGTGTTAAGGACATAATAACAGCATAATCAATACGAAATGATTATAATGTGGTGATGCACACGATAAAAATATAGGCCTAGACGCCGATCAAATTTTAGGTTGGAATTCATAGTCGGCCCCTACACCTAGGGGCACCCATTGTTGCTATGGATTTGTTTTGTTTATGGGAAATAACATGCAAACAATTGTTACCTTGGTAACAATGGGCGCCCCTAGGTGTAGGGGCCGACTATGAATTCCAACCTAAGTGACGCTAGGCAGCACGTGAATCTATCTGAAATCTTTAAATTTCGCGCTGCGACACGATCGAACGGTCGTTTCGGATGGCAGTGGCCAAGCAGTGGTTTGTGGCATGGCACGCAAACAGGCAGTGGTTTATTTTTGAGTTGAGGCGCAACCCGGCAAAATGTCATGTGAAGTTAATAATATTTTATGTTCGTTGAATAATTGTCAGTTGGACGATATTAAAAATGGCATTGAAGCAAAACAACAAATTTTGAATTTAAAAAAATACTTTGAAGATGAGGTGAACAAGAACGAACTAGGTATGTTCGGATGTTATTGTACTTTTGGCCTATAACCTCAAAATGCCTTTGGCTAGGAATGCTCTTGAGGAAGGACTCGGACCTCCTAGGCTTTTGCCAGTCCCAAGAGGGCAAATAAATGGGTTATGTGGTTAGGGGATGAGACTTCTTTAAGGTCTAGACTAGGCCTAGGCTTAAATAATGTAAATTTTAAGTTGCATATCTAGATGGACTATAGGCCTAGGCCTAGGTAGGGCAGAGTAATGTTTTTACATTCCATGTAAGAATCAGGCCTACTAGGCTACTTAGGCTTCTGGCGAGTTTGCACGGGAGTAGGCTTACACAGGGCAAAGCACAACGGAATAGAGCACACATTCTCGTGTCCCGGACAGGTATTTTAAACTCAATGGCGGTGTTGCCAAATAAAATGTTGTGTTCTGTTCCGTCGCAGAACGGATTACCAGTACCTCTTAGAGGTTGATTTGTGTGATCTATTGCGGTTGAGAACGGATCACAGCACATGTGTTCACACTTTGCCGTGTGTGTGCGGTTTCGGATCCAAGTGGACTAGTAGCACATATTTTGTGTGCTGTTCCTGTTCAGAACGTATTACCGCACACACATTGATGAATGTGTGCTGTTCCTGTCCACAACGTATTACCGCACACACATTGATGAATGTTTGCTGTTCCTGTCCACAACGGATTATTGCGCACATCCCCCTAGGTGATGGGTTGTCAGTGGCCTTTCATCTGGCCGGACATCTCGACCGGGAAGTTTGAATGTTGTGTTGAAAACTTGAAATGGGATGTAAGATAAGGCGTTTACAAGGCGATATTTTTCTGGGGGGTGGGGGTGGGAGAGACTTGACAACGTATTTACCAGGGAGTGTGGAAGGTTTTAGGGATGGGGGACCGGTTTTTGGCTGAAAAGAGGTTTTGTGCGGTAAACATTCCGGACAGGAACAGCACACAAACTACCACACGGAACAGCACACAAAGTGTGTGTGTGTGTGTCCATTTGGATCCGGAACAGCCACACTGGCACAGAGGACTAACCCGGGGAATAATTTGTGATTTAATTCATTTGCAACGGGAATAGCACACGAACGGCAATCAATATGTGTAGGCCTATGCGGTTATCATTAGGCCTACATTTGGCAACACAGAACGATTCGGAAATGATCGGTTTGTGGTCTGTTTTGTAAGTGTCTTATTCCTTTGTGCTCTATTCTGTGCTCCCCTGCAAGACAACAATAGGTACCGGTACCTACTGTTCCCTTTACCTCCACTTTTGGGTGTAAGCCTATCCACTGTGAGTGGAAAAGGTGGAAACAATTTTAGCTAGTCAAGTCAAGGGAACGGTTTCATGCCTTTATGATGGAAACAATTTCTAAAACCCTACTACCCACAATTGTCAGACTATAATGTCGCAATCTGTATTGTAATGGGAAATCATAGTGCTGTGGTTTGGTAAGCCCTACATACTGAATGATAAATGTACCCGTATCTAACATTATAATCAGTATGACTGTGATACGTATTTTCTTAGTAATTTAATGAAATAAAAATCAGTCATACTGATTAGTGTAGCCTATAACAGGGGTCGGCAACAGGCGGCCCGCGGGCCATGTACGGCCCGCGGGGCTAATTTTTGTGGCCCTCCACTAATTTATTTATTTATAAGGACATTGCAGTTATTGTTATTCCTATTTTCCACCATTGCTAGATAAATTCAAGTTTATATTTTAAACTAGAACCATTACCGTGGTTAGACATGTAAGTAGACCTATGTATCGATATGTTGACCAAATTAATCAATTTTATAATAGCGCGCTCGTCTCTACAATACTGACTACTGAGAGTTCTGAGAATTCTTGGATGACATTAACGCGAAAATTATGATTTGCTGCTCGCCACTGAAGTCTTGGCCGTTGGACACGCCCACACAAGTGTTTTAGGAAAGATATGTATCAAAAGATTCAAAACAGAAATATCAGGGTAACGTAAAGTTTTGATCCACATGTGCGTTATGATGGGATCTACCTACGTACATTTGAACTATCAGGCAAAAACTTTAATTAACAAATCACCGATAACTACTTGCAGGACGTTCTAAGCATATCTTGTACAAGACGCGAGCCCAACTTTAAGAAATTGGTGCAAGAACAGAGGTGTAATTTCTCGTACTGGAAGTGGCCCGGACCCGGCCCCTTTTACATTACGCAGAACTGGCAAGTGGCCCTATACACAATTTAGTTGCCGACCCTGGCCTGTAACGTTAAATACATATCATTCAGTCTGTAGGGCTTACCAAACCACAGTGCTATGATTACCCAGATTTTCGATTTTGTGTTTCAATCTTGAGCTTAATTAAAAAATGAAAATTGTCTGCGATTTTTGACGTAGGCTAGAAGTAGGCTATCTTTCGCTCTTAATCTGTTCAATTTGTCATTGAAGTTGTCAAGAAAAGCCAAATCTACTAACTACTCCATCTTACGCGAGCAACTTCAAAAGGTTTGGCAGGCGCAGGCGCCGTGGGCACCGCCTTAGGGACCATTGTTGTATGCCATTGTATACGATTAAAAGAGTAATGGAGGCAAAAGACTTTATTTATTTATGTTGCTTTCAACTAATATTAACAAACCAAAGTTGGAGAACAGTTGAATTTTCACCAAATGCCAGCTGAAACATATTAAAAATGTACTAGCAATCACATGCTATTGTGGCCTCCACTCTCCAGTATGGCCGCAATTTGCATTATGTGAATACACCCTTTGTCACATGTGAACCAAACATAACAATTATATAACTTCAGGTTATAGTGCTTTGTTTGGACCTTTCGTTACGATCAAAGTCTTATGTCCATGACCATAGACGTAGGCTAAGTTGGAAATATCTGTAGAAAAGAATCATGCACCATTGTAATGGCCTAAGTGACAAGACAATTGTGGACATATAATTCAAAGATGTGTGATGTTGCTTTTGTCATTGGTTGTTTAGTTGTACAGTACAGGTTAGGCATCTATGAATAATGTAGGCCTAACTCATAATTAGTTTTCATTGTTTTTTGTTTACAGATTTGGCGTTTTCAGCACTTTTTGATGAAAAACATGGAATATTGAACTATGTGCAAAAAAAAATTGTCTTCACAAAGTACAAATCGGCAAATGCTGAGTTATTCACCCTTTTGCAATATCTTGTTGAACATTTTAAAGCAAGGCTGTCTCAACACATTCTTGCTGTTAAGGTAAGTCTCTATAGTATACACACTACACAGGCCTAGATGGCTTTATAATATTTGAACATTCTAATGTTGGGCAGATTGTTGTCAGAAAGCAGTGGCTCTTCTTCCTGGCATTGTTCTTTACTAGAAAAACGCTCTGTGTGACGCGTTGATAGGTGAGCGCCTCCATGTCCACGAACTTTCTGGCAAAAAGTTCTCAAAGCTATCGTCATTGTTCAATGTAAGAGATGAAGATCAAAGTGTTGCAAACGGCCTTGTTGCTCCAGCGCCGTTATACTGAAAACACTAATATCATCATCAATATAAGAATGTTCATATTTGTTCAAAAAACAACAATCAACAACCAAAACAAAAATGTTCAATAGATTATAGTTTTTATTGTCATAGTTATATTTTCTGCCATTGTTCAATAAAAGATTGATTGTGCATATAAATTTTAGCTTGGACTTTTTGTTGTCATAGTTACTTCACCACAATTCAGCAATACAAATGTAATTTGTACCTACAATACTTATCGGATCGCGTTCAAATTAGTATATTCTTGATCGGACGAAAATGTACTAGTGATAAATATGGCTATCTCACATTTTGATGCCAGTTTGTTTCAGAAAATTATTTCTAGTGATTTAATCTAGTGTTATGAAACTAGAAGAATATTTCTAGTTTGATAACTTCTTGACCCATTTGGCCACGAAACTAATGGCATTCAATCCACATCGAAGCTCCTGGATGGTCCAAATTTCTGCTTGATTGGACATCGGACTCTCCGTTCGACCGCTATTGCGAAACATAAAAAACAAAAATAAAACAAGCAAACAAACAGAACGAGTGCCCTAAAACTCTAGTGGAGACGCTCGCTTAATGAATGATCAGAACTAGCCTTCTTTAAAATTCTCTTTTCTGCTTTAAAGTTTCTACTTTCTACTACAAACCATAATACCTGTCCTAATATTATTATTATTATTGGAAAATAGAATGAAAAATGAGATGGTTTCGCCTATAAATAATGCAAGTTATAAAAAATCTTAATAAGCCCCAATCTTATGTTAACAAAGATGCCAAAGAGTACAAAGAGGAGTACCTATGTGTGCATGCCACAACAATTTTGAAAGAGCTACTTTTTTAAATAAAAATCATTGATTTAAATATATATATTGTAATATGAACTCAAAACAAGATAAAACATGTTCTAGTGAGGGGAAAGGTACAGAAAGACGACAGCTTACCCGAGAAAGTAGATAGGTCGCTTAGAAAAACATATAGATGAGAAGACAAATAAACTGAGACGTTTCGGCGAACAATCCAACAGTAGTAACAATTTCCAACAGTAGAAGTTCTTCTACTCACGCTGAGTGATCAAGACCACTAGTTGGCCGAAACGTCTCAGTTTATTTGTCTTCTCATCTATAGGCCTAGATGTTTCTCTAAGCAACCTATCTTCTTTCTCAGGTAAGCTGTCGTCCTTCTGTACCTTTCCCCTCCCTAGAACATGTTTTATCTTGTTCTGAGTTCCAATTAACTCAGCCTTTTGGCCTCTCCAAGTAGGTAACACACTATATATATATATATATATATATATATCGCTACTCTTTATTCCAACATCATTCAGTGGGGTAAAGGGGTGTTTCCACCATTGATCTTGCCCTTGGGCATCCCAGGAATCAGTATCGGCATGCCAAGCTCGACACATCATTTTCTTCAACTTCATTCTCTTCGTGAATGAATTTCTCTTGCCGTTCCACCAACACTCTTCACCTTTTCCTGTCCTCCCACCATCTTTCGCTAACCTCTACCACTGGCCACTCCTCTCCTCTCTCTTCCACATCTACTTGTACTTGGTCCTGCCATCTATCTCTAGGTCTTCCCACTCTTCTTCGCTCATTCACTAACTCAAAGGCTTGTCTTGGGATTCTGTTTCTCCATTCTTCTCATGTGTCCATACCATCGTAGTCGGTCCCTGCCCATCTTAAACTTGAGGCTCTTGATTTAAATACAAAATAAAATTAAGTGCCTAAAATTGCTTAGTGCCATTTGGAGCTACAACAACCACTACTTTACCGACCGGGTCTCATATCATTTTTTGGGTTTCATATTATATGAATATTAATAATTTTTCTTTTTCTCTTTCCCTTTCCCCCCATTATTTTAAATTGTGGCATTGGAGTTATTTTTTGTTGGCAATTGCAATTTTTCAGTTGATTCCCTCTTTTGTGGAACACTTCTTACTGTTGATTTAAATCAATTAAAATCTGATTTAAATAAAAAAAAAACATCCACCCTGGCTACAAGGAATATGGACTACACCCCAAATCTGGACAACAACACATCTATCTACATCTGTCCAGCACTGTGATCATGTAGCTTTTGTCGATAGCGATGAAAATCATACGCTTGAACGATCGTTAGTTTTTGACTGCAATGATTTACAGCTCGGTAACACTATAAAACGTTGAGCACTCATCCCGGGGACAATGAATATCGTGCGCGCTCTCGGTCACTGAGCACCTAGCCATTTAGAACTTTCGATACCAAGAAGTGGCGGAAAAGTGACGAATCTGTCTATGGGAATTCCAGGTCTGATGGTCCTAACCTTCCTAACCAGAAGGCAGCTGTAGTACCCGTATCTGGCTTCCCGGTGGCTTGCTCTGATCCCGTGATGTGGTTCAGCTCCTCGGTCCTTGTCCTGATCGGCCTCCAAGTTCCTCCCTCAGGGTCTTCCGCTCGTTCTTCCCACCGTTCCACCTTGGCACAGGTCTACCTCCTCATCCGTTCTATGATTGAATGCCCCCAATCCCTCCGCAAATCTACTCATGTAGACTTTCCTACATCATACTCCTGTCACCCCCTCTTTCCAAGAGCACAGGGTAGCTAATCGGTAGCATAACAGATTCATATCCTCAGAGCCAAAACAAGCCAGAAATTACCAATCAAACTACTTGGTTCGACCCTCTCCCATAGCAGTCACGAGTGAGTGGGACCAGGCCACATTGACGACATCATCGAACCAGCATCGAATAAAACAAAGTAAAAATTCAAGAAAGTAATAAACAAATAGGCCTACTAATTTTTACTTCACAGTTTGTTATCTTTTGCACGCCCATGTCTTATAAACTGGGTAGAACACAAGATAGGTCGAACATTCTAAGCATGGCCTCTTTGCCCAAAGTGTTTCCTGCACCATATTTTAAGTTTTTACCATCTGTAAACATGTTTAGGAGAAACGGGTAATCTTTTAGAACAGCGTTGCATGACGTAGTCTAGTCTACGATCACAAGTTTTGTTATCATTTGTTGCCTCTGGCAACAAACAACATGATTAATTATAACGTCTGAGGCTCTTTTAAGGTAAGTCTGATCATATAAAACATAAAAATTGAAGTTTCCTCCCTTCTTCTCAAGTTGCTTCTTCCCCTCATACCCAGAGTTGCGTAAGTTTCTTTTAAAAAGGAACTTTTAAAAAGTTAAGTTACTTGCATTTAAAAGTAAGTTTTAAACGTTAAAAGTTCCTTGTTGGAAAAAGTAACTAAAAGTTAGGCCTACTTTGAAAATTAAAAGTTACTTTAAAAGTTACTTTAAAAGTTACTTTTAGGAAATTTTGATGGGAAGTGGCAGTTTAAAAAATTACAAAATACTACTAAAAATGGTCAACACCTACGACGGTCGCTCACTGCAAGAGTGTATGCCAACTCTTTCATACAACTTCAACAAAGCACTAATATTGCTTTCAAGTTTCATTCAACCCGCTAATCCTTGCTGGCGGGCGCCGGGCGGAGTATGTTGGAAATCATTAGAACAGCAGCCTGAGTTTTGTAAAGACTAACAGTGAATAGGAAGTCAAAATTGGACATGTCAACAAAAGAGCCGAAGGTATGGATGGACCTCCTAAGCGCGTTAAAGTTTTCACGGCCATCGAACATTCAGCATGCTACGTTTATTACAATAATACATCCACTAATCCATTTCCCAAATACTACTACGAACTTCAGGGATCGAACGATAATATCGATCATCGTGTGTTACGTTCTTGGCCGTGGTTACTGTTCAGGGGGGGGGTTTATTTAAAGAGAGGTGTCTGGTTGTGAAACCTTATTATTATTATTATTATTATTATTATTATTATTATTATTATTATTATTATTATTATTATTATTATTATCATCATTATTATTATTATTATTATTATTATTATTATTATTATTATTATCATTATTATCTTTATTTATCACATCACCAGATGGCAGGTACATTATTAGTCTACAGCACCAAAGGTGATCCTCACCTCTTAGGTGCTGCAACCACACAGTATAAAAAATGACATTACAAAGATTTTACACATTACAAAAATAATTACATTTTAAAAAGATTTTACATATCACAAAGATTATTATATTACACATAAATCAAATATAGTTGAATTTTATTTATTTATTTATTTATTTATTTAATGTCTATCCTATTCAGTTATAAAAACTGATTTACAAAGGAGGACCTTGGCGGTTACCGTAGTAGTTTAGATTAGTATTGTAATTATAGGAATGGAAATAGTAAGAAGGCGGTGTAATTGGAATTGTATAAAGCATCAAGAAGACCGTGGAGTATTCAGATTAAGTTATAGGATTGGAAATAGTGAGAAGGCGGTGAAAAGAGAGAATGGTGATTGTTGTAAAAGGGAAATGGAGGAGTGTTTTGTATCTCTAAAAAGAGGAAATAAAAGTAATATTACGCAGTATTTATAGAACAGGTATTTGTATATTAGACGACGCTAATTCATGACACCGCGTGGCCCTGCGGTGCGACGCAGTACGAACCCGGGCCAACCCAAAACACCCGCACCGCATCGCAGGACCACGCAATGTCATAAATTCTACATAAAACAATTATATAAACATAACATAAAGACTTCAATATAAAAACTGATATCAAAATATTATAGAACCTTTCTCAAAATGCGAGCAGTACCCAGAATGGCTGTCTTCTGTAGTTCCCTTGTGTTATGTTGTCCTGGTATATCTTCTAAATAATTTTGAAATGTTTTGCTGATGGCACCTGTCGCTCCAATTATGATCGGGATTACCTTTGTCCGCATCCCCCACATTCTCTGGGTTTCAATTTGTAAATCTTTGTATTTGGTTTTCTTTTGCGCCTCCTTAGTTGTGATGTTATTGTCAGAGGGCACCGCTACATCCACCATAATACATTGTCTATTCTCATGATCTTTAATAATTATGTCTGGCTTATTATGCTGAATATATCGATCTGTGTAGACTTGACTATCCCAGAGTAATGTTATTGAGCCTTGATGTATTGTACTTATTGGATGATGCTCGTACCAATTAGTACAAACATCTATATTATAGAAACGACATATATCCCAGTGCAGACGTGCACAAACCCGGTTATGTCGCTCTATATACTCATGTTTGGCCAAAATTGGGCAACCTGATACAATGTGGTCCACTGTCTCATTAAATTGTTTACAAAGACGACAATGAGCATCAGTTCGGGTCTTATAAATTTTTTTCTCAATATATCTGGTTTTCAATGCTTATTATTATTATTATTATTATTATTATTATTATTATTATTATTATTATTATTATTATTATTATTATTATTATTATTATTATTATTATTATTAACGTCTGCCGGCCACCTTCGATAATAGTGTGAGGTCCTAGCAAAGCAGTGTTGCTCACACAAAGAAATAACATCCACTTATGTTTATTGGTTGTCACTCAGTTCCCATTCAACCTATTTAGCCGGCTGCTGCTGGAATGGTTTCCAAAGGATACAGTTATGAATTCTAGGAATAAGGGGGGGGGGGGGGTCGAAGATTTTTGACCTGAAACAGCCGCAATACGAGTGTTTTGCTGTTGGTACATTTAAAAAACCATAGGCTGTTTCAAAAGTAACTTTTCATTTTTTTAAAAAGTTCCTTATCAATAGTAACTTTCAACGTTAAAAGTTACTGTCGAGGAAAAAGTAACTAGTTAGCCTAAAAGTTACCGAAAAAGTAACGCTTTACTTTCAAAAAGTTACTACTCAACTCTGCTCATACCTCACTCATACTCCTTTCCGTCTATTTTTTTTAGGGCAGATGGGGTGGGCGTAGGTTGAACCTTGCTTGTTAAAATTTAGTACGAGAATACTGCTAGTACATGCTGTTAAGCAGTTCTGCCCAACAACATCGATACAGTAATTCGATTCAATATCGATAATAGAAAAATATTCAATAGGCCTATCAATATAGTATAGTATAGTATAGTCTAGTATAGTATAGTAGTATAGTATGGTTATATATAGTATAGGCCTAGTACAATATTAATAAATACTAGTCCTACATTTTGCGATATCGATCATGCGCATAATGGTTAGAAGAAATGATTTTTCAGTCAATCTGCCATACTCGCGTCATGTTACGCCAGTCACGACATTGCTGTTTTGTGTGGATAATTCAAATTTTGAATAATACAACACACAAATTGACACACATAGTAGGCCTAAGACATTTCGAAGTTAAATTATTTACGTAATATTGTTTATAGGCCTAATGAATGGCCTCTGGGTGGTCTGTAAATGGTAAAAATATACGAGAAAAGTTTTGATATTGCTGATATCAATACGTCACTTGAAACGATATCGCGATACCATATCACTATTTCTTCCCTTGATATCGATATATTTTTATCGTTAAGCAATCGTACTACAGTATTAAAACATCGACATTGATGGGTATTGTAGCCTAATGCAGTTATGCTTAAATGATTGTATAGGCTATTTTTGATTTCGTTAAACAAATTAAATACCTATTGTTCAGATCCGACCTCATTTTTTATTGTTAATTAAAGAGTCAACATGTGATTGCTGTAGAACGTAGTTTTGTATGCCTGTGTCTTGCCGTTAACATCTTTTTGGTGGGCACGCGCATCCAGGCGGATCCGGCGGGGGCAAGCAAGCCAGCTGGGGCAAGCAAGGCGGCCGGGGCATGCAAGCTGGCGGGGGCATGCAGGCTGGTGGGGGCCTGCAGCCTGGTGGGGGCATGCAGGCTGGCGGGGGCATGCAAGCCGGAGGGGCGCAAGCACAGGGACTAACGTCGCTCGAAGCAGCCGTCATGCATTTTGGTGCCGCACACCTCAACAGCTCCTGTTGCTCGTCCAGCTCTTTTTTCTCCATCTGGGCTTTGTATAATTCGTTCCTCATGTTCTTCACCTCCAGCTCCATTATGTTCAGCTGGCCCTGTAAACATATGGCGTTCAAGTTCTGTTTTTGTGCCGTCCCCGAGTCGACCGTGTTGGCAGCATTGGCAGCACATATTGGTCCACATCTTACGGGGCAGACGGCCGTTTCCTTGGGTGGTGCCACACATTGTGGTACACAGCATACAGGTGGTGGACAGCATACGGGCGGTGGAGGGCATCCGGGCGGTGGAGGGCATACGGGCGGTGGAGGGCATACGGGCGGTGGAGGGCATGTCCGTTGTTTTGCTTTTGCCAATTGGACAAATAAGTCGCAATTCTCGTCCGCGGTACGTTGCATCTCGTTTTCCAGGGAGCGCATTTTCTTTTTCAGCAAATCTATCGTGTTGTCCTTGGCGCGAAGCTGCTGTGTTACGCCACACGTGCAACCTGTTTGAGGTGGAGGTTTGTTTTTCTTAATTAACACTGGACATTTTTTTTTTGGTTTTGGTTTGGGTTTGTCACTCGTCTCACAAATGAGAATCCTTGGAACTTCGTTCGCGAAACCGCAACAAATAACCTGGGGTAGCATGTCCTCTGGCCTAGCATAGAAGTCGTCTTCACGGATTTGTATTGCCTTTTCCTCCAATTCACCGGTGGCTACAGCTACCTTGGCCTCCTCGGCAGGCTTCTCTGGAGCTTCAACTCCTGTTAAACTGGCACTGCTCAAACCAACGAGAATTTGCATTTTTTGTGTGATGGTTTCAAATTCGCTGAGTTTTTTAAGTAGTTCCATTTGTTTTGCTTCCAATATTAGGGTATCTTCCTCTGTCATGTGTGGTTTGTTTTGTAGTTCTTCTATAGACTGCCTCATCTTTGCCATCAACTCCATCAAGTCTTTTGCTTCTTGGTCTGCCTCCTTAAGTTTGTTAATGACGGAGCTTCTAACGACCGGGATATCTTCGAGGGTTGAGTTACGCTTTGGCTGACCGTCACCTTGGTCAGCGCCCTCTGTTGGCATATGATCGGCAACTTGCACTTCGTTCTGAGAATCGGATGGTGGTGGGACTGCTTCTGCGGCTGCCGGTTCTTCCGCCGGGGGTGCCGGTTGCTCCTCTGCATCCTCTGCTGGAGGCGCTGGCTCCTCTGCTGGAGGCTCCTCTGCTGGAGCACTTCTTCCTTCTTCCCCACCCTCTCCTTCTACCGCCTCTTCTGGTGGTGGATCTTCCATTTTGTTGACTTTTGTAGGACTGGCCTAAATTTGGCTGTTACTGTTGTGATCTAAATACTTACAATAAATTGTAAGTTGTGTTGTTGCCACCAGTACCCTCTTCGGTATATTTTTTGGTATTATTTGTTGACATTGTAGATTTTATATTACATTTTAAATGTTAAATTTTGAGATTTTTATGTTGAGGTCGGGAGGCCAAAAGCCCTAAGCTTTCTCTGAGTGTTTGATGTTTCTTTAAAAAAAAACCAAACAATCACATTTAGTCACTGCCATATTTATTTGTTTATTACAAACAAAAACAAGTACACATGCAGTGATCAAGGTCTGTTGATGATTAGAAACAAAGACATTGGAATAGTAGTAGTGTCTAGAAAGCATTGCAGGTAGTAGGATTTTATAATATTATGGTAAAGTAATTTTTTTATTCCTGAACACGCAAATATTTTATTTCGATGACATAGAATATATTTTCATTTATAAAAATGAGCTTGAAGTTTCATGCATATTGCCATGACTGAGTGATCAACCAATCATCACCCAGAGCATATAAAATCAAATTTATGTGTAGTATGTCTAATAATTCATCTTGGAAAAGTAAATTTATGGTGTTGTTATTCATTGTGGTCATCTCAGGTCAAAGCTGAAGTGGGTAGAAGCACCTGTTCTAAAGGTCCAACTTTGTAATTCATTTCAAGTAGAGGTGGACCGATACCATAGTTTGCCGATACCAATACCGTTACCGATACCACTTTTTTTCTAAACGATACCGATACCGATACCACTTTATTTATATAAAAGGGCCTACTCTACAACAAACACACAACCAAGAATAAAAGTGAACAACAATTTAAAATGTTATCATTTTCACGTTTTATTTTATTTAGGCTTAGGCCTACACTTTGTCAGTCCACGTATGACAAATACGTAGCAATTTCTTTTAAACAGCAATTTCAGTTAAAATATTCTATTATCTTCTCCGGACATAACTCTTTACTTTCTAGTTTCTCGTCACGATTATTCATGCACACACCAAAGTAAACACTCAACAATCACGTGATGCGATGCGATCGCGGGACGCGGAAACGCCATCTTGGATGGGTCAAACTCGAAGTCGAAAGCGCAGGTCGATAGTCGATAAAATATAGCAACACACTCTATCCTAGACTCGGCGCACCTTGCTCGCGCAAGTAGCGCATTCTAGCGGTAGAATTCAACACTACGTACTTGAACACGTAATAAATTGAGGAGATGGTATCGGATTAGGTATCGGAAAAATCATCCGATACCGATTCAACCGATACTAGAGGTATCGGCCGATTCTCAATATCGGTATCGGTATCGGTCCACCTCTAATTTCAAGTTATACACTGTCAAGTCAACTGTCCACTGTCGACCGAAAATATGTTTGTTTTGTATCTAATGCCACAGGTATTCTTGATCACCAACCTTGGAAAACATTACTACATTCGATGATTTACATTTAGAAAATTTAAGTACATACGACTTAAAAGTTGAATTGAGAAAACTGGGTGAAAAGATGGAGTTGAACCTTTCAGTACTGCTAGCGCTGCGAGCGGCAGAAAGTCACGCCTGAGATGCCCTTTTCTAAAGATTTGACAATTAGCCATTTATCTATAAAAGCAAGTGTGTGTGAGTAACTTATCAACACCCAGTTCAAACCGTTCAATGTAGGAATGTGAAACTTGGATGGTACGTTGCACTTATGATGAAACCACTCACTAAGGAAGGATTTTTGGAAATTCTGTCCCTAAGACCTTGTTTATATGGCTAGCTTTTTACGTGAGTTTTAACGTGAGTTGATTTGACGTGCATTTTTCATTTTTATTTTCCATTTCATTTCGTGTTATTAGCAGCCTTAGAAATTACATAACATACAAAGAAATAATTATATCCGTAATATCAGCCTTGTCAATAAACAGAAACTTAAATCTAATACACATTTTCCAGTTGTAATGCATATATTATAGCACACACTCAATGAGAATATAATAAATCATTAAATACAATGCCACTGATATTTGATGTTAAATTCAACATTAAAGGAGATTATCACATTTTTTAAGTTCCCATGGTCCTAAAATATTTCTGTGAAAGTTCTGCAATTCGTAAAGTGTGGTATGGCAGGTGAATTGATGCATTCTTATTGCACAGCGGATATGCATTCTGTGCATATCCATGGATCGCCCTTCGGCAGACGAAAAGGAGCGCGCGTTCGAAGTTCTCCATATCATCGTCCGTTCCGCACCGTGGGATCACGACCTTCAGCTAACGGAGCTCGTACGAAAACTGCTCATCCAAGTTTCGAGCAGACTTAGGCCGTCAAGCAAAGGTAATCAACATTAGTAAAATTGATCACTTTTCCCTGCAGGTAATTTAATTATAGATGAAGTGTGATTTAAAAACCAAGAATTTGCAGCATGGGTACATATTTGATTTTATTCTAGTTGTAGTGCTTCATATCCACTAGGATTTGATCAACATGTGAATAACAAATTTAAAGATGTGTTTTTTGCCTTTTTTGGGTATTAAGATCTATAGGCCTACTCCGCCCAGCCTTAAGAAACACAGTGGATAAATGAAGTCGGACCCTGTTGTTCACGCTAGAAGCGGCTATAAAAAGAATGATGATGGTGTTTTCCGACTTCCTTAGGCCAATGTTTTCATGATTTCTGTAAACCTTCTTTTTATGGCCGTTTCTAGCGTGAACAATAGGGTTCGACTTCATTCATCCACTGTGTTTCTCAAGGCTGGGCGGAGTATAGGTAATTAATTAGGCCTAAGCATACATTTTTTGAAAATGAGCATTCATTAACATTTATAAATAAATTGGTAAGAATTTTTATGTATACTGCTTGACCGTTTCAGCGCCCGCTGTTGTTTTAAATTGTTTTAGAGTATAGGCACCGTGTGTTAGTACATACAGCGCTATATGTGGCCAAATTTAGCAACTAACTGATGAAGATTTCATTTGGTAGTTGAAGATAGTGCTGGATATTGTTGTTTTATTTCTTGTTTTTCGTTTTTTTGTGTTTGGCTTTGGTTGATTTTTCCTTGTTGATGTGTATTTATTTTGTTTTGTTGTTTTGATTTGTGTTTTTGTTTGTTTTTTATTGTCTTGTTTTGTTTGTGTTTGTTGTGTGTTATTTGTTGTTTGTACATCTAAAACGTGTCCTGATTAAAATGGCGGCTTGTCTTTTAAGATTCGCTGATGGGATTCATAATGTAAATGTCAGGTGAAAGAATAATAAAGATAAAGATAAAATAAACAATTTTCACAATTTGCCATTATCGACGTAGGAAGAACGACGCTGCTTCATCAGGTTGTTGCGGGACATTGCCACTTTGAGCGCTTCATTCGTTTCCAGTAGTGCCCTCAGTGGCCAATCTCGGTGCCTGTAGGTGTTTGAATTTCTTGTTTGAGTCATGTTTTATTATAATCCTAGAAGGAAGCTTGCTAAACACATTGAAGTAATATTTTTATCTGATATGTTGCTCTAGTTGTTTCTTTTGACACTCGTTTTAAGAATATTTGCCGCTTCTACTTATCTTTATTCACTTTGCCATTCATATTATTGGTAGGCCTGCAGTTATTGAACTTTAAACTATAATGAACATACTGACTGATATTATCAAAATGTAAAATTATACTGAAGATGAATAGTAGGCCTACAGTGGGGTAGTGAGGAGCTGAAGAGGTTTGTTCGTGTAGATCATTTCTTCCTGAATATGTAGGTAGAGTTGGCTGCAGAAGTTACTGTTATTACTTATTTTATTAACAATTAGTTTTGTGACCTGAGAACTTAATCTCACTATTCTTGAAATTTAAGGACCGGAAGTGTAACCCTACGATTTTTTTTCTGTACTATTATTTATTATTTCTCTGTTTGTTTTAGCTGTTTGTCATCTCTTACACAATGGCATTTTATACTTGAAATGTAATTACATAATGCACCGTTCATCATATGGCCATCTAATATCTAATACGTGCTGGCAGTGGTGTAACTTACTAAGCCCGGCCCCCCCCCCCGCGAACGTAATTCACGGGCCCCCTCTATAATCGATGGTCGTCGGTGTTGGATGTCCAGCACTCCAGTGGGATGGGGGGGGGGGGGTTGTTAGCCTACAAAATTATTTTATATTACTATTTATTCAAAAGTTATATGTTAATCTTATATTTACTCACGAAGCAGTCCTAGACCATTGATGTAGATTGTAGTTATTATCGAGTTCTATCAAATGTTGCGTTTTCTCGCCTTCGCCTCTGCAAATGACGATCTACATTCATGTCGTTGGCCTTCACGGCTTCTATTGACAAAAGTCACAACGCACCCAGTCTCTCCTCACTCATAGAACTGCGTAAATACGATTTAATTGTTTTGAGTTTTGAGAAAGAACGCTCTGATGCTGCAACTGTCACAGATAAAGTTAAAAAGAATGAGTAGCAATGCGGTACAAACATCACTAAAACTTGACGAAATTACCGAATAGTCCACTAACAAAAACTGAGCCACACCCCGAACACACGTTTGTTGAGCAACCAAACAAATATGTCTTTTCACTCCCTTGTCAAGTGTTGTAGCTTGTGGTCAGCTAGTGGCGACCATCCGTATAAATGGGCAGTTCAGTGTTGCTTTGAAATTTCTAAGTATAAACAAGCATATTGTCTCCCTAAGTGGAGCTATGTTGAAATAGCAGACAATTTGCAGCACAAAGCAAATAATACCTGTGGTTCCCTCATCACCTCCAGTGAAACAGGAACGTAGGACATTCTCCTTTCTGAAGTCTGACGAAAGCCAAAACACTTGATAGTGCTACTTAGTTCCGTAGTTCCTTTGATAATGGGGTGTATCAGGGGCTCCGGGCCACCCCGCAATCGCGGGGGCTGCGGGGGCGGTAGTTACGCCACTGCGTGCTGGTTAAAGTACATGCATTGCTTCTTGTTTCAGTTCTCGAGAAGGAATACCACTTGCTTGGCGTGATTGCTTGCCATTATCCCCATGATGTGGTACAACGATGCATTGCTTCTTGTTTCAGTTCTCGAGAAGGAATACCACTTGCTTGGATTGATTGCTCGCCATTATCCCCATGATGTGGTAGAACCATGCATTGCTTCTTGTTTCAGTTCTAGAGAAGGAATACCACTTGCTTGGCGTGATTGCTTGCCATTATCCCCATGATGTGGTACAACGATGCATTGCTTCTAGTTTCAGTTCTCGAGAAGGAATACCACTTGCTTGGCGTGATTGCTTGCCATTATCCCCATGATGTGGTACAACGATGCATTGCTTCTTGTTTCAGTTCTCGAGAAGGAATACCACTTGCTTGGCGTGATTGCTCGCCATTATCCCCATGATGTGATAGAACCATGCATTGCTTCTTGTTTCAGTTCTAGAGAAGGAATACCACTTGCTTGGCGTGATTGCTCGCCATTATCCCCATGATGTGGTAGAACCATGCATTGCTTCTTGTTTCAGTTCTCGAGAAGGAATACCACTTGCTTGGCGTGATTGCTCGCCATTATCCCCATGATGTGGTAGAACCATGCATTGCTTCTTGTTTCAGTTCTCTAGAAGGAATACCACTTGCTTGGCGTGATTGCTCGCCATTATCCCCATGATGTGGTAGAACCATGCATTGCTTCTTGTTTCAGTTCTCGAGAAGGAATACCACTTGCTTGGCGTGATTGCTCGCCATTATCCCCATGATGTGGTAGAACCATGCATTGCTTCTTGTTTCAGTTCTCTAGAAGGAATAC
This sequence comes from Isoperla grammatica, assembly GCA_945910005.1. NCBI lineage: Eukaryota > Metazoa > Arthropoda > Insecta > Plecoptera > Perlodidae > Isoperla > Isoperla grammatica. Next base: position 99,450,410 of record OX246737.1, read on the forward strand.
CACTTGCTTGGATTGATTGCTCGCCATCATCCCCATGATGTGATAGAACCATGCATTGCTTCTTGTTTCAGTTCTCTAGAAGGAATACCACTTGCTTGGATTGATTGCTCGCCATTATCCCCATGATGTGGTAGAACCATGCATTGCTTCTTGTTTCAGTTCTCGAGAAGGAATACCACTTGCTTGGCCTGATTGCTCGCCATCATCCCCATGATGTGATAGAACCATGCATTGCTTCTTGTTTCAGTTCTCTAGAAGGAATACCACTTGCTTGGCGTGATTGCTCGCCATTATCCCCATGATGTGGTAGAACCATGCATTGCTTCTTGTTTCAGTTCTCTAGAAGGAATACCACTTGCTTGGATTGATTGCTCGCCATTATCCCCATGATGTGGTAGAACCATGCATTGCTTCTTGTTTCAGTTCTCTAGAAGGAATACCACTTGCTTGGCGTGATTGCTCGCCATTATCCCCATGATGTGGTAGAACCATGCATTGCTTCTTGTTTCAGTTCTCTAGAAGGAATACCACTTGCTTGGCGTGATTGCTCGCCATTATCCCCATGATGTGGTAGAACCATGCATTGCTTCTTGTTTCAGTTCTCTAGAAGGAATACCACTTGCTTGGATTGATTGCTCGCCATTATCCCCATGATGTGGTAGAACCATGCATTGCTTCTTGTTTCAGTTCTCTAGAAGGAATACCACTTGCTTGGATTGATTGCTCGCCATTATCCCCATGATGTGGTAGAACCATGCATTGCTTCTTGTTTCAGTTCTCTAGAAGGAATACCACTTGCTTGGCGTGATTGCTCGCCATTATCCCCATGATGTGGTAGAACCATGCATTGCTTCTTGTTTCAGTTCTCTAGAAGGAATACCACTTGCTTGGCGTGATTGCTCGCCATTATCCCCATGATGTGGTAGAACCATGCATTGCTTCTTGTTTCAGTTCTTGAGAAGGAATACCACTTGCTTGGCGTGATTGCTCGCCATTATCCCCATGATGTGGTAGAACCATGCATTGCTTCTTGTTTCAGTTCTCGAGAAGGAATACCACTTGCTTGGCGTGATTGCTCGCCATTATCCCCATGATGTGATAGAACCATGCATTGCTTCTTGTTTCAGTTCTCGAGAAGGAATACCACTTGCTTGGCGTGATTGCTCGCCATTATCCCCATGATGTGGTAGAACCATGCATTGCTTCTTGTTTCAGTTCTCGAGAAGGAATACCACTTGCTTGGCGTGATTGCTCGCCATTATCCCCATGATGTGGTAGAACCATGCATTGCTTCTTGTTTCAGTTCTCGAGAAGGAATACCACTTGCTTGGCGTGATTGCTCGCCATTATCCCCATGATGTGGTAGAACCATGCATTGCTTCTTGTTTCAGTTCTCGAGAAGGAATACCACTTGCTTGGCGTGATTGCTCGCCATTATCCCCATGATGTGGTAGAACCATGCATTGCTTCTTGTTTCAGTTCTTGAGAAGGAATACCACTTGCTTGGCGTGATTGCTCGCCATTATCCCCATGATGTGGTAGAACCATGCATTGCTTCTTGTTTCAGTTCTCTAGAAGGAATACCACTTGCTTGGATTGATTGCTCGCCATTATCCCCATGATGTGGTAGAACCATGCATTGCTTCTTGTTTCAGTTCTCTAGAAGGAATACCACTTGCTTGGATTGATTGCTCGCCATTATCCCCATGATGTGGTAGAACCATGCATTGCTTCTTGTTTCAGTTCTCTAGAAGGAATACCACTTGCTTGGATTGATTGCTCGCCATTATCCCCATGATGTGATAGAACCATGCATTGCTTCTTGTTTCAGTTCTCTAGAAGGAATACCACTTGCTTGGATTGATTGCTCGCCATTATCCCCATGATGTGGTAGAACCATGCATTGCTTCTTGTTTCAGTTCTCTAGAAGGAATACCACTTGCTTGGATTGATTGCTCGCCATTATCCCCATGATGTGGTAGAACCATGCATTGCTTCTTGTTTCAGTTCTCGAGAAGGAATACCACTTGCTTGGCCTGATTGCTCGCCATCATCCCCATGATGTGATAGAACCATGCATTGCTTCTTGTTTCAGTTCTCGAGAAGGAATACCACTTGCTTGGCCTGATTGCTCGCCATTATCCCCATGATGTGGTAGAACCATGCATTGCTTCTTGTTTCAGTTCTCGAGAAGGAATACCACTTGCTTGGCGTGATTGCTCGCCATTATCCCCATGATGTGGTAGAACCATGCATTGCTTCTTGTTTCAGTTCTCGAGAAGGAATACCACTTGCTTGGCGTGATTGCTCGCCATTATCCCCATGATGTGGTAGAACCATGCATTACTTCTTGTTTCAGTTCTCTAGAAGGAATACCACTTGCTTGGCGTGATTGCTCGCCATTATCCCCATGATGTGATAGAACCATGCATTGCTTCTTGTTTCAGTTCTCTAGAAGGAATACCACTTGCTTGGCGTGATTGCTCGCCATTATCCCCATGATGTGGTAGAACCATGCATTGCTTCTTGTTTCAGTTCTCTAGAAGGAATACCACTTGCTTGGCGTGATTGCTCGCCATTATCCCCATGATGTGGTAGAACTATGCATTGCTTCTTGTTTCAGTTCTCGAGAAGGAATACCACTTGCTTGGCGTGATTGCTCGCCATTATCCCCATGATGTGGTAGAACCATGCATTACTTCTTGTTTCAGTTCTCTAGAAGGAATACCACTTGCTTGGCGTGATTGCTCGCCATTATCCCCATGATGTGGTAGAACCATGCATTGCTTCTTGTTTCAGTTCTCGAGAAGGAATACCACTTGCTTGGATTGATTGCTCGCCATTATCCCCATGATGTGGTAGAACATTCTGAGAAGCTGCTCAAACAGTTTTTGTATGAACTAGAAGAACAGGTGGGGTTACAACCAGTTTAGCATTACCCAAGTACTTTTGTACACAAAGTAGGCATTTAAGCTACTATAGCTTTAACTTACTTAGCAAGCACATTGTCCCGAATACAGAATGTTCTCGAATAACACAATCCCCATAAAAAAAAAACTTTCAATAAAAGTGCCTAACTTTGTCGCCAACTCAATAGCCTCAAACGTTACAAGCATATCGAATATATCTGACAGCATATTTTTATTGAATGAAGGAAGCACTATGGTTTTCTAGCTCTTCAAAGTGTCCTTTCACTGGTTCATGAATGCTTCATGTATTGAAGTTAGGTATCTGTTTTTATTTCTGAAGTGTCTTTAGCCAAAAAGCAGGTATTGACTCCCCGAATGCTAAATTTGTTTGGAGCTCTTATGTTGTTGATTAGAACAGTTCAAGCGCATGGCTCGGCGTGCGATAGGTGACGTGAACTTGCAGATTATCATGAGTTGAGGTGACATTGGCATGCAAGGGTGACATGAGGTAGAGTCATGTGCAGAATTGGGTACGCCCTCAATACAACTGAGCTGTGTTGTTAGAACCTTACAGAAATGGTTTTATTTTTCCCAAATTTCATTTTTCAAAAATAAATTTCTTGTTTTGGCGGTTTATTTTTATGAGGCGCGTAACAAACAAAAATAAAATAAAGAACGTAATATTATCAAGAAAGCAATATTACTCAAACAAAGGCGAGTCAAATTCGTGTGTTTAAACAGTACTTTATATTTATTTCCTTTATGTTTTAAATTCTTTTGCACTTTTTTGTAAGCTAACACTTATTTATTTTGGACCAATATTTAACACCTTTTCATCATTTCGGTCTTATTTAGTGAATGCACAGATATTTCGTGGATTTCGTGGTTAAAGCTCCAAATCGCATTATTTTGCAATTCAAAATTTGCATAATAAGCATGCTGACATGACGTATCATCCACAATTATCATTTTTAGGGGTATAACTACAGTTTCGTTTTATTTCGCAATGCGAATTTTACTTTGCTTTATGTATTGTAGGTAGTCTACATTCAAGCACTACTTGAAAATGTTAAACTGCAAATATACATGACTGTGGTTTTTTAAATGTAATTTGCGGAAAATGTATCGAGCTGTATTTGTGCTAATACAGTAATTTAATTCTTGTATTCATTGCAAAACTTCTAAAATATCAAAATCTAAAATCTTGGCTTAGACTTATCTATACCAAACACTCAAAATCTCTGGTCAACAAACCTGCATACATTATTTAGCCTAGGCCTACTTGACATTTTTGTTTTGTTAGAAGTATTTTTCAAATTTGTATTCAATTCATAGTTCCCACGTGACGACACAGCGGCCATGATTGGGACACAATTGATTTAGCCCATTGGCGAATATTCTTCAAATTGTACTTAATTAGCGTCATTTATAATGTAAAAAGTGATTGCAAGTAATAAAAAAATCACATTACTACACATACCAATTTTATTTGAAAATCTGCTGAATTTTAAAGAAATAAGGTTCTCTGTGTTCTATTACAACAGGCTTCAATTGTTTCTCCATGGCAATGTCAAAGTTTGATCACAAATGTGTTTGCCACGTGCACAGATGGGACGTATGTGCAACCTATGAATAGTTGAGTCGTCATTCATCGTGACTCATCAATCATCATTCATCAATTCAACAACCATTCAACACTACCAATACAAAAACAACATAAATAGTTGTGCCCATATCTAAAACATATACGTACATAAATAAATAAATAAATAAATTAATATATATATCTCTGGCTCCTGTTTCCAACTTAAGTTAGGTCAGGGGGTGGCTATAGCCACCAGGATTCTAGGGCACTTCAAGAGCTCCTAACACCGGCTTGCCAGGCCTGTGTAAATAAATAAATAAATAATAAATAAAATTTATATTAGAGTCTACCCACTCAGTCACACGGTAGCTGGTTTACAGTTGGGGACTTTAATTTATACTTTGAAGTGACTAAGCCAACCCTGTCGGCTCCGAACACCATCGATGAGTGAGTGATAACCAACCAAAGATCAATATTTTAAATATGAAATATTTTACCAGTGGTTCGACAGTGCGAACAGCTGCGAACAAATGCCAGAATCACCAAGGCTGATTCAGAACAACTTTGAATTTATTAAGTGCTTCATTGCTATAGGACGGCTCTAAAGTCACCGTTTACTTATTCCTAAGACTAGAAGTGATATTTTGTTTCCCCCACATTTGCAAAGTTGTGGACTAATCCATTAGATTCACTTTCCTTGTCACTATACTTGGTACGCCTTGAGTAATCGGTTGCGCCCAACGTTACACTAACTCCTTTCTGTTGGCAGACTTGTCGAGCCAGTAAGGTAGAGTTCTCCATCATCGCCGGGTGCATCAACGGGCTGACAGAGTTCTTGCACAGGTTTGCACAGAGCGAAGCCGAGGACGAGAACAACTACTGTGCAAAGATACACACAGTGCTAAAGAAGCTGGCCGATGTGGAGAACCTGCAGATGAGGAAAGTGGCCAACAGAGGTAAAATTAGATTTTGAATCCATCGATTGTCGTGTTCAAGTTTTAAAGGAACCAAACCGGTTGCAATGGTTGAAGTGTGGGATGGGCTGATTTGAGCGAGGGCAACTTAAATTCAACCCCCAGCGTTGCCACAATAGCTTACTGTGCGGGCTGAACACAATTGTCACACCCTGGTCTCGTAATGACTACTGACCAAGTGACAGCTCATCGCTACATTTGGCAACATGCACTTGCTGCTTGGTTCGAAATCTATTGAAATTGAGAGTATTAAAATGGTCCCGCGCCCAGTGGCGTAACGCAAATTGCTGAGCCCCCCGCAAGAATCTTTTCGGGCCCCCTATATGGGGTTAATTAAGAGTCAAATCGATTACATAACAAAACAAACTTTCACTCAAGCTCTAATACCTCCCACACAATCTTAAAATTAAGTAAAATGTAAAGTACTTAATTACATGCTGTAATATCACAAGAAGCGGTCTCGGCAACGAGCATTCTTGCGACTGGCGAGCCAAGCTGTCATGGCGTCCATGTTCAACTGCTTGACTTGCTCACAGTTCACACTCTATGCTGAGTATACTGAGAGAGCTTTAAGACTGTCTTGAGGCATGCTGCAGTGTTGCTCCTCAAACAGATTTTTTTTTAAAATTATTTTAAAATCTGAAAATGACTTTTCGGTATGTTGTTACTGTGACCAGAATAGTAAGAAATAGCATAAGGGCCAGTGGCATATCGCGGAATCGTGGGGAGGGGGAGTTGAACATCCTTGAAAGTCCCAGCCGGCGGAGGTCAATTCGCCGAAGGCGAATTTTTTCTCATCTTAAATGATGTTTTACACGCCTGTAAACTTGTTTCGGAATCGGACATCAATACAAGATATAATATGACAGTTTTCCCCCGTCCGGACCCGTGGTAGTACATTTGGCATAGGCTATGGAATAAACAAATTCAATATATTCAGGATTTAATATAGTTTCATATAGGCAGTGCCGCGACCATAAGACAAGAGAAAAGAGGAACCCCCCTGACCCCTTCCACCCACAAAGCTTTTTAAATATATTCCTCCAACTTGTCCCATTCCTTCAACTTCCTCCCCCATATGGTCCCGGGAGAGAATAGGTCCAAGTTGACAACATTTGAAATTTGATGACGAAAAAACAAGAACTGTACACGTGTCTGGCTAGCCAGGCCACCCTACACAGTGGGTCCCCTCGCTTCGCGGGGGCGGCGGGGGTCTCCTTTACGCCACTGCCCACGCCCATGGTCAAGCACGTGCTTTCCACATTTGTGTCATGTGGTTATTATTTTCAAATGAAGTTTATGCAAATCCTGCCCACCCAATAAAATAATTTCCGTTTCGGTTCCTTCTTAGTGTGAAAAGGTAAATACGATAGGCCTACACCTAATAGGTTAAACCTTAAACGTCAAAAATGACTTTGGTGTATGAAAAGTTTCTTATGGTGTGTTGGGCAGGAAATCAAAATAGTGAAAGAAACCCACCTTTTCTTAACTGATGGTTTTACTTGCAGGGTTGATATAAAGTTAACTTGCAAATTCGGGAAGATGGGAAAAAGTATTGCCCTTGAGTAGGCCTGTGCGAGCAGGCATATTTTGTCGAGCGCATCTTTCGCGAACATCAACCTTTCGAGCATTCTTCTTCCTTTCAGGATACCAATCTAACAGGCCCTATTTTAAAAATTATGGAAAAAATGTGATTTTATGTAGGGCTGCCCAACGATAAAAAAAATCATATCGATATCGCGGGAAGAAATATCGATATCGCGTCGCGATATCGAAGTTTTCAAGTGACGTATCGATATCGGCGATATCGCCACATCGAAACTTTTCTCGTCTGTTTTTAGGATTTACAGGCCAGCTAGAGGTCATTCTTTAAACAATATTACGTAAAGAAATATTTTAGCTTTGAAATCTCTTACTATGTATGTCAATTTGTTTGTTGTACTATTCAAATTGTAAAATATCCACACAAAACAGCGATGGTGTGGTTGGCGTGACGTGATACGTTATCGGTTTTTTGTATCAATTAGCTTATTAGGCACAAGTTCGATATCGTGGTATGTACGATCTATTAATTCTATATCGATATCGAATTATTTATCTATTATCGATATTGTATCGAATTATCGATATCGTTGGGCAGCCCTAATTTTATGTAGGCATAATTATACTGTACTGATCCACTTACACTATTTGTTACTGAGGAAGATCATTATTTTGCAGCTGCTCTGACTCTGCTATCGCAACACGGTTCTCAGTTCCCTTTGCTACTGTACGAAAACTATCTATGGTGGCACAAGACCCTGCTCAAGTGGCTGGATATGCCGGTGCAGGAGAGAAAAGTGGGCTTCTTTGCACTCGAAACGTTCTACAAGGAAATTGCTCGAGTGCTCTGCGATCGGCCGCAAGAGAAACAAGTCTTCATGGTAAGTGTACAGGGATCTAATCTACTACACTTTGTTCCAATCCGACAACGGTTAGTAAAATTGCCAACCGGGTAGCCAAATCCAAAAGCGATTTCAAACCGATAAAAAGAAAAACATTATTCAGATTATATGGCCGAGGGGGGATGCACGAAGTACATTATTTCTGCTTTTTCGGTGTCAGCATGTTAGAACAAATGATTGGGAAAGCGGGCGACCTTGCAACTCATGACGTATGGTTTTTGGTAGGCCTACTGTACTGGTAGTATCTATTTTTGTTAATTGTTCCAGTACTTCATTGAATTCTTCAAAGAACGCCTGCTGAACTCGGCAACAACACCACACGAACTTCGTGTTACCATAAAAGCGTTTGGACAGTTTGCCGGCCCTTGTCAAGTTCATATGAGCAAGGAAGACGTTACGTACATGTTCTTGCTCATTGTACAACGGATAGAACAGATGTACATACAGTAAGTAGGCCTAGCTTGAGATTTTCTTAGTTTGACTCTCCCCTGCGGCTCCCCTCATCGCTATAACCACTTACTCGTGTGACAACCCGACAATCATATATATCATATGTATTCATCGTTTCATATTATATTATTTATAAGCAGTCATTTTTGTTATGCTGGGTGGTGGTCATATAACTAGGGGGTGGAGCTTCAAACTACAGTATGTCAAACTAAAAATATCTAAACACTTAGTTAGGGTAGGTAACTTTAGAAACTTGAAACAATCTGGCCTGATGGGCAAAAGACAGAGAAATGTCAAAGGTGAAAGGATGCTATTATCGTGTTCACCCTTCGAAGGAACTAAAACGGAAATTGTGGTATAGGGTGGGCTGGGCTTGTCTACCCGGTCACTTGAAAATACGAACCACATGCCACAAATCTGGAAAGCACGTGCTTGACCCTGGGTGCGAGCGGGTACCGGGGGGGCGAGGGGATCCGACGATACCAACCCCGAAGATCATTATATTACCCTCAATTTCAATAGCTTTTTAACAGAACATCAAGTGTATGTTGCCAAGTGTAGTGATGAGCTGTCAATTGGTCAGTAATCTTTGTGAGGCCAATGGTGACAAGTGTTCCGCCCGCCCGGTAAGCTATTGTGGCAACGCTGGGGGTTGAATTTCAGGTGCTCGCGCTCAAATCAGCCCATCCCGCACTTCAACCATTGCATCCGGTTTAGTTCCTTTAAAAGTTGAACTCGATAATATAAAAGTAGGCCTAGCCACAATCACAGTTCCTTGTATTCTTCTGGTGGTGTACAATAAATTAAGGTGTGTACAAAATAAAAATACTAACAGCAATTTTCAAGTTAAATATTTAGCACATTAATTTTAAAAATTAACATTATACCCTATATCACTGTGTAGAATGTTAATTTATTTGTACATCAGTTCAGTTCAGTTCAGTTCAGTTTATTTATATTCATATATCAGGTATACATTACATAAATTACATAAATTAGGTACCCTGTTTTTGAAATTATGTAATTAAATTTATTATGTATACCTAAATTATGTAATTTTTAAATTGTGTAATGCATACAATATACGTTGTCCGGCTGTCCTGCGAGGCTCTACTGTACTTGTAGTCATATATAAGGTTCACTATACGTAATATTTCAAGAAACTGATCTTCCTGAGCTACGCCCAGATTCACAAGAGGTTCTGCCTTTTTTTGGTCGTATCTCTAAGACCGGCCTTACTTTGAACCTCTTGTGAATCCAGGGAACAGACTTTAAAACATATTATTGGAATGTTCATTGTGTCCTTGTACCTACCAATAATTAGTAACTTCTTCATTTGACGTGGGTCTGGTTTTACAGGTGGTCCAAAGTTAGGCCGGTCTTAGAGTTAACCAGAAAAAGACTAAGGACCTCTTGTGAATAAGGGCCCTGGCTTTCGAGATACCAATTGTTTCAAAGTTCTCGATTTTGTGATTTTTAACATTTGTTCTGGAGAAAGTTACAAACTTTGCGTCCCTGCATTTATTCTAAAATACATTTCTCACATTACAGTGCAGACAAAAAACTGGTACAGCATTGTATAGGTAATCTCCAAAATAGTCACAGAAAACTACACATAATTATGAAACATAGGCTACCCTACCTGAACGATTTTAAAAGTTACAGTTCAAAAACCATGTGAAAATAGTGGATTTGTATCATTAAATAAAAAAAACATTGCCTTAACTCATTGTATGAAAACAACATTTTCTCGATTAGGCCTACTCAATACTCATGTACTTTTGTACATGGCAAAGCATTGCTGCCAAAAGAAAATCATTTTTACACCAATATTAAAGTTTACAGGACAGGACAGGATTAGAAATACAAACATTAGAGAAATGCTTGGTGTGGAGAAGCTAGGAGACAGAATGAGAAGGACAAGACTGAGATGGTTTGGACACATGAAACGGATGACGGAAGAGAGGATGCCCAGGAGAATACATATATGAAAAAAAGATCGAAGGAAGAAGAAGACGGGGAAGACCAAGGAAGAGATGGAAGGAAAAGATTGCTGAAGACTTACAGAAGAGAGGAGAGAACTGGGAGCAAGTAGAGGAATTATGATTGTGGGAAGATAGGAAGAGGTGGAAAACTTTGGTTGTGAAACCCAAGCTGACCCTGCCAGAAGCAGGAAACGGCGATGGATAATGATGATGATGATGATGATGATGATGATGATGATGATGATGATGATGATGATGATGATGATGATGATGATGATGATGATGATGATGATGATGATGATGATGATGATGATGATGATGATGATGATGATGATGATGATGATGATGATGATGATGATGATGATGATGATGATGATGATGATGATGATGATGATGATGATGATGATGATGATGATGATGATGATGATGATGATGATGATGATGATGATGATGATGATGATGATGATGATGATGATGATGATGATGATGATGATGATGATGATGATGATGATGATGATGATGATGATGATGATGATGATGATGATGATGATGATGATGATGATGATGATGATGATGATGATGATGATGATGATGATGATGATGATGATGATGATGATGATGATGATGATGATGATGATGATGATGATGATGATGATGATGATGATGATGATGATGATGATGATGATGATGATGATGATGATGATGATGATGATGATGATGATGATGATGATGATGATGATGATGATGATGATGATGATGATGATGATGATGATGATGATGATGATGATGATGATGATGATGATGATGATGATGATGATGATGATGATGATGATGATGATGATGATGATGATGATGATGATGATGATGATGATGATGATGATGATGATGATGATGATGATGATGATGATGATGATGATGATGATGATGATGATGATGATGATGATGATGATGATGATGATGATGATGATGATGATGATGATGATGATGATGATGATGATGATGATGATGATGATGATGATGATGATGATGATGATGATGATGATGATGATGATGATGATGATGATGATGATGATGATGATGATGATGATGATGATGATGATGATGATGATGATGATGATGATGATGATGATGATGATGATGATGATGATGATGATGATGATGATGATGATGATGATGATGATGATGATGATGATGATGATGATGATGATGATGATGATGATGATGATGATGATGATGATGATGATGATGATGATGATGATGATGATGATGATGATGATGATGATGATGATGATGATGATGATGATGATGATGATGATGATGATGATGATGATGATGATGATGATGATGATGATGATGATGATGATGATGATGATGATGATGATGATGATGATGATGATGATGATGATGATGATGATGATGATGATGATGATGATGATGATGATGATGATGATGATGATGATGATGATGATGATGATGATGATGATGATGATGATGATGATGATGATGATGATGATGATGATGATGATGATGATGATGATGATGATGATGATGATGATGATGATGATGATGATGATGATGATGATGATGATGATGATGATGATGATGATGATGATGATGATGATGATGATGATGATGATGATGATGATGATGATGATGATGATGATGATGATGATGATGATGATGATGATGATGATGATGATGATGATGATGATGATGATGATGATGATGATGATGATGATGATGATGATGATGATGATGATGATGATGATGATGATGATGATGATGATGATGATGATGATGATGATGATGATGATGATGATGATGATGATGATGATGATGATGATGATGATGATGATGATGATGATGATGATGATGATGATGATGATGATGATGATGATGATGATGATGATGATGATGATGATGATGATGATGATGATGATGATGATGATGATGATGATGATGATGATGATGATGATGATGATGATGATGATGATGATGATGATGATGATGATGATGATGATGATGATGATGATGATGAATGATGATGATGATTTAAGTTTGCAAGTTTTAAGAATTAACAATCAAAAACAATGTTTTTAGTACTGGAACAGGATATCGCTGTGAGCTACCTTAAGCGTGGAGGAATGTCATTGCAGGAGTGTGGACCACAGCGACGCGCACCTAGGTGACTACATGGAGTCCCTGGCCAGCATCATCAGCCGTCTGGACGAGGTATCGCCCGCACAGCTGACTGCGCTCGAAAGGGTCACCGTGTCGCTGATCCAGAGTTTCCCCCGGCTGCTGCTGCCCGTCCAAGGCTTTTCTATCCGGGCGTTCGCGGTCACGCTCGGTCACGTCTCCCGCTGCCCGGGAACCACCCTTGACCACTTCGTGCGGAACATCGGTACGTATGCATGGAACTTCGTAGTTTACACCACCTTTGGAGCCACCAGTGACACAATGAGAAGGCAGACGATGAAACTGGGTAGCTGTAGCATCAAGTCTGGTTACCAAAAGTAATGCGTTACGTAATTTTTGGTTTAAGTATTTCCGGCTTCCACCAGCCCAAAGATGGAACCAAAGACGGATGCTCTCAATTTTGATGTTCATAGAACATAAACTATAACCAAGCCTAGGCTTAGCCTGTTTGTGTAGACTTGCCGTCACTAAACATTTAGAGATTTTATTGCCAGACTTGCTTTTAGATGTGAATTGTGTTCAGTTTCCAGTTGATGTCGAAATTAGTGGACATAAACACTAGAATATCAGATATACGAATGGAGCATATCAACATTGAGCTCGAGGGTTGGCTACAGGCTAACGTAAGGTCCTGGGACTTCTTTCACGGGAACTTCAGTGTTGACTTTTGACGAAAACAAATTTCACTTGGCATTTGAAATCGTGTTTCGTTTAGCACTAACTAAAAATTTAAAAGTTGTGAAATGAGACGTAAATCACATACTACAATTTACAAAATACAATGCTTTCGCAAACACCAAGTTTTGAGAAAACTTGACGAATGGAAAATTATTAAACAATCTGGTTGCGACTTTGCGACTTTGCAACGTTGGTTGCAGTAATCCAACAGCAGGGCCGAATGTCGATGTTCAACAACCGCTTGCATGTATCTGGCGGATATGTTAAGTTGTCAGACTGACTATTACGTACATAGCAATATTCTTTTGATAACCGGACTTTAGCTGAACATGACCTTTTTTAAATTTCCTACCCCCCCTCCCCCATTATATTTTATTTACTTCTAGAATGTGTACAGTTGGCTTATTCATGCGAAGCTTGAGGCAGAACATGCCATTACTGTCCAACAACAACAACAACATCAAAATAAAAAAACAGCAGGATAAAGTGAAACAAGGTCTACTTGATTTCCGCCTAGCGGAGGCTCGTTGAACTCCCAAGTTAGTTCATCGCAAGGGAACCAAAATCACCATTTTGTATCCCACTTAAACAACTGTTATAATAATTAAATTTACCTTGTAGATCATGTAATATAATACTTAAAACACATAAAAGAGACATTTTAAAAGAATACAATGATTAAAGGTCTTAAAATATATCTTTTCCTTTTTAGAAGGTAATTCTATTTGATAGATCACTTAATTTGTTTTCTTTCACGTTTCTCCCATTTGAATAACATGTGATTCACATTGTTGAACGAATTGTGAAGACCTAACTTGCGAGTTCGATTAGCCTCCGCTAGGCGGAGATCAAGTTGACGTTGAAAGTAAAACACTTGACCATAGTAACTTTTTATTGATGCCTTTTGGTCCTAGACCATTTCAAAAACTATCTAGGACCCTTTGTATGAGTCTCATCATGGCATGGTTCCCTAAATCTGCAAGAACAGCAATACACAACAATGACTGGCTATAACATCTACACGAGTAGGGCAGTAGTACAGATCAGTGTAACGAGTGAGAGGAAGTGGCAGTGAACAAGCCAAGAAGAAATTATTTTGCCTCCAAATGATTTGAACATTTACTCCCACACATATTTGAAGCTGGTTGTAGGCCTAAACACAAATGTTAGCACATACTTGCAGAGTACAAAATAATATATCGCTGGTTTTGGAAGATATGCATCCACACTTCTTCTGTTTAGAGAACTTAATGTGATTGACATGCACAACCTATAAGTTGTCAAGAATTTGCGGGCATACTTCTTGATTAAAAAATCCTAAAATGTTTATGTAACTAGACCTATATATCTGTTATTCTACTTATTAGGTCTACGGTATTTCTTTCTCATTAGCCTACTGGCTAAGTCATTCATTTGATTATTTCACCATAATAATCAATACTTAATAAGGTGAAATTTATACTCTTCTAATTTAAATATGTACACCTTTGTCAGCCCATACATTACGTAATATGTTTATACTACTAATATGATTATGTATCCCCAAAACCAAAAATATACCTATTTTACCATCTTGTGGTAAATTTGCCACTAAATTATCTGTGTTATAATTTTTCGGTAAATCCATATCATTAGAAATGAGGCATACCTAGTTGGACTGATGTAAACTAGTATCAGCAAACTTGAGGTAGAATGATATTGATCCATATCTAAATGAGTTCCCAATTGAATTGCTCTAAATTAAGCATTTTTAAAACTTTTTTTCATGAGATTATGTGTTTATACTTTATAGTAGCCTATCCTGATATAGGCAACCCAATACTACCTTACATATACTTTCGTCACATGCGAGGTATTCGTAGCCAATCAGCGATCAGTATTTGCGCGTGCTTGTCTCGGACGGTTCGCTGGTTGGCTACGAGTGCCTCGCCTGTGACGAAAGCGTATGTAAGGTAGTCTTGGGTTGCCTATAATTCCTGAAAACGGCACTTAAATGCACATCCAGTGATTGAGCAAACTTACGCTATTTGTTCATGCACGTCTCTTATCTCCAGTGTACCAGGGTATTCTACGAACCTGTTCCCACCCTGTGGCGTTGGACGTTGAAATACAGCAGGAGCAAACCTCTTGGGGGAAGGAGCCGCTAGTCACGTACAAGGGTTACCTGCCTCTGTGGAAGGAGCTGCTCTCAATCGCTCCGTACAGTCGTATAAGTATGTAACGTGTAGAAAGCTGTAAGGTGTGCTAGTTTGGGCCCCGTAAATACAGCAGGAGCAAACCTCTTGGGGGAAGGAGCCACTAGTCACGTACAAGGGTTACCTGCCTCTGTGGAAGGAGCTGCTCTCAATCGCTCCGTACAGTCGTATAAGTATGTAACGTGTAGAAAGCTGTAAGGTGTGCTAGTTTGGACCCCGTAAATACAGCAGGAGCAAACCTCTTGGGGGAAGGAGCCGCTAGTCACGTACAAGGGTTACCTGCCTCTGTGGAAGGAGCTGCTCTCAATCGCTCCGTACAGTCGTATAAGTACGTAACGTGTAGAAAGCTGTAAGGTGTGCTAGTTTGGGCCCCGTAAATACAGCAGGAGCAAACCTCTTGGGGGAAGGAGCCGCTAGTCACCTACAAGGGTTACCTGCCTCTGTGGAAGGAGCTGCTCTCAATCGCTCCGTACAGTCGTATAAGTATGTAACGTGTAGAAAGCTGTAAGGTGTGCTAGTTTGGACCCCGTAAATACAGCAGGAGCAAACCTCTTGGGGGAAGGAGCCGCTAGTCACGTACAAGGGTTACCTGCCTCTGTGGAAGGAGCTGCTCTCAATCGCTCCGTACAGTCGTATAAGTATGTAACGTGTAGAAAGCTGTAAGGTGTGCTAGTTTGGGCCCCGTAAATACAGCAGGAGCAAACCTCTTGGGGGAAGGAGCCGCTAGTCACGTACAAGGGTTACCTGCCTCTGTGTAAGGAGCTGCTCTCAATCGCTCTGTACAGTCGTATAAGTATGTAACGTGTAGAAAGCTGTAAGGTGTGCTAGTTTGGGCCCCGTAAATACAGCAGGAGCAAACCTCTTGGGGGAAGGAGCCGCTAGTCACGTACAAGGGTTACCTGCCTCTGTGTAAGGAGCTGCTCTCAATCGCTCCGTACAGTCGTATAAGTATGTAACGTGTAGAAAGCTGTAAGGTGTGCTAGTTTGGGCCCCGTAAATACAGCAGGAGCAAACCTCTTGGGGGAAGGAGCCGCTAGTCACCTACAAGGGTTACCTGCCTCTGTGGAAGGAGCTGCTCTCAATCGCTCTGTACAGTCGTATAAGTATGTAACGTGTAGAAAGCTGTAAGGTGTGCTAGTTTGGACCCCGTAAATACAGCAGGAGCAAACCTCTTGGGGGAAGGAGCCGCTAGTCACGTACAAGGGTTACCTGCCTCTGTGGAAGGAGCTGCTCTCAATCGCTCTGTACAGTCGTATAAGTATGTAACGTGTAGAAAGCTGTAAGGTGTGCTAGTTTGGGCCCCGTAAATACAGCAGGAGCAAACCTCTTGGGGGAAGGAGCCGCTAGTCACGTACAAGGGTTACCTGTCTCTGTGGAAGGAGCTGCTCTCAATCGCTCCGTACAGTCGTATAAGTATGTAACGTGTGTAGAAAGCTGTGAGCTGGGCTGTAGTATCATTCATTAATAGTTACATACAATGCATAGTGTAGTTTGTTCCACCGTGAAAAGAGCTTCTCTGTAGGAAGTAAATTTCAATTCAATTGAAATGTGTTATTAAATTAAATTAAATTAATCAACTATAGAACAATTGGAAAGAATATACATTAGCCTACATAATTGTAGCTAGTTTGCTAGGATATAATAGTAATAAAGTAGAGTACAATTAAAGCCCTCTAGTCTACTGTATATCAACTTATTTCAAATGTATAACTCAAACTAGTGAAGACAAAGTCCCATCAGTGGCTTAATGTTCAGTCCTATACAGGCAGAAGGGTAGCTTTTTTTTGGATACTGTGTTGACAATTTACAACTTTTTTTCTAGAACTCGCACTACCTTTGCAAGAGCTGTTGGTTACGAAGTTGTATGATGAATTTATTGGAGATGTTCTACTAATCATCAATAAACTTGATTTATCAACGAAGAAAAAAACAGCTCAACATAATGCAATGGTGAGTAGAGAATATTTGTTCTAGCACAGGATTGGTTCAACAATCTACATTATTTACTGACACACATTGTTATCATATGTGATACATGCAACGATTTCAGTGCAGTACATTCTAAATGCACTTTTAATATTTTGCTAAAGGTTGGTTTACACACTTATCTAAGATTTAAGGTTTCTGTTAGCACTTATGAAAAAATTCTTAGCCCAGCCAATGAAAGGCGACGTTTTATAAATCCAGCCAATTGTAGCGATCCTAAGTAAAACAGTTAGGAAAATAAAACCTCAAACCTTAAATCTTAAATAAGTGTGTAAACCAAATTTAATTACATTCTAGATTTATTTTTGCAATATGGATCAAATGGTATGTTTCAATAAATGTAAACATTTTAAAGCCTCTTGTAGTAGGCTACTCGGCCATATTCCGAAAGAAAACCTCGGTGTTTAGGCTTACGGTATATATAAGTATTAACACCATCTTAAATTTTAGGTTTAGGCTGTGAATGGTAAGCATTTCCTAGACATCTTGTAAGATTTGTCCATGTATGAAAATTTAAAATTTTGACTGAGCTCAGTGAGCTGTGATGAGTATCTAGGCCTACTAGAATGATAAGTGTGACAGAATATGATGTTGAACACACAGATATAGCAAATCAATAAACAATAAACAAATTTCGTTGACATGAAAATTATTTCGGCAACTCTAGGCCTATGGATCTTGAATAAGTTACTGTCAGCATGGCAGTACGTACACATAAAAAGTAATTATTTATTATACAACTTAAAAATAAAATATAGCAGAAAACATGATGATCCCCTTTTTTGTGTACATATGTGTATATTTTTATAGTGAGCTTAATGTTGTGAAAAACTCAACTCCTTTAGTAGATAAAGGTAACAAATGTACCATACTGACTTGTAACTTACACTTGCACAGTTGTTTAAAATAATATCCGTCATTTCATATGCCCACAACTGGTTTATCTGACCATCATGCTGGATCTCGTCAACCAATAGAGATTCCCCTCCCTGTCGTGAAACTTTATGCCCCCCGGCATAGCGTCATTTTGGGCTCTAGCCCCTCACAAGTCAGCAGATGCCTTCTGGTCTGCTCCTCCTTCCCACACAGATCACAAACGCCGTCCGCAGCCAGCCCTATCCTATGCAGATGCGACTTTAAGAGGTTATGTCCTGTATTCAGTCGAAATTGGGCAGTTTCCAAATAATATAATATGCCTAATCAAATCTTTAAATAATTTAAAAATCTTGTTTGTAATTTATATTAGCCTGGTTTGAAAAATAAAAAGTCAATCAATAAAAGAGAGTAGAGGGTTACATGCCTATTTTATTGAATACAAAGTACAAACCAACTTCAAGAAAGTGTTAAGGGAGTGGGACTCCCCCAACTCCCCCACATTCCCCCAAAATTGAAAATAGTTGTTTTTGGTGTATAGAATAGTTTCCACATAGCTAATTTGCGACACTTTCTTGTCCACAAGGCAAACGAAGAGGCTCCGTTGCTCGATCCAGAGACGGGATTGGAAGCAAACGCTCCCAAGGACTTCCAGGCATTCATCAACCTAGTCGACCTCTGTCGGGATCTCCTTCTCGTAACCGACTGCCACCCTTTCGAGAAGTGGCTGCCTACGTTCACCCGACAGGTTATCACCGAGTCTTACCGGAAACCCCTCGTTAGTGGCTTTTACAAGCTCGTCACCATTTCGCTGCAGCTGGCCGGCAAGCTTTGCTATTTTAATGTAAGTTCAAGGAATAAACAAAATTAATACATTTGTATTTGTCTACCAACTCGGTTACAAGAACTGATTTCTAGTGGGAAACATACCAGGAGTCATATTGCATTGAGTTGGGGGGTGGGGGACAGACATGCAGGTGCTAATTTTGCAGAAACTGCTGGCCACAATGGAATTATTTCAAGTTGACTGCGATCCTTATGTATTTTTTGTTACCACAGAAAAAAATGTACTTGGATAGACCAAAATGACTGAGTTAATTGGAGCTCAAAACAAGATAAACATGTTCTAGTGAGGGAAAAGGTACAGAAGGACGGCAGCTTACCTGAGAAAGTAGATATGTCGCTTTGAGAAACATAAATAAATGTGAAGACAAATAAATAAATATACTGAGAGTTTAGTTTTTCTACTCACGCTGAGTGATCAAGACCACGAGTTGTCCGAAACGTCTCAGTATATTTATTTATTTGTCTTCTCATCTACGTACTATATGTTTCTCAAAGCGACCTAGCTACTTTCTCAGGTAAGCTGTCGTCCTTCTGTACATTTTCCCTCACTAGAACATGTTTTATCTTGTTCTGAGTTCCAATTAACTCAGATATTTTGGCCTCCAAGTATACACTATATATATTGCTTCGTAGATTTTCAGGGCTACCAGGTGATGGCATATCGTCTTTGCGGTATCAAGCCCTCTCGGAAGAGTGTTTGGTTCTGAAAGGGCCGTTTGTTCCGTTATTGCCGTTGAATTGGTTCTTTTCAGAACCAAAGACTCATCCGAGAGGGCTTGATACCGCAAAGACTACATGCTCATATATATATGCTTGTAATTATGATTATTCTCTGCATCCCAAGTGTTTACGTACATTCATTGGGCTATTAAACAAAGTACAAACTAATGTTCAAGCTTTTACTTGTTGAAGCCATGCTAATATGGGGAGGCGGGTGTAACAAGTGCACAGAGAGCATTGCAACCGGTCCGGCCAACCGTCACTGAACGTTGGATAGACAACTTTCTACGATTATAGTTTATGTCGTTTGCAAAACTATTTGACTTCTTTGGAATCTATGGCCGGAACGCTCGTAGCGCTGTGGTGTAGGTATTTGTTGTACGCCTCCCCATAATGTCTGTGTGTGTGCAGAACGTTACGAGCGAGGAGCAAGCCCTGTGCCACATGCCACGGCTCGTAGCGCTGTGGTGTAGGCATTTGTTGTACGCCTCCCCATAATGTCTGTGTGTGTGCAGGACGTTACAACCGAGGAGCAAGCCCTGTGCCACATGCCACGGCTCATAGCGCTGTGGTGTAGGCATTTGTTGTACGCCTCCCCATAATGTCTGTGTGTGTGCAGAACGTTACAACCGAGGAGCAAGCCCTATGCCGCAAGACGCTGTGCCACTTCCTCCAAGACGTGGTATCGCGGCAGAAAGAGCACAAGGGGGACCTGCAACTGGCGTGCCTACAGACTGTGCTGGCCGCACCTATAGAGCTCATCACGACACTGGTACCGTTCATGGCGCCGGCATTCCAGGTAGGCCACATGCTGGGAGTAAGGTAAAAACATTCATTTGTTTAACTGCTAAAAATTTATTAAATTTTAATTACAAGTTTCGATGCAAACAATTATTAGAATTATTTCGTTTGATTTTATAAAGTTAAGTCTGCCAAATGGTGGTGTGTTGGTAAACTATGAACAGAGTAGTGTTCTAAACCTGAGTATGCAAACCCCGAGTTAGTAGTAGCAGATTCAAGTATGTATAACTTGGTACTGTAAGGGCTGGTATGTACCTACGATTGGCGTCAACTTCAAGCTTGATTCACGTTAACGATTTGATTCATGATTGGCATTTAAACTCATACGCACATCATCAATGTTTGAGCTGTTGGATGTTGGAGCTGTTTGGGGAGGTTTAACAATCTTCTTTTATCTTAGTTTTTGTCTTGGCAACTCGATATGATTTTGTGTTCAGAGTGCATGATATAAAGCATCCGGCTATTTAAGATTTACAGAGACAGTCAAGGAAGGCATCTGTGAGAGCAATGTTGGTTAACAACTTCCTTAGGCCTAAATAAAGTTTTCATCAAGAATGTTATTTATAGAAAAAAACACGTTAGGCCTACCTTGTTTTAGAACAAACCAATAACCATAAAACGATCTTTTTGCCTATTGACGGAGACACTGATTCATA
This sequence comes from Isoperla grammatica, assembly GCA_945910005.1. Taxonomy (NCBI): domain Eukaryota; kingdom Metazoa; phylum Arthropoda; class Insecta; order Plecoptera; family Perlodidae; genus Isoperla; species Isoperla grammatica. The sequence continues at coordinate 99,471,711 of OX246737.1, forward strand.
TCGTTTTAGTTTATTAGAACCCATCCTTAATGTTTAATGATTTCAAAAATAGCATTTTGTTGCAATTGCGAATTGCAATGTATCGAAAAATAGCACTTTGTAGTGCATTGCATTTTCGTTGGCTGTGGCGATTGGAAATCATTAAATTACAAAGTGTAAATAAATATTGGCCAATCATCAGTTCTTTAATAAATTTATCTTCCTAACAGTTGCATGGCATATGCTTGCAACAGTTATTCATTTAGTAATCAGGAAGAACCAGTTTAAAGCTTTACTAATGGTCAATGGAATAATGTACATATCTACTCTCTCAACGTGTTAAATAGTTATTGAAAACGCTCAAAATTGTGCTTTTATCTGTTAAGTCATACGATAATTCGCCAGTTTTTCTACTCTTAATGAAATTAGCTGATATATACCTGAAACACACTCACATAGCTGAATGAGATCCTTATAGTGTTTTGTAGCCAATTGAAAACTACTGTAATTTTAATATCACTGAAACATTATAAAACTTAGGCAGAAAACTTAAAAAACAAAATTATTTTCTATTTTTATTTCAATCACCTTTATACCATTTGGTATAAATCAGTGTCTCTACTTATTGGCTATGTTAAATTAGTATGAACTTCCGCCTTCTTTGCTTGGACACGCTCATTTATTCAGTTGAGGATCTAGACGGCTGGGATGTATCCGAGTATGCCGGGCCACATTTTCAGATTCATTTAAGAAAACCTTACACGTTGTGTGGAGTGTACAACGCATTACCAAGGTTCCGCACTTGCAGGTGATATTCCACGTGGGCAGTAGCTATCTGCCCCTTGCACACTCGGGATTGAGTGCCCTCGAGAGATGGGACTCCGCAATACCTCGAGAAACTCTGCAACCACTGCTCAAACAAGTGCTTCCATATCTCGATCCATTCCTGAGGAGTAAAGGTAAACTCAAGGTTCATATACATCCCCAAATCAGGTCGTTGCATCCATTTATACAATGTTAATTATGTAGTCACAAGTTATTCAAATTTGAGAATTATTGAGTACAGCAAATTAATTGATCTGTCAACCCCATTTCTGGTATGCACAAAGTGGCAAAATTGAAAATACCGAACTGAAATAGGCCTATTTAGTTTTTTTTGGCATTCAGTCTACATATCTGTACATTGTACATTATATTATTGTTTATTTAATTAATAAACTAGTTTTGTAGTGGGTACGAGAATGGCGATTTTTGTGCCCATCAGACGACCTGACTTTGAGGTTTACCGTACTTTTGCTACAGGATTGATGAACCTTGAAATAAACTCACAGTATAATATAAGTGGGCCTTGAAATAGCAGCATTACTAATTAAGGAATCTGCGCTGACCTTGTCATAAACATGGAACAAACACAGGCAAAAAAATTGAATACTTTTAATAGCAGCATTGTTTACAGGCCAAAGCCAGTAGCCTCACAGAAGGCCACTAGGTATTTACAGAAACATTGAAGTACAAATGCAATCAGTTCAAGCTGGTTTGTCTTGATTACTTACAGTACAGTATTTAAAAAAACAGAATGTTTGTAATGCAGATTGCAAATTATGTTGTATGAACCCTTATAGCAACTAGGCCTATATGAAAAATGAAATGTGTCATGTGTGCAACGAGGGTAAATTAGTAAAATAATAAAAAAAAACAAAAAAAACAACAACAATCTGTGGGAGTGTTGTGTGGATACAGCTCATGATTACTCTATTTTTCATCCTTGTTCCTAAATTCTCAACATTGTAATATACATAATAATATAATGTACAGGGTGTAATTAATTCTTCACGTTACATATGCACCGGACTATACATCATTATTCTCCATGATGAAGGTACTGTAAATAAATACAGTATATAGTGGACCCAAGATTACTTTACACCTGCTTTCGTCACATCCGGGGCATTTGTAGCCAACCAGCGAACCGCCTGAGACATATCCAGCCTCCAGGCCAATACCGATCGCTGATTGGCTACGAACCAGTCGCCTGTGACGAAAGCATGTGTAAGGTAGTCTTGGGACAACTATACTGTATTATGCAAATTTCTAGTGTCTTATATCTTATAGAATTCTTTTTTTTAGTAACTCACCTAGTGTCAAATAAGAATCTTGAGGTATATGTGGCACTTAGGACCCAGAGTTTCATGTAGGCCTTTCTTTCAAAATAATAAAATACTGTCGCATGTTATATCCTCGAAGTGTTAATGTTTGTGAGAGACTTTCCAGACAAGTTCCAAACCAATGACAATGTGCATAGTATCAACACCCGTTGCTCGTAGCACCCCTGTACATTATATTAAGAGTGAGAAGAGTGTTACATTTAAAAAATCAGTATGATGAGCCCATCTACGCCTTATATCAAGAAAGGTGCATACATACTGTAATAATTAGAGGTGGGCCTACATGAAAATTTTGAAATAAATTAAATGAAATGATATTTAACATTTAATTTTCACTTAGACTTTTGTTACAAACCATGTTTTTACCATATTGAAGCATCTATTTTGTCCCCTACGTTTCGAAAACTGAAATAAAGAAATTGCCCCTTAGTTTGCTCTTCTAATGTCATAGAAGATAAAAATCAATGAAATTGATATTTAGCCACATGTAGTAAGAATACAATGTTAAACTTGCAGAAAATAGGCATGAAACCCTTTGATTATAATAATAGATAGTGTCTTGTAGCGTTTTCATTTAAATACATTTGACAAATGTAGCATGTGTTGTACCAAACTATTTTCACATGTCTCTAATAACTGATTGTATCAGGTTCGGAGGGAGAGTTGGAGGCGCCACCGGAGGCCTCTAGGCGTCGCCGCAAGGTCAAGCAACGCCCGGAGGAGAATGAAGCGTTGCTCGCGTCGCTTCAGGGCCGCATCGTACGCTTCGTGGGGAGGCTCGACTCGGACACAGCTCGCTCGTTGGTGGGCGGGCAGACTTGCCTGGGCAGCGCTACCGGCAGGCAGCATCTCAAGTACGCGCTGCCCTTCGCTGACATCAAGCCCAGCATTTACCTCGGTCAGTGATAATGTTAGCCGTCATTTTGATGTCCTAGTAGTCCTGCAGTGAGCTACCATTTGATTTTAAAACATTAACAATGATTAAATTTTGTTTCTATTTTTTTGGGCAAATGTTTTCAAATTTTCCCTTGTGGTGGCCACCTATTTCAGTCAAAAATGTACTACTAACAAGCCAACAAAGCTACTGATTCTAAATAGCAAAGTTTGCCTGCATCCCATTGCCTCAAGTATGGAAGTTTGTTGGATCACTCGATATGTGAATGTTACAGACAAGCTGGTGCCTCGCGTGGTGGAGCTGGCACTGAGATCGAGTGACCGTCGTACGAGAGTAACTGCCTGCGAGCTGTTACACGCTATCGTCATGGTGATGCTGGGCAACAGTGAGTGGACCATTTTCATTAGAAAATAATACAATTATAGTGTTGGGTAGAGGGGGGAAAAATCATTTATTTTTATTTCCTTATTGGCTGCCTATCGGTTACCATAAAAAACAAAAACAACAGAAACCATTTGGTTTCAGCAAAAAAATCGAATCAAATACGTAATTATTTGTTGTTTATTTTATTCTAATTTCCCTGTCTGGACCTTTGCCTGTCGTAAAGGGCAACTAATGGCTAGATATTATATTACCTAATTGTCGAGTACATCGTTAAATAACAAATAATTACATGTTATTTAATCTATTCTAATTCTTTGATAAAACTCTAGCTGTTTGACTTACTTGGAACCAGTGAAAAAATTCGTAATTTTCAAATGTTTTTGTCGGAACCAGGCCTCCAGATGGCTGCAAGCGACCCCGCCTCCCTGAAGACTCTATTCCAACAGTTGGCGATGCCGCTGCTACAACTGGGTTGCGACACAGACCAGGTGGTCTACCAACTCTTCCACCCCCTGATGCTCCAGCTGGTACATTGGTACTCCAGCAAGTATCAACTCAAGAGTCAGCAGACAAGTGTCATGGTCGACACGCTCATGGTAAGTAACGGTAACTGTCGCGTGGCTCGTTGGTCTAGTGGGTTTATTCCTGCCCCCTGATGCTTCAGCTGGTACATTGGTACTCCAGCAAGTATCAACTCAAGAGTCAGCAGACAAGTGTCATGGTCGACACGCTCATGGTAAGTAACGGTAACTGTCGCGTGGCTCGTTGGTCTAGTGGGTTTATTCCCGCCCCCTGATGCTCCAGCTGGTACATTGGTACTCCAGCAAGTATCAACTCAAGAGTCAGCAGACAAGTGTCATGGTCGACACGCTCATGGTAAGTAACGGTAACTGTCGCGTGGCTCGTTGGTCTAGTGCAGGGTTGCCACCAAGTAATTTTTTAAATCCTCTGAAGACACCAAAAAAATCCTCAAAAATCCTCCAAAACACATTTATTCTGCTGTAACTTAGCATTATTATAAAGTGTGAAAGAATAAACAAAATTTTAGGTTATGTTTATTTTTAGGTTATGCATTATGCCAGATGATCTTTAAGACTTTACCTCTCCATTATAATTTATATATAAATAAAAAAATAATAAATTAATTTGTCTATATAGGCCTATATATATAAACAAGAAACCAGGCAAATAACAGTATAGACTCATATAAAAAGTCAGTCGTCACGTCACGGGCTCCTTGTTACCAACGAGGCACGGGCAACGCGCTCTATCGTACACTAAAAGAACACACACGTTCTGCAAAGTTGACGATAGAGGACGCTACTTACTACTAGACCAATCACAACGCTTTAGGTACCGCATTGGCTGTCTCCCACACAAGCTCCACCCTCTGCTTGCTAGTATAGCAAGACAACTTACAAAAACACAGTTGAAATCTCGATATTTCACACGTGTTTTGAGACATCGTGTCTATGCTGCGGGCTCAAGTGTAGATTGTCCAACTTTACTTTTTACGTTATTAAATCGTTCTTTATGGCGGAATTTTCAAATTATAGTAAATTTCACGGTTTTTACAATAATGGTAGAAAATCCGCCAATTTGGCCGTTAATCCTCATGTCCGCGAGGCACCCTAAAAATCCGCAAAAGAGGATAAATTCCGCAAAAACGGCAACCCTGGTCTAGTGGGTTTATTCCTGCCCCTGATGCTTCAGCTGGTACATTGGTACTCCAGCAAGTATCAGCTCAATAGTCAGCAGACAAGTGTCATGGTGGACACGCTCATGGTAAGTAACGGTAACTGTCGCGTGGCTCGTTGGTCTAGTGGGTTTATTCCTGCCCCCTGATGCTTCAGCTGGTACATTGGTACTCCAGCAAGTATCAACTCAAGAGTCGGCAGACAAGTGTCATGGTCGACACGCTCATGGTAAGTAACGGTAACTGTCGCGTGGCTCGTTGGTCTAGTGGGTTTATTCCCACCCCCTGATGCTCCAGCGGGTACATTGGTACTCCAGCAAGTATCAACTCAAGAGTCAGCAGACAAGTGTCATGGTGGACACGCTCATGGTAAGTAACGGTAACTGTCGCGTGGCTCGTTGGTCTAGTGGGTTTATTCTTGCCCCTGATGCTTCAGCTGGTACATTGGTACTCCAGCAAGTATCAACTCAAGAGTCGGCAGACAAGTGTCATGGTCGACACGCTCATGGTAAGTAACGGTAACTGTCGCGTGGCTCGTTGGTCTAGTGGGTTTATTCCCACCCCCTGATGCTCCAGCGGGTACATTGGTACTCCAGCAAGTATCAACTCAATAGTCAGCAGACAAGTGTCATGGTCGACACGCTTATGGTAAGTAACGGTAACTGTTGCGTGGCTCGTTGGTCTAGTGGGTTTATTCCTGCCCCCCGATGCTTCAGCTGGTACATTGGTACTCCAGCAAGTATCAACTCAAGAGTCAGCAGACAAGTGTCATGGTCGACACGCTCATGGTAAGTAACGGTAACTGTCGCGTGGCTCGTTGGTCTAGTGGGTTTATTCCTGCCCCCTGATGCTGCAGCTGGTACATTGGTACTCCAGCAAGTATCAACTCAAGAGTCAGCAGACAAGTGTCATGGTCGACACGCTCATGGTAAGTAACGGTAACTGTCGCGTGGCTCGTTGGTCTAGTGGGTTTATTCCTGCCCCCTGATGCTTCAGCTGGTACATTGGTACTCCAGCAAGTATCAACTCAAGAGTCAGCAGACAAGTGTCATGGTGGACACGCTCATGGTAAGTAACGGTAACTGTCGCGTGGCTCGTTGGTCTAGTGGGTTTATTCCTGCCCCCTGATGCTTCAGCTGGTACATTGGTACTCCAGCAAGTATCAACTCAAGAGTCAGCAGACAGGTGTCATGGTCGACACGCTCATGGTAAGTAACGGTAACTGTCGCGTGGCTCGTTGGTCTAGTGGGTTTATTCCTGCCCCCTGATGCTCCAGCTGGTACATTGGTACTCCAGCAAGTATCAACTCAAGAGTCAGCAGACAAGTGTCATGGTGGACACGCTCATGGTAAGTAACTGTAACTGTTGCGTGGCTCGTTGGTCTAGTGGGTTTATTCCTGCCCCCTGATGCTTCAGCTGGTACATTGGTACTCCAGCAAGTATCAACTCAAGAGTCAGCAGACAAGCGTCATGGTCGACACGCTCATGGTAAGTAACGGTAACTGTTGCGTGGCTCGTTGGTCTAGTGGGTTTATTCCCACCCCCTGATGCTTCAGCTCGTACATTGGTACTCCAGCAAGAGACAGGATGCCAACATCTTACCTGAGTAGAGTGATGGTAAGCCACTATAGAAGAACATATAATACAAAACAAAATACATATAAATAATGATATCGCCTTTTGGTCGTCATCTTCCTCATTAAGTGGAGATAGAGAGGATATAGAAATGTCTATAGTTAGTACATCTTAATATATATTTGTTCACTTTGACATATCATGGTAGGCTACCTCGATATACATGATAACGGCGACTTCGGAGCGTCGTAACAATGAAGCACATTATTAATTGTATAACCTAAATATGCCTCACTGAAAATTAGTTTTTGTATGTATTTGTGTGGGTTGACTATAAATACAAATTTTGTATTTTAGTTATTTACCATCATACTGTTAGCATGCCCTTGCGTCACATGATTGAATTCTCCACTGTTGAAAACTCCCGTTAATATCCTAGTTTGCATGCGAAAATGGAATTAGTGGGGGGGGGGGGGGGGGGTGGAGTGGGGTTCGACAATGGCGCGACTTGGATGCATAGGGAGTGGGGCTGGGGAATCTCGTTTGGTGTGTGAATCTATTTCGGAATCGAATTTTCAATGTCTTCTTTTCCAATGACTGCATTTTTGACTTACTGGGCCATCATGCATTTTCTGGTTTTCCAGTAGAGACAGGCTTCCTTTGCCTCATAGCTCATGCCAGGAGGAAGGGCATCTACTTTGTCTTTATGACTTGGACATCTCATCAGATGCTCTCTGTTCTGTTCTCCCGCACACGGCTAACAACACAATCTCATTCATCGTCGCCATTTGTAGTGGATTGCTAGGTACGTGGGAAAGCCGGGTTGAGAAAGGGATGCCAGAATGAGACACGTCTGGTTAGTTTGACTGACTGTACTTTAATGCGAGAGACCCGCTAGGGGGAACGCCCCTATATTTATATGGGGACTGCACCGCCTTCTTACTCTATGACACCTCCCACATAAGACTGCACTTACTGCTATTGGTGATGCAATTTTTCAATGAAATTTTTCAATGTGTAACGATGATATCAAAGTTATTGATACATATCATTTGAGAAAATAAATTATTATCAATAGCCTAATTTAACATTTTTTTCAATGCAGCAGTAAAAAGAGACTGTGGATGTATTCTTGTGGTAACAAAATTGACTAATGCAAGGTGTCAGGTGATGTTTAGCTTTCAGTTATTGAATTGACTGCTCATCTCAAGACTTGACACAAAACGTACTACTTGCTCATCCCCAACTGTTGTGTACTGTGGTCTGTCAAGGACGGAATCACACACGAGACTGACACAGCCATCCGAGACTTCTCTGCCAAGTGCCTCAGAGAGTTTGTCACGTGGTCCATTAAGCAGCAAACACCCATAGAAGTAGCAGACTCGCCGCTGAACGTCAAGGTCGTTATCACCAAGATACATTCCTTCTGCGTGCATCCGAGTCCCACCAAACGTCTGGGTACGTTTATCACATATTCTTGTAGATGAGACATTTATGCGGTGACTTATGGGCAGGCATACAACAAATGCCTACACTGCAGCGCTGCGAGCATTCTGGCCACTGAGCACTGCCTGCTAGAGTTCACTGAAAATCTCTAGAAGAGGCAGCACACTATTGGGTATTGGAAAAAATCTATTGGTTCCAAAGAAGTTATAGAGTTTTACCAAAGAATTAGAAATTCTTGTTGTTGAAAGTAGTAGCGTATCCAATGTTCTATGACTGTTGGCCAGATCGCTTGCAACACTCACTGTGAGGCTACGCCTCCCCATACAGAGTAACCTGTCTAATATGTTTTTCAATTGTAACTTTCAATTAAACGTGTCTCTGGGGCTAGTGTATTAATGTTAACATGTCATCTGTATGCTGACGGATGATCGGCTGCAGTGATAGCCAGCCGGTGAATGGAAGCCTCTCACTTGATGCAGCTGTCTCTCATACGTAGTTGGCTGCTCTTACTCATATTTGGGATATCTTTTCACAACAGACAGTCAAAGCAAGCATGAAAGCATCAAATAAATCAATCCACTTATTCATTGAATGTAATTACGGATTGCAAACAAGTGTTTCTTGTACTAGCAGTACTGTTTAGAAAAGCTTCTTTCAAGTTTTGCAAGCCTTTTTTAAGATTCAGCTTTGTTTAAAAAAAAAAAATTAAATTTGTCCAACTCGACATAGGCCTACTACGTAATTAGATAAATGAAGTGGGTAAGACGTGGTGGCCTTTAGAAGACAGAACATCTTACTTAGAAATGAGCGTTATGGCCACTGAAACAGAATACAGTAGGCCTACAACAAAAAATTAATTTTTGTAAAGTTCGGTAGGTAGTAGGGATGTCAACGGGTACCCGGGTACCCGTTACCCGCCCGGTACACACGGGTACGGTTCCAACTTTTCAATACCCGTTTCCTGGTATTACCCGTTCCCTTCTTCTGTTCAAAACAAAATCAATTCAACATTGCGATATTTTCCCCTACTGACCTCTTTGTGCGAGCGTACGAGCCGCGCTTTTCAATTTGCCGGCATTTAACTTGACACCCCCCCCCCTCGTCAAGATTAGTCATCGTCGCAAAAAAATGAGACGTAAACCCCAATTAGTATCATCTTCTGGAGGCCTATGGAAGAATGCTGCGGAACGGTTGCGAGTCCGAGGGAGCGCACCTGCCCGTCGTAGCTTTACCACAATCATGTTCTCGTGTTCGAGCTCGGACTATGACGTCATCGCTTTGACGCGGCCGACCACCGAATTCATAGCTTTGTTGAATACTTCCGCGATCGTTTTGCATCGAAGACAGTTCAACCTGATACCGTTTAACAATATAATGTCTGTTTCCACAACTTTGCGAATCATTTGACACCCATGACGATAAAACGCGTATTTAGTATTATTTACTACCCGGGTAGTCCGGGTACGGCGCAAGGGTACCCGGGTACAACTATTTCCGGGTATTGACATCCCTAGTAGGTAGACTATAAATACAGATTTGTAATATTTTTATAACCATTGGTATTTGTCAGTAATTGTCGAGCTAATGTCAATTGCATCTTCTTTACTGAGCTTGCCTGAATTTCGAAAAGGGTGCACTAGGTGTTTGAGTTCGAGACCGAGACAAATTCACAGAATTGAGAGCCATTTTATTGAGCAGCATGTTTCTGGTGAGCTACGTGTTGGACAACATACGAACGCGTTGTGAATTTTATTGTTTGTGTGTACAGGAGCTGCGCTGATTTTCAACAGCATATATACCGTCTTGCGCGAGGAAGAATCAATCCTGGACAAGTTTTGGCTCGAGCTGTTGTATTATCTGGTATTGAATCTGGATCTGGTAGACGAAGACACCACCAGAGGCCACTGCGAGCAAGTGGGGTTTGCATTGGACCATGTCCTGAGAGGGCTGACGGTGCGAGCAGACCTCTTTAACAAGGTAAAGTTATCACTGTCTATAAGAGTCTTGGAGAGCTATCAATATTTCGTGCCGAACAGAGATGAAACGCTCGTAATGTTTTTAATAGGTACTGATTCTGAGAATCGGCTGATAATCTTGATATCTGTTTTATTATTAAATATTTACACACCTATAAACAGTTCACAGTCAATCATCATTACCATAATTATCCATCTCTGTTTTCAGCCAGTGACAGCTGGTTGTCATCAGTGGAAAACTACAGACCAGTATCTATTTTACCGTCATTTTCCAAGATACTGGAATCAATACTAAACACACGTATAGTAACATTTCTAGAAAAAAATAATATCATTTCTGAATGTCAGAATGGTTTCAGAGCGAATAGATCTACTTACAACACCGTGGAACGTTTTCTTAAAACTATAGTTAATTGTATTGAAACAGGAACTCCGGTAGCCGGAATTTTCTGCGATCTCAGTAAAGCTTTCGACTGCATGAACCACAGAATCTTACTAGACAAATGTAGTTACTATGGAATCCGAGGTACTCCACTAGCTCTACTTAAGTCCTACCTTGCAGACAGGCAACAAAAAGTTGAGATAATTCACACCAATGATAATGGAACTGAACTAAAGTTTCTTTCCGATAATGAGCGTATCTCGGTAGGGGTCCCTCAAGGTTCAATCCTAGGACCACTATTCTTTTTAATATTTATCAACGACTTTCCTCTTAACATACTGGACTCTGAACTATTTGCCGATGATGCAAACTTGATAGCTAAAGCCAACGGCAACTTAACTTTAAAACAAGAAGGCGAGCTTAAAATTGCAAAAGCTACCAATTGGTTCAACGACAATGAGCTCATATTAAACGAAGCCAAGTCTACGCTAGTTGAATTTCTGAAAGACCCACAAGAGGAGTTAAAAACCCTATTAAACAAAACCAACAACACCTCCATAAAAAAAGAACCTTCAGCAAATTTTTTGGGGCTACTAATAGATGCAAAACTTAAATGGCATGATCACATAAACCGGTTAACTAAAAAACTAAATTCAGGTTACTTCGCAATTAAGTCAATTAAGTCCATAGCAAACAATGCAACAGCTAAAATTGTTTATTTTGCCAACTTTGAGGCACACATCCGATACGGGATCGAATTTTGGGGCAATTCTTCCAGTTGCAAAAAAATATTTACAATTCAAAAGAAAGTTATAAGGTCAATGCTAAACAAGTCCCAAAGAACCCATTGTAAACCTCTATTCAGGAAATTAAATATATTAACACTCTACAGCCTTTTCATTTTGCAGGTAATCTTAAAAGTAAAGAAAAATTTTAATACATTGCAGAAAAACAAGGATTTACACAACTATAACACACGAGTAAATAATAACATTCATATAAATTACTTTTCTAAATTATCAACACAAACAAACTCAAATTTTACACATATAAAACTATTTAACAAACTGCCGGCTAAGATAAAAGAAATGCACTCATTAGCTAATTTTAAGTACTCCATAAAAAAGTTTCTATTATCCAAAGCTTATTACTCAGTAAAGGAATACATTGAGGACAATATCATCTTGTAATTCTAGCCCTTGGTGACAACCAGTATTGTACAGTAAAGTAAATTAATTTAATTCTATGTGTAATTAATAATATGTAACTTACTTTTGTATGTTCTGTTCTGAACATGTATGTTCTGACAATATTATGTAAATTCATTCATTTAATTATTAGTTACTATAAACCCTGTATTGACTATCATCGAGTCTAACTTACCTGGGAATGATATACTTTTATGTTATATTTATATTGTCCTATTCTTAGTCGTAAGCTACATTGTACTAACAACATGTCTTACTGACATGGGAGCCAAATTTCCAAATACCCTTATCACAAAAATCTCTATGATTCAATGGGTCAATATTGTTACAGCTATGTAATGAAATGTACTACTGTCTACAAATGGAAATAAAACCTTACTACTACTACTACAATAAACTTCTATGTATTCTGATCTTCCTATTATGCTCTTCTCTCTTCTGCAGGTCCCTGCCTACGGTCTCCTTTCATATCTTCCATGGTCTTTCTTTGCACCGCCTTCCTGCCGTTTTTACGTCATACATTTTTCACTGCACTCTTTCTGCTACCGTCCTTTTCATGAGTCCGATCCTGATCCATTACAGCCTTGCCCTTCCAATTGTACGTATCTCCAAGCTTTTCTATTCTTGTTGGCCTACTGTTATGTTAAGAATCCTATCTTATTTTCACCACTATGCTTCTTAGTTCTTAGTAACCTCATTTCTGCTGCCAGTACCTTTCTTTTTTTTATATTTGATATTGGAAAATATTTTGATGATATATACTATTTTGATATTGATTATCGATTTAATGTCAATATACATCTTGTCAAATACTGTCTAGCCCGGTATCTCAAGTAGACAAATTATTATTTTATATAACTAGCTCAGTCGATATTACATTACTTACTCGTTTGATGGCTTGATGTTTACCTCACGAACAACCGTCGCACTTCGAAACAGGCCTGTTTCGACGTCCCGAAGCAGCTGTCGTGGGCGTCACACACACAAAAACCAGTCCTTCACTGACACCTTTTTAAACAACACTAAGTTTTTTTATCTTGTTATTTTTCTAAATCCAACAACAACTTAACTGAATGATTTCCTAACCCATATTCATTTCCTTGACCGACACAACCATACTGTCAGTCTTCCTTCCAACACCAAGACTCACTGACTACTCCTCCCTAGCAACCTGATCAACAAACTTCAACAATCTTTCTTTTCTAAAACCACTTCTTCTTTTTACCAGGCTTCCTAGATCCAACCCTATCCGCCTTCCATATATGTTACAATTACCCCCCTATTTCTTATATTTGTCATTTTAACGATAAATATAGAAATAATTATACCCCAAATGACCATCCCCTAAACGAATATATCCTCCATTCATACTGACCACCTCATCAACACTCCAACTATGGTCAAAGTTTGACAATACCTCAACAATGCCACTCTGTAATTCCCAACAATGTCTGACTTACTATATTATGCAACAATCCTTTAGACAAAAAAAATCCACCCAGTGAATTTAAAAAATTCTTTTTTTTTTTCTTCTGCATATTGCAGATAATGTATCACAGGCAATGTGACCCACCACATTCCTTTTGACAAAAAAAAACCACCACTCAGTGAATAAAAAAAAATCTTTTTTTTTTTTTAAATTATTTATACCACTGGTATCATCAACTTCTCGACAACATTATGACAACCCTATTATGACAACGCTATTACGACAACACTATTACGACAACGCTATTACGACAATTTTACGACAACGCTATTACGACAATTACCCCCCATGTTTTTTTAATTTTTTGTCGCAATTTGAATTTCGTTCCATAAAAATGGAAAAAAAACATACCTACGGCAACCAAAAGAACATCGAACCCAAGACAAAATGTCGACCGATCACAATACAGCAACGAAACAAACATTTAACCACATTACTACCAACATGAAATCCACCAACACATACAGAACAAGTTTATTCCATAAACATTTTGTACGGTTTCAAATTAACATCCCCGAAATTTTTTTTTTTTTTTTACCATAGGCCTACCTTTACGAGAGTTTCAACAGTTCCACCTCTAAACTTACTCCAGTCTCTTCCTACCATCATCCATTCTTTCTCATAACAAACCCACTCCCTCTCATTATTGACCCTGGAATCATCTTTCTGCCCTACAGTCAAATCATTATTTTCCTCACCAACCACAGCATCCTTGTACTCCTCATCTATCTCCACATATTTATCCACCACTTTATCTATCTGTTGCTCTGTAACAACCACGTCTTTCTTATCAAACCTCATCTCATCTTGCTCCTCAACTTTCTCCACATCTTGCTTATCATCAAACTTGTCACCTTGCTTCTCAACTATCTCCACATCTTCCTTATTATCCAACCAGCCTACTTGCTCTTCAACAATCTCTTTCACAACATCTATTTTTCCACTTCCTACCTCTCCTACGCTTCTCAAATCTTTTTCTTTCTTTACATCTCCTACATCCACCTGCATTACCAAAAATATCGTTTTCATTTCCGCGGTCATGTCTCCCATCATCTTCTCCATATCTACCTGTTTAACCATATTCCTCTGCATCTCTTCCAAAGCCCTAGCTTGTTCATCCTGCCCTTTCTTCATCTCTTCCAAAGCCCTAGCTTGTTCATCTTGCCCTTTCTTCATCTCTGTGATCTTGGCTGTCACACCTACTTGCATCCTCATTAAATTCCTTATCATGCTCTTGAGATCCCCATCCTCATCTGGTCCATCCATCATCAAGCTCCCTTCAATATCATCAAGCTCCCTCTCCACTCTTAACCCCTCATATTCACTTCCTTCAATATCATCAAGCTCCCTCTCCATACTTTAACCACTCTTTGCTACTCTAAATTTTCTTGAACCTCGACTAGTCAACTCCACTACTCTATTCATACATTCACACAATCATACGTATCAACCTATGGACAATCTCGAATCTGATCTTACTGATTTAACTAAAATTTGGTAACACATTCCCTAGACAAACTTCTCTAGCCTAATATTGATCTAAACCTATGGACAGACATCTACCATCTCGGTCGTTGTAGTAGACCGAGCCCTACACGTTGGAGCGCCAAATTGTCAAATACTGTCTAGCCCGGTATCTCAAGTAGACAAATTATTATTTTATATAACTAGCTCAGTCGATATTACATTACTTACTCGTTTGATGGCTTGATGTTTACCTCACGAACAACCGTCGCACTTCGAAACAGGCCTGTTTCGACGTCCCGAAGCAGCTGTCGTGGGCGTCACACACACAAAAACCAGTCCTTCACTGACACCTTTTTAAACAACACTAAGTTTTTTTATCTTGTTATTTTTCTAAATCCAACAACAACTTAACTGAATGATTTCCTAACCCATATTCATTTCCTTGACCGACACAACCATACTGTCAGTCTTCCTTCCAACACCAAGACTCACTGACTACTCCTCCCTAGCAACCTGATCAACAAACTTCAACAATCTTTCTTTTCTAAAACCACTTCTTCTTTTTACCAGGCTTCCTAGATCCAACCCTATCCGCCTTCCATATATGTTACAATCTCTTATTTCAAAAACAAAATACTTTCGTTACGCGTAGTGTTTCATACGAGTAATGGGAGATTACCACAGTAGCAATTTATTTTCATTTACAATTTCATTCCGCTTTGGAGTCCATTAACGCTCGTAATTGAAAGAGGTTTAATCTTCCGATATAACAGCAGTTTACAGCCTCTTCTTAGAGGTGTGCGAATATTCAAAATTTTCGAATTATTTGCAAATAATTTAATACCGTATTTACACGCATATTAGCCGCGCTTTTTTTCTTATTTTGTGTCCCTCAAAACCACCATGCAGCTTATTTTCGTAAGTGAAAAAAAAAATTCCCGGGTTTACGGGCGTTATGGTCGAACCTGGCATCAAATTATTAGGCTCTGCGACAAAGTGAGTCATTCGTCGTTGTGTTTGTCGGGGCATTTGCGGCATTGATTGAGTATACAAAATGTATCAGATTGCGCGCTTCACTCTACTTCATTCCACCCCCCGTTAGAATTCTTTCGGTCGGCGAAGCTCATTCTCTTTCTCTCTCTCTCCCTCGCTCTACAGCATGATGTTTTGTTGGCCCCCTGCCAGCCGCTCGCCCGCGCATCACCAGCTCCTCCCCTTCCCAAACCCCTATGTGCCCAGTGCATTAGCAGGCCAGCGGGATGCAGAGAACTACCTATAGTACATTCCTCACATTAGCTCTTACACTCACGTAACCTCTATTACCAAATACCGCCAGCTTCTTATTACATACCAATTATTACTTCACATTATTTTCTGGTCCTTTTTCGAATATAATAACTGCGGCTTATAAACGGAAACAAATTGTTTTCTGAAAAGTAAAGCTCAAAAAGTGCACTGCGGCTTATAATCGTATGCGGCCTTTATGCGTGTAAATACGGTACATATTCGTATTCGATTCGAAACTCGAATAGTACCTATTCAAATTTTTAAATATTCAAATTTTCGAAGTACCGGTATTCGATATTTATGGAGAATTCGTTTGGAATTGGTTTCGAACGTCCTGCCATTTGCCCCCTATTTGCAGTCTACTGCATATTATTTGCCTACAGTGCTGGCACAAACCGTCAATTAACCTTGAAAACCAAATATATGTATTAATTAATTGTGTGTTGTACTACTTCATTATATAATATTCGATATTCGACTTTTTGAGTGTATACTATTTGATATTCGTATTCGAACTGAAAAACCACTATTCTCACACCCCTACCTCATGTCAGCCGTGGATTGACATGCGCCCACAACAGCCATTGTCACTGCCTCTCTCACTTGCTTCGAGGTTGGCGGTCGCTTTCCTTCTCGTCAGTATCGCTGCAGCGTTCAGCGAGATCACATTGCATGGAATAATTTATTATACAAGTATATCACCAATATTGGCTTACAATCTGAGAAATCAAGAACAGTCGCCTTGATTAATTGAACAATATTGAAACATAATGAGATGCAATAGTTTAAAATTTTATTTTTAAGCAGTACTTTTTATTAGTTTTAGGTTGTTGGCTTGATGCAGTAGATAACTGGCTCGAATGTACCATGGTTGTTAAACAATTTGTGTCTACTGTAAGGTGACTACTGTGGAGCGAGTGGCAGGCTGGGAACTGCCTATATCTGCACGTGATTCTGCCTTCCCCAACCCCTCCTATGGACCCCCACATACGATGGCTTGGATGTGTTATTATTACTTATCAACTCTTACACAAGCGCCTTGCTATGGAAATAAATAATATGAGTAACAGAAACCCTTGGAGACCGGGAACCGCTCTCGAATGATATTCGGGCAATCTTATCCCTAATATGTATTTTATATATACATATAAGGTATATTATAGGCCTTCGTATTACACATTGTAAAAAAATGAATAATAAAAGCTTGAAAAATTGAAATTGAATTGATTGAACAACTGATGGTTGTGTGTTGCTTTCAGGAGCGTGCACAACGGCGCAAGATTCCGGGCACGGGTGGCGCAACGCTACGAGAGGCGGTGGTCTGGCTGATGCGCCACTGTGGGTCCATCAACCCCGAGTGTAGACACAAGTGCATGGAACTTGTCGGCACTTTGGCCCCTCTCACTCCAGGTGGGCGACAGTAAACCGTGCAGGCCTTTCTTATTGGCAAAAGTTTTTGGTCACAAATAACCCTTTGATTAAATGGAAGGAATTGTCACATGTCTAAACAGTGACTTTGTAGGGCTACACATGGACAAGCGAAAAATATGTACCCAAAACAAATAAATGTATAATTGAGCAATAACATACACATATTTGAGAAACAAGGAGCCCAATTTAGAAAATATGTTGGCCTAGGGCTATAATAAATGTGCAACATTCCAATAGTACCTGTAAATATTTATTTAATTATTTGTTTTTCTTGTTTCATGTAAAATTTTACATTGTATAAAAAACATTTTTTTATTAAGGCTAAGACTTTTTCAACAGTACATATTATTAATACAATACATATAATACGTAATTACCGGGTAAAAATATATAGATATGATGATATGATGCTAAAACTAAATTACAGTTTTGATTTTGAATGCACTTTTAGTTTATAATTTATTTAATATTGTCCTTTGTGAATATGTATGTATAATACTTTTGAAGTGCACATTCTAGTGTCATCAAATTATTTACCCTTTGCCTTCTTTAATGTACTAGTCCCAACGAAAGTATTCGCATACCGATCTCAGGTAATTGTCTACTGACCCGTTTCAACCACGCTAATTGAAAGAAAATCAACAGATACCTGGCGTTCTTTTACACATTCGTAAATGTATGGTTCGGCTTAGTCGAGTGCACAGACGGTTTGGCCACACTCACCGTTACAGGTAACCAATGGAAGGTCTTAAATTATCCCCAATGGACCTGTTTAGATTAGATGGTAGGAATTAGCGAAGTAGAAAATTAAGTTGTCACCTTGGACTCGGCTGTGTCGTGAGCATCAGAATACTTTCGTTGGGGCAACTTTATTTTGCTTTCTCTGTCATGAATGTTACTGACTATCGCTCATATTCTCCAGGCATCAACTCAACAGTGAAGTTTATTGCCACCTTTCCCCTTGCCGACCTGGTTGATATCTGTGAAGGTGGAAACAACAAGAAGGCGATTGCCAACATGACAAAACCAATCGTCCTCAGATCTGATGAAACACTGGAGGAACAGATGCTGTGGCTGTCTTCGTTGCTGAAAAGTCTCGACTGTTACGTTTGGCTCATTGGCCAGTCGCTCGTTCAGCCGGATGATCTGTTTTCTTCGGACACCATTCAGCCGAAGATATTTGATGCAGTGGATTTGTTCCAGTCAAGATTACAACGTAGTAATACTTTCAGCTTCAGTGACCCAAAGATCTTAGGTAAGTCAGTGACTGTTCGAGAGAGGAAGCAATTAATCAGCAAGTGAATCCTCACTTCTTCTCTTTTAGGTGTGTGGAAGTGCCTGGATTTATGTAATGTAATAATCATTAAATAAAGATAATAAAAAAGCCATACGTTCAATTCCCAGTTGGACCAAACTTTTTTGACAATTTGCTATTGCTTCACGTAACTTTGTCCATAAAGCTGGCTATACTTGAACCTATGTAGGCTAATCATTATTAATTTGGAGTGTGTTATAATGTGTGTGTCTATTAACAAATTGTTCTTCTTGCAGCGGAGGCATCATCTCCTTGGGAACTGGAAAAGTTTAACCGCATCAAATGTTCAGTCTTGATCAGAACGTTCGACTTCATAACCACATTTGTACAAAAATCAACTCCAGAAAAGTGTTTTGCTCATTTTCCGGCAGCCTTCCCATCTGCTTTGTTTGAAATAGTCTCCAAGTGTGTTTTCCACCCAGACATCTTGGGATTCGACACACAGGATTTAGAAGTAAATCACAGTCTTCCGCTACGAATGGAAGAAATGTTGCTTGCTTTGAAACTTGGCATAACAAACGAGGAACTCATGTTGGGTTTGGCCACAATACTGAAGACAACTGTTGAGAAGAACCAAGATTCATTGCTATCCCAACTGCAACAAGTTTGTGAAACGGACTTGATTCCTGAAGGTCAAAAACAGTTCTTGAAGGGATTGGAGATCTTACAACGGTGTGTATACCGTTGTTTAAAACACCATTGGCTAGATTGGCTAGTTACAATACAGTTTTTAAATTCGTCATTTAGCTGATCCAAAACCGAAGTACCGGTATGAATCACTGTTTCAATACCTAGAAGCACACAAGTGTAGGCCTATAATACGTTATCTGTGCTAAAAATATTCTGATATCGATTTAAAAAAGGTAAATTTAGCAAATTAGGTCCTCTTCACTGTTAAGCAAAGAAATTCGAAAAGAATAATCTGATTTCACTTAGTATGTATCCCCATTTCCCCAATAATGATACACAGTGTGATCATTGATCAAGCTCTTTGTGTGTTTCTAGTTGCAAAATGCTGTGTTGCGATCTGACCGGAGGGCGTATCGTCGACGCGGTATTCACGGCCGTTGCCAACCGTCGGGGACCAACAAAACTTGCCGTCTGGCTCCGGCCCTTGGGCCGCACTCATGCACAACGGCTGCTTGGGCTGGCCTTCACCATGGGAGAACAGGTGGGTGCACAGTCACGCTCCTCAGTAGGATGTATTCACTCCTCACAACGGCTGCTTGGGCTGGCCTTCACCATGGGAGAACAGGTGGGTGCACAGTCACGCTCCTCAGTAGGATGTATTCACTCCTCACAACGGCTGCTTGGGCTGGCCTTCACCATGGGAGAACAGGTGGGTGCACAGTCACGCTCCTCAGTAGGATGTATTCACTCCTCACAACGGCTGCTTGGGCTGGCCTTCACCATGGGAGAACAGGTGGGTGCACAGTCACACTCCTTAGTAGGATGTATCCACTCTTGAGACATAATTTTATTGGTGTCCCTGTCAACTCCCCATAAGAGCAATATTAATTTTAATTAGTTACGACTTTTTTTCTTTAGTACATTTGAACGCTTAGGATGTGCACAGTCCTCTCTGGCCTGTCATAAGAATAATATATTTTTTTTTCTTTCTTGTGCCAAGATGGCTTTATATGAGACTCCATAATATACGTATTGCAGTGTAGGGCGTACATAAAATAAATGAAATTAAATAAATTTGTATTTATAGTCGCCCACTCAGTTAGGCCTACATGAACTGATTTTTGGTGCCCAGGGGGACATTTATTTTATACCATTTAAAGTCACTGTTAATGTAGCAGTACATATTTGAATTACACTGCCTTCTAGGTTTATACACATAATATTAATATTGGTATCACTGTCTTGGTTGATGTATGCCCCCCTATGACACTGACAGCTTGTTGGAACAATGTTGCAGTTTACCAGGTAATAAAGCCTTATATTAGGTATCCAAGTATTTAACTGCATTTATTAAACGACCCAGTTAACCATCCTGATACAGCTAACATTTATACCAGGATCACATTAATAGATTATAGTCAAATTCCAAAGTTAAAACCAATGCCCGAACCGGGGACCTTCTGCATTGGAAGCAGGAATAAACCGGATTAAACCCACTAGACCAATGAGCCACACAAATTGTATTCATGATTGCAGGTGGGGAAGGTCTTGGAGCACCTCGTGGATGAAACGAGGTTGCAGAACGCGGAAACGAAGAGCGCCGTCTCTCACGGCAAACACTTCTTGTTGTTGATGAGAGAGCCGGTACTAAACCACCTGTTGGGCCATGCCGCACTCACGGTGGAATGTCTTCTGACGATGCCCAATTTACACAAAACTATTGCAATCGTCGTTGAATTATTGCAGTACTTAGGCGACAACAAGAAAAAATTCTCCAGGTGAGTGAGTGAATGTAGTACAGTACAACCTTGATATAACGTCGCTGAAGGGACTATTGATTTTCGACGTTATGTCAAGCGCGACGTTGTACCAGATTATCACAAAATTATCAAAAAATAAAATTACACATTTTCATTATGGGGGGGGAGGGGGGTAGACGTTTGTATGGCCCCCTATCTTTAGGTACCGACCTACACACTTCTAATTTGGCCAGGGCTATTGTGAGTCGGCTGTCACCGCTATTATCAAGGAGGAGGTGTGGGTGTTTGTACATGGCATGTTGCTGCCACAGGCTCACGCGAGCTTCCCCCCCCCCCCCCCCTCCCAACCATTGACCGCCTGGCGAGTTACGGGCTAAGGGAATAATGGACAATGTCAAAAATAAAACGACTGATAAACAAATAAAGATAAAATGTATTAAAGGTCTAAATAATGTACCATGATAATATGACGTGTCTTGAATTATCTAAGCTCTTAGCGCTTGAAGAAGTCTGTTATCTTTAACTGAACTAATGCCCCGTTTATATTTAGTAACTGCTTTTGGACCTCGTCACTTATTTTGTGCGCCACTAAATAACTACGAACGGTTTCGTATGCAGCCATAGCTTCTTGAAACTTCGGGGGGGCTCTGGGGCTTCTACAACGCTGTCTACGTCGCTGAGGTCGGCGCCATCAATGGTCTTATTTTCCTCGATTATATCATCAACTGACAGTACCGCGCTTGTCACTAAGTGGCTGTCAATTTCGAAAAATTCTTCCATTGTACAGGCTCGTCCCAACCTCTCCCAATCCCTCGGGGCGATCTCATTAGGTGGGCTCTCGTCATCGCTCTCGTCATAGGCCTCGTCATCGGCCTCGTCGTCAAACGCCGTCAAAACGTCGTGCTCTTTCACGAAACCAGCTTTGCGAAAGCATTTCGCTATTGTTACTGGTTTGACAGTAGCCCAAGCCAAAGCAATGAATGACATCGCCTAACGAAGAAGAGGGACAGAGCTGTTAAACCTACACAGCCACGCACAACAATCTACCGAAGGTCGCTGAAATAAAACGCCGGCGAGCGAGGCCGCAGCTGCCGCGAAGCGGTGTGCGTGGCGGGCGGGGGATGCGGGGGGGACTGGAATGTGGCAGCGGCGGGGTAGGGGAGGAGGGGAGGATAACGCGGGAACAATGCCGTCGAAGGGTCGACTCAACTTCAAGTTGGGAATTGCGAATTCCGTGATCGTGTTCGGCGGGAAAATCCATCTAAACAAGGAAGTTTGATTGAAATGACGTTGTAACACTCGTTTGACTGCTGTACGGTCCGAAAATAGGCGTCGTAATGTCGGATACGACGTTATATCAAGGGACGTTGTATTAAGCTCTAGATAACATTATCTCTTATGGGAATTCGCCGGGACTTTGTCAAAACGACGTGATAATGCGAACGACGTTGTATCGTGCGACGTAATAACAAGGTTGTACTGTATGTAGAAGGAAACAAAAGCAAAGTCAGTCTATTCTTTGTTAAAGGACTCACAACACGAAAATTTTCTTGCATTATAAAATGTGTTATTTTTTAAAAATATTTACGATTAAAACTAGAAGTCTCTTGCATGTACCAGAAATTAATAATACCGTATTGGCCCGAATATAATACGGCCTTGAATATAATACGAGTGCGAATTTTGGAGTAGCCAGTGGGAAAAGTATCGTAAATCTCGAATATACTACGATCAGGATGAAGAACAATACAGCACGTCAGCTGTTGCCGCCTTGTGAGCCAGCTGGCCAGCGCCCGTGAGGTAGGCAGTGCCGCGCTACAGTAAACCCGTTATGAACGCTCGATCGGGGCCGCCTAGCACACATGGGACGATGTCCGCCTCGTCTCAGCGTATCGTCGCCTGTGCTCGTGCTAGGAGTCGTGCACAGAACACAATGCATTACAGTGGAGACATTGCGCAGCGGAGCGCTGGCATGGTGCGTTAAGTCTCCGGTAGAGCGCGGTAGGTTCGAGAACTCGCCACGGAGTCTTGATTCGTCGATCGGCAATAGCGCGCATGTTTACGTGCGCCCGAGAAATTCGAATTCACGCTTCGAAAATCTTAGACCGCCTATAAAATTAAGCCTACGAATACGATTTTTTTTTAGGGAAAAACCTTGTATTATATTTGGGTCAATATGGTACATTATTGTAATTATAAAAGTTTTGATGGTGCATGCGCACTCGCCAATCGTGACATAACCCTTGCACATTTGTCATGTCGTAGCAGATGGCAAAATGTTGGGACAGTGCCGTTAAGAACTCTCTCTCTGTAGCTGAAGATATGGTGCTCAGAGAGAAACAAATGGTATCATTGTGTTCTGTGATCGTTTCTGTGATCAAATGTTTTTGTTTAAAAGAGAACATAGTTTTGATAAAATGTTTACATGCCTTGAATTCCACTTTTTTAGTTTTTTTTTAACGACATTGAAAATGTATAAGAACGAAATGTTAAGATATTTTCATACTGACATATGCACATACATCCACATACATGCATATTGCAGATGAATAAAAAAAATATTTCACCGATGATACGTTTCAAATGTGCAAGTAGGTATTTGTGTGGTATTTCCATGCGTGTTTTGGTTATTGATTCATGCAGCTTCCCTACTTTGAATTTCAATGTAAAGAGGGATTACTGTCTGCAGTAAGTTGAGTATTTTTTTCCAGCCGAACAGGTTCTGTGTTCGAGGCCGGTATTCTCCGTCACTGGCGGGCTCTCGAAGAGTGGGCCCAAGACCTGACCACCGGTCGTCAGCTACTGGACTTGCTCTCAAACCTGGCGGGCGTTCTCTCTCGTGTTGCTGTGTTTCACTCGTCCACTGCTGGACCAGAAACTAGTGGTAAATGCATTGCACTGGTTTCAATAAACTCACACTTAATTTTCTTGTCACGTTTTTGGTGGTGGGTGGCAGGGGGGGGGGGGGTGTCAGGTACCTTAATTGAAGATGATTGCAGAAATGTAATATTAACACCTTTAATAACACTCACCAGGGCTCATTAACCGGAGGGTGATAATATAAGTAAAAAATTTCGGACAAACACAGTTAAAACATTTCACGCACTACTCACCCACTGCGTTATATTTCGGCAACATCCGTCGCCATCCTCAGACGCCTCTCCAGTTGCCTCGCGTCTGAGGATGGCGACGGATGTTGCCGAAATATAACGCAGCGGGTGAGAAGTGCATGAAATGATTTAACTGTGTTTGTCCGAAATTTTGTACTTATATAAACATCTTTATTTCATTAGCAGAAGTTGTTTCATGCATTTTTTATAATGAGCAAGACCAGCTGAATGTATAAACATAAATGTGTTTGCTTAGGCCTGCTTTCACCAAAGTAACCTAAACGACCAGTTAGTTAATTCTCTGTTAAACGTGGTTTTAAGATGGTGGTTTAATTGAGGGGTTCCACTAGGGCTTCCTTCTATTAAAAAATGTATTAAGCGTAGAAAAACTGTTAAGCAAGCTGTGCTTGGTCGCCGCCAATGGCCAAGCTCCGTTTTACTTAAAATACAAGATTAATTTCGTGATGTTTGTAGGATGCCAAAAGGTAATACCAACCAGACAAACAGCTAAAATGTACATATTAAAAGTTAAAACCCATTAAAATGTCTCCACCCGTCAAAAAAAGTAACTTTTTATGCTAAAAATACAGCGGGGAAGCGATAACCATCCTTCCTTAATGAAGCCGGTATGAATTGCTATATAGTAGGCCTAGATGTAGGCTAGGCCTAGGGCAGTGATGGCGAACCTATTTGGAGGGTTGTGCCAAAAATCATGATGAAACTTGCCTATTTCAACTGTGTGTGCCACTTCATTCTGCAGTTATACTTAGGGCTGCATATTTTAAGCTCATGCTGGAGGGACACATCTTTCTTTCCTGGCATAAAAAGCACAATAGCGCCACAGGCAAAATTTTTTAAGATCAGGCTTTTAGAGCATGCATTCTGAGCGTTTCAGCGGTTCTGCAGCACAAAGAATGCAATACCAAAATACTGCTGTTTTTTGTAGTGCAAAAACCTGAAAACAACCATAAAGAATTGGAACACTGACAAGAATTATTTAGTATGTAATAAGTTTTGAAGCTTGGGAAGTTGATAATACTGTACTATCAGTTGTGATTGTATTGATAGAGGCAAAAGAGTAATCTGCAACTCGGAATCGAAGAACACTTTTGTTTAAGCATACATTTTAGTAAAAATTTAAAAAATGTGTCTGGAATGTATGGACCGTGTCGTGTGTCACCTAAAGTGGCATAGGTTCACCATCACTGGCCTAGGGTCTTGTCTAATCATGTTCCCTGTATGGCTCTGAATCCTAGCTTAGGGCTTGAAACTAGGCCAACTACACAATGTAAAATGTTGACTGCATAAATTGTTGTATGCAAATAAATAAAATGGGCCTAAGCCTAGCTCTAGTTTAGCCTATCAAAACAATTATTTAGGAGGGCTTACACCTATGTAGGTACATAACAGGCAGCCTAAGCTTCCATAACCATAGCATTTCAATGCTAGTCTATTCAACATCAAACATTTTTGCAAAAAGTAATTGAAATCACAAAAATCTGGTACGTCCCAGTTGAGTGGGATATTAGGCATTAAACGACCTAGGTACGGTAGTTTAACATTAATTCGGCTTAGAAAGAATTAAATGTGCTTTCCCAAGTGGTGGAACACTATACCAAATTGACTGCAGTTTAAGAAAGATAAAGGTAGTTTAACCTTTAGTAAAATCCGATTAGTGTAGTAACTGTAGTAATGTTACGGCATGGTTGTGATTCCAGCAGCAGATGTTGAGCATCAACAAACACGCAAGGACATTGGGGCATGGATCATGCGCCAGATAACCACCGAGAACTACGATATCAATTACAAGACCAAGGCACTGGAACTATTACCCTGCCTCACTGGACCAGAAGATGTCGTCAACAAACCACTCTCGTGAGTGCACGTTTCACACTTATTAGTTATTAGTCTGCTCCTCGGTCTAGTGTGCTTGCATTATTAATTAATAATTGATGTTAAGCAACATCAACGGAGTTCCGTTTTTGTGCGTGCTTTGACAGCTCTATCTTTGACTTCCTGCTAAAGCTATATTAATACACCTTTCGAGGCAAAACCAATTGGTTTGGTTTAAGAGCAAATAAAGGGAGTGAGGCCGAGCAATTGATGAGACTTTTGAGCTCATGAGAAACTGAGAAAACAATGTGGTGAGTTGAGCAGCTATTGCATTTCAGGCCTGCCATCAAACGTTTTTAGATCTTGAGTCAAAATATCGGTTAACTCCTGTAAAATATTTTTTTTTTTTTTATGCAAAAGTAAGTTAAATTCTTCTGGAAAGCAGGTCTTCTTAATGTCCAAGGCATCCTGTGGAATCTAAGTACAGTTCCTACCCCGCACTGCAAGCAGTTATCTTATTGTATTTATTACAATTACAAACCATCAATATTGTGACAAAACCATGCATTTACTTTGACAGCTCCGCACTCAAGGCCCTGAAAGATCAGCATTTCCCGCAGTCGAGCAGCGAGCTGGTCGCAGAAAGTACGGAACTAAGCAGCTTCGTCGCCGCCTTCCAGAACATTCTTCTCGGCCTGGAGCTCTCGGGCAGTCCGGTGATTCTGCACAGCTTGGTCGCCATGTCAACAGGTGACAAGGACCATGTGTGTGAGCCGGCCATACAGACTACATTGACCGCCTTCATACGCAGGTACCTACAACTAGATGTGCACATGTTCGTCTATACAAACAGCTCTGTACAGAGCTCTCGGGCAGTCCGGTGATTCTGCACAGCCTGGTCGCCATGTCAACAGGTGACAAGGACCATGTGTGTGAGCCGGCCATACAGACTACATTGACCGCCTTCATACGCAGGTACCTACAACTAGATGTGCACATGTTCGTCTATACAAACAGCTCTGTACAGAGCTCTCGGGCAGTCCGGTGATTCTGCACAGCCTGGTCGCCATGTCAACAGGTGACAAGGTCCATGTGTGTGAGCCGGCTATACAGACTACATTGACCGCCTTCATACGCAGGTACCTACAACTAGATGTGCACATGTCCGTCTATACAAACAGCTCTGTACAAAAATGTTCACTTTACTTATTAAAGCTGTTCGTGACGCAAAATAATATCTATCCTTTTGACGTATTTTTTTTTAAAGAAGCATGATCCAAGAGAATAAAAAAACCTGAGCACTATTTCTGAGAAAATTAAGGGAAAATGTGTTTCTATATAAGCAGATTGTTCTCTTATTCAGTGACTGTTTGATAGCTCACCCACACTTTTTTTGTGTGTGCCTTTAGTTTTTTTATTTTCTTTGATCACACTTTTTATTAGGGATGACATCGGGTAATAAAATTCGGAACCGGTTCCAGCTCTCATATTACCCGGATACCCAAATCCTGAAAACGTATTTTTCGATGTGTAGGCTTGATTTGAAGGTCGCCGCTAGGCCTTGTGTAGTGCGTGGGGCGCGAAGACAAGGGACGAATGATATGCATGCCGCCCGCTCGAATAGCCCCTCGGAATATGCCTGCAGTAATCACGTCGAGTAAAATTTTTTTTCGCAATACACAACTGAAGCACGTACATAAAACATGATATTTCAAGTAAAATAAACCCCTCTTTGGCTTGTGCTTGCTGCTCATGTCTTTAATCACCAATCAACCTTCATGGTTCGACCCCCCACTCAAGCCAAAATGCAAGAGTGGGGCTCAGACCAAACTCCTATCAACAATCCAACTTGGGCCTCCCAAAACCCCTGACACAGCAAAGTAACCAAATTACTATTATGACCATTATGCTGTGTCAGTATTCAAATGTTAGTATTGTTGCCCTAGATTGATGGTTGCACAATAGCCATCTCAGCACAGACCTGATTGTGATCAAAACAGAGTGTTGTTTACCCATGTCACAATCAAGTAGAATAAAACACTTAAGTGAAGGAATCCAGTGTGAAAATGAATAAACTTCCATTTTCACACTACAATATACCCATTTCAATTTGTAATAATTATGTTTATTAATTCTGAAATAAATAAATAAAAAACGAAAATAAAAAAGGTCATTTTTTACAAATCCGTGCATCTCTGCAGACTGACCGAAGCAAACCAGCTGAGAGCCCTCCAACTGACCTTCGACATCTTCAACTCTGAGTCGTACAACTGGGAGGCTCGCCTGGGCTGCGTACAGAGGTTCACCGGCCCCCTGCTGCGATCGTGCAGCGTCGTGGCTGTACGTCGCTTCTACGCCGCAAACATCGCCTCCCTCGTCGCCCTATTGGCTGCCCGGCTGGACAGGAGGGACGACTGGAAGCTGGAGCAACAGCTGGTGGGGAGAATAGGCGCGTGGCTGCTGGTAGAAGTCATGTTTGCGAGGTGAGTGTAGCGTCTGTACTTGCGTGTGGCTGGACAAGAGGGCTGACTGGAAGCTGGAGCAACAGCTGGTGGGGAGAATAGGCGCGTGGCTGCTGGTAGAAGTCATGTTCGCGAGGTGAGTGTAGCGTCTGTACTTGCATGTGGCTGGACAAGAGGGCTGACTGGAAGCTGGAGCAACAGCTGGTGGGGAGAATAGGCGCGTGGCTGCTGGTAGAAGTCATGTTCGCGAGGTGAGTGTAGCGTCTGTACTTGCGTGTGGCTGGACAAGAGGGCTGACTGGAAGCTGGAGCAACAGCTGGTGGGGAGAATAGGTGCGTGGCTGCTGGTAGAAGTCATGTTCGCGAGGTGAGTGTAGCGTCTGTACTTGCGTGTGGCTGGACAAGAGGGCTGACTGGAAGCTGGAGCAACAGCTGGTGGGGAGAATGCTGGTAGAAGTCATGTTCGCGAGGTGAGTGTAGCGTCTGTACTTGCGTGTGGCTGGACAAGAGGGCTGACTGGAAGCTGGAGCAACAGCTGGTGGGGAGAATAGGCGCATGGCTGCTGGTAGAAGTCATGTTTGCGAGGTGAGTGTAGCGTCTGTACTTGCGTGTGGCTGGACAAGAGGGCTGACTGGAAGCTGGAGCAACAGCTGGTGGGGAGAATAGGCGCGTGGCTGCTGGTAGAAGTCATGTTCGCGAGGTGAGTGTAGCGTCTGTACTTGCGTGTGGCTGGACAAGAGGGCTGACTGGAAGCTGGAGCAACAGCTGGTGGGGAGAATAGGCGCGTGGCTGCTGGTAGAAGTCATGTTCGCGAGGTGAGTGTAGCGTCTGTACTTGCGTGTGGCTGGACAAGAGGGCTGACTGGAAGCTGGAGCAACAGCTGGTGGGGAGAATAGGCGCATGGCTGCTGGTAGAAGTCATGTTTGCGAGGTGAGTGTAGCGTCTGTACTTGCGTGTGGCTGGACAAGAGGGCTGACTGGAAGCTGGAGCAACAGCTGGTGGGGAGAATAGGCGCGTGGCGCTGGTAGAAGTCATGTTCGCGAGGTGAGTGTAGCGTCTGTACTTGCGTGTGGCTGGACAAGAGGGCTGACTGGAAGCTGGAGCAACAGCTGGTGGGGAGAATAGGCGCGTGGCTGCTGGTAGAGGTCATGTTCGCGAGGTGAGTGTAGCGTCTGTACTTGCGTGTGGCTGGACAAGAGGGCTGACTGGAAGCTGGAGCAACAGCTGGTGGGGAGAATAGGCGCGTGGCTGCTGGTAGAAGTCATGTTCGCGAGGTGAGTGTAGCGTCTGTACTTGCCTGTGGCTGGACAAGAGGGCTGACTGGAAGCTGGAGCAACAGCTGGTGGGGAGAATAGGCGCGTTGCTGCTGGTAGAGGTCATGTTCGCAAGGTGAGTGTAGCGTCTGTACTTGCGTGTGGCTGGACAAGAGGGCTGACTGGAAGCTGGAGCAACAGCTGGTGGGGAGAATAGGCGCGTGGCTGCTGGTAGAAGTCATGTTCGCGAGGTGAGTGTAGCGTCTGTACTTGCGTGTGGCCGGACAAGAGGGCTGACTGGAAGCTGGAGCAACAGCTGGTGGGGAGAATAGGCGCGTGGCTGCTGGTAGAAGTCATGTTCGCGAGGTGAGTGTAGCGTCTGTACTTGCGTGTGGCTGGACAAGAGGGCTGACTGGAAGCTGGAGCAACAGCTGGTGGGGAGAATAGGCGCGTGGCTGCTGGTAGAAGTCATGTTTGCGAGGTGAGTGTAGCGTCTGTACTTGCGTGTGGCTGGACAAGAGGGCTGACTGGAAGCTGGAGCAACAGCTGGTGGGGAGAATAGGCGCGTGGCTGCTGGTAGAAGTCATGTTCGCGAGGTGAGTGTAGCGTCTGTACTTGCGTGTGGCTGGACAAGAGGGCTGACTGGAAGCTGGAGCAACAGCTGGTCGGGAGAATAGGCGCGTGGCTGCTGGTAGAAGTCATGTTCGCGAGGTGAGTGTAGCGTCTGTACTTGCGTGTGGCTGGACAAGAGGGCTGACTGGAAGCTGGAGCAACAGCTGGTCGGGAGAATAGGCGCGTGGCTGCTGGTAGAAGTCATGTTCGCGAGGTGAGTGTCCGCTCTCCATTCCAAACGTTCTGAACATACTGGTACCCTGCCCAACTCCCTCAACTTTAATTCCCGAAGCACGTTCCTCGTTTAGGCCTACGTCTCATTTGTCGAGAGAGTAATGGTTGCTGGGGGGGGGGGGGGGGATGCATATGTTAATAGGTAAAACTTTACGGAACAAAAACCGGTTTTGAACAATATCTGGTTCGTAAAAGTACTATTTGGTGTAGTCCCTACTTTGAACGTGCTCGTTCATTTGAGATTACTATGGAAAATGGAGGATCAGTAGATTGGGTCTGAAACAATGTTTACTGTTTCAGGATTGACAAAACGTACCTTGAAGACAAAGCATGCCCCATCACAGCAGCAGCGTTTCCTGCAGGCGTCGTGACGGGCAAGGAGCTCATTGCGGACCTCACTCGCAGGTATTTCTCCTAGTCGTAAGCTCGACTGGTGCTTCACTCTGGTTCCTCTTTGTCCGAGAAGAGAGGTCGTCATGGAATCTCATCTCGGACTTTGGGTTGTTTGTGTTCTGATCGCCGACACCCGCGTTGCACATCTAGAATGAATACAACATGCATGTCTGCAAGTTTTCATGTTCTTAAAGGATGTGTAATTGATGGAACTTATAAGTGTAGTATGGTACATACATTAAAAAAAAAGTAAAATACATGATTTTCCTCATATAAAAATAAACATTACTACTCAAAGAAAATGTACATGTTGTAAAAAGAACTTTGCAACTGTGTAAAATTTCAACACATTTTCTAATCCTTACTGAAAATTGAAAACTCTTTCTCCCTTAAACCAATCATCCTGTGCATGCAACCAATAAAGAGGAGTATTTAAGGATAGGAAAAATCACGGACTATTATTCCACAAACTTTTTATTATAAGGTAATGCAATTACTTGGTTGGTCATTGGAGTGCCACTTGTTTCACGTTCTGATTGTACGTGGACGTGCCTTGCGAGGGTTGAGTCAGGTATAAACACATTCCGTAAGAGGGCGAGAGAGATAGCACTATCTCACCTGCCATTATATAGGACAGCTATCGCTCTACGCCCCCCCCCCCCCACAACACGCGCATCAATGGCATCAACAATACAGCTCACAACTTACTTTACGAGAGGAGACTACGACTCACGTTTCACTGTCACTGCCGTGGAATGCGTTGCGCATGCGTGGATGGAATAGTTGCTCGTAACCCCTAGAGAGGGCAGCACCCCCCCCCCCCCCCCCCCCGTCGGTAAAGTAGTATTATTTTACCGAGCGCGCATTCTATCGTCAGCTCCGCGCACCACTTCAAGCCACCCGATCACGATTTTAACAGCAGCGCGGCAGTTTTAAACATCGATGATATTATTCAAATCGATAATCAAATCATATCATATCATAATACTTGAATCGATTATCATATCATATGACTTGAATCGATTATCGATCGATATTTCGATTATCAACGGCAACCGCAACCCTATACTTTAAAAAATACTTTATACTTTATGTTTTAAAATGTTTTAAAATTTTCAAAAAGTAAACCAAATTATGTAATCCCCTAGAGAATGTCATGATCTTTCTTATTTGTTACTTTGTTTTAATATATATATTTTTGTTTTTCAAATGTATAGTATTGATTTGTGAATGGTGTGCAGCAGCAACATCTAATTAAAAAAGTTAAATTAGTTAATTTGAAAAACGGTAATATTTATTGGAACATTAACACATTTATAAGTAAGAACTAGGGATGACATCGGGTAATAAAATTCGGAACCGGTTCCAGCTCTCATATTACCCGGGTACCCGGATCCTGAAAACGTATTTTTCGATGTGTAGTCTTGATTTGAAGGTCGTCGCTAGGCCTTGTGAAGTGCGCGGGGCGCGAAGACGAGGGACGAATGACATGCATGCCGCCCGCTCGAATAGCCCCTTGGAAAACCCCTGCAGTAATCACATCGAGTAAAAAAAAAAACATTTCGCAATACACAACTGAAGCACGTACATAAAACATGCTATTACAATTTTCAAGTAAAATAAATTGTAATAGAACAAGTGTTAGCCAGAATGTTCACCAGAATGTTAAACAATGAACAAACAGTAACGAATGCAAGTTGGTTCGCGTCTGTTCTGTTCCCCGCTGGGTCATGTGTTGTGGAAGGGTTAAGCTCGCGCCGTACCTGCTGGCTCCATCGAAATCAACCGCAGCAATACTGGCACGTAAAAATAGCCTAGATGCGGACTACAAAATTACCCGGACCCGAAAAACGGCTCCGGGTAATACTTTGGAGCCGGGTACCCGGGCTACCCGGGTACCCGATGTCATCCCTAGTAAGAACGTTAAATTCTCTAGGGGATGACATATTTTGGTTTACTTTTAAACAATTTTCAAGCATTTCAAAGCAATTTTAACTGTCAGAAATTGGGGGTTCCGCAGGCGGGGTAGAGATACGGCCTTAAGATCATACTTCTTACTTTATAGAACACTTATACCTCGTTCTCATTACTAGCGTTTAACGCGGTTTGGTGGGTTACGTGGGTTAATTTCCCCGTGTGAACGGACGCAGGTTGCTACGATGGTTGCACTTTCAACCCGCGTCCGAACTCCGAGTTACTCGCGTTATCTTTGCTACGCTAGTCAGTATAAACACCACGTGGTCGCCAACCCTGGTTACTGTTGTTATTTACTTGTATCCTACGCCTTCTATATTTAAGTAGCCACCATCTAGAGGGCGTGTTTTCTACAGCGTTCCGTGTGTGAAGGTGCGAACTACTTAACCTACGACGGTAAAACAGTTCAATTAAAACGCAAGCCGGTAACTCGCGTTCAACCCGAGTTGCTTTAACTCGAGTAATGAGAACGAGGTCTTAGTGGCATTCCGTAATTCGTTATGTATCGCCATAACCACACTCCACCCATACCGAAACTAGCCACAAATGCCCCTGGGCCCTAGCGTTTCGAAAATGTAGGCGCCGTTTTCAAAATTTATTGATTTGAAAGCTCATCAAACTCTACAGGAATGATGGAATTTGACCGTTATTTAAAACGGGCATTGTAGGATTTTATTGTCTTTCATTTCGGCTTTTATTATTCATGGAGAATATTAGACTATTTCTTTGTTCATTTAATTTCAAATTTATGTGCACATTTTCTCTATTTTTGTAGCTTGACACGTTCCAAAATACATGACAAGATGTGATGACGACGCTACATGATGCTACGGAATGCAACCTAAGAGTGTGGGTCGCGTGATTGCAGGGCGTTTGGAGGTCGCAGCGAGGACATCCCCATGGAGTTGTCCCGTCAGAGCCAGTGTGCCGCATACAACGCCCTGGTGGCAATCATCGGCAACACCAAGTCTGAGGGGAGGTTCTTCTCCGGCCTGCTCTTCTCGGAGAACAGGGACAAGGGACAGCTGATCTGGGAGAGGATCGTGGACACGACGCGGACGTACTCGTTCCCGTTGGACCGGGACGAGATACCGACACGGCGGAAACGTCTGGTGAGCATCCGTGCGGCGAGAGAGGAGGGAGCGACGCCCGTGAGGTACATCGCCTCCGAGACGCAGCAGCTCTTCAGTAGTACACTCAGCGAGGACATCACGCGGTTCGACTTCAGCAACTGCCTGGTGCGTACGTCGAATCTTCTTCTTCTTCTTCTTCTCTTGTTCCCCACTCTCACACAGTTTAGAGGTACTGGTCTCAAACACCCCTATTTGGTGCAAATGCTTCCCTAGAAGACCGTACTGCGTTTTCAGGCTTAACTAGAGTCGAGTCAGTCGACCCACGTTCAATCACATAACAGATTTTCACGTTGGGGACTTTGATTTTTAAAAGCGACTAAGCCAACCCTGTAGGCTCCGAACAACATCGGCAAATGAGCGATAACCAACCAAAGTTCAATATTTAAATTTTAAATATGAAATATGGAAACCAGCGGTTGGATGGTTGGACAGTGCAAACATGGAAAAATGCCAGAATCAACAAGGCTGATTCAAAACAACTTGTAATTTAATAAGGGCTTCGTTGCTATAATGTAATGTAATGTTTTAATGTAATGTAATGTTTTCTTTATTTAAGGTTTGAGTTTTCACTCTTTATAACCTAAATTTACATGTCACATTTTGAAATTCACTTGGTTTCTTAATTATTCTAGTACTAATCTAATGGATATTAACTAACTGTAGTATAACAAGGTGATACATTAAAATACATCTGGCTAAAATAATACAGGGCTACTATAACCACAAATAAAAAAAAACAATAACAATAATAATAATATTAATAATACGCAGAAGGCATATAAAATAGATTGATAATAGTAAGAATCGTTGCTATTTTCGTTGTTGAAAGTATGAGCAAAGAACAAGGTGTGTTGCATGCACAGGTGCGCAGCTTCTCGGACCAGGGCTCGGCAGCACGTCGCGAGGAAGAGTCCGAGTCTGGCAACATGGAGGTCACACTGGAGGGCGACGCCCTCAACGATCACGAGTGTATGGCAACACTGTGCGGCGTGATCCGACACCTGTCGAGCGGGGAGGCTCAGCCAGCGCTGCCCGCGTGGATGGATAACCTGCGCAAGAGCTTCCAGGCAAGTTCAACATTTACACTGAAATGAAAATTTTTCTGAAACTTTGAAAGAAAGTTTTCAAATATTTTGTTGTTGCTCAGGTCGAGGAAAAGAAGTCAGACGAAATGCAGTCCATATCCTCCCTACTCCCTTTTCCTCCCCTTTCCCATTTCCTCCTCGCCCTCCTACTTGCCCCTTTATTCCAAACAGCCCCAAATTTCATCTTCATCTTCATATTTCACCCACTCATCGTCTCGATTAGCCAAGTTGCAGAAATATGAGACGTTAAGCCCAAATATCTATCAATCTCTCTTTATTGTTGCTCT
This sequence comes from Isoperla grammatica, assembly GCA_945910005.1. Taxonomy (NCBI): domain Eukaryota; kingdom Metazoa; phylum Arthropoda; class Insecta; order Plecoptera; family Perlodidae; genus Isoperla; species Isoperla grammatica. Next base: position 99,507,171 of record OX246737.1, read on the forward strand.
AGTATGATTTAGGTTGGTCGTAAGTTTTTATGCTCGAATACCCATTTTAAGGTAACCCCAGAGGTCGTTTCATGGTAAAGGTCTCTCACAGCAATAAGTAAGATAGTATCCGGACCGCCCACATTTAGTTTCAAACTTAACAAGCGCGAATCACTGACGTTTTCGCCGATTATCTAGTACAATTTGGCTGCGGACGGTAACATGCAAGAAAATATGCAAGCAGGTTTCCGTCAAAAAACTTAACACAACCAAATTGTACTAGATAATCGGGAAAAACGTTAGTGATTTGCACTTGTTAAGTTGGAAACTAATTGTGGGCGGTCCTGACTCGCCTGACACTAGATTACTTCTTGGTGTGAGAGACCTTTATCCAGGGGCGTCGGAACCGGGGGGGCAGGGGGGTCAGTCGACCCCCCTGTGCTTGCACAGGGGGGGCGAGAGTATCATCTCGCCCCCCCTGAAAAAATGGCCAATATGAATTAAATGCATTTTTAGAGTACAGATTCCGCTTATTCCTTCAAGCGATTTCAGAGTCTGGCTGCATGGTAACTTACGGATTTTTTTTTACAAAATGTTGCAAAGTCAGCTGCAAGTTCGCCCCCCCTAGGAAAATAGACTTCCGACGCCCCTGCCTTTATCATCATCTTATTAAGTTATTATCACTGTTAGTTGCTCATAAAGTTCTCATACAGCAACCTTTCTTATGCTTTCGTTTCGTCACATGCAAGGAACCCGCCCCCACTCGTAGCCAATCAGCGATCGGTATTTGCCGGGGGCTTGTCTCGGGAGGTTCGCTGGTTGGCTATGAGCTCCTCGCCTGTGACGAAAGCATCTGTAAGGTAGTCTTGGAGCGAGTTTAAAATAGTTTGTAACTTACCCAGCTTATTTGCCATTGAAAGTAAAAAAAATTGCATCTTGTTGCCTGTCAGAAAAATAAAGTTATACATATTCAAACAAAATGCCTTCAGATATCTTCTACATTAATTGCAATAAGTATTTTAGAAGTAATGATAACACAGAAATGTCTGAATCGCTTTTCAATACAGGCACATTACCAGTAAGTTTACGTTAAATTTAAAATCCATTTTTTGGAGTACGAACATCAAATTATATGATGCCATAGATTTTTCAAAGTGTGTATATTTTTATTGAAATAGTATTCAACAGTGAGTAAAAAAATCAGTGGTGTGAGATTGTACAATCAGTTGGATAATCCGACAAGGCAACTGCAAGGGCCTAGCTTTTGGCGGGAATGTGTGATTTTTGTAAGAGGAAACATTGTCCTGCAAAAGTGATGTTGGAGTAGGACAGTAGGTCTACGTCATTTTGTAACACAATGTTTATTCTCTTCTTGTTACTTTTCTGTATTGTATTCTCTGTTGAATTCTGTATTGTGAGTATTGTATTGTGTATTCTCAACTTGACTATACAGTAACGTGTGATAATAGCTGAAAAACAGCAAAATAAAAAACTGAAAACTGAAAAGAGAATTGAACAAATCCCAATGTTCTATAAGTTGCCCCCCCTGCGTCCCAGGACCCGGGGTGTCACCGCAACGTGCGCGTGTTCGTGGCGCGCCTGATCCTCAACGCGGAGCGCCACTTTGCGCCGTACGCCGCTCACTGGGCCGCGCCGCTGGTGGGGGCGATAGCAGATGGCAGCCTGGGTGACCGGGTGGACGGGCTGGTGTCTGATGTGGTGAGCGCGGTGGCCGGCTGGGGCCCGGTCGCCATTGACGGCCGCGTGGCCAGGACAGTCTTGGAGTTCCTGATGACGAGGTGCGGACATGCGCGGCGAGACATCTTCAGGCACAACCTGGACCTCGTGCGGACCTGCCTCGAGGTCAGTCAAACACGCCTTGCTTTCGCTGTTTAGTTTGTATTTACGTTGCAGTCATAAAGTACATAGTTTTTTTTTTTGTTCCTCTTATGCCAAGATGGCGTTTTCCAGACGGATTCTTTTGTCTAACTGCCCAATGTAAAATGATACAGAGTAAATATATATAGTAAAATAGGCATAGTTAGATGGTTAAGGCAGTTCCACCCATGTTTAACGTTTTCTATGGAAAGGAAGAACTATGTTCAAACTGATATTAAAACGGAACCTGGTGCTAGAACATAATCGAAAATATTTGTAAAAAAAATTTTTTCGAAGCGGGCATACGGCAAACAATGCATCTCAAAAATGCTTGTTTATTTACTAGTACGTCGTAAGTACCGTTCAACGGTGGAAACTGATTTTGTGTACGGTACGGTTATGCTGCGAGTGTTATTCCTTTTCGTGATATACGTTGATATACAATAGAAACAACAATGTTCAAAAAACCATTCTAGATACAATATAATAGGCAGTCTACATTACCTACCCTAGGTAAAATTAAAAACTTGGGTTATTATGCCACGTCGTGGATATTTACGCGACATGTCGACGTTCTGGGCCGCTGTGGACCCTTTCGTCAGGACAACTCACACATGACAGGACAGGAGTTGTCCTGACGACAGGGTCAGGACAACTCACACATGTCGTCAGGACAACTCACACATGACAGGACAGGAGTTGTCCTGACGACAGGGTCCACAGCGGCCTGGAAACGTCACGAAAGCAGTGTTTTAAGATATAGGTACGTATCTAGGTCTTGAAACATTCCACAGCGGCCTGGAAACGTCACGAAAGCAGTGTTTTAAGATATAGGTACGTATCTAGGTCTTGAAACATTCCATTCCAGGCATCAAAATATTCAATTACTATGTAAAAGGGTCTATTATGTAGCAGATATCGGATGGAGACAGCCCATTGATACACTTATTATCTTGGCTCATATTTAGGTCTGGAAGCCACACGTGGAGATTCCTTACCATCTGTTGCTGCAGTCCGTGTCCCCAACCATATCTACTGCCGATTCGAGGGGCCCTGAAGTTGGAATCCAGTTGGCTGGCATTGTGCTAGCAAACGGAATAGCCCCCTGGGACGAACTAACGAAAACACAGTTTCTGAAATATCTCGTCGCAAATCTCGACAACTCCAAGCGCGGAGTTTGGGAACCAACGTCCGAAGTCCTCGGGATGTCACTGAAACTGATGGACCCGGAGAACACCGGCATCTTTTCCGAAGAAGATTCAACATTCCTGGACCTTCTTCACAACAAACTGCACTCGTTGTCACAAAAGACGGGCACGACAGATATGGGAAAGTTTTTGTCAGCTCTTAATTCCGTGCACAGACATTACGTTCGCGTCGTCGACAAGTATCTCACGTTCATCATCTTCAACACGCCCAAACTCTTTGGAAACTACAAAACGAGTTGTTTAGAAATGATTTACGCGAGATTGGAACTGTTGGAGAAGAACGCTTACACGGAGCTGATGAGCAAGGGTCTGCTAGATTGGTTGCGTAATCAAGAGGGACGCAACCAAGAGCTGGCACTGCACATGATCAACAAGATCGTGGACCAACTGGAGCCGGAAGAGCTGAGGGATTCCGTCAACGAGGTTTGTCGGTTCTCGCAACGGAAGAGTGGGCCTTGCCGGGCCGTCATGTACAATCTGCTGATGCGGGTTCACGACCAACGCAAGGGATGCACCGACTCCCGGGAAATGACCAAGGCTACGCTTTTGATGGGATTAGTCGACGCTGATCCAGCATTGCAAGAAACTGTTTACAAGTAAGTAAAAGTAAGGTTGACTTCAAGTTTTGTTCTTGTACAGCTATAGTCATATAGTCGTAGTCATAGATTATAATGTCCTACTTAAACAATAGATCTTTATTCTAGGGATGTCATAGGGTAGGAAAATTTGGATCCGGTTCCAGATCTTCCAGGAATTGGGTTACCCGAATCCTGAAAGTCTAAATTAGGCCAATGTCATTTTATCCTGGTAACCCCCCTCCCCTCCATGGTTAAAGGGCGTTATCTGCCCGTGTCAGCTGCTCGCCTCTGTGTGGTTTCGATTCTGCGCGGCTACTAGACACGGGAAGGGAAAGGAGGGGGTAGTGTAGATATCGCATCCCAGAACCCGCCCGCAGTAATCACAGCATGTAGTACTCAATGGCTTGCTAGCCACACCCCCACAAGCAGGAATTCACTGTAGCTTCTCAGAAAATAGTCGCAGTAATTACGTCCCGTAATTTTTTTTTTGTAAAACTATTACTTACCTGATAAAGATGTGAATCGTAATTTCTGGTTTCGGATAACCCGGGTACGTCCTATGACATCCCTACTTTATTGTCACTTGGTCATCTATCAGATGTTCAGATAAGCTGTTGGTATCATTTTTCTTTTACCAAACCACTTTTGTCAGAAGTTATAAGGGTAGCTGGTTGAACAGAGATTCATTACATTGAGACCAAAGCAGTTAACAATAAAGGGAAATTAATATTTCATCACACTTCTTTTGCTTGTTTTTATCTGGCTGTATTTAGTGTAGTGGTTAGTTGTAGTCAGTGGCGTAACCAGGAATTATTTCGGGGGGGGTTATTAGAGAAAAGTGAGATGAGGGGACTGAAAGGGGTCTGGGGCGAAGCCCCAGCCGCCGGAGGCCATGTCGCCGAAGGCGAAATTTTTTTTCACTTCTATAATTATTTCGTGCATTTTAGACTCAAAGAATACTACTCGAACGACTACTCGTTTGTTTGTATTATATTGAAGTTACAGTGTTACAGTAGGTATTATTTATAGTTCTTAATAAGAATTGCATAGAAATTGTGTTTAAAATGTTTTATGGTTGTTCAATATAATCCCAACATAAAGTGAAACATTAGGTCTGTTCGTTCTGTCTACTACAATATGCGACAGTACTACAAAAGCGTTCGTTCTATGGGAGCAGGCGCTTTGGTAGTAAGTTGGCGCTACTACAAAAGTGTTCGATTACGAAATGGTAGCTGCTACAACTCTACTGAAAGTGGTCCCACTCGAGAGGTGGAGCGCTTTCAGTGAAGTTGTAGCAGGTTGCAAACAGGCGCGTAATTATGGATGGAGAAGTGGGCAAGATTGCTTGTGGAAATAGTGGCAGAAATAGTGGATGGCCATTACATATTTGATAGTCCAAAAGAGTTTTAAGCTTAGTATACATTTGAAATTTATATAAATAGTGTTTTCTACATTCTAAGCCTAGTGTATTGTCCCAAACCTCTCACCAATGAGTTGGCCTAGGTCTAGGCCTAGGGCCTACTGTAAATAACAATTACTCTCGCCTTTCGAGTATAATAGTGTGATACTTTGCCTGCAGGGACATTTTAATGCTATTATTCTATGAAATATTCTATTCAGTAGCTCTAGGTTGATGCTGGTATCTCAAGGTAATTGAGAATTAATTTGCCGCGCAACAAAATCTGCTACAAAACCGTTCGTTTTTATAAACTACTCCAATGTGCTACCAACTCCTATGACGTCATATGCCTTTGCTCCAACTCGCCTCAGCAGTGCCACTGCTACTACAGAACGAACAGACCTATTGTGGTCACAAGTCACATACGTTATTTAAATTTTAATTCACAGACGGTGATATTGTAATATTAGATTAACGCATTTTTATTTATACGTACCCTCACTTTTACTGGTTCGAGCGAAAGGTGTATTAGTTGTAGATAAACACATTGATAATATAATTGAATTATTGAAAGAAATTATATATCTTATCTAAGTAAAGTGGTATGATAAATATAATGAAAATGTTGTTTGTTGCGATTGTTATACACTGAAGTGGTTTAAGAATCTTACAATATAGTATTAACTTTAAGTAAATGTAGTATTAAGTAAAATCATTCTCGATGTAGTTTCGGGAGGGGTTTAAACCCCCTAAACCCCCCCTTAGTTACGCCACTGGTTGTAGTATCTGTTTGTTTTTTCCAAATTTTTTCCATTTTTACAACGCTTTTATTAACTTGCCTTGTTTGTCTGGACGAAATCTTTGAATCGATATTCCACCTACTTCTAGATGTCCGACCAAGCTGAAATCTTTTACACAGACGTATTCCTGATGACAATGCATGAATCAACTGTCATATTTACTAAATTGTCAATTAATTCATCATAATTAATTAATTAATGTTTTACATGGAAATCGATGAATCTTTGAATCGATATTTCACCTACTTTTAAATGTCCGATCAAGCTGAAAGTTTTTACACAGATGTATTTCTAATGACAATACATGAATCAATTGTCATATTTACTAAATTGTCAATTTATTTATCATAATTAATTAATTAATATTTTATATGGAAATCGATGTTTAACCCACTTTCCAACGTCAAATCGAGTTGAAAGTCTTCACACAGACGTATTCTTAATGACAATACACGAATCAGTTGTCATATTTACTAAATTATCAATTAATTTATCATAATTAATTAATTAATGCTTTACATGGAAATCGATGTACAGTCCACTTTCTAACGTCAAATCGAGTTAAAAGTTTTTACACAGACGTATTCTTAATGACAATACACGAATCAATTGTCACATTAACTAAATTGTCAATTAATTCATCATAATTAATTAATTAATGTTTTATATGGAAATCGATGTTTAACCCTGTTTCCAACATCAAATCGAGTTGAAAGTTTTCACTCAGACGTATTCTGGCAATACACAAATCAATTGTCATATTAACTAAATTGTCAATTAATTCATCATAATTAATTAATTAATGTTTTATATGGAAATCGATGTTTACCCACTTTTCAACGTCAAATCGAGTTGAAAGTTTTCACACAGACGTATTCTTAATGACAATACACGAATCAATTGTCATATTAACTAAATAATCAATCAATTAATTCATCATAATTAATTAATTGATGTTTTATATGGGAATCGATGTTTCACCCACTTCCCAGCGTCGAATCGAGTTGAAAGTTTTCACACAGACGTATTCTTAATGACAATACATGAATCAATTGTCATATTTACTAAATATTCAATTAAGCCATCATAATTAATTAATTGATGTTTTATGTGGGGATCGCTAAAACACTCACTTTCGAACGTCGAATTGAGCTGAAAGTTTGCACACAGACGTATTCTTAATGACAATACATGAATCAATTGTCATATTTACTAAATAATCAATTAAACTATCATAATTAATTAATCAATCGATATTCGATATATATTCGATTGCAAGATTCTTTAAGACTAAAAAGTGTAAAATAATATTACATGAAAAAAATAAATTTTTTTAAAAACAACGCTTATATTTAAATGCACTAAAAAGTAAAAAATAAATTTTCGCCCAACAAATTTTTGCCTCACTCGGAAAATAAAAGCGTTGGGCGCTTTCCCTGCATAAACAGCACAATACTGCAATCTATGTCAATACCGAAAGCGCCCAACGCTTTTATTTTCCGAGTGAGGCAAAAATTTGTTGGGCGAAAATTTATTTTTTACTTTTTAGTGCATTTAAATATAAGCGTTGTTTTTAAAAAAATATATTTTTTTCATGTAATATTATTAATTACAGTTTTCATCTAGATAATTAGCTCAATAATTTTACTTTGTTCTTTTGTTCATTTCTGTTTCTTAGTTTCAATGATAATGTGCTACTGTAGCTCAATGAAAGAAAAAAAATACAATATTGTGTATTGTGGAAAAAAGTCGAGAAAATGACATTGGTGTTCCCGATTAAACCATAATAAAACATGGCATTTAATGGTTTAGAATATAGAGTTAAGGTTGCTGTTTAATGTTTAATGCACATGTTGATATATTGTTGACTACCACCATGATTTGTTCTCTAAATATGCAGGTATTGGAGTGACCCCGCGCGTCTCCCCGGTAAAACGACTGATCGGTTCGCTACACTTCTGGCCGATCTCTACAGCAATCAGACCGAACACTGTTTCCTGGGTTACTGCACGCAATTCCTGCTGGAGTTGGCGTCGCCCACTCCCGACTATAACCGCCCGATATTCCCGCATCCTCTTTCACAGGTAACTAAAGTAACTCAAACTACAGTTATGCGTTAAAAAAAACTAAAAAGTTATCAAAGGTTTTGATTTTGGGAAAGTGGTATTTTGTTTTCTAATTTATTTTCATTAATAGGGCTTTTATTGTACACTCATGATTTTAAATTTAACATGCAAGTATTGAAAAATGTCAGTTCATTATAGAATCCATTGTCAGTAATATTTAATATAAAGGTAACATGTTCAATTTCTGCTCCCTTTTGCCGACAGCTACTCAGTTCCTCTCCTTCATTTATCGAGAAAGATCACGTGAACCAAAACATTTCATTTGTGTTTGTAAATACTTTGTTTTTAATGTGTTTTCTGTGCTGACTACCTACTTCTCTAAGGTAAGCTTTTAAAAATCTATCCCTTACTCACACGTCAAACAAAATGTGTTGATTTTCGTTTAACAGACTTTTGTCCTGATTTTGTGTGTTATTAACTTGGCACTCGTGTTGTTTAGTGCAAGTTCGAGACGATGCAAGTAGCTGTTTCATGGCGCGCACAGCACGCAACCATCGCGCCCATGTTTGCCGAGACCCTTGCAAGTCAGCTGAGTGTGGCTCAATCCTTGGGGCCAATCGTTGTCAGGGGAACCCAGGCAGCCTTGGCATTCGAACCAACACAGCAAGGTAAGCAGTGTACCATCACCACTCTTCCTTTTCTACCATAGCTTGCTATTGGTGTAAACATTTCTCAAGTTATGATTAACATACAGTCCAACATCTTAACCTCATGGTGCAATGATTAGCAATGATTGAATGTAGGAAGTTCATTGTGGTACAAATTTATTCAAATGTTATTATTTGTTTTAATAGAAATTGTTATCAATCATGCATTAATAAATTAAATACATACAATATAATATTTGCTTTATTTCAATTTTTACTTATAAAAGTACCTCTCAAACACCAAATATGTCTGCTTATTGCTAATTACTAAGTTTACTAAGTTTATTATTTACTGATATCATCTTTTATTATAATTATTGTTATTATTATTATTATTATTATTATTATAATTATTATTATTTTTATTATTATTATTATTATTATTATTATTATTTTTATTAGGCCTTAGTTTATTTAGTTTCAAATACAAATTGCTGACTGGCAAACCTCGGTGCCCCTTGACGCCAGCATCGTAACGCTTGCTTCAGAACCAGTTTGGTGCAACGGTATCAGTGTGCACAGTAATTGCGACGTTTCTGTGTTGGTGCTTGTGTAGAGGCGAGTGTCAGCGACCGCATGTCAGCACCGAGCTTCTCCTCGTCTTCTAGTCTGTTGTTCACCGTCGGCAGCTCTGGAGGACCCAGGCAGTCCCCACGCTCTCGGCTACACAACCCCACCGCTGTGCACAGAGCCGAGCAAGGTGGGTTGAAGATACACACGCTTTGTGGAGGACGTTACTGTATTCAATTCAATCAATCCCTTCTTTGTGTAGCTTGTTGCTGTTTCAGTTAAAATTACAACATAGTGGTACTCATACTAGATTCTACAAAAGATTCATTATTAGGCTACAGATATAATTTATTTTTCACAAACTTGATAAACTCTGCTTTGAAAAATGATATACGATCAATTACGTTGTTCTTTCTTAACCACTTCACTTAATTTATTATATAGTCAGTGTACCCAGAATCAAATACATTTCTCTGGGTTACCGATTTATTTACTATTTCTATGCTAATGTCAGTCAGTATTGTTTCCTTCAGTATTATGATCATGTTTGCTGCATGGGTACTCGTTAGCATATTTTACCCATGTCCCGTCTTACTCTTTTAAGGAAGTAGTCGTTGCATTGTATTTATATATGCATGCAAATAATTAGAGGAGCTTCTGATGCAAAATTGGATAATGTTGTTTTTGTTGATTTGGACTTTTGTATGAAAAGATTATACATGTCACCTTTAAAATTATTGAAATGTTGGCCTCAAAGTAACACTTGGGGGGTAGGGGTTCATCAGGGGCAGGTGTAATAATATGGGGGGGACCCTAGTTAGGGGGAGGGGTATGATTGATTTGAAAGAAGGAACAATTCAGATACATTCAGATATAGTACTCAACACTTTTTCACCTGCTGATAATGACTGTAGCAAATTTAAAGTTTAATCAATTCAATTTTAAAATCATTATATTCTTTTTTAAACAAAATACAGGTAAGTAAACATAAAGTAAACATAGTAAACAAAAACATATGGGAATGTATCAGAAATATAAATGAAGAGAAACCACATTATGTATGAGCACAACTTCTGGGACTTATGTTGTTACTAAATTAATGAATGTGCTTACAAAATAATGTAGGCTATAATTTGAAAATTTCATTTTGTAGCTACCTTATTTACTAAGAAATGAATTTTATATAATGCTTTCTGTTAATAATCTACATTTTACCTAGGTTGAAAATAACAAGTGCATATTTGGAAAATATATTTCTGTTTTTTTAATTTTTTATCTATTTTTATGCTACATAACATTTGTAATTTACTAACATAGTGGCAAAGTTATTGAGAACAAAAAGTGTTGAACACCTACCCATTTTCCATTTATGATCGCTGAAATATCATTTTTATTTGTACTGTAGAAGTTGAAGAAGCACCATCTCCGTCTTTTACTTCACGTCATCGATTTCTCAAGGACAAGAATCTACTTCGATTTTACTTTGCCGGCCGCGAGCTGCGTAAACAGGCTCGGAGGGAGGAGCAGACTCGTGATCAGGCTCGCAGAAGAGAGGCCAACGTCAACATGTATCGCACTTACCGCATCGGAGACTTCCCAGACATCGAGATCACTAACTCCGCAGTGCTCAAACCACTACAAGCCCTGGCTAAGGTAACGATCACTAACCCCGCAGTGCTCAAACCGCTACAAGCCCTGGCTAAGGTAACGATCACTAACTCGGCAGTGCTCAAACCTCTACAAGCCCTGGCTAAGGTAACGATCACCAACTCCGCAGTGCTCAAACCGCTACAAGCCCTGGCTAAGGTAACGATCACTAACTTGGCAGTACTCAAACTGCTACAAGCCCTGGCTAAGTTAACTAGCTTAGTTTAGCCTGTTGAGTGACGGGTTTCCTACTCGTCATGTTTTTTTATTTTTAAATTATCAGATCAAATATCAATGAATAACATTTATAGTTTTGTGTAGGCCTATCCCTACCTCCTAGCAACTTACTTATAGCCTAACTTCTCCTTGGATACGATTAACTTTCCATGCCAAGTATTTTTTAAATACCATCTTTTCTATTTCACACAACCCAACACTTGTACAGTAAAACTTCTTTATTTTATTTATTTATTTATTAATTATTTGTATTCATTACAAAAGTGAATTGAATAGGGGTTGGCAGAAAAGAGCACAGCTCCAAACACACAAGAGTGACTGCCAACCCATACTAAAATAACTTAAAATCTAAATATATAAATGAACATAATACAAAATACAAAATACAAAACAAAAAACATGAAAACATAATATGAATGAAAATATAATTATAAGACAGAACTGTTAAAAATGAAGTAAAAAAGAATAAAAAAAAACAAAATTTACAAAACAATGTTTAAAAAATGCTCCGTTAAAGACGCTTTGAAGACATCTAATGAGCGTGCCATCCTGATCTTCAGTGGAAGAGAATTCCACGATTGACAAGCCCTATAATAGAACCCTTTCTGGTAGGCTGCTGTTCTGGCAAAAGGTGGCCTGAACAATAACGATCTCTTGGGGGCCAGATTATTATTTTTGTTAAAAAGAACTTCTTTTTATACAGATGGTACATTTACATGCATAAGAACCTTTTGGGACCTAAAAAACAGTTTGTTATAAAGATATTTTGTTATAAAGCTGTTTGTTATAAAGTTTCACTGTAGTAGGGCACTTGTTAAAACAATCTTTTTGACTTATCAGTTTCTCATGCTAGATTTTACTTGCTGCCCTGGCTGTTTCAGCGTGATGTGACCTTGGCCCGCCAACTGTTTGCGTCGCTGTTTGCCGGCGTGGTAGCAGAACTTAGTCCAGAGGACGCGACTACCTTCACTTCGAACATCTCCGCAGCGGTTGGCAACATATTCGGTGCTACATCGCAGTTCACCCCCGCTTTGATAGCAGCACTTCTCGAGGTGGCGCTTGACAACTTCCCGGCCATTCAGCTGAACACCGACAAAGTGGCTCTCGGTTCGTTGTAGTCAGTCTATGAAATATAATAATAGGCCTATGTCATGCTTGAGTGGTAACCATGTCTGCATGAGGGGGGCTAGCAGCGCCCCTCACTTACTGCTAGCATCAAGTTGTACTAAAGTGGCCAGTGAACAGTAACAGAGTGATCCCCAAAAGTAGTACTATGCTTGACAAGTGGACAGTTGAAAGTAAATAAAAGCAATGGGTGAGAGAGTTCCCCCCCCCCACTCTCCCTCACAACCAGAAAATAAGCAGGGAATTATTATTCCAAACATAAGTACCGGTAACGTAGGTCTTATCTCAATATAAAAATAAATAATAAATAATAATGTAATACTGATGGATCATTCAGCCTAATAAATTAATCCATGTTATATATATTAATCAACATAGATATGCAGCAGAGATTTAGCAATTGTGATAACTAATATAAGCATTTACCACAACTGGGGATGGAACCCAGATCCTCACCTCGGTTCGACCCCCAGTCGGGGCAAACTTTCATTACTATTGCTTTACCTCCATACATTATCCATAATCCTGGATAAAGCTTACAAACTTGTATAACTGTACAGAATCTTTTTATAACCTCTGCTATGTAATATTAATAGCTAGTAGTGACTTAACTACGTACCTGCAGTATAGTGAAAGAAATGGGGCCCCATTGACCGCGATTGTGAATGGGTACCGTTGTGACCAAGGTTTTGTCTTGTGCAGTGTCTCGCAACAGTGGCCAAGTGTCGAGGGACTGCGAATGGGTACCGATGTGACCAAGGTTTTGTCTTGTGCAGTGTCTCGCAACAGTGGCCAAGTGTCGTTGGGCTGCTTGTTACTGGAGGAGCGACTGATCCACTCAGCGGACGATGATCAGCCGGCCAAGCGGTTCAGAGGAGCGATGGATGCCAGCCAGCACACCTGGCTCAAGCTTGCCGAGTGAGACCATTATTTTACTTTTAGTGTTTTATTTGATGGTCGGGGAGGCCAAATGACTCGCTAGGGATGGGCAAAACTATCGACATTCGATATTGGAAAATATATTGACTGGATCTTTATTATGTATCGAATATATCGAGTTTATTGAAAATGTCAATAACAAAATTCTTCTGTTTTTTCTGCTTGCTAGCACTAGATTCACTCTTGTAATTTTTTTTTTTTATCTTTTCATTCCACTTTCAGGTCCATTTTCATATGTGATAGGTAAAAGTGTTTTTACGTGCCGATAAATAAATACATTTGTGTAGTCTACCCACTCAGTTACAAGAACTGATTTTCAGTGGGGGACATAGGCCCTACATTTATACCATTTATTATGTCCTTGGTTGCTATGACTGCTCCAAAGTCCCTAATGCAGAGCGAGGCAGAGCTGCCATCTGTCAGTTGCTAATCAACAGTGTGCGCAACAGCCACCGTCACTCCCTCCCTCAATCACACAGCTTCGAGGCTGCCGGCCACCTTCCTTCTCATCAGTATCACTGCAGCGTTCAGCAGGATCGCACCACAGGTTATAATTCATTATGAAAATATATTGCCGATCGGCTTACAATGTGAGAAACAAGAACTGTTGTCTTGATTTATTAAACAGTAGGCCTACTATTGAGATATAGTATTATGGGATGGTTAAACAATTTATATCTTGTTGTGAGATCGTTACTACAGAGCAAGTGGCAGGTTGGGTACGGCCTGTATCTCCGTGGAACTCCGCCTGCACCCCACCCCTCCCATACACGAACTTATCTTGGCTTCGACTTGTTATAACTCTTATCCAAACGCTTTGCTACATAGATAAATAATATGAGTAACACACATTCCTGGACCATTCTTGAATGATATTCATGCAATGCTATCAGTAATATGTATTAAACAAAATCTTGTATTATCGATACTGCGATACCCATATTTGATATCGATGCCCATCCCTATTGATGACTTTCAATATTTGGAGATATGTATTTCGATTTTGAAGGTTGACTTTGTTGATGGTTGACTTTGTTGTGTAGCCTGGATATTTTTTTTTTAGTGTAGCAATTGTACTTATTCAATCAAGAAATGTATTGTTTTAGTTTGCTTCATTATTTCTTACAAATCATACCTTCTGTAGTGGATTCATGTATCATGTGAAATTCATGTGAGTTTCACAAATATACAATGTAACAACTAACAATGTAACCAGTAGCCGATAGCCTAAATATTTCTCGTTATGTTTGCATTGTAGTTTTGTACATTATTCTTTTGCTTGTTTAGGCCTTGTTGTATTTATTGTGAACTGGATAGACATAAAATAAATACCGGTAATCCCCTTTACTAAAAAATGTTCACACATACATTATGTGAGGTTCAAATTTCTTAACCCTTTTACTGCATAGAGCAACTTTAGTCGAAGTAGGAAAATATACATTGGATGCCAAATTCGACTTCAGTCGATCACTGTGAATAAACATGAGGCTTACAGGTGATGTTCGACTATAGTCACCGTGTCTCTAAAAGTTCGTTTTTCACCGCTAGATCACAGCAGCATGCATGTATATATATAGCACTATGCATGTATTTTTGGGATGGTTCACATATGCATGTCAACTTTAATAAATCACAACAATGTAAATAATGTGTGAAAAATTAAAAACTAAATTCAGGGTTATGGGAAAGTTTAAAAACAATAATAAAATATTTTAGATCAAACAAAATTATTTCTTTTTTGGGGTGTCTTTGAGTAGCCTAATTTCCCATACTGAAGAGTGTTTAATGATGCAGCAAAAGGGTTAAGCGTTGTATTCCCTGACCTGTGCAGACTGTACCGCTGCGCGGGAGAGTGGGACATCGTGCGCAGCATCTTTGCGCAGCACCTGACCGACAGTGAGGTTGTCCACAAGGCTCTGGAGGCCGAGTCTGCCGGTCTGTGGTACCACGCAAAGAACTATTACCAGGAGGCCTTGCAAGACTCTCAGTCGACAGACTCGCACAAGGAGGACTACTACTACCAGGCCTACTACAAGGTGAGGGATCTCTTCGTCTTGTGTTGCTCATTTAAATGTGCTATCTAAACCATTTGAAAAGTCTGTTGGTTGGGACGAGATCCCTACTGTTATATTGAAATACAGTGGTCTCTCCAAATTACTTTGCCCTTGGCTCATATCCATATAATTTGCTCTGTAAAAGTTTGTGTATTTCCAGAAAAACTGAATATTCTTTGACAAAACCACCATTCAAAAAAGGAAATACCAATAACATGGGTAACTACAGAGTACAGACCATTGAGGCCAAATTCACAGACGAGCTAAATTTCTTTACTAGGTAGACTGTACTGTGTTTCAAACTTTTGTAGCAGTAATATCAGCTAAATCTTAGACTGTATCTAGGGATAACAGTTTGAGATGGCCAGCCATCTTTCTCTAGAGTGATTTAAGACCTTGTATCGAAATGTCTAATTATTTCTGTACGTCTTCAATGTGCACTTTCAACTCACATCTCACACTAAAGTAAGCTGTTGGACTTGGATCCTCCTATCCCTATATTATGACGTTTAATTCAAGTACATTTGTTTGCAATTGCATAATATAGTGCCTGGCTCACCTGTCGTACTGGAGCGAACTGGACACACACGTGAGGCAGCAGGTCAGTGACGACGTAGAGGAGATGTGGACAGACGTGTGGAACAAGGAGAACCTATTGCCGTGGTTACTGTCGTCTGCCCTCCACTCTACGGACCGACACGCGCCTCTGCTGGCAACTGTGCAGACCTGGCTGGCGGACCAAGACAAGTCGTCTTACCTGAAGGTACGTGACACGGCCTTGGTGACTTGTACTGTGTTTATTAGGGATGGGATGTTCAAACGTGGGAGTGACTTTAAAGGTTTTAAAACGTTTATATTTCTTACGTCGCAGGGAAACGTTCTTGATACAGTTTGCCAAGCACCAGTGGTGTGGGGTTGAAGAAGAGAAATCTCACAGTTATTATTATTATTATTATTATTATTATTATTTATTGATCTATAACTCAAAACAATGTAGTAAGCATAGAAAGGATGCAAAAATCGGGCCTTTGGGTCCACACAGTCAATTGATTTGCATCCTTGAGTACATTAAATGACTAATCTTAAGAACCTACTGCGTGATTATGAGTGATATGGATCTGTGAAACATAAAGCCGCATTCACATAAATGACTATTGATTACTGACTATTGACTATTGACTAGTGATTATTGACTACCCAAAGAAAGATATGAACACTACACAACTAAGTTCTTTGACACGTATGATCTGCCACCTAGAACAAATGAATCAAACTGATTGACAAACAACGAGCTGTCAAAATAATAAAATTGCAACATTATGAAGAAAACGAGGTATGGAGATAGTAACTGTTCACCAGTTAAAACGTTTAATGATGGGCTTAACCAAGTTGTGAAGGTTTTGTATGTTTCTTGTTTGTTTTGAAGATTTGTTTTCAAAATAAGAATGTTTTATTGTTTGACAGCTTCATAAAAATAATAAATAAATAATATTCGCCGGAAATAGTCAAAAACAAATATACACTTGACAGTAATTGAATAGTGGTATTGACTTCCGTTGCTCCACATTCATTGGCTGAACGCGAACGTTGTGATTGGTTGTAACTATGACTTCCAGATATATCAATTCGTTAGTCAATAGTCAATAGTCATAAGTCAAAAGTAAAGTTGTGTGAACGTCAGCACGTATCGCCTATGGTTCAATTCGCTTAGTCACTAATCAATAGTCAATAGTCAATAGTCAATAGTCACTAGTCATTTATGTGAACGCGGCTTTAATAGATGAAATGGCGGTGATTGTGATTGTTGTGCGAGTGATGATGGGGCCCTATGCTTAAATCTATGCTTAAATCTATCCAGTTCGACAAGTCATAATAATAACCAAATCATATCCGTGGAAATAGCTAGATTGTCATAGGTTAATTTTTCATGAAGGGGGAACGTCACTTGAACAGTCTACGAACGGCTGTTTTGAATTTATTTGGAGGGAGACTCTTCACATTCTGTGGTAGGGCATTCCAAGTGGCGGCGGCTCGTAGGTAGACGAACTGATGATAGGCGGCAGTGTTGGCGCAAGGGGGGCGTAACGTGACTCCACGACAGCTTTCTCGCCCGTGAGTGACAGTCGTTCCAGTGAGTCAAGGTCTATTAGACCGCTCATGCACCCTCTTAGGAAAATAACGTCACTTCGTTTGAGGTAGTCGGTCATGCTGGGGATATTTAGTTTCACTCTCCTGTCGTGGGCACTGAGGTTGCTGTTGTAGCCCAGGATGAGTTTGGTGGCTCTGTTTTGTAGTATTTGTTGATGTCATAATGCCTAGTTATGCCTAAGTCCTGACCAATTAGAGAAATTTCAAAGTCTGTTACGAGTAGGGTCCGGATTTATATTCCCTAAAGAACACTGAAATATGCTAATATATTGCCAAATTGATGTAATAGCAGGGTTCGATCGGGTATCGATCTGTGTCAATCAAAATGTTTTAATGATTTTTAATTGTTAGGTATTTAATTTTGTATTAATTTTGAAAAATACTGCTGTTTTTGATTCGATATATTTAATATTTATATTTTTTCATACAGAAATTATTTCTCGACTTATATCCCTATTTAAAACGGAAGTAAACAGCACAATGACGATGTCTTTTTGACAAGTTGTGCATGCCTTGTCTTGAGCTAAAACAAATTGAATATGTATACTCATATGCCCCTTAACCCTAATTTCTACGTTATTGCAAGACTGCAATAATCTCCGTGACCTTAACCATACTATATAATTTTGTGTCTGTTTTAGTTATGGTATAGTCACAGTGGCATATAAATGTTTACAAAAGTTACAATTTGTGACGATTTAATAAACTAAGGACGTTTTACAGAACGAGTTAAGTGAGCAGTGTTCTATGCTGTTTGCATTGAAGCCCGACTTTGAATCTGCCCGCTACTACTCGGAGCAGAGCTTGGCTTTGTTTTTGGATGATTGGGCACAAATGAGTCCGACAGCGCAGAAGTTGCGTGTGAAAACACTGCTTGACTCCCAGACACTGGCCGAAATAAAGGTACGTTTCTAACAAAAAGTAATAATTAAGTATATATAAATATTTACAAATAAGTTTTGGAAAGAATATTGATATTTTGTTACAATATAAAAATTGCTGAATATCTATGCATGATGGCCCAGTAAGCCAAAAATGCAGGCATAGGAAAAGAAGAAGATTTATTATCTTGTCTCCCTTTTGAAACATTCAAATAAGAAATAGAACATTTAAATTTTCTTTGTGAGTGGTGTGAATTCCAAACTAGGTTCTTTTTTTGGCATAAACCTCATCTAAGTTATTTGTCCAGGGAACTTCACTAAAACTGAAGTTAACGAGAAATTGAGAGTTTGGAGGGGTCATGTTTTAATATTGTACATTTGATTATTGAGAACTGAGATACTACTGTAATGACAAAATGAGTAACAATGGAAATGAGCTAGGGGGTTCTACTGTGCATTGTGTATTTTAAGATGTAGTAAAACAAAAATTATACATATCAATGTTGATCTGTCTGTCCCCATCAGGGCCGGGAGTGTTAAAGTCCCAGGGTGACTCTGCCAGTCGTAAGAAGCGATAGAAGGAGACCCTGTCCCTCCTCCCCTACTGTCCCACTTAAGATTCCTCCTCCCACTTGGCCCTGCCCTCCCTTGCTGGACTTCCCCCCTTATGGCGACTTCCGCGATGTATAACGTATCTGATTCTGAATACGTCAGATGACCTAAGCTGTCTCAAGTGCATCGTTTAACACCAAATAATCAATCAATCAATCAATCAATCAATCGACTTGTCTGTGTGATATAGAAATGTCTAAAGCCGATTCTTTAACCCAAAAGAACTCGCTTCTCTTTTCGTTACGTTACTGCTCGTGCACATGGTCACTTTGACCGCACTCATTTTCCTTGCAAAAAATATTCTTTCCACTTTCCTTAATAAATGTGTTGTCATTTGTTATTGTATTTTTACTGTAAATAGGGTTATAGTAAATCAGATTTAAGTGATGCTATAATAGTAGTGCATAACAACAAGGAATCTCTATTGTAACACCAAGCATAATAGTAATAGTAGTAACATTTCTAGAAAAAAATAATATCATTTCTGAATGTCAGAATGGTTTCAGAGCGAATAGATCTACTTACAACACCGTGGAACGTTTTCTTAAAACTATAGTTAATTGTATTGAAACAGGAACTCCGGTAGCCGGAATTTTCTGCGATCTCAGTAAAGCTTTCGACTGCATGAACCACAGAATCTTACTAGACAAATGTAGTTACTATGGAATCCGAGGTACTCCACTAGCTCTACTTAAGTCCTACCTTGCAGACAGGCAACAAAAAGTTGAGATAATTCACACCAATGATAATGGAACTGAACTAAAGTTTCTTTCCGATAATGAGCGTATCTCGGTAGGGGTCCCTCAAGGTTCAATCCTAGGACCACTATTCTTTTTAATATTTATCAACGACTTTCCTCTTAACATACTGGACTCTGAACTATTTGCCGATGATGCAAACTTGATAGCTAAAGCCAACGGCAACTTAACTTTAAAACAAGAAGGCGAGCTTAAAATTGCAAAAGCTACCAATTGGTTCAACGACAATGAGCTCATATTAAACGAAGCCAAGTCTGCGCTAGTTGAATTTCTGAAAGACCCACAAGAGGAGTTAAAAACCCTATTAAACAAAACCAACAACACCTCCATAAAAAAAGAACCTTCAGCAAATTTTTTGGGGCTACTAATAGATGCAAAACTTAAATGGCATGATCACATAAACCGGTTAACTAAAAAACTAAATTCAGGTTACGTCGCAATTAAGTCAATTAAGTCCATAGCAAACAATGCAACAGCTAAAATTGTTTATTTTGCCAACTTTGAGGCACACATCCGATACGGGATCGAATTTTGGGGCAATTCTTCCAGTTGCAAAAAAATATTTACAATTCAAAAGAAAGTTATAAGGTCAATGCTAAACAAGTCCCAAAGGACCCATTGTAAACCTCTATTCAGGAAATTAAATATATTAACACTCTACAGCCTTTTCATTTTGCAGGTAATCTTAAAAGTAAAGAAAAATTTTAATACATTGCAGAAAAACAAGGATTTACACAACTATAACACACGAGTAAATAATAACATTCATATAAATTACTTTTCTAAATTATCAACACAAACAAACTCAAATTTTACACATATAAAACTATTTAACAAACTGCCGGCTAAGATAAAAGAAATGCACTCATTAGCTAATTTTAAGTACTCCATAAAAAAGTTTCTATTATCCAAAGCTTATTACTCAGTAAAGGAATACATTGAGGACAATATCATCTTGTAATTCTAGCCCTTGGTGACAACCAGTATTGTACAGTAAAGTAAATTAATTTAATTCTATGTGTAATTAATAATATGTAACTTACTTTTGTATGTTCTGTTCTGAACATGTATGTTCTGACAATATTATGTAAATTCATATAATTCAAATTCATTTAATTATTAGTTACTATAAGCCCTGTATTGACTATCATCGAGTCTAACTTACCTGGGAATGATATACTTTTATGTTATATTTATATTGTCCTATTCTTAGTCGTAAGCTACATTGTACTAACAACATGTCTTACTGACATGGGAGCCAAATTTCCAAATACCCTTATCACAAAAATCTCTATGATTCAATGATTCAATGGGTCAATATTGTTACAGCTATGTAATGAAATGTACTACTGTCTACAAATGGAAATAAAACCTTACTTACTATATTTTATTGACAAATTAAGTAAACTGAACATGATTTATTATTTATTTTTTGATGGATTATCGGTATCAACTAAGTAACTGTTAATATTGTCATGTTAATTTACTGTTATAATAATGCAACCTGATGTATAGAATTCCTTGCAACGTTAATACTCGCACAGCGATCGAAAAGCGCAAGAGCTTCAAAATGGCACAAGTTTTTTTCCCGAACTTTGATAGAAAATGAATTCTTGAAGTCCTGCACTTGTTGTTCACAAGGCTATTTCTAGAAGGTGTATGGACGGGTGGTAATCTGAGATTGATACTGTAACAGTGGCAATAGGGAACACGCGTATGAAAATTGTAATCGATTTCTAAATACCTTGTCTCTCATTTAATAATTTTGTGTCTTTGAATTTTGAAAAACGGATCAGTCTATGCCTCAAAATAATTGGTTTAGTAACGATAACTAAAAGGGCGCGAAAAACGAGCCGCCGCCATGTAGAGTGGATTTGACGTCATGGTTTTGTACTGTGTACGCTCACCGCCTCAGCGATTGGTCTGTTACGCCACGTCTACAGAATCATTGCGTCACAGCCACCTGTACGCGTTTCAGATCCTCGAGTTGAAACTTTAATAAATGCGACCACATTAAACCTATTTAAAAATTTCTTTTTTACTTGGGACTTGCATTAATATACTTTTTGTATCTTATACTATTAAACTAAGTGTTTGGTTTAACAAAAAAAATCGTACGCGTGTTGCCTATTGCTTAAAGAAAGAAAAGTCAGTCAAAGTGACTGCATGCGAGTTCTTTCGGATTAAGAACCCACAATAAATGACCGTTTATTTTGTACTGACCAGGTGTACCTGGAGTTTGCCGGCTCGACAGACCTCCGGAAGTACGAGTCTCAAGCCAGGGGACTGGTCACCGTGTGGAGGGGAAGTCTGCCCACGCGCAAGGACTCTCTGCTACTGTGGGACACACGCATCGCCTACAGGAGCCACCTGATCGCCCAGATGAAGGCCCGGCTGCCACGTCTGGTCGCCTGGCTCGAGGAGGCAAGGTGCTCCATGGAGCTGGCACTCACCACAGTCGCCATTGAGCAGGGCAACTTCTACGTCGCCAGGAAGTACATTGAGAGGCCACAGAACAAGGTGAGTCGCCGTCCAACCATTCTCGAGTCACGTTTATTGTAAAAAAGATTTACAAAAATGATTAAATGGAACGGTTAACAAATTTTCCTCAAACTTCTTGAATTCAATAATGAAAAAAGTACCTATCTACAATTCGAGCAAGTCTAGGAGATCGCCAGAGCCAATTTCTCGATCGTCTGACACGGCTTTTAGTCATGCATTCAATACTTATGCCAACCAAATCAATAGAGGTGCAAAATGGTGCATCAAAGAATATTACATGGGATGGGTAATAACATTCTTTATGACCGTGGTCAGCAGCAGCGAGTATATAAGCTGCCATGTTGCCGTGCCGTGAACTTCGCCACGCCATAGGTAGAGGTTCGTGGAAATAGTTTTATTTTAGAGTAAACTTCATTTTATAATTTACAAATTTTGCTTTTATTTAGTAAATGCTGACCTTCAGCGGTTTTTCAGTACTTTCTTAATTTTTACGTGCATAATTATTTGTTTATGACTTACATGAAGACCTTACCAGAAAAAAGTTATTATTTGGAGTGACTTGAGACACTGGGAATGCTTCAAGGTTTTTTCAGAACTTTGATTAGGGCACTAGCAACACCAAAAGACAACAATGGAACAAATGAATTGAGCTGATGGACATACAATCAGCTGTCAAAATAATAAAATTGCAACCATAGAAATAAAAACAAGTGTAGCAATAGTAACTGCTCGCTATTTAAAACTTTTAATGATAGACAACGACTAAGTGAAAGTTTTGTATGTGTATTTGTTTGTTTTTTGTTTTGTTTTCCGAAATCAGAAGAAATTATTTTTTGACAGCTTGTTGTTTGTCCATCGATTCAATTCATTTGTTTCATTGTTGTCTTTTGGTGTTGCTAGTGCCCATACTATTATGGGTCTACACTGGCAAAATTACATAAAACATCGAGTAAGAATGAAATGTTTCTAATTTTTGTGCTTTTCGTTATTTAAAACGTGAGTTTTGATGTTATTCAATTTCACCGATTTTGGTACTTGATGTTGACGGTGATTCAATGTAGTCCTTTTCTGGTTAACAATTGACACATTTATGCTCATTTTCTTAAATAAAATTTTCTTCGCATTTCGGTGTTATAGTAATTCGTGAAATTTACGTGCCTCTAGCCATAGGACAAGTGACTAGAGTAAGCTAGGTCTAGAGGGTTACTAACCAAGCGACAAGACACTAGTCCGGCTGTACTTTGAGACTCGACCGTGCCTTATTTGCAGATGCTATAAGGTTCGTTGCCTCAGTATACTATGCAGTGTTGCTGCCTCCGTGACGTGCTTTGGTATTTTTACCCCCTCCTTATTGCTTAAAAACACTTATACAATAATGACGATTCCCATATGTGTATTGTGTATAGTGTATGTAACCACAGGATGATTAAATAAATTAAATGAAATAATCAGCGATTGATTGCCAATCGGTATTTGAAAATAGGGGCTCGCTGCTTAGCCATGAACCACTTGTCTGTGACGAAAGCTTCTGTAACGTTATTTCCAGACATGTCGGTTATGAAATAGTATACATATTTTACATATTTTGGTTTGTTTGCTATTATTTTATTAAATGCCAATGTGGGTGGCAGTGTTGTTGAGCTCAGTTGACTGCAGCCTCGATGTCGTATCAACAGGTTCACGAGCCCAGCCTGGCGCCGCGATGGCAGCTGGCCTTGTGCAGACTGCGTTGGCTACGGGCCGACCTATCGGAAGCACCCAGGGACAAGGTAGTGTGGCTCTTCAATGCGTTGGAGAAACTAGGTGAGTTGACACCTTCTAGACTCAGTCATTTTTAGACATTAAACGGCAATAGGTAGCTTGAGAACTTTACAAGATATTGAAGAAGTGAGGCCATAGTGGGATTTAGCTTTGTATGTAACAGTGAATTGAAAAACTTTCAATATTGTAATTGTTACGATTTTTATTTCTGCAATTAATTCAAAAATGTATAGAAATAATTTATTCCAGAAACACAATCAACAATTATAACATCAGAAAGTTTTTTTATTCAAATTAAATTTAAAAGTATTGAAAACGTGATACATACCTAGGATTTTGTTTTATATCAGCTAAGCAATGAATTTAAAAACTTTCAAATATTGTAATTGTTAGCCCCTACTATTTGTATTTCTGTATTATAATTCAAAGATGTATAGAAATAATTTATTACAGAAACAACTACCGGTAACGTAACAATTACAATATTTGAAAGTTTTTAAATTCATTGTTTAGCTGAATACAAAACGAAGTCTCGTGTATGAACCACTTTCATACACCAGCATTTCAATATCTTGAAGCGTTATCAAGATATCAATAAACACCATTAAGAGCGTTCGGAAGAGTGGTTTTACCTGTTTTCTCTACCGTAAACAAATGTTTGGCAGTAAACTGATTACTCGTAAACTAATAATGGGATGTTCATAAATTTACACCTACTTATAGAGAAATATTAGATCTAGGCAACGTAAAGCGAACATTAATGAAAAGTGAAACCCCAAATTTAATAAAAAATATTGAAAAGGTTGCTTTTGTCCAAATTGTTGACTTTTCTTTGTAACTTTGATTACAGCTTGTGGGTGTTAGACATGAGCTAGAAAAAAAATCGATTTTGTGTTGCCTAGAAAATATTGTTGGTAACAGTTGAATGAATTCTTGCACATATTATGATAAAAATGAAGTGTTTTATCGGTTTACTCCCACATGTCTGCACTTCCTCAATTACGACAGTTTACGCGAGGTTTTTCCCCACCGAGTTCAAGACTTTGCCACAGATAGCTCCACGGTAGTTCGTTCTCACGGAACAAAAGACGAAGGTTCCCCCCTCCCAACAGACCGTTACTAATTTGCGGTGGCTACCTGCATCTCAAGGGTTGCGAGACACAGCGGGATTCCATGAAAAAGGATGAATATTAATTAGGGTGTCGTAACATGATTAATTTATTTTCGATTTTGAAAGTGAAACTAATTCTGATCTCAATATCTCGTCGAGACGGTAACAAAACTTTTTGAAATTTTGTTGTAGCTCAAAATCAAGTGGGTGAGTGTTTGTGCGATGTTCTTTCGTGACACTACACCCAAGCCACCACTACCTACATTCGCCTGATATGTGTTCGATTATTAGCGGGGTTTGTTTGTTATGTTCTGGTTTTTACTATTATCCTATACATAGTCACAGAGGTTCAAAAATGGGGGGGGGGGGTCACAATAATTTTAGGGACATTTGAGGAAGGCATCAATGGGGGGGGGGGGGGAGAGAATGCCCCTCACATAATAGCACAACAGGCAATATAAATCGTGTGAGTAATTTTAAAAAGTAAATTTTAGGCGTAAGATTGTCTTTTGATTGGGATAATTTCTCAGAATTCGTTGTGGATATTTAAAAAACAATGTATTTTTAGTCTACCCGCTTAGTTACAAGTACTGATTTTCAGGCAATCGGTAAATACTAATTATTATGTGTTTTGTTGCCTTGACGGCTACTAAGCCACCTTTTACATGAACACGAGTATCATGTTGCAGATAGTTAAAAGTCAAGTTCCGAACATAAAAAAACCCAGCCCGAACCAGGAATCGAACTCTGGATATTCTGCATTGGAAGCAAAAATAAACCAACTGTTATTATGAATGTATACTATTGCAATGAAATCATTGATACACACGGAAAGAAGTGGTTAGTCGCAAAGTCAAAATCTGGGCGTAGGGAACAGGCGAGGTTAGGCCGGTTAGCTGAAACCCGCCTTCAAAAGGGGCTTATCACAATGTCTAATGACAACACTATCCACAAATACGTATATCTTTTGGCGGGTAATTTGAGTGCTTTTCAAAAAGTCTTTCGGACGCCGGGACAGAATCTAAGAAAACGGACTGTCGCGGAGAATCCGAGACGTATATGGTCACCTTGAACTTGAAATAAATGAACTTTTGATGTTATTATCACGTTTTTGAAATCTTTAAAATTGTTCATGATTGAATTATTTTTGTCAACAAATAATTGGGAATTGTGTTCATTTTGTCAGTGGTGATAGGCTACTTATGGTCAAAATAATAGATGCCCCCTCTAGCCTCATTGTGATAAAAAGAAGAAAGAAAAATGCCCCCCCCCCCCAACCCTGCCCCGCGCGCGCCTATGACTCTCACACACGGTGTTTTACTTCCAACATCGGCGATGTATTTGGTATTTTGGATTTTTGGATTTTAAAAACCTATGTAATATTTTAAGATGGTCTGTATTGAACGAGTTCATATTTCAACAACACAATTATATGAAATAAAAATAAGGAATCGCATTACATTTACGACATTCTATTGTCAAGATAAGTATGTATCATCGTAATAACTTGTTTTGTGAAATTGACTTCCAGTGCTTTCAAATTGGATCGTGTCAAAAGAACGGATTCCGAGAAATATACAGATCGCGTCTGCTATGTAGACAGATAAGAGAAGAATAGCTCTGGAAGAGGGCAAAGTAATTACATCGGTGTATCAGTATGCGAGATTAGGAAATCCAATAAATGAGGGGTGGAGGGGGTGTTTAAACAGTAGAAACGTAAAATTGTTGTGTAAAATCTAAAATGTTTGTGTGCCTAGTGACAGTTCAGGCGTGTATATTGTTGTACAGTGTTCGTGGTGACGTACTGTTCGGCCACCCTCGGCTTCGGTTACTGTCTGTACTGTGTACATATTGGCCTATAGTGACAGTTCAGGCGTGTATATTGTTGTACAGTGTTCGTGGTGACGTACTGTTCGGCCACCCTCGGCTTCGGTTACTGTGTGTACTGTGTACGAGTTAGACGCTTGTGCTACAGGATTATCATCGCTTGAGTCCAGTAGGTAACTAATTTCTTGGTTGCTGAATTGCATTTTGGTAAGCTCACAAAATAAGTCCTGCTTATGCTGATATGTATTATATGATACCGGTACTGTAGTACTTGATAGGTCTACTCGAGCTAGATGTAGAATTTAATTGTATGTAGGAAACTTATAATAAAAATAATAATAATAATAATAATAATAATAATAATAATAATAATAATAATAATAATAATAATAATAATAATAATAATAATTATTATATAATTATAATTAATATAATAATTATATAATTATAATTAATAATTATAATTTTTTTTTTTATCTGTACACCTTGTTCCAACATTGTCAGGTAAGGGGGTGTTGCCACCAAATACTAGGGCATTCAGGAATCAGCACCAGTCTGCCAGTCTTGATGCATCATCTTCTTCATCTCCTTCAGCTCCTAATCACCAATTGTTCTCCTCCCTCTCCTTTCGTCCAGCCAGCTCTCTCCATCTAGCTCTGTCCTCCCACCATCTCTCCAACTCAACCAATTATTATTATTATTATTATAATAATGATAATAATAAGAAGAACAACAAAAATAATACATCAACAACTGCTAAAAAATAAAGTAGAATTATTACAAGCACGTGTGGAACAGTACTTTTACCGCTTTGCAAATATCTTATTTATTATGATTTGTTTGCCTGGCGATGAAGGAGGAAAAGATTTATGAAATACGAAAATGTTGTTCTGGTCCGTCTTTAGAAATGATAATTGGGATGTTAGGTCAGTGGAGCGCGATGACTGTCGCCATGCCAGGTAGACTGGACAGGTTTTGCCCTGATCGTACGTCTATGGCTAGGGGTGGAAGGGGGCAGATGTGAGGAGTAGTATTGGCTCAAGGTCGGTCAAGTAGTACTACTACTTTAACGACCCTGACCGAGTCTAATTCCAATAGTCACCGCAGAAATTGACAGCGCCCTTCCCTGCCGAACGCTCTTAATTTAGTAAGTTGGACTGCCCTTTACCCTTCATAGGTTCCGTTCTTTGTTTTTATTTTGATGAAATGTTATAAAATAATGTGGATTAAAAAGTCTGCCGTATTGAGAATACATTGCTCCATGTTTGTAATATTCTAACTGTGTTTCTTCGTAGATACCCTAGTCAAAACGAATCCTCCTCCGACCGTACTCATCGCATCACACCAGCAACATTCCGTCATTGCCCAAGGTTTCCTGAGGGTGTTGGAGTCGGAACCAGCGCTCGCCACAGAACATACCGATAAATTTAATGACCGGTTTTCTCGCGATAGTGCTGCATTTGGGTGAGTATACAGCCTTAACCATTAATCGCAATCAACTCATTACTCTTCACTTTTCTCTTATCTAGCAGAATACAAAGTTACTTTTGGCCTTGAGGAGTATGTTTTGCTGTCCACTTTTCAACTTTCCAGTTTGATGGCAATGTAGAAAGTTCCATAAGCTGCATGCTATCACTACTTCAAAAAAACAAGATTCTCTTTTAACTTTTAACTTTTCTAACTTCCCCATGTAATGCTGCTTTAACATTTTAAAGGTCGGTAATTCGCTTTTAATTACTATTTACTTCAATTGTGGGCCTATGTCAATCTTTTCAATAAAAAATAAATAGCAGTAAAATGTCAAAAATTATGAAATGAAATTATAGATTGTAGGTAATTATTGTGAAAAGTGATAGTCTAATTACCTATGAATAATTATGAAATTATAAAATTTTCAAGAAATTTCTGGAGAAATATCTCCCAGTAAAAGTTTTGAGAAATTTCTATCACGATGCACATTTCACACAATCATTTATGATAGCCTGATAGGTTATTCGACGAAATAGACATGTGAATTGTTACACCATCATTTGTTGTTCCAACTGTATGGCAGATATTACTCTTAGTTTCATTTTATCTTCAACAAAACTTGGTAGGTCTACTGTACTTTATAATGTACTACATACTGTACTAGAAGTGACTCATGAGCTAGTTGAAACTGTTTACCATGCATCATCATATGTAGCAGGTTGGCAGTGGTAAAAATACGTTTCAATGCTTCTCTGTTGTCCCATGTTCTTCTCTTCTCCACATTGCGTCCGTCCCATCTTTCTCGTTATCTTCATTTCATATACTCTGTAACATATTTCTCAGCAAACACTTCCATTCTATTGAGTCTTCAGTTCTTCGAACCACCTTAGCCTTGTCCGTTTTCTGATTTCCCTAACTGTTGTGCTCAGAATCTCCCTCCCTCCCTCTATGGTCCATAAGAACTATATTCATGCAAGCATTATGTGTGTCAGGTTTGTTGCTGTTATAATGGTCACACATGAAATCCTTCCAGCTCCGCTGATGACTTGATCAAGGGGTTACAGCTGCATGGTCTATCGTCACTCAATAAGGCTGTCAATGTTGCCGAGACGGAACTGGCACAAGACGTGAAGTCTCGTTCAGCAGAGAAAATGGTTGCCGATGCATATCTACAGCTAGGCCAGTACTGCCGCACTCTCTCGGAGGATACAGACCATACCGTCCAAAGAGATGTATGTGTAGGCCTACTTCCTGTGTAGTAGTAGTACCTACCCTACCTACTATAGTAAAACAGCTATATAAACAATAAATATAAATCTATATTAAACCTCTTACCAACACTAGCTCAGGTAAGCTGTTGGCATCTAATCTCTTTCACACAGTTACATGGCCTCAACCTTTTGGCACCCTCCTATAATTGTTACTAAATTGAAATATATATATTTCAATAAAAATATTTGTCAATAAGTTGTGGCTAGGATGCAGAACACTTTGCAACATGTGTTTCCCTGAAAACAGAAAGGGATCGAATGAGGGGACAACTTTAGAAAAAAGGAAATGGGCGTGGGCAAACCTTTATTGGGCAGCTAGGCAGAGAATGGCGTAAGTTCCAACTCTGGGTGTTAGAAAAAACAAGAAGAGTTTTGGAAATTAATGAAATACTGTATACTTAATACGTACTACTATATTACTAAATACAGTAATAATTAAGAACTGAAGATAGTGCTGGGCAAGTTTGCCAATGCATCGTTGCCTTGCTTCCAGCTGGTGACCTCCATCCTGAGGGCCATGAAACATGGTTCTGTAGACGCCCGCCAGCTGTTTCCGTGTCTCCTGCAGATTCCCTCTCTGCCTACGGACTCTCATCTCAGCGGTCTCTTTGCCCAAGAGGTATGAGTTAACAACAAAGACTACCGCCAATGTTAAACCTAGGTGCAAAAATCAACGTTTTTTAGTCGTATCAATACTGTAATAGTAGGCCTACACACCACATCGAAAAAGTGAAAACTAGACTCAGTTTCAGTTTGAAAGTTCTGAATACTGTTCAAACACCTTATCTTGTTATTCAAATTACAATTAGTATGCCTGTCATTTTCAGTTTACTTAATTACAAAACAAATTTAAAATACCAACCCTTATATTTATAATATTATAAATATTTTTTTCATAGTATAGTATTTAGTTCATACAAACCCAAATTGAATCACTTTTTTGATATGATGTAGCATTATTTAAATAGTATTAAAAACAGTTGTATTTTGCACGGTTCTATGTACAGAGTTTCCTTTTAGGTGTTCACTTCTTAGGCCTACTATGTTTTGTGATAAATGAGAGGTTTGGTGATGATTTGATTTCACGTAAACTGAAGGATGTGCGGCTATCTGGCGTTAGAGAGTGACGAACGGTAAATTCGAAAAATCTCAGGTGGGCGAGCTATTCAATTATCGATTGTTTCGGAAAATAATCGTACTGATTGCTGTATCAATTATCAAACACCAACCCTAATACATATACATATTGTAGATAGATTTAAGTAAATTATTCCTTATAGCTAGAAACCCCAGCCCGAATGAGGATCGAACCCTTGCTCTCGTGCGTTGAAAGCAGGTGACCACTCATGCGTGTGTTCCAGTGCGAGGGTGTTCCCGACTGGATGTTCCTGGTCTGGGTGAGCCAGATCCTCGCCTGCCTGGACTCTCGCCTGGTGGTCGCGCTTGATGCGCTTATCGTGCGCCTGGCCACGTCGTACCCCAACGCCGTCAAGTTCCCGTTCCGTCTGAGTCTCGAGAAGTACGTGTTCCCGGACACGGCCATCGGCGCGCGTTCCAAGGGCGTGGCCGACAAGTGAGTTGCGTTACGTGTTCTTTGGCTGTACATCAAACTATGTCTTGTCATATGTAAAAAACTTGCTGAAATTTGAAACCTTTATGTCCAATCTACACGGTTCAATGTACATGTACGTAGATAATAATTCAACAATGCTCTATTTTCTTAGATGCTTTTTGGTCCTAGAATTCAACTTGAATGGAGCATTGACCCGTCTAAAACCAGCTTAAGTTTCCACTCAAGAAGTACCTTTAAGGCAAAAGCTTCAATCTATTCCTTATAGATATGAATTCTTGGCAAGTTAAAACAATGTTTTTGATACTACTTGTAGTTCTATCTGATAGTGATCTCTTTTGTAAATAACAGTTCTCACTTCTCATGTACAGTATTTCAATAATTGTGAAACTAAAAATCCCCAGACCATTTTTAAGATGGGCTATTCTAGTTAAACGAGATGTTCTCTAAATCAACAGTACTTGCTAATGATTTCTGACAAGGTACCGACGTATTCCAGCTTACAGTGTCTGCTTCTGAAAGACGAGCTGACGGAGACCATGCTGACAGCGTTCTCGTGTCTCAGCCAACCGCACATGATCTTGAAGTACCACCTGGACCGTCTGAGAACAATGCTAGACGACCCCGCACCCGACCTTGACTGCATCGTCAAGTATTATCGGGAGGCCGTCTCGGAAGCGTTCCCCGACACTGACCACGCAGAACCGATCCACGGCAAGATATTCGGTAGAATTCGCAAATACAAGAACGATCTTGAAAAGGTGTTTGGAAGCGACGGCAACAAGGTGGGGAAGAGAGGTTTCATGGTGGACGCACTGAGTAGCATCGATGCAATTATTCGTGGTACGTACTATTTGTTTCATCATTGCCATCAATTTTATCACTACACCATTATGTCTAGGTATATATATATACATATACATTAGTGTCTGCATTCCCATAACATTTTTGTTTCATTCCTAAAGTCTCCAACAACAGCTACAAGCAATCTTTCTATCAAAGCTTACGTAACAGGCTTACATTACAGCTTTCTCCAGACTTTAATTTTGCTCTTCTGCTTACTTTTT
Organism: Isoperla grammatica; assembly: GCA_945910005.1. Taxonomy (NCBI): domain Eukaryota; kingdom Metazoa; phylum Arthropoda; class Insecta; order Plecoptera; family Perlodidae; genus Isoperla; species Isoperla grammatica. The sequence goes on from OX246737.1 coordinate 99,539,276, forward strand.
TGAGCATTGTAATCAGTATGGTTTTTATTTCTAATTAATTTTATTACTAATTATCCATTTAATGATCAAAATAACTATGCTAATGGTTATAATTAATTCAGTCTGTAAAGCTTACTGCAAAACAGTGCGCTGTTGATTCAGATTTTCGATTTCGAGTAGCATTCTTGAGATATAATAAAAAAATTTGTGTGGGATGAGAACAAGACAGGAAGCATCTTTTGAATGTACAGTATCTGAAGGATGAACGGGATAAAATGAAAATGGCATGGATAGAAGGGAACAGGAGTCCTATCTCACTGGCTAACCAGAAAACAGATGATGGCATTATGAAAAGAAGATTTTGCTCTTCATGCATGATTACGGTTAAACATGATGCTTTCAATTCTTTGTTTGATTCTTGTCAGGTTTAAATTCAGAAAATGTCCCACACAAATCGGCAGCAGTACTGAAGGACTACAGCCCTTACCTCAGCAAATACCAGTCCGTCAAGTTTGAGTCCGAGATGGAGCTTCCTGGCCAGTACGATGGGGACAGTAGGCCGCTACCTCAACACCACATCATGATCGCTGCCTTCTCCAGAAATGTAAGTAGGGATGCACACGATAATCGATATTATCGATCGATATTCGATAATCAATATAATTTCGATAATCGATAATAGAAATATTATCGAATTATTTATTCGATAATCAATACAGCGCCGATAATCGATAATAGAAATATTATCGATATTTTTCATATATCCTGCGCTGGCACGGCTCGACGGAACCTCACTGCCTCGCAGACTTGTTGTCGCCGACAGCCGGGGTTGCTGGCCAGTGAGTCAAGTCAAGCAGTGAGAGAGCGCAAAAATGTTTATGAACTAAAGAGGGACTGAGACAGCGCTATGTTTTGTAGCCACGGCAAGCCACCCGCTGTGTTTTCCTTTTAGTCGTTTCAATTCATTCATCGTGGTAAGTGGCAGAAAAAAAGATCGCGTAGACAAGTAAAAAGTTGTTTCGTGTTCCGTTTTGGTATTGGTGCTTGGCGATATTAATCAATAATTAGTGAATATTAAACGCCAAATGGCCGTACTGTTAAATTTCCTGCCCGTGGTATCCCATTTCATCGAATGTTTGTTGTATCAGCAATCAACAAACTACCGAGACTGGCTCATGGTTGGGATTTACGTTAGTGAGAGAGCGCGCGGATGGGTATGAGCTAAAGACCAGCAGCGGCCGAGCGGTGAGAGAGCGCGCAAATGTGTATGAGCGTAAGAGCGAGTGAGATAGCGCGCCTCAGCCTCGGGGCTAGCAGCCGTGCACTCGCCACTCGGGATCAACTCTCCGTCAAGAATTGCGTCTGTTCTGCCGACATTATCGTTCGATATTATCGATCGATAATGCAGTCACCTTTTCGATTATCGATAATTTTAATTTTATCGATGTGCATCCCTAAATGTAAGTGACAAAGATGTAGACTAAACCATTACTTATATATATGCCTACATTGTTTTTCTGGTACCACAATTTGAGATAAACATTTTTTAGTGTTTTGTATTAAGGGGGTAGGTCTACAAACATTAAACATTTTGAGAAAACTGCAAATGGTACAGTGGGTTTGTCTCCTTCCCGTGATTAATAGGCTATGATATTAAACATTGGGTAATCGATTAGGAGTTTCTAAAGGTTGGGAAAAAGAGAGGAACCCTTGCCACATGTGCTTAATAAAACGGTTACTGGTACCAAAGATTACTGAGTGAGGGAAGATAGTTCACTCTTATGGGAAATCGTCTGCGCGTGTCTGAGCGAAATTTTTTAAGTCCGACATGTAGTTCGAATTCTCACCGCAAGAGCTCGCTCTTCCAAAAGTTTAAAACTGAGCGGGAACCTCGCCTGTTTGACTCAGCGCCTTCTCAGCACCGGGGGGAGGAGGTGTCCGAGCCGAATTCTTTCGATGCCAGAACTGAGTTCAAATATATCCCGCCAGACGGCAACGAAGTTCAAACGTGCTGAGGTAGTGCTCCTTGCGGTGAGAATTCGAACTAGTGGTGAGACTTAGAAATTTTTGACAAAACTCGCGCAGATATTTTAACACGGCAATAAAACATCTTCCCTCACTCAGTAATCTTTGCTGGTACCTAACCTTATTAGGCCTAGTCTGTTTGTATCCAGAATTACATCATGCCATAATACCCAAATCCCTGTTTTAAAAAATACATAGTAGTTAAATTTGTGTCGCCTTATGTTGTCCTGCTTTCATTTTAAATGAAATTGCCTGGTTGGAATATAAATATTTTGCTTGGACATAAACTATGGTCTTTATAGTAGATGTAGGTTGGAATTTACAAATGTTTTGTTTTTCTACCTTCATGATTCAGGGGTCACCAAACTTCACAAATTTAATCTGATCTCCAAATGCCAACATGGCTTTTTGCCGGGGAAATCTACCGAAACTGCTTCTGCGGAAATGACGGAAAAGATTTACAAATCACTTGACGAGGGATGTGACACTTTGGGGGTAGTTTTCGACCTTAGCAAGGCCTTTGATTGTGTGGATCACAATTTGCTATTATGGAAATTAAACTGTTATGGAGTTAGAGGCACCTCAGGGAACTGGTTTGCCTCGTACTTAGCAAATCGCAAGCAACAAGTGGTGATACATAATCACAATGATAATTTAGATGCTCACTCAAGTTGGAGGGAGAATCATGTAGGCGTGCCACAAGGATCGGTATTAGGGCCTCTACTTTTTCTTGTCTTGATTAATGATCTGCCACTCTACTGTACAAAATATAAGCATGACATTCTCTTTGTCTTTGTTTTCTATATGATTTTGTTTGCGGACGATACCAGTATAATACTATCTTGTCCGCAGCTCAGTCTAACTGAAATGATAGCCGAGAAGCTGGTTGGCACCATTAGCAATTGGTTCCATGCTAATAAATTATATTTAAATGAAGAAAAAACAAAGCTATTACACTTTAAATGGAAATCTTCTGCAAGCATTGAGCCAACCAGTATCTCAATAGTCAATAAGGTAATTCATCCAGTAGTTAAGGCCAACTTCTTAGGCATTGTAGTGGACGAGACCATGTCGTGGCAGCCTCATATTGATGGTTTGTGTAAGCGGCTAAACTCAAGTGTATACTCTCTTCGAATACTTTCTTCTCTAGCGACTCCAACCACACTTCCAGTAGCATATTTTGCAAATTTTCACTCCATATTGACATACGGCATATTGTCTTGGGGAACTGCAATAAAGTCCCTGATTCAACGAGTGCAAATTGTACAAAAAAGAGCGGTTAGGATATTGGGAAATTTAAAAAAAAAGAAAGCTGTCGAGAGAAATTTCAAGAGCTTCAAATACTTACTATAACCAACATATATATATACAAAGCAGTCTGTTTTGTTAAAACAAATCCCAACCTTTTTAAAAACTCCATTCACCATTCACATGAGACAAGACACAAACTGCTCCTACAATACCCTACCCATAACACTAAACGATTTGAAAAACACCTCTATTACATGGCAAGAAAAATCTTTAACAAGTTAACCCCAGATTTACAAAAGGTGGATAAGTTGGCTATTTTTAAAAGCAAAACAAAAAAATATCTTCTCGACAGTCCTATGTATCACCTAGATGAGTATATTAAAACCTAGAGAAAATTTAAGAACATAACATGTAGTTTGTCAACAAAATTACTTTCAGCATATCATTTTTATTATTTCACATATAACTATGTAACTGTGATAAAATTTTACCAATTGTTGTTCTTAACTGAATTGTATTAGGTAGTCATGTATTATTGTATGTATTGTCTGTATTGTATTGTGTATTGTATTAGTAATCTGACAAAGCCCAAATCTATGTAAATTGATAATGGTGAATAAAATGATTTGATTTGATTTGATTTGATTGATCACAGCATTTTAGTTAGATAATACTACCTGATGGTGCAACATTTCATTGCCCAAACTTACATTTACATAGCAAACTAAGGTCCGTATGCATAGTCCAGACTCAAACTTTCCTCAACTCAGCCTCTCCTCAGCCTCGCCCAACTACCAATAAGAGAAAGGCATTGCCATGTGGATGGCTCTGTGATTGTTGGTTGGGCGAGTCTGAGAAAAGGCCGAGTTGAGGAGCACGTGAGGAGCGACTATGCATTTGTTGACCCTTAATCTTTCCAGGTCAGAATCCTCCCCTCCATAAGGTGTCCACTTCGCATTGGTATACTTGGCAATGACGCCAAGGAACGCTTCTACCTCGTTAAGTTTGGTGAAGACCTGCGCCAAGACCAACGGATCCAACAGCTATTCCGACTGATGAACAAGATTCTTAGTCAAGACGCCAACTGCAGTGAGAGGCAACTAGCAATCGCCACATACCAAGTAAGGCTAACTTAAAGGCATATTGTCACATGAAACAAAGTATTTTTTATTCACAATTAGACATTGAAAAAATAAGAAAACCGCGGTGTATGACATCCATGGACGATGCCTACCCGCCGTACAACGGTTTGTTTTGTCGCGCGCCCCGAGGCATGTGACGTCAGTGACTATAAAGAGCTGAGCGAGCGCCAGGCGAGGGTCGCACGGAAGAATGACTGACCACCCGCACCATTCAGTTAAGGGTTGACATTCGATCTGGTTGGATGGTTTGCTCTTGTGTCTTATATTCAAACACAGTGTCACTGTCATTCTATAAAGTTTCTCTCGTGATGTTATTTTAAAAACTTGTTAGTGCTAATGATTGATATAAATATAATAGTATTAAGTTACAACAGCCGTCTAGTACGAGTGGTTGTCAAACAGTATAAGGGCGTGGAGTTTTTTGTATTTATCCTACCTAAGATTATGCCTGCGATTGTGTAAATATTGTGTGTATATTCTCAAGTGTAATATGGTGTATATATTCATGTTTTAATTAAATCGGTAAACATGGTGCTAGCGTGTTGTGTGTACGGATGCTATAACACATTTTTAGCTTCAAGTGGCATATCGTTTCACCGTTTCCCGAACAGGGATAAATCTCCAGTGCGCTTAAAAAACTGGGTGACGAAAATTAAACGGGATAACTTTATACCAACTAGGTATACCCGTATATGTTCCGAACATTTCGTTGAAGAAGACTACGAAATTTCTAATACTTAAAAAATGAACTCGCAAAGGTAAGCATTGAGTGAAACGTGTTAGAAAATGGATATGTATATTTTATTGAGTGCTGAAACTTTTCACAGCGTATTTTGATATATGTATTGAAACTGTATACACATTAAAATAGTGGATTATGTTTTAAATAATTAGTACCGCGTATACAACTTATACATATTATATAACTCACATAGTATTCAGTCAAAATAGTCCTCTGTCTTGCCATCGGCAACTTTAAACCCTACATAAATCCCGTCGGCAGCAGGATATTCTTCCCTTATAGATTTCACTACACACGATGGAATTACGATTCGATGATTTTTACCAAGCGCAGTCCATGAGTTGATCCACGCCACAAACTGCTTGTAGGCAATGTGACGCCACATTTTGCTTGACGTCTCCCGCCACTGTTGTCGATCGTTTTCGCACGTGGAGTGTAGCAACAGCTGTTGTCTTGCCGTGTTCAGGGAATGGATATTAATTATGTGTTGGAATGCGTCGTGAATAGTAATACAATCAAAATGATCGCGCATACTTGTAATTTTGTCAGACTCGTGACAACATAATGACTCTATGTCCGTGTCCATGGAAATACACTCGTTACAAATACACCAGTCGATATTTCCTTTCCGACCGCTGAATGTTTTAAGCCAGGCTTCTTTCTCCCCCTGTTTCCTTTGATTTTCCAATTGTTCTCCTTCTGTGTAATTTGGCTCAAAACTGTAGGGAGACAGGCCAAGCATCTTGCGCTATGGGCAGGCTTCAACTAAACAGCGCGCGGGCCGCCGTTGATGCGCGAGGCAGGCACGCGGTAGCCAGCCAGCTTATAGTCAGTGACGTCACGCGGGTGACGTCATCCCGCAAATAATATTTTACAAAATTGCTAATTACTCGGCTAAATAGGGACCGATTTCTTTAATTTTTTTTTCTAAATTCCTCAAACAATTTGAGTATGTACATATGTTACCAACAATGCCATGTGACAATATGCCTTTAAAGTATCTAATCACTTTGTTTGAGAATAGCACTAATAATTATTTTTTGCAATTTTACATAAGTGCTGCAATTAAACATGTGGCTTAAATACATATGAGTTAGGCCTACAAAAAACACTTTAGGCCTAAGAAAGAAAAAAGCTTATTTTGTTTACTTTTCTGGTAACGTGTATTCATGATTGATTTCTTTTTGAGTAGGGTACAGTCAACACACCGAGAGTGGATTTGCTCAATTGCTAGAACATTGTTAAGAATCGTCAAAAATAGTTCTGGAGGAATGTGCGAGCCTTAGGTTTTAAGCCGAGCCGAGTTGCGAACATTAAGTTGCATCATTTTATGTGCCGAATTTATGGGTAAACAAAAAAGCAAAATGCAACTTCGTTGCATCTCCACAAAATTTATAGTTGCATCATGCGTGTACTTAACACACAGGGCTAACTCACAGATTCCATAGAAAATAGTCTGACAGATACAGCTAAAACATCCATGTTGCTACAAAATACTATTTTTGAAAATCATTCAAGCTGTTGTTGTTTTTTTCTTATCAAAATGCTATGAATTAGTGTCTCTAGATATAGGTAATATAATATTACATTCACCAATAGGAAGCAAGCCTTGGATTGGCCCTAAAATACATCTACAAGATGCTAAATACATCAAGTTCCATTTAATGACAAGATAATACGACAAGTTGGTTTACCTCATGATGTACGCCAAACCACACTGGCAATGCCCAACGTGGAGCGCCATGATGTATAGTGTACGGCAAACCATGCTGACAGATTAACTAGGGAGCATCTCTGCATCTGTGCCTATGAATGTTACCCCATCTCACAAGCAGTCGACCTATTATAACCTAACAAATGCATATTGTAAACAGCGGAAGTATACATTGAAAGTTAACGGACACCACTGACTGGACCAATTCAATTTGTTTCAGGTAATTCCTCTGTCCAGTCGTCTTGGCCTGATTCAGTGGGTGAATGAAACTGTGTCTCTGAAGGAACTTATTCAGGATGCTTTGACGGATGCTGAGAGGAAAGATTAGTAAGAGTTTTACCTACTGTTCTATCACAAGACAATTTGCCATGATGTGATATATTTGTATTTTTTATAGAGATGTGCTTTTTTATCATTAAAAATAAAAACTTATTAGTATGTGTGCCTACCTAAATTAGCATTAATTTCTGAAAATTACAAGTACCTCTTAATAATTAGCATTTATAAATAAATTGGTAAAAATATCCATTTTAAAACAAATTTTAAAAGTACCTTAGCCTTCTGCATAAGTAAGATTGGTATGAAGTAGCTCTTATATAATAGGCCTATCACATTGTAATTGGCAAATGTTTACTCTATTAACTTATTATTTACCGTTGCTTACTTATTATTATTATTTACTTATGTAACGAAATCCGAAATTTTATTCCTAACGTTAAGGACGTAATTTCTAATAATAAAATTATTAAATAATTTAGGCCCATGCCTATTTATAATATATTATATAAACATTTAAATGTTTAAATGTTAAAACATCCCATCCCTAATTTTGACCAGGTCTTCTTATAGGCTAGTAGAAAAATATTGAATTGGTTTTTTGTTTGTTTCCTTTCAGTATTGAAGTGCACAAAATGTACGGAAAGTGGACTGACGTCAAGGGTTCCGACAAGCGACTGTTGTACGAAGGGGCGTATCTCAAGTACTCTCGCGATGAGACCATTGCAGCGTACCGACAAAAGGTCAACATGATTCCGTGGGATATTCTCAGGTAGGCTAATAGCTTCTATACCATGTGTCTTGCTGTGAGTTACAACGCAAGATTTACATTAGTATTCAATATCATACAAGCCCAAGATAATAGTATTGGCTTAACATTTTTCTATATAAATTTGACTTCCTTTGAATTAAAATTTAATATGAAATAGCTCTGATGGATATGCTGTCAAGTTGGTGTTAGTGCCTATTAGAACATTTATTTCAGAAAAATTAAAGTACTGATAGGCCTACTTTAGTACATTTTTAGGGAAACTTTGCCTAGAATGCCATATCCATGTTTTTAGGCTCAAAATGAAGTTTGAAGAATGCTTTTGGTGTTTAGAGATGCCAGTTGGTTGGAGTGGTGAAGTTGTTAGGACAGAATCTACAGCTTACCTTCGAAATGTGATGGAAGCTAATGAATTTGAAATACTTACTTCCATCGCACTTTGAAGGTGAGCTATTGATCCTACCCCAACATTTAACTACTCGAACCGGCTGGCATCTCTCAACACCTTCTCCAATCGTATCGGTGTATTTCCCTACGTTTGTCTGAATCGGGTTCAGAGTGCTTGATGATGTTGCTCCCCCTAAACTCGATTCATATCATACTCTTTTACAAGACCATGCTTGGACATTTGTCAAGTTTTTTCTGCATTTTTTTACATTAACTTTGACAGTTTTCATCATGATTTTGTTTGTGATTGAATTTGTGTTTTTATTATATAGGTACAATGTAACAAACCTCTTTGTTTCTAATGTTTTAATATGTACACCATTGGTTTTATCTAGGGTTGCCGTTGATAATCGAAATATCGATCGATAATCGATTCAAGTCATATGATATGATAATCGATTCAAGTATTATGATACGATATGATTTGATTATCGATTTGAATAATATCATCGATGTTTAAAACTGCCGCGCTGCTGTTAAAATCGTGATTGGGCGGTTCGGAACGGTGCGCGGAGCTGACGATAGAATGCGCGCTCGCTAGGTCGGTAAAATAGTGAGTACTACTTTACCGACGGGGGATCGCAGAGCGCGCTAGGGGGTTATGAGCAACCATTCATCCACGCATGCGCAACGCATTCCACGGCAGTGACAGTGAAACGTGAGCCAGTTTGTCACGCACACGCCGTGAGTCGTAGTCTCCTCTCGTAAAGCTGTGACCCGGTCTGTATTGTTGATGCCATTATTGCGCTCTTGGGGGGGGGGGGGGGGCGTAGAGCGATAGCTGTTCTATATAATGGCAGCTGGGATAGCGCTATCTCTCTCGCCCCCTTACGAAATGTGTTTATACCTGACTCGACCCTCGCAAAGCACATCCGTGTACAATCAGTACGTGAAAAAAGTGGCACCCCAATGACCAACCAAGCAATTGCATTATCTTATAATAAAAAGTGCGTGGATTAATAGTCCGTGATTTTAACACATTTCTATCCTTAAATACTCCTTTTTATTGGTTTTTGGTATTGTTTTAAGTTTGATTTCATTATTTTGGCATTTGATTTGATAATCGATTGAGGTCTACAATATCGATATATTTTGATATGATTATCGATTCCGCTCCGCCGATTATCGATGCCGATTTTCACATCGAACGGCAACCCTAGTTTTATCATATTTCACTTGTGGAGTTCTGCCCTGTTGATGTTGACGTTACACTGCAATAAGTAATGATGATAAGCAATATGGAGTTACCGGTAATGACAATGACAATCTCAATTAAATAAATAACTTGTATATCAAACAATTTCAATGCATTATTTACTTTTTTCTTCAAGTGGTTGCGGGATATCAAAGTCACATAAGTATCTCCTGGGTTTTGTCTTTGGTTCTTATTTATCGTCTTCGGCTTCAGACGATTGATGGCGCCATCGGAGGGGGAACATTTCTTTGACATGCAAAATAATATCACTTATTAGAGACCACACACACCAACGCCTGTGATATGTAGGGGGCGACGGCATGGACACAAAACGAAAGCTATGCCACTTATCACAGATATGGGGAACTGTAATAAATAATGTATTTACTTTTGTATTGTATTGTATTGTAGGACTCCTTGCACAGCATGTGTTCAGGGTCAACAGATAGTAGCAACAAAACTAAAAAAACACTTAACTGCAGTGCAGTATATGAGAAAACTTATCCCTCTAGCTGGACAGATGCTCATTTATTAACATCAGTACCAGAACTTGTGGGTAGGCCGTACATTGTTCTCCGCAAGCGGCAAGGATGACAGCAAAAAAGGATCGTTTTGGCAATCCTCATCTCTCTACTTAAGGTGAATCTACCCCCATATTTTTTTTTTTTTAATATGCATAAAGAACACATATATGGAGTTAGTATATTAAAGACGCTCATTTGAGAAGATCAAAACTAATTTTCAAGCCCATTTTGGAGGAGCCGTTTGGTATTTACAACGGGTTTTATGACGAATACGGCTAACAACTACGTTTAAACCACATACGCGTTTAGTATGCGATTTTTTGTTTACAACTTACCCTCACTATTGGCTATGAGGATTTAGTGTTTTGAAATAAGTGTTTTCAATATTTGGTTTACTACGATTTATTTTTCTCGCCGGTACAAATACAATTTCCATACCGGAGAACAAAATAAATCGTAGAAAACCAAATATTGAAATTACTTATTTCAAAACACTAAATCCTCATAGCCAATAGTGAGGGTAAGGTGTAAACAAAAAATCGCATACCAAACGCGTATGTGGTTTAAGCGTAGTTGTTAGCCGTATTTTTCATAAAACCCGTTGTAAATACCATACGGCTCCTCCAAAATGGGCTTGAAAATTAGTTTTGATATTCTCAAATGAGCGTATTTCTTATACTAACCCATATGTTGTCTTTATGCATATTTAAAAAAATAAAATAAATTGGGGGTAGATTCACCTTAATGATTAATTGATTATGCTTATATAATAATGACAAAATCTAAAAACAAACAAAATCTAAACTAAATATTTTCAAAAACATTAAAACATTATATGAATCTATTAATGAAATAAAACAATGAAGGTCTATGAGAAGATAAGAAAGAAAAAAGAAAAAAATGCTAAGAAATTATTAAAAAACAAGATAACAATAATAATACATTCCCCCCAAGCACAAAATCTATCATGTAATAAGCGCTTGTGTTCTGGGGTTGCAGGCGTGCAGTGACATCCCTGGGGTCATCGCGCGAGGAGTTCTTCTCCCTGCGCCACAGCCTGGCCGTGAGCCACGCGACCTTGTGCGTGGCGCACTGGCTGCTGGGTATCGGCGACCGCCACCTGTCCAACTGTCTGGTCAACAGTCGCGACGGCAGCGTGCTGGGCATAGACTTCGGACACGCGTTCGGCACGGCCACTCACGTGCTGGGCGTTCCGGAGCTGGTTCCCTTCAGGCTCACGCCGCACATTGTCAACCTCATGCAGCCCATGCAGGAACACGGTACGTGCTGTGTTGCACCTGTAGATGCTTGATCTCTCGCAGAATGGAGTTTCTGTAGGGCTTGCTTTTAACTAGTTGAATAATCACATGTGCACAGCGCTGGCGTCTAGGTGGCGGTGGCGGTACAAACATTGAAAGAAGAAGTAGGAATGTTTACATTTGATCGAGATGCGGCATATTTTAAATTAAGTCCCTACTCCAATTCTGACTGAGGCATATGTTTATAATATTTACCTAGGCCTTTAGGCCTAGATACTTTGTCTTGGAATAAATTTGATGTAATTATGATTTAGGAGTCTTGAAACATTAGAAAATATGTGGCCACTGTCACCTAACAGACTGCAATGTTTTTACTAAGGCTGGGCATCGATGTAAATCGACAACATCGACATCGACGGCAAATAATCAATGACATCGAAACGAAAATAATCGACATCGTTTTTTTTTAAATTGATAATTAATCAATTATTAATAAAAAAAACTTTGTCACCTGTTACATGTAGGGATGACGACGGTTAAGCATTTCACTAACCGGTTTATCGAACCGGTTTTTAATCAGTTAATAACGGCAACAAAATTCGTCTGCAACGGGAGATAACTGACCTAGGCCTAGGCTAGGCCTTCTAGGCCTACGTGATGGCCATGCGGGCCGGTCAGCTTATTTTTGTCGTCATAAACACAATTGTGGATATTGATTTCAATTTATTTTAACGCAATATCCGATTGTAGAGGCTTATTCAAGTCGTTTTTCATTAATCCGTTCTTGATTACTTGCTGCGTAGTGAACTGTCAACAGGCGGCCGCTTGCATTCCACTCGACTGCGTCTATCGCGATCTCGCTTCCACTCACGCGTCCTGCGACTAGCGCTTTCTTTCTCTCTCTCACGGCGGCCGATAGCAGCCGACACGGCGAACTACTTCGTCGCGTCTCGCTCAGACCATTGTTCTCTCGCTCTTTCTCGTTCGGCCGCATCTGTTCTCACTTGTCGAGTGCCGGCCTGAACCAAGGGATGGCTCGCGCTTTAGTACGCGCGATCTGCAAATACTTAGGGGGGGGGGGGGAGGGGGGGGGCTTGAGAGTGTGCGGTATCCTTTGATACGGGTCAGTTTGGACTAAAAGCGGCCGTGGACGAATAACTATGCCGCCCTATAGTTGAAAGTTCCCATTTCTCGCGTGAATTGACAATTGATTAGTTATTTAATTAACTGACGAAAAAATCGATTAAAACCCAAAAAAATCGATGTCGAAAATCGTCACCGACATCGATTATCAATCGATTAATCGATGTCGACGCCCAGCCTTAGTTTTTACCGTCCCCCGCAGTGGCGTATCCAGGAATTGACAATGGGAGGGGTCGAACATCCCAAGCATGCAGGGGCTGGGGCGAAAGCCCCAGCCGGCGGAGGCCAATTCGCCGAAGGCGAAATTTTTTTTCTTCATTTATGACGTTTTTAACGCCTGGAAACACGTTTCAGAATAAGAAAATGTCATAAGAATGACTACAAAGAAAATGAAAAGCCCAGTCACAGAACAACAAAATTACTGCAAAAATAAATAACTGGTAGTGTTGTATTTTGTGGTAATATCTGTACATTTTACACGTTTCTGACGAATTTTTTAGCACTGATTTGCGTTAATTTCTGTTTGTAGCCAGCCATGTGCAGTGATATAAAATATAATTTGATAATATACGCCCTACGATATGGAAATCATGTAAATATGGTAGTTTTCCCCCGTCTGGGCCCGGGGTGTATTTGGCCTAGGGTATAAGAAGATTCAATATATTTAGGATTCAATGTAGTTTCTTATACGCAGTGTCAATCGTAAGAGGAGAGAGAAGAGTAACTCCTTGACCCCTAGCACCCATTAGCATTTTAAAATATATTCCTCCAACTTGTCCCATTCCTCAAACTTCCTTCTCGATTGTCCCCGAAGACAATAGGTCCTAGGCAGCTCTTCCTGACGACCAAGAGCCCAAAGTCGTATGATTTAACGGTTGAGTAGCCTATGTTATTATAGACAATAATCAAAATAGTAGTTTCCTCTTCCCTCCTCCTTTCCTTCCTTCTCCCCGCATATAATTTTTTTTTTGGGCATGGGGGGGGTTTGAACCCCATAACCCCCCCCCCTTGGATACGCCACTGGTCCCCCGTGCTGCAATCTCACGAGTAAAAACGGAACTAGCATTGATGACGTAAAATGGAACAAGCCCAATGACAATAAACCATTTATTATTATTATTATGGTGTGCTAAAAATATGTTTTTATTTGAATATTGTATTCAAACTGGTTTTTAACCCTTACGTTAACCCTTTTTGGTTTATTTTTTCGTTGTATGCCAAGTCCTATTTAATTTAAAAATGGTTCTATGTAACATGACTAACTTTGGTAAATTGAGTATATTATACCTACTTTGATATCAATATCTAGTATGTACAGTTAGTGGGGAATGGAATGTCACTCATTATCTTTTATTTGTATTTTATGTATTTAATAAGTCTTTCACAATTCATCATGTTGCTGTGATGTATGAGTATTGGAAGTTGATAATGCATTGTTAACATTAATTACAGCATATAACAAAACATTGAGTAATAGTAGGCCTACTAATGAATAAATTGTATGCCTAACTGTATCATTATCCGTGAATATAAAACAAATACTGTAGCCTAATTCTAATTAGCATACATATTAAGTCGCATGCGTGTGTCAGTGTGTGGGAACAGTATATAACAAATAACATTATTCATGTTTATTTTTAGTGATGGGTACCTGCATCGAATTTAAATTGGCTGATTAATAAGATATACTGATGTACCATGTAAATAATTATGTTTGCATATTATAGGCTACTATAAGAATAACAAAATCTTGTCTTACAATAGGTTTGCTGCGGGAGACGATGTGTCACTGTTTGCGTGCCTTACGCAGTGATGCGGCATCAAGCCTCTTGCTTGCTACCATGCAAGTGTTTGTGCAGGAGCCTTCTATGGACTGGCTGCAACTGGCAAGGAAACGTAAAAACATGCCCACAATGGGAGAAACCAATGGTAAGATGATTCTACAATAATTAAATTGCCTCTTTGGGAATACATAGTCATATTTGGCCCGCTTTATGTCATCCAGTTTATGTCGTAGTTGACAGCAGCCAGAGGCGTATTATCTTGTTGAATGTAATTATGAATAGGGCTGTGCAAATACTCCAAATTTCGATTTTGACCCGAACGTTGTGTTGCAGACGAGCCCGGCTGGTTCCCCCGCGTGAAGATAGCGTCGGCAAGACGCAAGCTGGCCGGACAGAACCCGGCCGCGGTGACCTGTGACGAGCTACGGCTGGGCTACTCGGGGCAGTTCCTCGACAGGTGTGTCCAGCTGGCCAGCGGGGAGCCACAGCACAACGTGAGGGCGCAGCTGCCGCGGGAGAAGCTCACACCCGACCAGCAGGTGAGCCTTGCTAACAATACAATCGTGGGCTGCCAACTGGAGTCCAACTGCTGGAAAAATAAAATAAAAGATTTTTAAGTTACTTGCTTCTATTCTAAATAACAATGCACTAAAAAGCAGAAAATAATTTTTTTCCAATTTTACAGGACATTCTTGTTTATATGGGACTAGAAATATAATCGTCCGGCCGCCTGTAAAAGAAACTGCATTTTTAAGGTTTAACACACAATATTGTGGATTTCTTGAATCAACTCAATCCCTTAAAATCACTTTTCATACATTTATAGAATGAATAATTATGCATGTAAGATGCATTTAGTTCTTTTATGGGCACCCCATGACTTTAATTTCAGTCCCATACTATAACCATAAGCATCTTCTGGAAACTTGTAAAAAAAATCTGATTTTTAGTGCATATTGTTAATAAATAGAATACAATACGTAGTCTATTTAAAAGTATTTTTGTATTATTTTTATTATTGCTGCAGCTGGACCTTATACAGTACAACCTTGTTATTACGTCGCACGATACAACGTCGTTCGCATTATCACGTCGTTTTGACAAAGTCCCGGCGAATTCCCATAAGAGATAATGTTATCTAGAGCTTAATACAACGTCCCTTGATATAACGTCGTATCCGACATTACGACGCCTATTTTCGGACCGTACAGCAGTCAAACGAGCGTTAAAACGTCGTTTCATTCAAACTTCCTTGTTAACATGGATTTTCCCGCCGAACACGATCACGGAATTCGCAATTCCCAACTTGAAGTTGAGTCGACCCTTCGACGGCATTGTTCCCGCGTTATCCTCCCCTCCTCCCCTACCCCGCCGCTGCCACATTCCAGTCCCCCCCGCATCCCCCGCCCACCACGCACTCCGCTTCCCGGCAGCTGCGGCCTCGCTCGCCGGCGTTTTATTTCAGCGACCTTCGGTAGATTGTTGTGCGTGGCTGTGTAGGTTTAACAACTCTGTTAGGCGATGTCATTCATTGCTTGGGCTTGGGCTTCTGTCAAACCAGAAACAATAGCGAAATGCTTTCGCAAAGCTGGTTTCGTGAAAGAGCACGACGTTTTGACGGCGTTTGACGACGAGGCCGATGACGAGGCCTATGACGAGAGCGATGACGAGAGCCCGCCTAATGAGATCGCCCCGGGGGATTGGGAGAGGTTGGGAGGAGCCTGTACAATGGAAGAATTTTTCGAAATTGACAGCCACTTAGTGACAAGCGCGGTACTGTCAGTTGATGATATAATCGAGGAAAATAAGACCATTGATGGCGCCGACCTCAGCGACGTAGACAGCGTTGTAGAAACCCAGAGTCCCCCCCCCCCCCCGAAGTTTCAAGAAGCTATGGCTGCATACGAAACCGTTCGTAGTTATTTAGTGGCGCACGAAATAAGTGACGAGGTCCAAAAGCAGTTACTAAATATAAACGGGGCATTGTACGATGTGTATACAAAATCTAGTAAGTTCAGTTACAGATAACAGACTTCTTCAAGCGCTAAGAGCTTAGATAATTCCAGACACGTCATATTATCATGGTACATTATTTAGACCTTTAATACATTTTATCTTTATTTGTTTATCAGTCGTTTTATTTTTGACATTGCCCATTATTCCCTTGACCAGTAACTCGCCAGGCGGTCAATGGTTGGGAGGGGGGGGGGGGGGGGGGGGGAAGCTCGCGTGAGCCTGTGGCAGCAACATGCCACGTACAAACACCCACACCTCCTCCTTGATAACAGCGGTGACAGCCGACTCACAATAGCCCTGGCCAAATTAGAAGTGTGTAGGTCTATACCTAAGGTAGGGGGCCATACAAACGTCTACCCCCCTTCCTCCCCCCCCCCATAATGATAATGTGTAATTTTATTTTTTGATAATTTTGTGATAATCTGGTACAACGTCGCGCTTGACATAACGTCAAAAATCAATAGTCCCTTCAGCGACGTTATATCAAGGTTGTACTGTAGACACAACTTTGTTGATATTCAATTTTAAAGGTTTAGACATTATTAAACAAATTTGTCCCACCTCCAGTTGGGATTTGAATGCAAAGCTTGACGTAAACAGCGCCACCGTAGTGTCAGCTAAGTCCAGAGCTTGCTGGATGGGTCAATCAGTGGTCGAGGTCTACTTCGTCTAGCGGAGGTATCAAGTAGACCTTGTCAGTGCTGATTGACCCATCCAGCAGGCTGTTATGGCATCACCAATATAATAGTAGGTGCATGCATATGCTGCACTTGCTCAGTGGTCATGCTGCCTGGAACGTAGGCCTGGTAGTAAGCTGGCGCTACGAGTGGGAGAAAGTGGCAGTGCAAAGGCCCATTCTCAACAATATGAAGTGAATGATAGCATAGCCGAATATAAAAATATAATCGAGATCGATTGCAATCATGTTTAATAAGTCAGTATGTATCTTGATGCGTAAGTAATACATACTTAACTATTTGTATTGAAACGCATAGTGACTAACATCTGACGAGAGACTGTGAACTTGTCGAGGTAGAATCAATGTGTATAATATGGGTGATGTACATGATTTTTCATTGGATGGATATGGTGCTACCTACTGACAATGCTACCTTGAACGGGGATGCGAGTAGAATTACAAAAAGTTGGATTTGCTGCAACCAATTTACAATTTTTCGTGTACTTTGCCATGCCCTTGCTACCTATAGTTCTCATTCTTTGTTCTTTGTTGGCTTTCCGATGCCTTTGAAGTAATTATACAGTACTAGGTAGACTACTTAAGTCTACTAGTGAATTTACTATGGGAGAGTGGGAAACAGAGACATATTAACAACCAATTTTATGGTGCCTCAGTTTTTGGCCAAATGGGCTGGTTTAAAAAAAAGGGTAAATCACATTGGGAATGAAAGCTTTACATCTGGGCATGTTTAATCATCTATAACATGCCCAGCTGGGCATTAACTGTTTTAATCAATTTATGAGCCGTGGCAAAATGCGTCAAATTCGTAATAGACGAACCACATACTCGATAGATACCACATTTTGATTTCTGGTATTTCAGGTTCAATGTTTGCTCGACCAGGCGACGGATTACCACATTCTGGGCAAGACATGGAAAGGTTGGGAGCCCTGGGTGTGATCCCTGTACACGTGATGCTTAGACAGGTGATCTATTCTTCTCATACAGGGATGATCAACTTGGACATAATGATAGAATTGTTTTTTTGTACTGATTGGCCATTGGTAGTAAAGGTGTCCATATTAATTCATTCCAATGAATAATTATCAATAGGTAAAGGTGTTTGTAAATATTGTTTATGGATTTAATAATTTCATTGTTATAGTACAGGGATAATTCTTTATAACAAACGTCTTTGTAACAAAATGATCTGTATAACAAACTGTTTTTGAGACCCAAAAATGTTCTTATGCGTGTTAAAGTACCATATCTTTATAAAGAAATGTTCTATATAACAAAATAATAATCTGGTTCCCAAGAGTTTGTTTTAAAGGGATAGTCAGATGAAGAACTAAAAAATCACCAATTAGTCATTAGTCCATGAAATTCAGTTATGTGTAAAATACAATTGATATAGGTTGCTTCAATGCAAGAAATAAAAATAGTGAACAATTAGCTATTCTACTAGATTCCCTTCGGCAGCTCTTGTTGCATTTTTCTTCTAAAGCGTAGTGCAACTGTATCGGTTCTGAGGTCGCTGGCGCCTTCCCGATAGACAGAGGACTCATTGTGTTATACGAGACCAGCCCGCGCTCCGCGAAACGCTCGGCGACTGCGGACAGTACCGCTCAAAACAGATTGCAACTTTTCTACACATCATGTCACAAAAAAATTAATTGCAGGGTATTTTGTAGAAGTACACGTTCGTACTAAGAAGCATGTTATCGGTAGAGAAACGATGCACATTAAACCCTCTGATCGATTTTTGATCAGTGCCCTATTTTAGCGGTAGTTTTACTTTCTCAAGGCAACATTTTTTTCATATGGGAATTACCATGAGAAAAGTTGCTCGGTGCTACTTGGTAGCACCAAACCAAAAAATCGCGTTTTCTTTAATTTTTTAACCGCCTGCTTTTAAAGTATGGTATCTTTTAGTCATGTTTTTTATGTTTAAAGGTGGACATCTACAAATGGTATTTCTTTAGTTTTTCACCCGACTATCCCTTTAAAGAAGGTTCACTGTGTTTCCATATTAATGCAATTCCAATGAATCATTATCAATAGGTAAAGGTGTTTGTAAATGGTTCCTTAAAATATCGTTTATGGATTTAATAATTTCAATGTTATGGTATTTTGGTGATATTGACAGTCAATTACACCAGTAACATGTTAAAAATTTTAAAAATTACAAAAAAGTGTTATATAATACAATAGGCCTATGTATATACAGTAGCAATATAGGCATATAAGTATGATCACATAACATAAACAATAAATAAAATAGAATCATGTGAATCTGTAATAAAATTGAAAAAAAAAATCATTATTTTAAATTAAAATTATTAGGTTAGGGCCTAATTGGAAATTAACTAATGCAGGACAAGGCTCAAAGGTTAAAAATAAACGACAATTTCAATTTGTAATCATTACTGTAATAAAATTTCGATGCTATGATTTTGGTGTTCTTGAGGTGGCACTCGACAGGTATGCACTTGTTTTAACTCTCTTCATAATCAGCACTTGTTACGATTTCTCCGTCTGCAAAAACAAACACCTCTATTAATAGGTAGGTCTATTCATAAGATATTGATTACCTGCATTTAAAAAGAGCTTTCAGTGTGTCCTAAGGCTCTTGCCTGCTATTCTTTTTGGTAACAAGGCTCTTGCACTCCATTTGACTTAATAAACATGCAAGCTCTGAAATTCTATTAAAATAAATATAGGCTATGTGTTGTACATTGTTGCATTAACTTAGTAATTAGTAATTATTTCTTGTATATTGTTTCATTAATTTAGTCAATTAGTTATTACCGGTAAGTAGGTAAATGTTGAACACTAATTAAACATGATTTTTAAATACTATACTCTTATCGGTGAGGTAATCTTAACAACCAAAATGTTCTCTCAATATTATTTGTAGTATTGCATTGTTATATGGTAAGTTATTTGATTTTACTTTGTTTTAAACTGATTTGCATGTTATATGTTAAGCGGCTGTTACACGGAGAAGTTAAAAAAGAGGAAAGAAAAAAGTAAAGAGAAAAGTTACTCTTTCACTTGTAGAGATAGCTTGTAGCTTATGGGACTTTTCGCGTTGCTGTCACACTAGGAAGTGAAAAAAGAGAAAAGTGAAAAGTTCTCCAAAAAGTTGAACACTGCTCGACAAGTAAAGAGTGAAAAGAAAAACGACCTTGAAGAGTTGAAGCTGATTGGTCGATTGACACGGCCATTGTGTACGACTCGGGAGAGTTGTGACGTCCAGACATGCTATTCTAACCTACGAACCTTGTCACTTTGACAGCTTGTAGCCTTCTAGTTAAAACCGCATATGCCGATGGATTCGTCGGAGGAATAGGCTGCAATTGCTGTAAATATTAATGTAATTATCGCCATTGTAAGAAGACGGCGACGAAGAAGAAGAAACAGTGATTTGTTTACATGCATCGACGATCCAGTTTCGTAGAAACCGACTACAGTCTTCTAGTTGCCACCATTTGCCGCAAGAGCGCATTGTAGTTTTGTAGAAATACCGATAGGTTACGCCACACGCGCGCTCTTCTCTTTCAACTTGTGTAATCCCGTGTGACGGCTAGAAAAAGAACTTTTCTCTTTTCTTTTTTCTTTTCACTTTTTTAACTTCTCCGTGTAACAGCCGCTTTAGGCTAAGTTATTTGATTTCACTGTTTGTAAAACTGAAATAAATAATTACATTTTAAAAACTCAAATTTCTGCATTTACTCCAATCATATTAAGTATTATCCATCAATGCATGCATTTTTTGCATGGTCATCGTTTAGTGACAGGATTCTTTTTCCTTGTAGTTTATGCCACATAGCAACATATCTATTTTTATTAGTACTATTTTCTTACCTCCTGTAAGTTACATTAAAACTTAGCAATGATGAGTCCTGTCTGATTTAAACACAAACTTTTTGCTATTAAGTTTCCACCATTGTTACCAGTAACCACCAATCTGAACAAATAAACAAATAAATATTTAGTTTATTTATTTATTTATTTATTATTCTTTCACCTGACATTTACATGATAAATGTGTGCTCCTCTTGAGAGAGAGATATAATAGCTACAGCCTTACATGCTTCTCAAGCGGATTATGTCCTGTTTGGAGTCTAACTATGCAATAACTAGTATTTGTCTATATAGTGTCGATCTTGATATTATGTATTGTTTGTAATTTAAATTAATCTGTATATTTATATATATATATATATATATATATATATATATATATATATATATATATATAAGCAAGTGCCTTACTGAGTGACTGACTGACTGACTGATCAACGCACAGCTCAAACCGTTCAACCTAGGAACGGGAAATTTTGAAGGTACGTAGCTCTTATGACAAAACCACCCACTAAGGAAGGATTTTTGGAAATTCTGCACCTAATGGTTTGAAAAAAGGGGGTTGAAGTTGTATTTTAGAATATTTATATCTCCATAACCAAAGATATTACAGACATGAAAATTGTTACTTGGATTCTCCATTAAGAAAAATAATGAAACACGTGTTTTGCCGTTTTCCGAAAATCTAATGAATGAGGGTGAAAACAGGGGGTTGAATTTTTTTATGACGATACCTATGTCTATAATACCGAATATGGAAGATGTTTCAAACGTGAAAATTGATATTTAGATACCTCTTTACAAAGTATGAAACACGTGTTTTGCCATTTTCCGAAAATCCAGTTAAGGAGTGAAAACTAGGGGTGTTTTAAATCTCGAAAACTGAACGTGTTACAGATGTGAAAATTGGTTATAAAAGGTTCTGCTTTAAAAATGAATAAGTGTGCTTCCTAAAAACTATAATGAATTTGTGACTTTTTTAATATTGTTGTGGTGGTTTTGTTATGCACCGACGCACTTTTCTGGCGCAGACTACCACATAATATCTCAAACTCCAATTTCGTTTCGATTATAGCATCGTTGCAAAAATATGAGACGTTAAACCCCAAATATCATCATCCAAAATTTAAATTTGTGGGTAAATCATTAGTCCTACAAAAATAACTGGCACAATTTTTGGGCATTTTGCACAGATTTTATAAAGAATATTTTTGGCACAATGGATTTTGTCATAAAATGTACGGTTAAGGAAGTAATCTGGAAAATCTATTTCTTGTGGGGGTAATTTTGTTTTTTACGTCTTCCTCTTGAACGCCTAATATTGATTACTATTCTATAAGCTGAAAGAAAAGATTGAGTCCACTCCCATATGCCATATTGTATTCATCAAAAAGCCTACGGGAGCAGTGTGAGTACATACGCTACGCCAATTAAAATTTGTGCGTGAATAGCAAGACCTAGGTAATACCGGAACATCAGTTTTGTGTATTATTTAACGGTTATGGAGATAGGTCTACATCGCAAAAACCATCCGTGGTAGTGGCCGTTTTGTTTTTTCGCATAACTCGTGAACGCCTGATATTTAAGTGGGGCATCATCACACAATTATATTATTCTCTAAGCTGAAACGAAAAAATTGAGACCACTCCCGAACTTGCCTGACGCGGAAGCCATTTTTTGCACATTTGAGTATTTGAGTACAGACTATTAATTTACTACTTATTTCATTATTACACAAGTTCTCTTGTATTGTCATATTTATTTACAATTTTATGACAGGAAAAAGCGTTAATTTTGCTTTTGGGGCTCTCTCATCTATGTTTACAGTTAGGCTCTACCTACACCCTAAGCAAGCGTCACACGGGAAATATGTTCTGAAAATATGTTTTGGTATATAAAGTGAGGAAAGGATCCAACAGCTTACCTTCATGTAGTAATATGACGGATTTGCGAGTTTGAAGTACACATAAAAGACATAATACAAAATATAACGAGACGTTTCGAAAAGGAAATATGTTTTGATAATATAAATTTCTATGCTGTCACACGGATAAATGTTTCAAGTATTGGTAACATCACATGATTCGAATCTCATCACTTATTGGTTATTTATTGGACATAACTTGTGAAATGGTTTTCGAAAAATGTTTTTTGCACTGACACCCGGAGCCCTTACGCGGTTGCTATGGGATTGTTTGGAGTGATTTCTGTTTTGGAAATAAGGATGTTTTAAAAGTGTGTCATCAACTTGAAGCTTGAATAACACACCACGATACAGTAATGCAACGAAATAAGTATTTAAAACGTTTTCAAAACTTGTTGCTGACTTTATTTACCGTGGCAATCTTTAAAAAGTAATACAAACCCACCGATTTCAAGATGATATTTGGGGTTTTACGTCCCATATTTTTGCAACGAGGCTAATCGAGACGGTGAATGGGTGATTGTGAGGATGAAAAAACGCCACATGACATGCCCAAGCCAGGATTCGAACCTGGAACGCAGAGACCGCGGTTTACTAGACCAACGCCTAATCGACCTCGGCCACCTGCGCCAACCGATTTCAAGGAAAATATGTCATCTCGTATGTCATTACCCTATTTTAAAACTGATCATTTTCGTCAGTGAACCGACGAATGAAACGATTTTAGGGCGCAATGCAGAGTTGTTTATGGCAAGGTCCACTAGATCGCTTTGTAGCGCGCGCGAAGTAAGGGCATCTAACCTATTAATCATTCAGGAAACAAATGAATTGATCTGTCAAAACAAATTATGGGCCAAAAAGGCAAAATAAGTAAATAACAATCTGTAATGAGATTTTGTCTTCACATCATTCTATATATATTTTCAAAGGAAATACTTTACGCGTAAGTTCACATTATTGGTGAGGATTATTTAAATAAAAATGCTTTTTTTGTAGTTGGATCCAAAATGGCGATTTTGGATCTCATTCAATGACCTTCCTTTGCGCTTTGCAATTACTCCGCTAGGAGTAAATCCAGTAAATCCAGTAGACCTTGGTTTATGGTTGCTAATTGCTATAGAGTTTGTTGATAGCATGTAATAAAATAATTTCATAGCAACAAATTCTGTATTTAACCAAAGATTACTAACTTGACACTTGACTCTGCTTTGCTACAGGAAGTGTATTTGTTAAGTTAACAGTCTTTATGTAAATGTCCACAGGCGCGAATGCACGCACTATACTACCTAGTACCTACTACCCAGGCATTACTATTTAGTTTTTTTTTAAATGTGGAGTGTGGATACTTTAATCAATATTAAATTATTAACGATATTATTTATACTCATCAAACAAATTAAAGACGCCATAATTTAACGAAACAATAATTTTTCTTTATAGACAACTAAACTGAAAAAAAAACGGTGCATGTCCTAAACCAAAACAAAATCCCGATTTTGGTGCCTGCGCACACTCGGCACACCCGTGCGCACACCAAACGCTCTTATCAGCATCAAAACAACAGTGCGTGCGCGCGAGTGCGCATGCGCAACCAGCCAGTCAGGAGCTTCACGCACTCTCACTTCATCTGTCAAGTGCTACGGTGTACGGCCTGGCTGTGAGCGTGTTATCGATAAGCTTTGACGGTAAGTCGTACACGAGGCGCTAGAGTTTGTTTGTACTTGTAGCGGCAGTCTTGCGGAGGAACGAGTTCCTTTTCTTACATCTAGAACTTGTAAAGTGAAAAACCATTTCGTGGGAACTTGGAACGAATTTGGAGTTCCTTCATAAGTTCCATTCGTCGCCGAAATCTCACCGAATTCCAGTACTTGATATCGTAAACTTCAGTATATCTTGGGACTTCCGGTGTTTTTGAAAATGGCGCCACCCCCTTCTCAGATTCCGAGTGGTGGAAGCGGACGGAGACCGGGAGAGTCAGCGAGTGATGATTAGCACAATTTGATTGGAAGTAATATAAAAGGGAACGTGATAGGAACTAAGCTTCTCTTGAGGAACGTCGTAGTTTCTTTTTTGAAACTCAGTAATAACTTTTTAAAGTTTCTTTTTTGAGGGAACTTATAAGACTGTATAGCGGTAACCTCGTAAACGCAATTATCTATTCTAAAATTTTAGGTTTTTCGTAAGTTACTGATTTCTTTGAGGATTATTGTGATTACTATCAATCGTCTATCATATCATACATAATATTAATATGCTGTATTGTAGTGAACTGTCGCGCGCGCAGCAAAAGAGTAAAAACAACATTACCGGTACGGGTCCCAGTAAACACAGTCCCTCCTAAGTCCCTCCTTTTGGAGACTTATTGCGTCCTTTTTAGGAGCTCCGAAAAAGTACGTATAAAGTACAGACTAAGTACATCCTAATAAGACCCTCCTTTACGGGATGAATTAAGTCCATCTTTTTTACCTCCTTTTTAAGATATGTTCGTTGCGAGCAAATTATGCTTGATTTTCATTTCGCTCAATGTTTACTAATGTAGGCATTCTATTTTCTTGTCCTACCTTCCATTGATGAACAGAATTACGTTTACATAGAAACTCCTTTTTTGGTACTTTTTGCATACTTTTTAGGAGCTCCTAAAAAGTATTGTAAAAAGGCTCTCTCTTGCTCTAAGTTTGGTTTTAATTGGTCCGTAAACAATGTATACATAATTTTTCATTGTTCTTTAATTTAAGTTTTTAAACAAAATTAGGTTTAAATAGAAACTCTTTTTTAAAGACTTATGCATCCTGTTTAGGAGCTCCTAAAAAGTATTTAAATAGGCCGCCTAAGTACGTCTTAATAAGTCCTCCTTTCAAATATCTCTCTCTTGCTTTAAGTTTGGATTTAATTGGTCTGTAAACACTGTATACATAATTTTGTCTTGTTCTTTATTTAAGTTTTTAAACAAAATTAGGTTTAAATAGAAACTCCTTATTTAAGACTTGTGCATCCTGTTTAGGAGCTCCTAAAAAGTATGTAAATAGGCCGCCTAAGTACGTCTTAAGAAAGTCCTTCTTTTAATCATTTTAAAAATACTGACAAATCACGGATTGACTTGGATGAAGATGAATTATTATTGGTATATTTAATTAATTAATTAGATGAGCGTAGTGAAGCGGAGTGAATCTCTCATTTTAAGTCGCTCCGCGCTTTTGTGTGTGTGGGTGGGTGGACGTGCGTGCGTGTATAATGTATGTTAAAGGTAAATTGTTTGTGTTTACAAAATGTTGTTCGTCGGTTGCGCACAGGTCAAGTCAAACGGCGTGACGGATTTGGTTAAACTTTTTAGTCAACACTCGTGACCAGTAAACAAATTAGATGCTGTTACCACAACTTGCAAACTCCGTCAAGATCTAAACTACAAAAAATTAATCAGTGAGAAATAATGATGAGTTATAATTTTTATATTCATCGCGCACAGGTCAAACGGCCCAACGGATTTGGCTGAAAATTTTAGACAACACTTTTGATCCCTAAACTAGATGCTGTTAACATTACCAGAAAAATCCGTCAAGATGCCAACTTACAAAAAATTAATTACTAAATCAAATACCAAATTTTGTTCGTCGCGCACAGGCCAAACGGCTTGACGGATTTGGCTGAAATTGTCAGTCTACACTTTTGATCCCTAAACTAGCTGCTGTTAACATAACCAACAAAATTCGTCAAGATGCCAACCTACAAAAAATTAATTACTGACAAAAATCCTCGGATTTGGCTGAAATTTTTGGTGAACACTTGTGACCACTAAACAAGATGCTGTTAACACTTAACATAACCAACAAAGTTCGTCAAGATGCCAACCTACAAAAAACTAATTACTGAAAATTTTGTTCGTCACGCACAGGCCAAACGGCTTGACGGATTTGGTTGAAATTTTCGGTCAACACTCGTGACTACTAAACTAGATGGTGTTAACGTAACCAACAAAATTCGTTAAGATGCCAACCTACAAAAAACTAATTACTGAAAATTTGTTTCGTCGCGCACAGACCAAACGGCTGGACGGATTTGGCTGAAATTTTCGGTCAAAACCCATAACTACTAAACTCGATGCTGTTAACATAACCAGCAGAATTCGTTACGATGCCAACTTACAAACAATTAATTTCTAAAACAAAAGTCTTTGTTTATGTATTTATTTAAATTAAAACTTACAAACGGATTAAAATGCGTTCCCAGCAAACACAAAAATGCGATTCGGTCACGAACTACTGCCGGATCGCTACCACCAATGCCGGTTTACTGCCGGACGCCGATAGCCTAATTTATTGACTGCCGTTTCGGCAGCGGATCGTCACCGTAGTTTTCTGGTCATCGGTCATATTGCTGTATGCGTTGTAACCCGGCGCCGGATCGTTACCGATACGGCGCTAACGTCGAAGATACCTATCAACGCTGATTTTACTGCCGGTTCGCTACCGAACCATCGACGGTTTAGTGCCGTAGCGGTAATGTCAATCCGGCAGCAGTTCGGTACCAGAACGGCGACACATTTCTGCATGTGGACGATAAATAATGCACATATCAGCAATTACACAGCATAATATGTCCAGTATTATATCCAGTATAATAATATATATATATAACAACAACTCAGCGATGGTGCGCGTGTGATTACGCGTGCATTAGTTAATTATAGCAATATAAATATCATAAAGGTACTAATCAATTTGAAGTGCCGCTCAAGAACTACCACCAACATCCCAGCACTCAAATGGTTTTTGTAAGTTATTTCATTTTAAGCAATATAAACACAATCATAAGAACAATACAAAAACTAATAAGAAATAATGAATAAATAGTATAATACTATGCCGATAATTACAGTTCTTTATTTTCGTATATAATGAAAACGAAAAAGTAAGCACACATTTTGTGTTTCAAAAGTTGGTAAGCCTTCCGTCGCGAGTCGCGACAGCATCGCCAACGCCAACACGCTTCACAACTTCGCAAGTGGAAGTGAACAGTTTCTGCAAGTGTAATTTGCTTTGCATTTCTCGCTTGGATGCAACTTTAAAAAAGCGTTAAGGTAAGACAATTATGTACTTTATTATTATACATTGCTTCCAAAATTATATTGGGGTGAATTAATATCCAAAACATGAGTAGGCCTACAGGCTAGATCTCCGCCTTGCACATGGCATGGAACCTAATAACCAAACTAGGCCTAGGCCTAATAACACAATAAAACACAATCAGGCTAGGCCTAGTCCTAGGCCTATCCTATTTGTGAAATACAGTCTTTAATTCTGCAAAGTGAACAATGTTGTACCTAGGGTTCGGGTTTATTTTTTAACTAATCCAATAAAGTAACCTGGGGCTAGGTAGGAGAAGGGTAGGAGGGCCTACCTAACCTAACTTTTTGGGTGGGGCTAAACTTGGCAATTAGCCCGCAAGTAGGCCTAGGCCTAGGCTTAGTAAGATGTAAAAATAGGTAGGCCTAGGCTAGCAAACCTAGCTAAATAAAATATTGGTATTTGTTTAGTATCACTGATCGCGCTTCTTACTCACTTTTTCCAATGAAAAACGTCAAAGTCTTGTTTAAAGTGTTATTTTTATTGAACAATGTTTAATTGTCTTTCTTTTGATGCTTATTATAATATTGTAGTTAGTTTTTAAGAGTAATAAATGATTGTTTGAAGTTTTTATATGAAAAGTTGACATCTTCTTCCTTGTTTCCTGCTTGTGTCCGGTGCAGTGCTGCCAATGGCAAACTATCCAAAACCACCCCCTAACCTCGGGCAAAGTCACTTTCGGGCGCAAATCTGCATAATTGCATAATTTGAAGAAGGGGTATTTAATCGTAGGGGCCTAGTTTGCACGTACATCCAAAACCCTCCCCCTAACCTCTGGCAAACTATCCAAAACCACCCCCTAACCTCGGGAAAAGTCACTTTCGGGCGCAAGAGGTAGGGGTTTTTCATGTACATACGTTGGTAGACCACACTTTATGTGTGCTCCGAACAGCTGCTCCCTCGCACGTCCGCCATATTGCCATATTTAACGTGATTGTGTTGTCAAATCGATGCAACTTCAAAACGATAATTTAATATGAAAGAAGAGACTATTTGTATTGAAAATCACTGGAGCTTACAGATAAATCATGAAATAACAATTATGTACTGCGCATATGATCAATATCGCAAAGGAATACAGAAAAAAAGTGAGTACGAAACGCGATCAGTGATACTAAACAATTACCAAAATATTTACTACTTTTACCCCATTGTACCTCAGACTCAGACCTATATAGGCCTATTAAGGCTAGGCCTAAAATTGAACGAGGATTAGCTTTTCCATTCATACATTCAAACGTAAGAATTAGTAGAAATTAATCTTACGCTCAGTGTTTTCATTTGCTTGCTCATCATGTGATCGAACGTAAGATTAGCATAAGGTTATTGATATGTTGTTTGAAGCGTATTGTTGTATTGACAGGCTAGGCCTACTAGATGTTGTTACGTTCAGCCATTTGTTTGTAGTTAGTTGGAGACGAAGTGAGTGCAAGCAGACAGTGCTACTGCTAGGCCTAAGTGGTGATAGAAATATCACACGATGTGAGTGCAAGCAGTGATGTGATCACTTCGTGCCTCTGCGTTCTGACCTCCACCATCTCTTACAGCTTTCTGAAGTAGGCCTAGTTGTGAACTCAAAACTTGTTTCGTAAGGTGCGTCATTTTTGACGTGTTCTTATTTGGTTGTGAACAACGAGGTGTAAATTATTTTACCGGCCGAGCTGAAGAGACCGGCCCGCGCAACGCTCCTCGTTGCAACCTGCATCGTTCACAACTACACAACAAAATGTTAAAAATTACGTAGGCCTACTGTGGAAGTTGTCACATCTACATTAGAAAACATTAAAAATTACGTATTAATACGTATCGTTGAAAAAAGTATTGAGCTTTCACAACCGTAAGAGATTGTGGAAGTCAGAACTCGGAGGCGCGCTGTGATTGAATCACTGGCTTGCTTTCTATCACCACTTAGACATAGACAGTGTTCCTCATTTCATTTTTATGCTCGATACGTGGCTACGCCAAAAATAGGTGGTTCATATGTCCCAAAAATAAATCACTGTCTGCGTGTACTCACTTCGTCCAGAGATGGGCACATTTTATTGGTGTATCGATAACAAAATATCGGCTTTTTAGCCACGCATTGCATCGATATAGGCCTATCAACACGACATATATAGGCACGATAGGCATTTTTATTAAAAAAACTTTTACTGAAAAAAAGAACTTTATGAGAACACTCGCTCTTTTTTGGCCGCTCTGCACTTACTTCCTACTTCCGCTTAGTCGATAAAATAGTTTGACTTAGGGTTGAGTGGAACTTCAAACTTCAATTCAATCCAAATTTTGATTTGATATGTCGGCTCATAAGGTATCGATAAACCGATGTATCCTCTGATCGTGTGTCTGACTGCAATAATATCGATACAGAATCGATATTTATATTTATATTGGTTTCGATATATCAATACTTTTTGCCCATCTCTACGCACATCCTACTGAATGATATTAGGCCTAACCAATTAATCACGTAGTAGTCCAGCCTACTTTATTAATTAATGTATGGATATGACTCGCTAGTTAAGTTTCTTGTTTAACTAATAAGAAGCTGGCTGTTGAAGGTTAAGCTAATGTTTCTTCATTTTCAGGTACCTGCCTTCATGCCGGAGTAATGTTACAGCGTCTAGTGGAGAAGCTAGCAACAAAAAATTAAGGTGGGCTTAATATTATAATCTGACATGACATTCTACCACAGTATAAAGAGGATACAGTAGCGAAACTTGGGAGAGATTCCATCGGCAAACTCCTGCGCGCGCAGCTACGGTCGCCCTGGCGGCGAGTTATCCGAGTTAGCTCATATTGTAGGCGAGGAGAGCGGCGAGGGGTGGCGAGGAGGTATCCCTGTCCCCCTCCCCCCAGATCTCGTCAATGGTCTCGTTGAGTTTGGTCTAACCCACCGCTACGAACGCCACCCGCTTCCGTGCCGCAAGTCGTCTGCTGTGCCAGGCATGGCACTTTCGCTACTGTATCCTCCTTATACTGTGATTCTACTTTGATCATTTATTAATTATGTTATGTACCAACTGCAAGATATCCAGACTTAAACACTAAGTGTCAATTGTGATATCTACCTTTAAAAAACATGTTGTCTATCCTCATTTTTTTTAAATTCATTTTAGAACTAAATTTTATAGATGAGTATTAATTACTGTAGCCTACTCAGTAATAATTTTATACATGGCAAGTAATATTATTAACAAGTCAATGATTTTATACTCATGTTCATTTTATAACTAAATTTTATAGATTAGTATTACTGTAGGCCTACTCAGTAATAATTTTATACATGGCAAGTACATAGGTAATATTATTTACACGTGCATAATATTATTAACAAGTCAATGATATTTACACTCATGTTTTGCCTCAAATGTTTTTATTTCAGAATCTACCACCACATGTCATAATCACCAGCTGAACAGTGTATTGTTCTGACAGGACCCTGAGGCCCTTATGTTCCATGCGCATGTGTGTGCTCTCATTTCAATGCATGTTTCTTTAGTTGCAGTAAGGCGCAATGCTGGACACAAATATGTAACATCAGAAATGGTGGAGGATGAAGTTAAATATTGGCTTCGTCGAAGCAAAGACCAGCGGACGTCTGAAAGCTGCAAGAACGGGACATCGTGCAACCAACAGCTGTTCAACAACAAGAAGTAGTCCTAGAGAATGAAGGACAAGAAGATTCTCAAGTACTGTATTCTCTCCCAGGTAATCGACTGCAATGTCCTGCCAGGGGCGCTCTGGAAGAAGGCTCCGTACCATCGGCTCTGGTGGACTGTAGGAACTTACTAGCTGGCACTCGTTACAGTGTTTGCAGAATAACTCGACATCTTTATCGATATTGCGCCACCACGCCTTGGTGTGAAGTTTTTGCTTCATAGCGACAATCCCTGGATGACCCTGATGTGCTAGTTCGAGAACTTGCGCACGAAGTTTCTTTGGAATGAGAAGGCGAGATCCGCGTAGGTTGATTGACTCGTAGCACTGAGCTCTTGTTAGATTAGCTCACAAGTTCTGCGGGCCAAATGTCTGCCGTGAGGCCTTGCCGCAGTTTGGATTATTTCTTCGTCACTTTCTGACACTGCTTGTATCTCTTCTAAGCGCATTGCTCGAGGTACAGCCTGGGTTACGACCCAGTGTATGTAAGTGTCTTATCAGGTTCTGGATTGCCGTTCTGTCTTGGCTTTAGTGGTCTTCCCTGGTTGATATATAACCTTGTAGTGTAGCCTTGAAGTCTTAACATCCATCTCTCTACTCGAGCACACGGTCTCGATTTAGTCCCGAAGATAAATTGTAGGGGTTTGTGATCTGTGACAAGCGTAAATTCGCCACCATAAATGTAGTGGTGGAAACGCTCACACGACCATCCAAGAGATGGTGCCTCCTTTTCGATATGGCTGAACTCGACTTCTGCATCAGCGAGGGAAACCTCGCTAGAACCGAATTAAATCACGATAAAACATGCACCATGCACTCGCAATATTGCCGAACACCTTATAAATTTACCATCGTCGCCATTGTAACGTATCTTGAGGTGGAAGGAAAGAATATGCAAGGAAGGAATATATGCAAGCACTCCAGCCCCACAACCTCCAACATAGAGTTAAGGGGTGCCTGCATGGTGCCTTGGGTGAGCCTCATGCCATACAATTTTCGCATGAGGTACAAGCGGCTCCCGATCGTTGGGCGCTCGCGTAGCCTTTGTAGCAAATTATACTCATAAACATGGCATTGTAACATGCAAGTTTTATTCTACTATAAGCTTGCAATATCCTCATAGGGAATGTCTACCCCCATGCAATTGGGTAGCCAAAATAATGTTAGAATATGTATTACCATAATGTTGTGTCATGTGCAGAGATTGCATTAATAACTTGTTTTGTATAGTAATTTTTGTAATTTGTATTACTTTGTAATGACTTCAATTTATTGTTTACAATTTAAGCATGTACCTATAGGCTAATATCATTGCATATCATGCACATTTAAAATATATCTTTCATTTTAACTTGAATTTTAAACCTGCATACTAAATATGTATAATCTGCCGAAGGACTGCTGACTGAATCTTATCATGGTGGGCAACTGGGCATGCAAGTTTGCACGCATTTACTGATTCCGAAAGCCATGCCGGCGGAAGCAATATACTGTACACTGCATATAGTGCATGTACTATATTTCAAATAATGTAAAATATTGCCAAACTATACAAACTATACAATGCGTACAATGTACATATTGATTTTAATGCCATGTTCTTATACTATAAGTGTACTCTATCCTGTGGACAGAACCACATCTAGCCCTAGCCTGATGCAATGATGCTGTTTAGCAGTGTGGTTATAAGTACTTAGCGTGCTACTTCTAGCATGTTACATTTTTTGGTAGCAAGAGGTAGCGCGCTTTACATTTGAAAATGCGGTAAAGTAGTGAGTAAAAAAAACGCCGCTACTCGATTTTTGCAAAAGAGAAATACACGTTGTTTCGCCCGCTACAATTCCCACCGTCAAAGGTTCGGAATGACAACTTTCATGCCCTTCTTGATGTAATGACTCGATCATAGTCCCAAGGTCGCCTCCCCAGCGCTGTTGGCTGTTTCACCCCATGAGCTGTACTTGATATGAGTATGACCATTGGTATGACTCACTCTCTAATATAACACCTCTTTCAGACATATATATTTGTGGCTTCTTACTTTTTCATACATTATTTTCATAAACATAAGCTGTAGCTGTAACAGTGCTACTTTTAAAAGGTAGCTTTAACGACACTGCTATTTAGTCATTTATTGGTATGTATGGGTTTTAATCCCTTTATGAGCATGCTATTGTTTGGTTTTATGTATACATATTAATAAGTGAAGACGAAGTGCCAATTTTGTGTAAAACATATTGTAAGAACCACTGCAGTGTATCTGCAGCAATTTCAATTTGTAATTTAAAATTGTAATTTATTTTCAAATTAAAATTTGCTATCACCATGCACCTTGTCCACTTTAATTTGAAATGGTAAAATATGAGCTAATTTTTGTATTATAGGTATTTCTGTCGCAGCTATACATCCATTGATAGTTACCTAAAATGAGCTCTTTCTTACACACATAATTCCTCCTTTTTACCTACTATGGAGCTCCCTTTGAGTTCCTTATTCCCACCAAAAGAGCTTCTTTTTACGTTCTACAATGCTCCTTTTAACGCCCTAAAATGCTCCTTTTTACCTCCAAAATAGCACATTTTTATGTTCAAAAGAGTTCCTTTTTACGTCCTAAATAGTGCCTGTGTACATCCTAAACCGCTCCTTTTTACGTATGAAACAACTCCCTTTTCCGTTGAAAAATGGTCCTTTTTCCGGTGAAAAGAGCGTCTTTTTCCCTTAAAAGTTTGTAAAAAGTACGTATAAATAAAGGCACCGAAAACGAGCTCCTTTTTACAGCCTAAAGACATACTTTTTGCCTCCTAAAAAGGAGCTCCTTAGGCTGTATAAGGGAGAGAAATTAGGCTGGTAAATAGGACAAATAAAGGATCAAAAAAGGAGCTCCTTAGGAGGTCCCTTTTCCCTTAAAAGTATGTAAAAAGTATGTTTAAAGGCACCGAAAAAGAGCTCCTTTTTACAGCCTAAAGACATACTTTTTGCTTCCTAAAAAGGAGCTCCTTAGGAGGTATAAGGGAGAGAAATTAGGCTGGTAAATAGGACAAATAAAGGACTAAAAAGGATCAAAAAAGGAGCTCCTTAGGAGGTCCTAGATATTTTTTAGGATGTAAAAAGTACGTAAAAAGGAGAGACTTGTGTTTCATGGGGTAGTTATTAAATATTTCAAGTTAGCAATGTATTGTTGGTTCGACAGATTACGACAGATAACAGATTTATAACAATAACAAATTAAGTACATCGTATATAATGAAAATAAAATTCTAACTGCTAATTACCCTAATGAATAAGAATAAACTTTTCCACAATATTGATTTACTATCGTCTTCAAATTAACGTTTCAGATGTCTTATTTCCTTACAACATACTCGACCATCCGAGTAAATATATTCATTATATAACTTACTAAATTTTTAAAATTATTGCAACAACAGAGTTCAGACAGGTTATTACATAAGTTGCTAAAATCTCCGCAGGTATGGACCCAGCCGAGTGATGGCCCCTTCAGCGTAGAAACTTGCTTGTCAACTCTGACGTCATAACGCGCAATATTCACATCTCAAGATGCAGCACCATATCGAACAAGTGAGAACATAGGACCCGGTGGTTTCGCAATTACTAGAGACCGAATGCTTAACAATAAAAATAGTATAGCCTATATAATCAGTAAGGATTTACATGACTAATTATACACTTTACAGTCGTACCGGTAAGAAAATTATTACGGAAGCATAGGGTGCTACTATGTTGTCACAGTCTTTAAGATGGCGATTCCATGGCGCATGGCTAAAGGTCTCTCACACCAGGAAGTAAGATAGTAGGGGAGTCAGGGCCGCCCACAATTAGTTTCCAACTTAACAAGTGCGAATCACTAACGTTTTTCCCGATTATCTAGTACAATTTGGTTGCTTTTTGACGGAAACCTGCTTGCACGTATTCTTGTATGTTACCGTCAAAAAACTTACCCCAGCCAAATTGTACTAGATGATTGGGAAAAACGTCAGTGATTCGCGCTTGTTAAGTTTGAAACTAAATGTGCGGGTGAAACTTACCGTACGGCGTACATCATGACTGACATTTACATTTTTATCTAGATGGATTTCGACACAGTAAAAAAAGCGACAATCATATCAAGATAGAAAAGATGACCAGCTTGACGCATGGCCAAACTGTGGAACTACGGCACCAATACATAGCGTAAGTATATTAATACACCCTTATATACCTTGTCTAAGAGTGGTGTATTAGGAGCATAGGGTACTCCGGTTCCTTTTCCTATGACATTTTGACGTTATCACTCTTTTTGTACAAAATATCAAACATAAATGCAAAAAATTTGCAAAAAAAAGGCCAAGCCCAAAACGTAGAAGGTCAACCGTTACAAACCAAAAGAGGGCACACTTATAAAAAACGCCAATTTCAAAAGGGGCTCAACATTTAAAGGGATGATATCTAAAATTGTGGCCAAGCCAATTAGTTGGTTTCCAATATAAATATAGTAATTAATGAAATAAGCAAATATATAAATGTTTACATTACTTAATAATGTATAAACAAATATATCAACAACAATTACAAAAATAAATTGACATGTTGAAACATTTCGAGGTGGGAAAAACAAAATGAACACATTTCATTTATAATTAAAATCTTGGCCAATGAGTTTGCATTCTCAGTTTTATTTTCCTAGTCATGAAATGTTTCTTGAATTAGATATTAAATTGATTTTAAAGTTCATTAGCTTGTTGAGTTATTACTATTATTGCTTTATAGTACGTACAAAAGTATTCTGATGCTTAAGACACAGCCGAGTCCAAGGTGACAACTTAATTTTCTATTTTGCTAATTCCTATACCATCTAATCTAAACAGGTTCATTGGGGCTAATTTAAAACCTTCCGTTGGTTACCTATAACAGCGGGTGTGGCCAAACCAATGATATTTTTCAACAGCTATAGTAGGCTAGATCGCCAGTCCCCCAACCTTCCACTCACAAGCGTAGCGATTTGAAGCCATTTTGGAATGGGCAATTTACATGGTACATGCTAATTTGGACCTTTCAGTACTGCTAGCGCTGCCAACGGCAGAAAGTCACATTAGAAACTCCTATTCCCGCCTGTGTTATTTGCCCATTTCAAGATGGCTTCAAATTGACACGCTTGTGGCTGCTAGGTTGCGCATCTAGCCTACTATAGCTGTTGAATATCATTGGGCCAAACCGCCTGTGCACTCGACTACGCCGAACCGCCGAACCACGCATTTATGAATGTGTGAAAGAACGCCAGGTATCTGTTGATTTTCTTTCAATTGGCGTGGTTGAAAGGGGCAGTAGACAATGACCTGAGATCGGTATGCGAATACTTTCGTTGGGACTAGTATATAAACTACGCGTACAGCCCCCCCCCCCCCAACGGTAGCATAATAGTTTAGTTTTCGATTGTTCACGGATATGATTGAATAATGTTAGTGGGCCTGCCTCATTGTTTCCTCGCAGGGGGGCGTGTGAGCTCCACTACGATCGCAACCCCTTGAAGATAGTTCGCTCCCAAGGCCAGTTCTTGTACGACGACAAAGGAACAAAATACCTGGACTGTACCTGCACAGACAACAATGGTGGGTATCTCTACTTATTATGTACCCCATGCTTACCTGTGTCATATACTATATGTCCTGCTCAGGGACTAATACGTTATCGTGGTGGGCAGGTTAGCGTGCTTTGGTGATCCCGAGAGCTATACCGGCGGAAGCGTATGCTTCTGGTAGGGTCGAGGAGGAGAAGCCAGACGAAATATAGGCGCCCACATTCTTCGCTCTCCCTTTTCCTCCTCTTTACGTCCTACTTGTCGCTTTTCTCCAAACACACCACGGCGTTATATGATCATAGTTGTCGAGTACGTCCTAAACAGCAAATAATAATAATAATAATAATAATAATAGTAATAATAATAATAATAATAATAATAATAATAATAATAATAATAATAATAATAATAACAATAATAATAATAACAATAGTAATAATAATAATAACAATAATAATAATAATAATAATAATAATAATAATAATAATAATAATAATAATAATAATAATAATAATAATAATAAAAATAATAATAATAATAATAATAACAATAATAATAATAACAATAGTAATAATAATAATAATAATAATAATAATAATAATAATAATAATAATAATAATAATAATAAAAATAATAATATCATAAAATATACCGACCATAATCCTGGAAGGACCCCTATGTTGCTACACAGCCGATTTGCCTAAACTAGGACGTCTTAGCACTTATAGGTACCACCGTATTTTTGTGAATCCGGGCCCTGCTGAGTTCGGTAAGAGACACTAGCTGTTACGTTGGGTCTACTAGTAGTGTAGCATCATAAGTTACGATTGAGGATGATGTTACATCACAGTCATTGTTTTGTTAGTACAAAACACAAGTTGCTAGGCAACCCCATTGTTGTATCTTTCTTTAATTGGCACATTTTCAGTGTTTGTCTGAAACAAAACACGGCCACATGGCAATTTGTAAAATCATAATTCATCCTATGTATATAGCATTCATTACGATTCTAAAAATACACCTGCGAGAAACAAATATGTCATGCATTCTAATATTACTTCAAAATCAGTCTACCAACTTGAAAATGTACAATAATTCGCGAATCAATGCTGGTCGTCAAACACAATTATCTCATTGTATTAATTGGTTGTAGCTAGATATGTAAATTACACGATATTGTGTAAATGTAATAGATGTACGTGAGCCGCAGGAAAGTTTCATTTTTTAATTATAACTCAAGAATGCTACTCGAAATCGAACATCTGAGTCAACAGAACACTGTATTTTGGTAAGCCCTACAGACTGAATTAAATATTTGAGCCATTATCGTACTTATTTTAATTATTAAATCGATAATTAGTAATAATAACATTAATTATAAATATAGACTGTTCTGATTATAATGTAAGACACATGTAAAGCATTCAGTATGTAGGGATTACCAAACCACAGTGCGCTGTTCATACAGATTTTCGATTTCGAAGTCCATTCTTGATACCTGTATGATTTAAAAATGATTTTTTTGCGGTTTTTGACGTAGAACGGTAGAGGTACCCTTCGCTCTTAAAGTGAATGTAAATGCGACCAAGTCTGGTAATAAATAATAAATATGGTGCATTATAGTTCCAAGCTGACATCCTGGAATGTCTTGCAACGTTTTCTCATCTTCACTCATCTAACTAGCTCATCTCTACTCGATTAGTACCAGTAGGTCAACCAAAATAAGATATGTTCCCATCATCAATATCATCGCTACTCTCCGTTCGTTGCCTCGCTGTTATCA
This sequence comes from Isoperla grammatica, assembly GCA_945910005.1. Lineage (NCBI taxonomy): Eukaryota > Metazoa > Arthropoda > Insecta > Plecoptera > Perlodidae > Isoperla > Isoperla grammatica. Next base: position 99,578,150 of record OX246737.1, read on the forward strand.
GCTGTTATCTACTGAGCAGCTGATCGTCAGTACTGGACGTGTGATGACTTCAAATCTTCTCCTCTAGTGCGGGATAAGTTTTAACAGAAGAAGAATATATCATAATTAGGCTTATTTCGACTGTTAATATCTTGGAATCGAGTCACCCAATTTTCATACAATTTTTTTTTTATGCTTTGTCGGGTGGGTTAGACCTACCGAATAAAATAAGACCATATCATCCATATTCCATAGCACTGTGGGATCTCCCGTTGTCGAGATCTAATGAGCTGAAAAGAACATACACCGACACGTATGTTCACATAGCCTGCCGAACTCCTGATTTCGGTCTGTTGAAATTGCCTTAATACCTATGTGTTTAAAATTAAATTGTCCCAGATGTAAATCAAAATGTCACCTGTATGAATTTTTTACTCTTTCTTATGGAGCTTGTTTGTTACGATCAATATTTCTGTTTCTTAGATTTTTTAATTACCTTTTGTAATGTGATGTTGCTGGACACCTTTCACACCTAATAAAGTACATCTGCAAAACGGAAATATTTATTGGAATAAACAATCATTCATAAGAAAGAACATTAAATTCTCAATAGAAGGACATATTTTGTTTTTCTTTATAGACAATAAAACCATTTTGAAGCAATTTTAAAGAGACAGAAATCGTGTGTTACGCAGGCCCTGTGGATTGTGTACGTGATGGTTGATATATGTGGGGCTGTCTCAAACAGTTATCACGTCATAACTCACAACTTACCACTTCTCAATCAGGTGATGGAGAGCCGTGCGAAATTTCTTGAAATTAAACACGTGATAAGTTAGCCAAGACTGTTAACTCTTTGTCATTACTTATCACTTTCTGAAAACCTCGGCTTACCGTATGAGTTTACTTCTTGCGTAATTCAAAGTAAAAAAAAAAACTTGAAAAAAAAAATAATAATTTATGATGTAATAACTTTTTCGAGAATAATCCCGCTAGATCGGGTTTCATCTAACTTGTTCCCCCTTTCTATGCCTACCAGAGGGATGATTCTGGGTGGTTGTTCCTCTGTTTAGTGGGATTCTGCCACCCCGAAGTCGTTATGGCCACGTGCAAGCAGATGGCCATCCTGAGCGTAGACCACTCTGGCCACGAGGAGTACAGCAAGGAGCTATTGGCCACTCTGCCCAGCAACTTTCAGGCCTGCCTCTTTACCAGTTCGGGGTAAACTATTGTTGTTCAGTTTCTAATAATATATCCAATTACAACAGTTCATCACGTTATTTATATAAGGTGCCTTACACATATGACAATTATCATTTTGGAGATACATCTACGCACATATCGGCACTTGTTGTAGTGTACAGATGCACGTTGAATGCTATTAAATAACATAACTCGTGTTACTGACTAGGGTACCTACGCCATTTTGCCTGCTAACGCCCCACCACAATACAGATACACCACAATACAGATACACCACAATACAGATACACCACAATACAGATACACCACAATACAGATACACCACAATACAGATACACCACAATACAGATACACCACAATACAGATACACCAGAATACAGATACACCACAATACAGATACACCACAATACAGATACACCACAATACAGATACACCACAATACAGATACACCACAATACAGATACACCAGAATACAGATACACCATAATACAGATACACCACAATACAGATACACCACAAAACAGATACACCAGAATACAGATACACCAGTATACAGATACACCACAATAAAGAAACACCACAATACAGATACACCACAATACAGTCACACCACAATACAGATACACCAGAATACAGATACACCACAATACAGAAACAGCACAATACAGATACACCACAATACAAATACACCACAATACAGACACACCAGAATACAGATACACCACAATACAGATACACCAGAATACAGAAACACCACAATACAGATACACCACAATACAGATACACCACAATACAGTCACACCATAATACAGCTATAGCACAATACAGATACACCACAATACAGATACACCAGAATACAGATACACCACAATACAGAAACACCACAATACAGATACACCACAATACAGATACACCACAATACAGTCACACCACAATACAGATACACCAGAATACAGATACACCACAATACAGAAACAGCACAATACAGAAACAGCACAATACAGATACACCACAATACAAATACACCACAATTCAGACACACCAGAATACAGATACACCACAATACAGATACACCACAGTACAGAAACACCACAATACAGATACACCACAATACAGATACACCACAATACAGTCACACCATAATACAGATATAGCACAATACAGATACACCACAATCCAGATACACCACAATACAGATACACCACAATACAGATACTCCACAATACAGATACACCACAATACAGATACAGCACAATACAGATACACCACAATACAAATACACCACAATACAGATACACCACAATACAGACACACCACAATACAGATACACCACAATACAGATACACCACAATACAGATACACCACAATACAGACACACCACAATACAGATACACCACAATACAGATACACCACAATACAGATACACCACAATACAGATACACCACAATACAGATACACCACAATACAGATACACCACAATACAGAAACACCACAATACAGATGCACCACAATACAGATGCACCACAATACAGATACTCCAGAATACAGATGGGCTATATCAACGAGTATCATTATTGATGCCTGACAGTTTTTTGATAATTGCTGTACAGTGAATTCCAATTAACCAAGTAGGCCTACGCCATTTCCGCTGTTTCTTTTTATTAATCGGTCTGTACTTGAGCAGCAAGACTATTAACATTATTACATTTCCAAGCACAGTAAACGTAGATTCGATATTTTGCACTATACAGCATATTCCCTTCACACTGTAAATGTGAGCTATAACATTAATTTTGTAAAAGAATAGCCTACGCAGTATTATTCATCTAGCTAGAGAATACAATGAAATTCAATGTAAACTTCCTAATCTGTTACTTTGGTGCATGGTTATAATTAGCTCATTATTCAGTACTTGTTGACAGCAAAGTATGGGCGTTGTTGATTCCTTAGGTGACCTTGGTCAAAGTGTCTGTTTGCTGGTCCATGCGACACGTGGACTGAAGAACAAGGTCAAGTCGATGATGATAAAAGTAAACCTTTCAACCCGAATTACACTCGAAGTTGAGGACTAAATATTTCGACGACCGCGACCCATCGACCGGACTGTCAAGTCGTTCCACAGCAACCTTGTGGATGCTGATGTCATAGATTAGTGAGGCTTGGCCAACCACATGTCAGTATTTGAAACAGTCACCCGCTGATTGGGGCCGACTCACTCATATGACGTCAGCATTCTCAAGGTTGCTGTGGAACCACTAGTTATGCTACGTGGTCGTCGGTCGCGGTCGCATCTAAGGAACTGGTCACACAACACACTACTACATGTGTAGTAGTGTAGTCCGGTCGCTGAGTTGTCGAGTGGCATCGCCCTCCGCGGTAACATAATAATGGCCCTGTAGTTCACATGTATTTTGCCGCGTGGCAAGAGACATGGGAACAGAGCGTTTTTAAGTTGGTAACATAAGAACCATAGGCCATTACAAACATTCACATTACGTTACATTACATTACATTATATTATATTACATTGCATAACATTACCTTGCATTACATTACATTGCATTACATTTCATTACATAACATAACATTACATTACATTACATTACATTACATTACATTACATTACATTACATTACATTACATTACATTACATTACATTACATTACATTACATTACATTACATTACATTACATTATACGATTAATATGTTATAATTAACATTTAATTTACCGACAGGAGATGCTCTTCGGTAAGACGAGACATCTTTAATCCAGAGGTCGCAAGTTCGATACCGGCCGCAAAAAATCCCCCGATTTCTCCCTAGGTTTTTTAAACTTTCCCCTCAGTCAAAAGGTGAAAATACGAATAGTATGACAACTATCTGACATCGCCACCCACCTATTAACACACCCTTCGCCTAACTTAGACTAAATCACTGGGATTTACAAGATGTATCTTGGCATGTTTCCTACGAAAATATAGGTAGGTATTGTGAAAGATGATAATAACATGTCAAAACTAGTAATATCTGTGTATATTACATGTTTCGTGAGAAAACGTTACAGTGCAAAAGATAGTATAAATAATAGGTAACTTGTGGTAAAAGTGGATGTGAACTATAGATTTGAATGTATACGAGTACTTATCAATTTTCTAAAAGTCTGATTGTATAATGCCAGTTAAATTTCAAATTGTTTGGAATGCCCCTCCCAAATATCACACTTCTGTCACTCTCTCTCTCTCACTCTCTCTCTCTCTCTCTCTACGCCTTAATACAGACAAATCGATCAATCAATCAATCGATCAATCTCTCTCTCTCTCTCATGTCGTAGGGCTGCGGCTAACGACCTCGCCCTACAGCTAGCCAGGCGATACACGGGCAAGGCGGGGGTCGTGGTGGTCGATGGGGCCTTCCACGGCTGCTCGGACACTCTCATTGATGTCACACCGAAGTTTTTCCACAAAGCGAATCTCGGTAACTGAAACACACACTACATAGTTATTCCGATGAATTAAATAAAATATCAAATACGCCTGTTTTAACAAATCATTCGTAAAAAATTGAAATATGAATTTAGTAAGTAATTGTATTTAATTAAATTATTACTGACACGAAAGCAAGCAAGAAAAATGCTAGGTGATTTTTAAAGTCTTATCGAAGGTGTTCAATGTGTTTGCTAAAGTCGTTGTTGTTGGTTATAATCGTTAGTCCATTAATTATACAAAAATGTATCCCTTTTTAACCACAATCTTTGTTAAAGCTACATATTTTTAAATAATGCTTTAAATAAAAATTGCTTTAGAACATAGAATGTGGCATTATCTTGTAATAGATCTAAACATTTTTGTTTACACAAATCGTCTTTAAGTCAGACACGTGTGGAGGATAAGAGGATAAAGAGGATAATATTTTTATTTATTTATTTATTTTTATTTATTTATTTTCCTCTTTTTGTACATTACACATTTGGATTTTTTTCTTGTACCTGCGGAAATACCTGAACCAATAAACATAGGTTTGTGGCGGGTCAGGTTTACATATAATTTACCCTTTTTTTTAATAAACAGTGAACATCGACTAAGATTAATTTTGATTGTAGTATTTAATGCCTTAAAGTAAACTAAAGCTAAACTAAACTTAATATTACACTTGTTTGTTTTTTTATCTAAAATAAACAAGCTATTTTTTATATTCTATCTATGCCCTTTGGTCTAGAAAAGGGAACAAATAAATTTTAACATTTATCATGTAAGCAGCTATATATACCTTTTTTTTAATATACAGTGAACATCGACTAAGATTAATTTTGATTGTAGTATTTAATGCCTTAAAGTAAACTAAAGCTAAACTAAACTTAATATTACACTTGTTTGTTTTTTTATCTAAAATAAACAAGCTATTTTTTATATTCTATCTATGCCCTTTGGTCTAGAAAAGGGAACAAATAAATTTTAACATTTATCATGTAAGCAGCTATATATAAGATATGTGAATAATTGCGAAAGTTAATTTAAAAAACTCGGTATTACAGATTTCTTTACAATACATTGTTTTAATGTTACCAATATTATGTTTGAAGGCCTTAGTTGGTATGGTGGTCATATGAAATATTTTTCAATTTTTATTTTATGTTTGATTGACGGTGTTAGTTTATGGGTTTGCAATTCTGGCGGTAAATCATTAAATATTGTTTGGCCCTAGATAAACTACATGGCGTTGTCCAGCAGATTTATTTTTTCTTATGGATTGCAGGAGATTTTTGGTTTTGTTGCGAGTTTCATGAGTATGGTGAATGTGCGGAAGGATGATATACGTTATTTGCTCTCAGGTAGCAATCCCTGGGTGTGCATCATCGCCTGCGCCGACGCGTACCTCTGCTGACGTGACAGAATAAAGAGGATTAGAGGATAAAGAGGATAATATGAAGCGGAAGGATGATATGTCACTTGTTTTCAGGTAGCAATCCCTGGGTGTACATCATCCCCTGCGCCGACGCGTACCTCTGCTGACCTGACAGAATAAAGAGGATTAGAGGATAAAGAGGATAATATGAAGCGGAAGGATGATATACATCATTTACTTTCAGGTAGCAATCCCTGGGTGTACATCATCCCCTGCGCCGACGCGTACCTCTGCTGACGTGACAGAATAAAGAGGATTAGAGGATAAAGAGGATAATATGAAGCGGAAGGATGATATGTCACTTGTTTTCAGGTAGCAATCCCTGGGTGTACATCATCCCCTGCGCCGACGCGTACCTCTGCTGACCTGAAAGTATAAAGAGGATTAGAGGATAAAGAGGATAATATGAAGCGGAAGGATGATATACATCACTTTTTTTCAGGTAGCAATCCCTGGGTGTACACCATCCCCTGCCCCGACGCGTACCTCTGCTGACCAGACAGAATAAAGAGGATTAGAGGATAAAGAGGATAATATGAAGCGGAAGGATCACACACACATCACCTCACCACCATCTCATCACCTGCTTTCAGGTAGCAAACCCTGGGTGTGCACCATCCCCTGCCCTGACGGGTACCGAGGCCGCTTCTCCACGTGCGAAGAATATGTCCGAGAAGCCAAGGTCATTGATAGTTCGGCTGTCCAGGTCAGTAAACGAGTGTGGATATAGTCTTAAACCGGCTCTAGGCGTTGCTTTTATTCGGCGCAATCTCGGGAGCTTTGGTCGTCAGACTATTCGTCAATGGGGGAGATCGAGTGGAGGGAGGTTAGCCGTAAATATTGACTGGAACATAACACCAATTGAACAACTTACCTTTAATAGCCAAACGGGGGTACTTTCAGGCAACACTCATATCGATCCAGGGAACATTTCCGCAATTAGAAACACCTTCAAAGTTCAAAGGAAAGCCTATATCAAAGAGAGTGAGTTGACAGACGAAACGGTGATAAGGGATGCTTATCACTTCCTCTCGTTTCCCGCCTTCTTTATAGAACATTTCGAAATTATTAACACACAGACCGGGATTCAGCATTAGTCGGGGACAGCATTAGTGTCCAACAATAAGAAACAGTTCCTTTTAGATCGCATCCGGCGTGTATTTTGAATTGGGATAGAGAAGTAACGTTGCTATATACAGCTATGTGCAATAATTATGTTTTTCGTTATGGAATTCTATTCTAAACGATGCCTGAACAATAACATGGTGACGAAACAACCTGTTGAGTACTTACGCCCTTCCCTCATGATTGATAGAATGATGCCCAGCATCCATTACAATTGCAATATGTTATTACTTTTGGTTAAAAGATTATTACGTCCTTGTTTTTCAGATTGGTTGCTTCATTAGCGAGGTGGTCCTGGGTCTGTGTGGGGTGGTCGTACCACCCCTGTCCTGGCTGCAGGAGGTTTATAGGTAAATACTCCTTTCGTTATGCTCGGCGCGTGGAGCACCACGCCACGATGTGGTTCAAACACTTTTCCTCCCCCACTACTACTACTACTACCACAACACCTACTACTACTCCTCCTCCTCCTCCTACTACTACTACTACTACTACTACTACTACTACTACTACCACAACCACTACTACTACTACTACTACTACTACTACTACTACTACTACTACTACTACTACTACTACTACTACTACTACTACTACTACCACAACCACTACTACTACTACTACTCCTACTCTACTATTACTACTTCCACTACCATTACTACCACTACTACTACCACTTCCACTACGACTTCGACTACTACTACTCCTGCTACTACTACTACCACTACCACTACCATAACCACTACCACTACCACTACCACTACCACTACCACTACCACTACCACTACCACTACCACTACCACTACCACTACCACTACACAACCACAACCTACTACTACTACTACTACTACTACTACTACTTCTACTACTACTACTGCTACTATTATTACTACTACTACAACTACTACTACTACTACTACTACTACTACTACTACTACTACTACTACTACTACTACTACCACTACTACTACTACTACTACTACTACTACTACTACTACTACTACTACTTCTACTACTACTACTACTACTACTACTACTACTACTACTACTACTACTACTACTACTACTACTACTACTACTACTACTACTACTACTACTACTACTACTACTACTACTACTACTTCGACTACTGCTACTACTATTACTACTTCTTCTACTACTACTGTTACTACTGCTTCTACTACCACTACCACTACCACTACCATCACTACAACTACCACTTCCACAACCACTCTCACCACTACTACAATCAACACCACTACTATTACCAATATTATTACTAACACCGCAACTTGTGCACCACCACCATCGCCCGGTTTAATTACTTGATGTTATCATCTAATTACTTATCAATCAAAATCTACAAGAGTAACCAGAACCTACTGTGTCATCCAATCCATCTTAACGTCATAGCGTGTTATAAAGTTGCCGTACAACAACTTCGGTCATGCTTTCGTCATCAATCAATGACGTGTTTATGGTATCGGCCAACCCGAGCAGATATTTGAATCAGCCACGACTGCTGGTTGGCTGCCGCTCACCCACCCGTGACGAAAGCATTACCGAAGATGTTGTACGACAACTCAACTATTGAGTTTATTAGTGTGGGGTCGAGTCCCAGCGGCCATTGGCGATTGTCCACCCATAAATGGCCCGTAAACGCTAGTAGTACTGGGGGGGGCGCCGCTAGGTGCCGCCAAATCAGCGCGGCCTAATCAGTGGGTACGTGTGGTGGCACCTAGCGGCTCCCCCCCAGTACTACTAGCGTACACGGGCGATTTATGGTAGACAGTCGCCAATGCCGCTAAGAGTCTACCCTACACTAATAAACTCAATGGTTATACTGAGACTGTTTGCTCGTGTCTCTCAGCCACGTCAGAGCGGCGGGAGGTGACGTCATATTGTGAGTGAGACTGTTTGCTCGTGTCTCTCAGCCACGTCAGAGCGGCGGGAGGTGACGTCATATTGTGAGTGAGACTGTTTGCTCGTGTCTCTCAGCCACGTCAGAGCGGCGGGAGGTGACGTCATATTGTGAGTGAGACTGTTTGCTCGTGTCTCTCAGCCACGTCAGAGCGGCGGGAGGTGACGTCATATTGTGAGTGAGACTGTTTGCTCGTGTCTCTCAGCTACGTCAGAGCGGCGGGAGGTGACGTCATATTGTGAGTGAGACTGTTTGCTCGTGTCTCTCAGCCACGTCAGAGCGGCGGGAGGTGACGTCATATTGTGAGTGAGACTGTTTGCTCGTGTCTCTCAGCCACGTCAGAGCGGCGGGAGGTGACGTCATATTGTGAGTGAGACTGTTTGCTCGTGTCTCTCAGCCACGTCAGAGCGGCGGGAGGTGACGTCATATTGTGAGTGAGACTGTTTGCTCGTGTCTCTCAGCTACGTCAGAGCGGCGGGAGGTGACGTCATATTGTGAGTGAGACTGTTTGCTCGTGCCTCTCAGCTACGTCAGAGCGGCGGGAGGGGTCATCATCGCGGACGAGGTCCAGACGGGCATGGGACGAACCGGCCACCTCTGGGCAAGCGATGCCCTGGGTGTTGTGCCCGACATCATCACCTTGGGCAAGCCGATGGGCAACGGGCACCCCCTCGCCGCCGTAGTGACGTCACTGGGCATTGCGGCAGACTTCGCTGAGCAGGTAGGCCTACACTATGTACCTGTCGCAACCTTACCAGTGCCTTTGTCATAGACTAGTGGCTCGCAGGCAACTAGTGAGCATTACCTTCAAATACGTATCTCTGGTTGCTCTTCGATGACGAACGCGTCGGTAAGTAAAGATTCCATCAGACAAGTAGAGAAAGAACCAAATTGAAAAGCTGGTCTGTCAAACTTTAGTGGAGCATGGATAAAAAGGAGGGTTTGTGGGTATATCTATGAGAGGGGGGGGGGGGGTTAAATACTATAGAGAGAGATGCTGTCTATTTGTGTATACTTTAAAGGCTCGGCCAGGGCCCGTAGTGAGTTATCTATTAGAAGCCCAGGCTTGGGTGAAGTGTAAATTCCCCTCCAGCACAACCAGTTGCCTTCATGAGGTGACAATTCACGTGCGAACCATCTGTAGTTAGTAAACATTTTAGCTTGTGTTTTGATTATTTCGATAAACGCTGCTAGTTTTTATTTTCGGAAATATTCCGTTTAAAAGATATTTGTGACTGCAAAGCAAAATGCTGGAGTATGAAAACAACCCACTTTCATCAAACGAAGGTAGTCCTGTAGTCCGTGTAGGCTGCACTCACATAAAATTAGTACGTTCAAATCATCCTTCACGTCACTTCTATGCAGATATAACTGGACAGTGGACATCTTTCATTGCATTATATGTTTGTATTAGTAACTTAGACATATCAATCAATCACTCAATCAATCACATTAAAACACTTTTGATACATTTAAGATAAACAATTTTAACAATTTGATAAGGCGATAACATTCTCGTGGCCTCAAAAACGATATGAGCAATAAAAATCAGGACATTTTAAAACATAATCTACCAAGTTGCCTGTTGGCCGAAATAAATGTGTGGCCTGCCAAAATAGACTATTCAATCTGGTGGCAAGCAAATAAACTTCTTTGAGGAGGAGATTACTCATCGTTGGTTTGTTGAAGCCATCAATGGCGCAGATAAGGAGGTAGCTTAGCAGCGCTATCTATTGTTAGTTTGAGTCTCCTATACTATAAGTCATAATGTTCTTTATATTGTATGCGGTGGGTAAAATGCAATTCAGTTGTTCTGGGGATGTAGCATAGCTCGGAAGGCTATCAGCATGCAGTGTGACTTTGCACGACGAAAACATTCACACTTCATCGAAGATTATTAAGATTAAAGTTGCGGCAACGTAACTTGTCTCATGTTTACGAAATAACCGAAATATCCAATAGTGTTATGCAACGTATTCACTCGTAAAGCTTGCTGGGAGCACAACTCTCTTGTTCACATGAATCCGTACCTACGGGATTGTTGCTTGTCTGAGGAAGTCAGGGAAACAGGAACTTTCAAATCAGTAGTCCTTGCTTCGAACTGCGAGGAACAACATTTATTAAATTAGATAATAGACACACATCCTACCATGGCAAGGACGTGGCGTACCGATCAGGGCCTACATGGCCCTGTCACACTTCCTTGACTTTCTCCTCGTCCGTACGTCCCTCGTAAAACTTCCATCGTATCTTCCTGCCTCCTTCCCCAGGGATAATCCCCCTCGAGTCCATTTGTTCCCCGGTCGCTCTTCGTCCGTTTAGTCTTCACGCGCCTACATGCACGACCATCTTCTACAGCTCCTCCGACCGGTCCACCCCCGAGAACCCGAGTCCGACCACTTCTAGCCCAGGTCCTTTTCAGCCCCTACAGTGTTGTTTATCCTTGTCACAATCATGTAGTATAAATGACGAAATGAAGGAATCCAGCGTAAAAATGAATTAACTTCAAGTTTCACATTGCATAATATTACCATTTTTACAAAAGTACCAACGTACCTTTTATTTGAAACACATTACTGTAGTGTGATACAATATGTTGTTACAGCACAGGTGCGGAGCGGTCGAAGCAGCTGTCGGCATGACTGTGTTGAGAGATGAACACTGTAGTGGGATATATGTTGTTACAGCACAGGTGCGGAGCGGTCGAAGCAGCTGTCGGCATGACTGTGTTGAGAGATGAACACTGTAGTGGGATATATGTTGTTACAGCACAGGTGCGGAGCGGTCGAAGCAGCTGTCGGCATGACTGTGTTGAGAGATGAACACTGTAGTGGGATATATGTTGTTACAGCACAGGTGCGGGGCGGTCGAAGCAGCTGTCGGCATGACTGTGTTGAGAGATGAACACTGTAGTGTGATACAATATGTTGTTACAGCACAGGTGCGGGGCGGTCGAAGCAGCTGTCGGCATGACGGTGTTGAGAGTGTTGAGAGATGAAGGACTGATCAACAACTGTGCAATACAGGGCAAAAGACTGAAAGATAAATTAATGTTCCTAATGAAAACACGACAGTACATCGGTAAGTGCTACTATGTCACATACTTTTACGGGTTTACAAACTTATTAAACAGTTTGGGCTGCTTTACACACACATGTTCTCACATTGATGTCCAACTAGAAGAGTTTATATATCTTTCATAAAATGTACAAATGGCGTTTTCCGCAATGTAGTTATTTGTTTAATATTAGAGCTTAAATAAATTGATGTTGAAATCAGTGGACATATTATGTGGAAAGTAACCTACTGCTGAATTTCATTGTGTGTGTATTGCTATTGGTAAACCCCATTTGGGGATTGACACTAAAATAAAAATATATGTATCATAAATTACGCATGCACACGCACTTACACCGAACAATCTCTTTCTTCTGGACGGAGCCCGGAGCTACAGATTACTCTCTGGCCCTCAAAGCCCGGTTGGTCGGCTAATAATAACACCCACGCAAACACACACCTACAATAGCCACCACTATCATCACCAACCTCACCCCCGTGATGACCTCCAATACCTCTACGTTGACGCCACCTACGGGTAAAGTCTGTACCGGCCGAGCCACACACAGTCCGTGTTACCTCAATTGCCCAAGTAGCTCAGGATAACACTCGTTCTACGATATCCGGACCCGCCAGCTGTTGGTCCACCTGAAACGTAACCCAAGTGAAACATCCTACTTTCATTTACTACAACCCCCAGAAATGTCGCACCAAATACCCAGGTAGCTAGCGCAACTCTCAAAACTCGCAAATCCCAAGACTGCCATATTGTTATGATTGTAACGAATTCACTCGTAAAGCTTGCTGGGAGTGCAACTCTATAGCTATGTCTGAGGAAGTCAGGGTTTCAGGATGAAGAATAAGGGTAAAATGCATAGTCGTTCCTCACGTGTTCCTCAACTCAGCCTTTCCTCAGACTACCCTAAACACTAATTACACAACAGCATTGTTATGTGGACCGCTCTGTGATTGGTGGTTGGGCGGGTCTGAGGAAAGGCTGAGTTGAGGAGCACGTAAGGAACGACTTTGTATTTGAGTCTAAGTCTTGGCTCAAAATAACAAGAGGGAACTGCATTTAATGATCAACACATTTGTCATAACCTTGGCAATGACGTGACGCCCCTGCGTAGATTACACTATTCCATTCCGTTTCCTGTCCTCGTCGTTCTTTACCTGGAAATGTTGTACATATCGTCCGTCGTCGGTCGCTCAAGTCGTTCCTTCGCACGTTCTACCTTCGTCACTTCCTCGACTTCCGGCGCTGCTTCCCTCCACCTCCGTCCCTCGTAGCTCCTTCGTGTTCAATGCTGTTCAACCCCCTTTGCTTGCACTTTCCCATCTTACATACTCCCCTGCTATCCCCTCTCTCTGGCATTTGCTCCCTATACATGACGTTGGTCACCAAACAATTCCGGGACCGAAAGCTATCAACAATCAACAATAACCGTCCAAACCAAACTTGGGTCACCCGAAAAACCCCTGACACAGCAAAGTTGTGAAATTATTAGCATGTGTCAGTATTATGCTGTTATTGTTGTTGTCAGGATTGATAGTGACACAATGCGAGCAGCACAAACACACAAAAAAAATGTTATGAGTATTGCCCATTCATGTCTTTAATAAAATATTATGCATAAATCACGTAATAAGATAATTAATGTGAAAAACGAACTAGTATCCACACTACATCTCATTACATTCCCTTAACATCCAGCGCCCACGCTGGAACCGTGATTTATTGGCCACCAGAGAACGAGAACAGCCCTCTTAGACCAGACCAACCCCCCTCCCCCCCAGCAAGACCCACACATCATTGCCACTGTTACAAGCTAAACAAAAACTATTAAAATAAAAAATACGTGACCAACCACATTAAAATTAACAACTCATAGTTCTAAAATGCGTTTACAAAAATTATAACTCAAGATACGATACAAATATTCTTTGTTTTAAACATATGGTTCCTACTTGACAATGTTGTCTTCGGAATCGAAAAATTACTCGGCGCGAATTCTCCCACCCCGGCGATCCGCTGACATCAACCAATCCGCCCAAGTCAACAGATCGTCGGTCCAGACACTGACAGGAGATGACAGTCTGCAAGCAGAAACAACTAGACAACCAGCAGTATCGCGTCCCCAGCCCGCGTGGACTAGATAACAGATGGTAGCAAACAAACATTATAAAGAAAAATTCAACTTCTCCCCGTGCCGAAGGAAAATTTCAATTGGAATCAATCCTCAGATAAAAAAAACCCCAATTTAGAAAAGGGAAAACTTACTAAAAAAGCAATAATAAAAAACAAAGAAAGAACGATAAAAATACCAAAGTCCATGCTACCACCCCCTCCCCCCCACGACCCAGGCACACTACAAGTACAATTTGTAGTAATGAACGTGTGCCACCGACTCACCAAACATACCTGGCGCCGTAACATCGCCCTCTTGGTGGACCTGATACGTTTCCAGGTACCAAGTGGCCCAGTATCGGTACCGGGACAACAACGCCCACCTGGCCTTCTCCTTGTCTTGCCTTGCCCCATCCCCGCCCCCAACAGGCCCCGACGTGCAATCAAAATCTGTGTGCCCAAGAGGGTGCCCTGGGCCCTGGCCCATACACGCACACGCTCACACGTGCAGGTGTCGGATGGCCCATGACCCGGGCCCTGGCCCATTGCCGCACACGCTCACACGTGCAGGTGTCGGATGGCCCATGACCCGGGCCCTGGCCCATAGCCGCACACGCTCACACGTGCAGGTGTCGGATGGCCCATGACCCGGGCCCTGGCCCATAGCCGCACACGCTCACACGTGCAGGTGTCGGATGACCCATGACCCGGGCCCATACACGCACACGCTCCACACGTGCAGGTGTCGGATGACCCATGACCCGGGCCCTGGCCCATACACACACACGCTCCACACGTGCAGGTGTCGGATGACCCATGACCCGGGCCCTGGCCCATACCCGCACACGCTCACACGTGCAGGTGTCGGATGACCCGTGACCCGGGCCCTGGTCCATACACGCACACGCTCACACGTGCAGGTGTCGGATGACCCGTGACCCGGGCCCTGGTCCATACACGCACACGCTCACACGTGCAGGTGTCGGATGGCCCATGACCCGGGCCCATACACGCACACGCCCACACGTGCAGGTGTCGGATGGCCATGACCCGGGCCCTGGCCCATACACGCACACGCTCCACACGTGCAGGTGTCGGATGACCCATGACCCGGGCCCTGGCCCATACACACACACGCTCCACACGTGCAGGTGTCGGATGACCCATGACCCTGGCCCATACACGCACACGCTCCACACGTGCAGGTGTCGGATGACCCATGACCCGGGCCCTGGCCCATACCCGCACACGCTCACACATGCAGGTGTCGGATGACCCATGACCCGGGCCCTGGCCCTTACCCGCACACGCTCACACGTGCAGGTGTCGGATGACCCTGCCCCGGGCCCGGGCCCATACACGCACACGCTCCACACGTGCAGGTGTCGGATGACCCGGGCCCATACCCGCACACGTTCACACGTGCAGATGTCGGATGACCCATGACCCGGGCCGCCTGTTTACACACCAGAGCCTCCCAGGCTGGAACCTGAGGAACCCGGCAATACTCGATCGACGGTCGATAACTAGTCCATGTTGCGTTATACCACTACACTATACCACTATACCACTACATACACCTATCCACTACTCTACTACTGCACTACACCAATACACCACTACACCACTACACCACTACACCACTACACCCCTACACCACTACACAACTATCCCCCCCCCCCCCTACTAAACTACTATACCACTATCCACTACTCCACTACTGCACTAAACCCCTACACCACTACACCACTACACCACTACACAACTACACCACAACATCACTATCCCCCCCTTACTAAACCACTATACCACTATCAACTACTCCACTATTGCACTACACCGCTACACCACTATACTACTAAAACACTATCCACTAACTGCACTACTGCACTACTCCACAACACCACTATCCTCCCTACTAAACCACTATACCACCATTCACTACTCCACTACTGCACTATACCACTACACTACTACACCACAAACCCCCAACAACACTAAACCACTACACAACTAAACTACCACACTACACCACTGCAACTTAACCACCACACTACACCACTACACAACTATAGACAACTAAACTACTACTCTATACCACACTACCACACTACACCACTGCAACTTAACCACCACACTACACCACTACACAACTATAGACAACTAAACTACTACTCTATACCACACTACACCACTACACCACTACAACACTAAACAATAACACAACTAAACTACAACACTACACCAGTATACACAACTAAACCACTACACCACTACACCAGTCACCGTAGGCGTATCCTAGCCCGGGCGCAGACGAGCTAGATGTCCGCTTCGCTGCTCCCCTGTCCGCTATGCTGGCTTACTACCCGTGTATGTTAAGTTGACGTATGTCTTAAGTGTCATGTCTGTACCCAGGCGATGTCCGCGGGCTCGGCCTAAGTCTTGAGTGTCATGTCTGTCTCCAGGCGATGTCCGCGGGCTCGGCTTAAGTCTTGAGTGTCATGTCTGTATCCAGGCGATGTCCGCGGGCTCGGCTTATGTCTTGAGTGTCATGTCTGTATCCAGGCGATGTCCGCGGGCTCGGCTTAAGTCTTGAGTGTCATGTTTGTATCCAGGCGATGTCCGCGGGCTCGGCTTATGTCTTGAGTGTCATGTCTGTATCCAGGCGATGTCCGCGGGCTCGGCTTAAGTCTTGAGTGTCATGTCTGTCTCCAGGCGATGTCCGCGGGCTCGGCTTAAGTCTTGAGTGTCATGTCTGTCTCCAGGCGATGTCCGCGGGCTCGGCTTAAGTCTTGAGTGTCATGTCTGTATCCAGGCGATGTCCGCGGGCTCGGCTTAAGTCTTGAGTGTCATGTCTGTATCCAGGCGATGTCCGCGGGCTCGGCTTATGTCTTGAGTGTCATGTCTGTATCCAGGCGATGTCCGCGGGCTCGGCTTATGTCTTGAGTGTCATGTCTGTCTCCAGGCGATGTCCGCGGGCTCGGCTTATGTCTTGAGTGTCATGTCTGTCTCTAGGCGATGTCTGCGGGCTCGGCTTATGTCTTGAGTGTCATGTCTGTCTCCAGGCGATGTCCGTGGGCTCGACTTATGTCTTGAGTGTCATGTCTGTCTCCAGGCGATGTCCGCGGGCTCGGCTTATGTCTTGAGTGTCATGTCTGTCTCCAGGCGATGTCCGCGGGCTCGGCTTATGTCTTGAGTGTCATGTCTGTCTCCAGGCGATGTCCGCGGGCTCGGCTTATGTCTTGAGTGTCATGTCTGTCTCCAGGCGATGTCCGCGGGCTCGGCTTATGTCTTGAGTGTCATGTCTGTCTCCAGGCGATGTCCGCGGGCTCGGCTTATGTCTTGAGTGTCATGTCTGTCTCCAGTCTCCAGGCGATGTCCGCGGGCTCGGCTTATGTCTTGAGTGTCATGTCTGTCTCCAGGCGATGTCCGCGGGCTCGGCTTATGTCTTGAGTGTCATGTCTGTCTCCAGGCGATGTACGCGGGCTCGGCTTATGTCTTGAGTGTCATGTCTGTCTCCAGGCGATGTCCGCGGGCTCGGCTTATGTCTTGAGTGTCATGTCTGTCTCCAGGCGATGTCCGCGGGCTCGGCTTATGTCTTGAGTGTCATGTCTGGCTCCAGGCGATGTCCGCGGGCTCGGCTTATGTCTTGAGTGTCATGTCTGTCTCCAGTCTCCAGGCGATGTCCGCGGGCTCGGCTTATGTCTTGAGTGTCATGTCTGTCTCCAGGCGATGTCCGCGGGCTCGGCTTATGTCTTGAGTGTCATGTCTGTCTCCACTCTCCAGGCGATGTCCGCGGGCTCGGCTTATGTCTTGAGTGTCATGTCTGTCTCCAGGCGATGTCCGCGGGCTTGGCTTATGTCTTGAGTGTCATGTCTGTCTCCAGGCGATGTCCGCGGGCTCGGCTTATGTCTTGAGTGTCATGTCTGTCTCCACTCTCCAGGCGATGTCCGCGGGCTCGGCTTATGTCTTGAGTGTCATGTCTGTCTCCAGGCGATGTCCGCGGGCTCGGCTTATGTCTTGAGTGTCATGTCTGTCTCCAGGCGATGTCCGCGGGCTCGGCTTATGTCTTGAGTGTCATGTCTGTCTCCAGGCGATGTCCGCGGGCTCGGCTTATGTCTTGAGTGTCGTGTCTGTCTCCAGGCGATGTCCGCGGGCTCGGCTTATGTCTTGAGTGTCATGTCTGTCTCCAGGCGATGTCCGCGGGCTCGGCTTATGTCTTGAGTGTCATGTCTGTCTCCAGGCGATGTCCGTGGGCTCGGCTTATGTCTTGAGTGTCTTGTCTGTCTCCAGGCGATGTCCGCGGGCTCGGCTTATGTCTTGAGTTTCATGTCTGTCTCCAGGCGATGTCCGCGGGCTCGGCTTATGTCTTGAGTGTCATGTCTGTCTCCAGGCGATGTCCGCGGGCTCGGCCTCCTGATCGGGGTCGACATCGTCTCAGACACGGACCGGACGCCCGACGCGAACCTGGCGGAGAAAATATGTTACAGGTACGTGTTGTTCTTTTCTCCATTCCCGCGCCATTTGTAGGGCCCGGTTTCACCAATTGTTTGTCGCGACTATTTTCTCCTAACAAAAACGGCGCCTGCCAGAGATAACTTTGTATTTAAATTTAATTGTTGAAACCAGTGGCGTAGCTATCGGGTGGCAGAGGGTGCAGTTGCACTCGGGCCCGGGCCCTCTCTTCAACTCCATGTTTGTCCCATTAATCGATGTATGGTTTTAACCTGATGACAATTTTCTATTGTTGCAAAATTATTGAGGCTACCAATTTACAATTATTTCGCTCTCATTGGGCAAGAAAAATTTGGCATTTGACTTGACAGTTCAACATGCAAGAACTGAAAGGCGAAAAGAGTTTCAACTAAGGAAAAATGTGAAACTTGTATATCCATAGGGAACAAAAGACAGTAATCACCCTATTCAATTCCACAGAAACGACTCAAAGAGTTATCTTTGCTTGACTGCACTTACAAACGACTTTGGCCTTTTTTTACTATACATAGTATTCCAATTAGCTTTTCTTGGAATTGAATAAATAAGTTACAAACAGACGGATTTGCCTTGGTCAGGAAAAGCTATTTGGACTGATGGCTTCTGGTCTTCAATTCAGTATTCGTTGCTCCCTCATTGGGTGTGGGCGCGTGTGTGAAGTGAACTCTGAGTGTCCCCGTTGCTCTTAGTGCTTTTACTGCGGTTAGTTCTACATATTTTAAAAACTAATATTTGTTGGGTTATTGTGTATGATTGTGTCGTGTGGTTTGAGTTATTGAAATATAGTAGGCCTATAAGCCTATATACAGTGAGTTAAAATTTAAGTTTCAAACATGAACGCGTATAAACATGAAAGTGGCGCCATGAAAAGGGAGAAAAAAAAAGAAAGTGACTCACGAATCAAACAGTTACAAATTTGACACATTCTTTCAAGTACGTACTAGTCGTCTATCAGGCAGTGCAACTGACCAAACCGTTAGTAAGATATTGTGGTGAGGTGAAGGTTTTTATTAAGAAATGGTTTAAATTTTTTAAGCATTGTTTCTAAATCAATTCATAATTTACATCATGTTATTTCTTCATCAGTCTTAAATATTTCGTTACTTGACAATTCTCACCAGACACAGGATGTGTATATCCTGTCGTGGGGTGGAATTACACTAGACTCAGCTATACTCGCCGTGCAAGATCTTCGGTAATGCTTCCGTCACGGGTGGGTGAGCGGCAGCCAACCAGCGACCGTGGCTAATTCAGATACCTGCTCGGGTTGGCCGAGACCGTAAACACGTCATTGATTGATGACGAAAGCATAACCGAGGTTGTTTTGCGTTACGTTAGAAGTTGTTAAATTACGGAGTTTTTGCGGGTGTTTATGCGTTTTTGTTAATTACTTGTTGTCGTTACTACACGGCAGTGTTGCGTTACTGATACGTGTGCTTCGTGTCGGGGAAAACCTCAAGTCTCCGAGATATATGGCAAGATGATCAAATTACTATGTCTAATTGTGATAGTCAACTTCACCGACAGGAAGCTCCAGTTTCTAAGATCGCTCAAACGGAGGCGGATAACAACCCACCATGTTATGTAAGTACTGTACTTCAACATGTTTATGGAAGCCTGGGATGCTGCCGCCTCTGGAAAACTAAGTCCATTTCTCCTTACACCCACTACACTTTTACAAATCCTTAAAGAGATTCAACCTCACCTACCCAACAGTATTTCGTTCCTGACCCCGTTGAAACTTCAAGAAATTCATGCCTACTATGATCTGGCGACGGTACACACTATAGCGTATCACGAGGTAATTCGATATTTTATTGACCTTCCCCTATTGCCTCCCGATCAAGAATTTTCACTCTACTCAACACTTGAATTACCTTTCCATATTCCTCATACAAATGATCTATTTGCCTTCGTAAAACCTGAAGCTGAATTCCTCGCTATTTCCTCCGATCACCGAAAATATTTTCCTTTATCTCTTTCCATGTGGACGCAATGTAAAGGAACTTCGGTCAAGATTTGTGACCCACAATTACCAATCTATGAATCGCCAACCAAAACGTACCTGTACGCTCTCTTCATTGGAGACAACTCAACTGCTACCCGCCTCTGCGACTTCCGAGTAGTCAAGCATCCTCCCCCTGTCTTCTACGCTTCAAGAAGTAATTCTCTGCGGATCTACAGTACGCCTACACACCTCCCTGCCACCATTAAATGCCTAGGACAGTCTAACACAGTCGGAGCTGACAAGACGTCTACACAAGTCATTTACGATACGGGAGTCCTTCGCCTTGAAAAGAATTGTTTTGCTTATGTCGATGGAAACATTCTATCACCACATTATAGTTCGGCCTCAAACTTTGGAAACTTGCCCCATCCCTTTCTAACACAATCGATGACGCTGCTACCGTGGGACGAACCCCAAACCAATCTTTGTGGAACGAAATAGATGCCCTGCTAGCCTCGACATCTGGTGCCCACCCTAAAGACGGAGGCGTCGCTATAAGTCGTCTGAAGTCCTTAGTAAGCCAGTTGACGGTGCAGCAAGAGACCGACGATCGAACCTGGAAAAAGGCTCAAGCCCCATTAACGAAACTAGCACAGCCGACCATGTACAACCTGTTGCATTACTCACTCAACGGTTGCATAGCTGACAGACCACAACTCCAATACTCATTACGTTACTCATTACTCAACAAACATTACGATGTCCCCAATTTTCCACAAGATCAAAAAATGGCTATAGTTGTCCCAAGACTACCATACACATGCTTTCGGCACAGGCGACGGGTTCGTAACTAATCACTAATCAGCGATCGGTATTTGCGCGGGTGAGTCTCGGGCGGTTCGCTGGTTGGCTATGAGTGCCTCGCCTGTGACGGAAGCATAATATTGTCATGAATATTGGTTATTCATGTTTGGGCCAGTACAGTGGACAAGATTTATAATCTTTAGTCAAGCTACACGCGCAAAGACGACCGGACACGACATCGTCAAGTTACACATGTTATGTCTCATGTTTCGCAAGGCATCGCGAGCACACTCAGCATGAGTGAGAGAGACAACGATATAGGTTACTCGGGTACAGAGCGCGAAAACCGAAAATTCAGCAAGAATATAAGGCGATGCGAGTAATTCGGGGACGAGACGGGAAGAGAGAGCTATCCAGGACGAGACATCGAGGGGTCGACGTGGTGTGTGGTTTGTGTGTGTGTGTGTGTGGGCGAGTACCGAAAAAAAGGAGGTCCTGTGGAAGACAATGGAGGGCTCCAGGAAGCGGGGACTTCGTGCCCAGCAGCGTTCTGAATCGCGAGTTGTCCACTTCTGTAATTGTTTTAGAATGGAGACAACGGTAAGCAGACAGAATTTTCTCTAACCCACGCATATGCCAGTCAGAACCATAACACGCGCTCGATCTGTGTGTTGCGTAATAAACAATGGTTGTCTTTTTGCCTGTATACGGTGAAGTGTCTCTCGAGAGAACCTAAATAACCCTCTGTTTTCCCACTCACTCCGATCCCGGCATGTACGGAATTGCAACTGGGATTGTCGCTACGTTTCCCCCATTGCTGTGGTTATTTGGTTAATTTCTAAGTCCAAATTCATCCAGTTACAATATCGATTACATGACAATATGAAAGGTAATCTTGGTCCAAGTATATAATCGAGCTTTCCATGACAATATTATGAGAATTTAGCAACATCCGTAAGATATACCATTAATTGCTCTAGTGCATAACATCGTGTATACTTTCCTTGCGACACTTAAATCATTTTAAAGGGTTAGAGATCATGCTTTGTATGAAGTTGGGTGACACACAGCTTTCAGTAATTTCATCCCCAAATTACAGAGGAAAAATGAAAATAAAACACCGCTTACTTAGAATTTAAAATATGATATTTATTATAAATAACTACTTTAAATGTGCTTATAGTTAAGCCATATATGACACGTATAATTCGTTGTATTGATAATGTGCAAGCAGCTACCCAAGGATCACTTACTTACTTACTTACTTACTAGATGCAATAGTTCAACATTAAACTTTGCTGGAACGCTCTCCCGGGCTGGGCCCTCTAGAGCAGATGATGAATGATTACAGAAGTAAAAACGCATAAGCCCGAGGGCTGGGACGATAATAAGAATTAGTGTGGGGATGAATGGGGGTAGAACCTGCTACAACGGAGTCAGTGCGAAAACGAGAAGAAAACTGAATTAGTGCTCAGTAGAAGCGAGGGAGCCGTCGCAGTCTTGGGCTGAACCATCCAAGGCCCAAGGCCCTTACTATAGGCTGTGACGGATCACGGCACCCGCCTCTTCTTTGCTGTTAGGGGAAGACGATTTGAGAGACCTTTGGGAGCCCTCAAGAGACGAGCAGGTGGTCGCTTAGGTCGCTTAGGCACCCTTCTTGGATGGACGGGTGTTCGCTTGGGTATTCTCACGGGGCGAGCCCTCGGGGTACCCGTGCTGGAGATTGGGCGTCGAAACCTGTCAAGGGGTTTTGGCGTAAATAGAAGTTGTTGATGGTCTGTGAGATGAGGGTGAGTTACCAGGGCACTGTAGAAGCGTCTGGCTCGAGATGCGATAAGGTCAGATACGAGAGGCGTTCCAAGGGCTGTGTGGAGGGTGGCCACTCTGGTGAACTTCGGAAGCCGGAGTATAGTCCGGAGAGCCATGTTTTGAAAACGCTGCAGTTTCAGCGTGTGGGTTTTGGCCGCACCCCCCAATATGGGAGAAGCGTACAGAAGGGTGGGGCGTATTATCGTCGTGTAGATACGCAGGCGATCTCCGGCCGAGATGGACTCTGATCGCAGGGCAAAGAGCTTCAGGCGGGCTCTCCCCAGGACGTGGGCAATGTGGGGTCCCCATGTAAGGCGCTTGTCCATCACAGCCCCCAGATAGCGATTTGTAGATGACCAAGCGATGGGTCTGCCAGAAATCCTTACGTTTTTCTTTAAAAGTTTACCTTCAATGTGTCTACAACGCCATAGAGAACGAGACTGTTTGCGATAATTATCTCAGATCAGGTATTAGGAAGGCCCGCTAAATATTTAGCACAACAGTAACTGGTTTTCTCCACGGCCGCCAACTACCAATCAGAATAGGGTTTCATGGAAAAAACAAATTAGGCCCGGACTATGATAACGCCCCGCAAAGCATATAATTTATCTTGCTTTCAACAGATATCATTTGCTTTAAAGTTTTCACAACGAAGTGAAAGTAATGTAATTCGCTACGAATGTTGTTAGTGTTCTTTCTTCTTTGGTGAAATTTTCAATAATAATAGTTTCTTTAAAATGATAATAATATAACTTTGAAAGTGCGTGGATGGGTAGATGGATGGATGGATGAATGGATGGATGGATAGATGGATGGATGGATGGATGTATGGATGATGGATGGATGGATGGATGGATGGATGGATGGATGGATGGATGGGTGGATGGATGGATGGATGGATGGATGGATGGGTTGATGGATGGATGGATGGATGGATGGATGGATGGATGGGTGGATGGATGGATGGATGGATGGATGGATGGATGGATGGATGGATGGATGGATGGATGGATGGATGGATGGATGGATGGACGGCAGTGATTGATTGGCTGTTTCAGTCTCAAGGACGAGGGAGTGCTCGTGGGCTGCGGGGGGAAGTACCGTAACGTGCTGCTCATCACACCTCCACTGTGCACATATATTAGTCGCAAGTGATTGGCTGTTTCAGTCTCAAGGACGAGGGAGTGCTCGTGGGCTGCGGGGGGAAGTACCGTAACGTGCTGCTCATCACACCGCCACTGTGCACATATATTAGTGGCAAGTGATTGGCTGTTTCAGTCTCAAGGACGAGGGAGTGCTCGTGGGCTGCGGGGGGAAGTACCGTAACGTGCTGCTCATCACACCGCCACTGTGCACATATATTACTCGCAAGTGATTGGCTGTTTCAGTCTCAAGGACGAGGGAGTGCTCGTGGGCTGCGGGGGGAAGTACCGTAACGTGCTGCTCATCACACCGCCACTGTGCACATATATTAGTGGCAAGTGATTGGCTGTTTCAGTCTCAAGGACGAGGGAGTGCTCGTGGGCTGCGGGGGGAAGTACCGTAACGTGCTGCTCATCACACCGCCACTGTCCACATATATTAGTCGCAAGTGATTGGCTGTTTCAGTCTCAAGGACGAGGGAGTGCTCGTGGGCTGCGGGGGGAAGTACCGTAACGTGCTGCTCATCACACCGTCACTGTGCACATATATTAGTGGCAAGTGATTGGCTGTTTCAGTCTCAAGGACGAGGGAGTGCAGGTGGGCTGCGGGGGGAAGTACCGTAACGTGCTGCTCATCACACCGCCACTGTCCACATATATTAGTCGCAAGTGATTGGCTGTTTCAGTCTCAAGGACGAGGGAGTGCTCGTGGGCTGCGGGGGGAAGTACCGTAACGTGCTGCTCATCACACCGTCACTGTGCACATATATTAGTGGCAAGTGATTGGCTGTTTCAGTCTCAAGGACGAGGGAGTGCAGGTGGGCTGCGGGGGGAAGTACCGTAACGTGCTGCTCATCACACCGCCACTGTGCACATATATTAGTCGCAAGTGATTGGCTGTTTCAGTCTCAAGGACGAGGGAGTGCTCGTGAGCTGCGGGGGGAGGTACCGTAACGTGCTGCTCATCACACCGCCACTGTGCACATATATTAGTCGTAAGTGATTGGCTGTTTCAGTCTCAAGGACGAGGGAGTGCTCGTGAGCTGCGGGGGGAAGTACCGTAACGTGCTGCTCATCACACCACCACTGTGCATCACGTCGGATGACGTCGACGTGATCGTCGTTAAGCTTGACAAAGCACTTGGAGAGATTGAACTATCGGAGTCACAAGAAGTGTTCAGCATCTTGTCCCCGGTTTCTCCGCCCCCGACAACGAGTGGCTGTTCCTTGAGGTGGGTACATTTCCATTCTTTTGTTTTTTGTT
Organism: Isoperla grammatica; assembly: GCA_945910005.1. Classification (NCBI taxonomy): domain Eukaryota; kingdom Metazoa; phylum Arthropoda; class Insecta; order Plecoptera; family Perlodidae; genus Isoperla; species Isoperla grammatica. Next base: position 99,603,927 of record OX246737.1, read on the forward strand.
TTTGTTTTATATCTCGCGATAGTGGTTGAACGTTGAGTAGCCTACTATTTGGGAAATCCTTAATGCCGACATTACACGACTCAATACTTTCGTCAAACTTATTGAATTCAAGAACAAAAGCGAATCAATAACAGTTTGTTAAAAAACTGCAACAATATAGCTTCTATTAATTGATGCTTTTTTGTCCTTGAATTCAATAAGTTTGACGAAAGTATTGAACGGTGTAATGTGGGTATAAGCTTTCTTGTGAATTGAACGCTATTAGTTAATTTGAATAATCTATCAATAAGTTAGCTAAGCGCCATTCACAACAAGTTGTAATGCTTAAGATGTAAGTCGTCCTTTTTAGTTTATGGAGTAAGGCGAAAGAAATGTCAAAGAATTGAACTTCTTACTTACTACACTTTACGCCTTACGTGACCATTTACATTTTAATACACACACGTTGCAATATTAAACCATACGCCTTACGATTTACACCTTCATTCTTACAACTTACACCTTAAGCCTTACAACTGATTGTGAGTGGCGGTTAACACTACAGTTACTTAAAATATTCATTCTTCCAAAACAAAGTGGCGTCAGTAAGTGAGGTATATCCATATAGGTAATATCCGTCCTATGTCCGTCATGACATTTTAACGCGAACCCATAAGTATTGGATGATGATATTTGGGGTTTTACGTCCCATATTTATGCAACGAGGCTAATCGAGACGATGAATGGGTGATTATGACGATGAAAAAACGCCACATGACATCCATGCCCAAGCCAGTATTCGAACCTGGAACGCAGAGACCGCGGTTTACTAGACCAACGCCTAATCGACCTCGGCCAACTACGCCGGCATATTAAGTAATGGAGATAGAAATTACTTTTCTATTGAGGTCTATTTGTGAATTAACTTTGACAACGACACATTCAAGGTATGCACACATATTGTTATATATCAGTGGAACTATGGCAACGAAAATTTTTTAAGTTTTTGTTTTTGTTGTTTTTAAATAAATATGCTAAGTAACTAAGGTAATACTGTAGCATATATTGATGTTATTTGTGTGCAATTTCTATTCGTCTTCTAGCTACAGGATATTATTGTTGAGTTTATATGCTAATTCATAAATACGTATTGCTTATCAATTATAAATAAACAGTTAAACACAAAGGATATTTTCCTTATGCTTATTATATTACTTGAAATCTGGTATCCCGAGTGGTATTCTGGTTAGGAAATTTGAAAAAAGCGAATTGCGAAAAAATAATATTATTGGGTGGGTTGCGTCATATAAAAGATTACTGTGGCAAACATACAAAGCTATAATAATAATTTTTGATAATTTTCAAAATAAAGTTGCAATTGTAGTTTTTTTTTCTATGTTGAGTACTTATTGCTTGTGATTTCTCGATGTCGAGAGACACCTTTTTGAAGTCGTTAGTGTGGATAGCTTGAATGACAGATAATGTTTCCTTACAGCTGCAGCTCCAACGATGATTCATGTAGCAACCCACCTTTCAACTACTACGACTCCCTTGATTGAAGTCGGCCCGATCGACACCCACTAAAAGTGAAATATGCTATATCTTCGGTTGGTCAGAATCGATAAAGAAGGTTCTACCAGGAGAACTTCTCAATCGACTGTGCTACGATTATAGAATAATTATTGATGCTATTACTGATATATTGATTGATAAATATTCTTTATTATTGATAAGAAAAACATGTATCTTGGAAGTGTGAAAATACTATGAAAAATATGTTCTCTCATAGAAAAATTGAAAAAATTTTAGTTGCAAATTAATGTAATGAACGCTGGAATACAGTTCATCATTAAAAATATTGTCATTGATTTCCATCGATATTGTCTGATGAGGATAATCATTCAACAGGTGAAAACCAACTATTGTCTACAGTGTATTGCAATGAATCTGTGGTCCTAGGATCCCGCCCACCTTCCCCTACCTCACTCTATACCTCGAATCGCCGGCTCAGGCCAGCCGCGAGGGGTAGCGATACTACCCGGCGATTCGATGTATGGAGTGAGGTAGGGGAAGGAGGGCGGGATCCTCGGACCACAGATTCATTGCAATACACTTTAGTGTCCACTGAATGGCCATACACTAGATTAATCAATAAACTACAACAGTATCGATTAATGTAGATGATTATTGGAATCAATGTATGATGTAATGGAACATTCATGCATTACACTTAAATTTACCATCTATAAAAACGTTCAAAATGCATTCCTTCATCCAGCCAGGATGTTACGTCACTGTGTAATAACACACCACGCTGACACAGCACTAGACGTCTTCACGGCTACAACTTGGAGTTGCCGGCACTCGGCTGAAATCAGCCAACAGCTGATTGGTCAGGTCGAGTGTACAATATTTAAATAAGTCAGTCGAATACAGCCACAGTGGACCCATGGCACAACTTAGCCTAAAACACTAGTTCTCTAAGGAGGGGAAATTACCCCTACAGCCATTACCCACAGGACATGCGCTCTCTCTTATCTCAGCCATCTTAGACATAGGACGTGTTTCCAGGTTTGGGAATGTTTGGTTTAATGAAACCCATTGTTGTGTGTAAGTAGTAAAGAGTATTTTATTAAACTATACTTAAATTGTACATGGGTGTCATGATTAATAGATGAAAGAAAGATATTGGTTTGATGTATTCATCTTGCGGACAAACGGTGTCATATTGAGACACTTCCCGCGCCTAGGAGCGAATGCTGCAGAAATCGTGAGATCTCCAAGGTAAGCTTCGCTCCTCGGCGTGCGCGCGCTAAAGGTTACTGCCTTGTTGTCGGGGCACTCGTCGTCAAGCTTTTGAACCGAGCTTGTCACTATGTTTGGCTAAGGTTGTATTTGTTGTATTTCTAGTGTTTGAATGTGTAATTGATAATACAATATACTATGTCCGTAATTTCTATAAGTGCCATCATTTATGTCCCGTAGTCCTGCTCGCCACAACCCATATCATAAATAAATCATTAACCGATTAACGGTCACGGCCACGTGGCTGATCGGTTACAATGGTGGCAGCGCGTGGATCTTTTGCGGTGTCGCGTCGGTTTTAATTTCGTGGTGGTGAAGTGATTTGCCAGAGGACTCTCCAGGGAAGTTTTCCAACAACAATACTTCGCTCACGATTTTGGATTCTGCCACCATGCCGCAAGAGACAGTGGCACAGGACGTTGGGACGGCCAGGATGGAAGGTAAGACTGTTTAATTTTGTTGTTATTTAGCTGTGTGATTTTATTTCGGTACAATAAGCCTGTAAATGTTTTCCAGTGCAGTGTCTAGAACTAGTGTTGAATGAGTATTATTGGAAATTTTTTAATTTAAATTTTCTTGAAACATTTTCACGATGTCAGAATCCGGTGACGAGAGCGTTCGGGTTGTCGAGCCTAATGTGGCAGGAATAATAGGGCTGATAGAGGTATTTACGGGGGATAAAGATTCCATTGACGTACACGATTTTTTTGAAACTTTGGAGACAGCTGGTGACATAGGGAGGTGGACGGTTGAGAACAAACTAGGAATTGCAAAACTGTACATGAAAGGGTCAGCCAGGAGGTTTTTAACTGCACATTCTGAAATTAAAGCTCTAGGAAACTGGGAGGAATTCAAGGCAAGTGTGATTGAAAGGTTTCGGCAGAAGGAACCACTAGTGTATGCTGAGCAATGTTTTCGAAATTGTTTCCAAAAATCAGATGAAAATGTAGAAGATTTCTCAACCAGGTTAACCATTGAAGGTCAAAAAACGCTAAAAACAGTTCAGAATAGGGACGAGGCTAAAGTTAGAAATCAAGTTTTGCAGAAGGCTATGCTCGCGCAGTTTTTGAAAAGGTTAAAGGATAGTATTAAGAGATTTGTTCTGTCACGCTCGCCAGTAAGTTTCCATGATGCAGTTAAAATAGCTAAGGAAGAGGAAAATAATGAACGACTCACAATAAGGAAAAGCAACCAGGTAAATTACACTAAATTTGAGAAAAAATACAGGAGAGAACCAGATAGAGGTGTACAACCAGTGACTAACTCGCATGAGCGTAATAATGTAAGGATGCAGGGTAACAGCTATAACAATCGAGAAATCAGTCAGAATGGTCAGCGTAATTATAACCAAGGGTACAACCAACAAAATAATTCACGGCAGTGTTATAAATAATTGTGAAGGGCTAGGTCATTTATTATAGGCAGAATTGTACACGACCATATCGCCCAATCTGTTTCAACTGCAACAAGCGTGGACATCAGCAGGCGGAATGTAGGTTCCCCGCTAATAATAATAATAATAATAATAATAATAATAATACTTGACATTACGTCCGTATAACATGTTAACACCGGTTTTGACCGAGATTGTATGATTGTGATACATTCAATAAAATAATAATAATAATAATAGTAATAATAATAATGATTATAATAAGACTAGAGTTAACCAGGCTCTCCCAAACGTACAGCGTGCTCCGTTGGATCCCCGCAGCAGAGCACAAAATTCAAACCAGACGAATTAGGGGGAAGTCGAAAATTAAACACAGGTAGTTGGTTACCCAGCGTATGCAGTTTTGAAGGCGTACCAAGTGATGCTCGAGCAGTTCAGTTATACTTAGGCGTGAGATCTGCAAGGTAAGCTTCGCTCCTCGGCGTGCGCGCGCGAAAGGTGACTGCCTTGTTGTCGGGGCACTCGTCGTCCAGCTTTTGAACCGAGCTTATCACTATGTTTGGCTAAAGTTGTATTTGTATTTGTTGTATTACTAGTGTTTGAATGTGTAATTGATAATACAATATACTATGTCCGTAATTTCTATAAGTGCCATCATTTACGTCCCGTAGTCCTGCTTGCCACAACCCATATCATAAATAAATAATTAACCGATTAACGGTCACTGCCACGTGGCTGATCGGTTTCATAGATAACAACACGTCCTACTCTCCCAATTCATTGATCCCCCAAGAAAAGTAGTCTAATTGAGCCCTGACATCTATTGATCAGTATCTGAATATTTGATTTTATTGATTAATAATTATCGGCGGCATTACAATTTGGTGGAAGCGAATACCAGAATTTTTGTTTACAAAAATAAAAAAACCCCGCGGTGACTATTTTTTTTCTTGAGAGCCAGTGTTTTGGGAGATACGTGATAACAGTGCTACACAGAAGAACTTGGGTGATTCTGAACATCATTTTTGCATTGCATGCTTGCTTGTATGAGCTTAGTCTCCAACCTGTTGACTTTGTGGAATTTATTGGAGCTACTAGTGATCCATTTTGGAGCACATGTATATCTCAAAGGAGGACCTTGCAGCCCTGGTACAGGAGTTGTCAACTCTCAGAGCTGAGGTAGCTCAGTTAAAAAAGGATTCTGTTAAATATGAAGCTAGTCAACAGTCAACAGCAGGTGGTGGAGGCCATAGTGAGGTTCATGTAGTTAAAAACCTAACGGTGGGTAACCTAATCAGGCCCTGGAGGGGGGAATCCTAAGATGTGGCAGTAGAGGATTTCCTCAACCAAGTTGATAAGGCCGCAGAGTTAGGTGGTTGGTCGCAGGCAGATCAAGTTAAGATTATTTGCCTCAAATTGGAGAGGGCTGCCGCCGCATTTTTGCGTAGCAGTCCATCTCTCCAGGCGCCAACGGTCAGTTACGCGGACTTTCGGCAGGGGTTGATTGATAGGTTTAGGTCGCATCAACCCGATCAATTCCACTATGCGCAATAGCAAACCACCAGTCAGCAAAAAGGCGAAATAGTTGAACCTTTTGCCGATCGTTGTAAGGAACTGAACCTAAAAACCATTCGGAAGGTGGGAGATCCCGTGGTTCAGGCCGTAATCAACGAGGAGGCTGAGCGTAGACTCATAGCGGCGTTTGTTAGTGGTCTCTACGGTAATGTGGGGGTCCAAGTCCGGTATCGGATGCCTTCCACGTTCAGTGAAGTACTCAATCACGCCATTACAGTCAGTACCATAGACCGCGAGAGCAAGTCAGGGGGGGACAGTGTTCGCAGTTAGGCCTATTGCAGCCGAGAGAACGTGTTACGGTTGTGGGAAGAAAGAGCACATAAAGCGCAACTGTTATAGCAATAGGAAGTCACCTGTTGTTCCTGAACAGCAAGCCGCGAGTGGCAGTAAGCCTCCGGTGAAAAGTTCAGGCAGCCCTACCTGTACTTACTGCAACAAGCAGGGGCACCTTGCAGCGAAGTGCTATTCTAGGAAGCGCAAGGCTAAGAATAAGAAATCCCCAAACGGGCAAAGTTCGACGCAAGCCCCGACGTCAAACAACAACTAACTAGGTCAATTGTTATACCTAGCGTAGCTACTCGTAACTCCAGACTATACAGAGAGTAAGGAAATTCTGTTGGAGGTGAGCATTGATGGAAACGTGCGGAAGCTGTTGGTGGATACAGGCGCTACGATTTCTATGCTTCAACCCGGAGATTGTAAAACTACGTTAGTAAGGAATAATCAATTAAAAGCTGCGGGCGGGACAGGGAATAATATACATCTGATAAAGCTACAGACTGTTGCGTTCTATCTCCTTAATGACCGTTATATTCATGAATTTCATGTAGCTAATCTCGATCTTCCGTATGACGGAATACTAGGCATCAAGTTTCTCATGTGAGAAAAAGTAATGCTTAATTTTGCATCACGTACACTTCAAATTGGTAGTAGCAAGATACCATTCACTCAGAGGGGAGCAAGTGTTGTGGGTTGTCCGCAGGGACATATCTGCACTACGTGTTCTGCTAGACTCATTACTGACAGGAGGGAAGTCGCGATCCCGCTTGTTCAGGAGTTGACAAGTGGCTTACAGGGAGTTGCAAACCCTGTCAGCCATAGCCAGTCCGGAACCCAGATGAGCGTGACGACGCTCCGGCAACATTGAGGGCCGGTAGGCAGGCACAGAAACACTGTTGAGTCTGAGAAAGCTACACAAACCAGTTGGAAGGTATATGCTCAGGAGTCTACTTGGCTACCTGCCAGAAGTGAAGTTAATAGTCTAAGGTAGATTGGATCGAGAGGGTACGGAGCTACCTAAGCAAGTCGTTGTTGAGCCTTATGATGTACAAGTACATGGTGTGCTGGTGGCCATGAGTAGCAGCCAACACACAAAACAATATTTTACCACTTAAAATCATGAATATTGGATCGGACGTTTTTCAATTAGAAAAGAATACGTTTATCATGACATAGCTGTAGTGAAGGCAGAGGCAACTACTTAAGTTGTCCAACTTTTTATTTTAGTAATTGCATGTGCACGTGTGCTTGTTACCACAGTTGTGAATCTGTTGTACTGCCTGGAATCCGACCTGTTGATTTAATTAGTAGTTTTGGGTCGAATTGTGACCACTTAGTGTCCACGTCATGACTGTGTCGCAGGAGGTGTTTGATCAGCTTGTGGCTGAGCTTACTGCTCTTACAGCAGAGGTAGTTCAGTTAAAGAAGACTGGGGTTAAGTTAAGTATGAACCCAGTCAACAATCTACTTCAACAGGTGGGATCCAGGGGGGGATTTACATAGTGAAAGACCTCACAGTGGGGAACTTGATCAAGCCTTGGAGAGGGGAGGCTTCTGACGTCGCGGTCGAAGACTTTCTCTCTCAGGTCGATAAGGCCGCCGATTTGGGGTGTTGGACCGAAGCTGATAGGGTCAAAATTATCGGTTTAAAATTAGAGGGAGCTGCAGCAGCATTCATGAGCAGTAGCCAGTCTCTCCAATCCCCAACCATAACTTACGTGGACTTTCGGCAATGCTTGATTGAACGTTTTAGGTCTCGTCAACCGGATCAATTCTACTACACGCAATTGCAAACCGCCAGCCAGGCAAAAGGCGAGTCTGTAGAAGCCTTTGCCGACCGTTGTAAAAAGTTGAACTTGGAAACGATTCGGGAAGTAGGGGATCCGGTAGCCCAAGCCATCATCAACGAGGAGGCTGAGCGGAGACTACTGGTGGCATTCACAAGTGGGCTGCAGGGTAATGTGGGGACCCAGGTTAGGTATCGCATGCCTGCCACGTTTGCCGAGGCGCTAACTATTGCAGTAACGGTCAGCGCGATCGACCGTGAAAATACAAGAGCCGGGGGAACAGTTAACGCATTGCAGGCAGCAAGTAGGACGTGCTATGGCTGTGGTAAGCCAGGTCATATTAAACGTTAACAAGTCGTACCAAGTCTGAGCGCCAGAGAGCGGCTGGTGATGCGCCTAGCGAGGAGGACTCAGGGCCTCCGACTTGTGCTCATTGTAAGGAAGTGGAACATCGCGCATCGCGGTGTTACGCTAAGAAGAGAATAAGTGGCAAGAAGACCAAGGGTTTCCCAAACGCGACAAGTTCGACGCAAGCCCCGACGTCGAGCGGGAACTAGTTAAGTCGATAGTGATCCCTAGTGTAGCAACTCAGGATGGTGAGGTTCGTGGAATCCTTTTGGTTGTAAGCAAAGATGGACCAGACAGGGAATTGTTAGTAGACACAGGTGCTACAGTTTCTATGCTGCAGCCTGGAGTAAGTAAGGCTACACTTAGGGCTAATCGTACGACGGCTAGGGACGTAACAGGCACCGAGTTACAGCTGTAAGGGCTGCAATTTGTTACGTTTGATCTCTTAGGTGAGCGTTGTAGTTACCAGTTTCATGTAGCCGATCTAGATTTACCGTACGATGGGATATTGGATATTGATTTTCTTGCGCGAAAACAGGTATTACTTGATTTCGCAGCGCAAAAACTTACGATTGGTAGTAGCGAGGTACCATTTACTGGGATGTCCGCAGGCGCAGCAGGTTGTCAACATGGACATATCTGCATATCATGTTCTATAAGATCCGTTACTGAGAGGGAGTGAGTCATGACCCCGACCGTTCAAGGATCGCACCGGGGACGGCAGGGACCTATAACCCCTGGCCAGTCGGCCTCGTCCGAAGGCCATGCGCATATGGCCACGCGCATGGGGCGGACAGGACAGGGAGAAGAGCATGAGTGCGCTAGTAAGTCTGTCAACGCTACAGTTACCAATTGGAAGGTGTATGCGCGCGAGTCAGGTTGGCTGCCTGCGCGTAGTGAAGTCATTGTCTACGGTAAACTCGGTTGGAAGGGTGCACGTTTACCTGTCGAGGTTGTGATCGAACCTCACAATGAGCAAATTCACGGTGTGTTAGTGGCCCGAGTAGCGGCTTTCACGCGTGACAACTTGGTGACGCTTAAAGTCATGAACATTGGCTCTGATTTTATTCTCTTACAGAAGAATACATTGTTAGGAGATGCGGAGAGTGTGTCTCCACAGATGACTGGTATCCAGGAAGAAGTGCGCGTAGTGCTCCCCAGGGAGAGGAAAAAGGTGTCAGCACGCGCATCGCACTTTCAGTTTTATTATTATAGTTCAGTATTATGGTCTTCAACCTCATGAATTCATAGATGAGGGCTAATTTTATAATTTTGGTAGGTTAAGCATTAGGTTTAAGGTACGTTTGGACACCCTTGGTAATTTCAGAGGGATAATTCGCCCTGCAAGTTGTGACGTTAATGTCGGGTAGGCACCGGCCCTTGTTTTGGTCTGTGTTTCTCGGGTGATGGGAGTTTATTAGTTGTGTTCGAACTTTGGCAGGATGGTTGGGAGGTTTTGTGAACGCTACTACAAGAAGTTTGTTACAATCTTTTTAGCAAATTTTGTTTAATCAGGTGTGGTTTTGGCAAGGAGTATTTGAAATTACTTTGTGTTTTTGGCAACAATGGCCGTTTAAAATGCCCTGGTTTCGTTAAAAGTAGGGTGTGTAGCAAGTGACAGGAGGGTGTCAGTTGGCGATGCAAGACTACCGTATGGAGGGCCGCTTGTAGGTGGTGGGCGCTCTCATTGTGTGCAGGTAACTGCCGTTGGTCTGTTTGTGTTGCAGTTACATTTCGGGACGCCTGCGCGTGTCAACTGTCAGTGTCAGGAGACCCTGCTGTGGGACTTGCTTATCGGTAGCCGGGCTCCAAGCGAAGAATTGTTCGTTCCTGGATGCCCACATGTTGTCAAGAGGAACCATGATTTTTCTTTCTCCAACTCACTATTGTCAATTTTTTCCTTGCTTAAAACAAAATGTATTTCAGATTTGATGGTTTTGATTATTGTTTTCGTTTTGAGTTTATACATTATTGTTTGTTATTAATGAAACCTTGTTGCGGAGCATGACATCTAGGCACATTCTATTGTTTTGTTCTCACTTTTGTTAGGTACCTGGACGAATGCTTTACAGGTCATGTTTCCAGTAGAGAGCCTATATAAGGCTCTCTAGTTTCCAGTAGCTTCACTTGAGTGCGTATTTGTGGCGGAGGTGTGAGGAACGTTGACTATGGTATTTTTGGTTAGCTAGGACCCTCCGGCTGGTAACATGCTGCGTTTGACTGTCGCGTGTCAACCTACCATAAACCACAGTCAAAATTAGAGACTATTTTATCCGAGGCGGGAGGATGTGATGAAAAGGGGAGGACTTGTCCATCTTTTACTTTTTATTTGAATTCGTGGTTTATGAACGCTCTAAGTGAGTCATCCTACATGTGTGCAACATCTTCAATTGCCACAGCGTGATTGTCAGCGTTTTCGACATTATTTCAATCTTGACACTGCTAAGTCAGCTGAAGCCACAGCGAGGCGAGTTTTGCGCCACCCGACGGACGGGGAGTCTCACCGAAGGAGCCGAGCAAGATGGTTGTCCGGTAGGTGCGTGAGCCAGGGAGGCCGTGGCTGCCGTGGACGGCTGACCCCGCGAGGGAAGATGTGGTGGAACGAGGGAAGCATGTCCTAGCGGCCTGGGTGAAGATTGAGGGTGCGTGGGAGTCGAGCGGAAGAGAACGATATGGACGTGGCAAGAGGACGGACGGATCTGAGGACAAGACACGAACACGAAAAGCGATTGGAGGACAAACGGGTGGACGGTTGCCAGCTGGAAATACGGTAATGAGGTATATAGCACTGGCCCTCGTTAGAAAAGGTGGAATGTGCCCATCAGGCTAATTATGACCATAGTCATGTTTGCCACGCTAAAGCCAAGTACAGAATAAGTGTATTACAAATATGGTTCCTCAAAATTCGAACTAAGGGTCTTGTGATTCAACATAACCGGGATTCCCTGTTCTCCTCAGTCTTGCCAAAGATCCCGCAAGAGCGAGTTTTCGTATGTCGAGAGAGTGTTACGTCCCCAGTAAAACCTTGTGACAGCCAACCAGAACATGGGTTCGACTCCCGTACCAGGGTGGTAGGGACAAGGGTGGGTCGGCGCGTAATCTCGCTACATGACAGACGGACAGACGGTCAGGCGGACTAGGATAGGTTTGTACCTTATGCCATGATGGCCAATCGCTCTACGCGGAATAATGAAACGAACTTCTCCCCACATTTTCTACTATATGGTCGCAAAGGACTAAGATAGGTTTGTACCTTATGCCATGATGGCCTATCGTTCTATGCGTAATGATGTAACAACTTCTCAACACATTTTCTACTAAACAGTCGCGAGATGAATTTACCACCGTCTGATAAACTGGAGCCAAAGTAAGTAGGGCGCGAGTCGGCGCAGCAACAACAGTAACGTTTGGATGATCGGCTCAACGACGCGTACGAATTATTAAGGCAGAATAATAAGAGAGCGCGCGAGTCTCAAAAGAAGTACTATGACCGCAAGGCGCAACCTCAATCGTATAGCATAGGAGAGTGTGTATCTCCATGACACCGAAGGGGATAGATAGGAAATTATCTTTTCGATGGAAAGGGCCGTATCTGGTGTTGCAAAAGGTTAGCGACGAGAACTACAAACTGAAGCTGAGCAACTAAAAGAGGCCGTAGTCCATGCAAAACGGATAAAGCCTTGTAGGATGAGGGTTGAGCCTGAGCAGTCTACTGGCAAGCCTGAAGTACCTGGGGCAGCACAAGAGAGCTGTGTTACCGATGAGCCACCTGCGGAGGCTGCAAGGCCCCGAGCTGGGCCTCGGAACGGGAATTCCAGAGGTGCAGACGCAAGTGGTAGATGTAGACACGGTGGTCAAGAAAAAGAAGCCAAGGGTTCGACCTCGTAAGCGAGTGAAACCTGTTCCTGAACCCTCAGTTCAGGAGGAAGATTTGGTTTCAGGACCGTCGAACAGGCAAGTCGTACCTGGCCTGCGATGGCCGGTTTTGAGTCAGCAGCTAACGTCAGTTGAAGACGAGTCGTTTGACGAAGTTGAATCTCTTGGTGTGGGTTCGAGCGGCAGCAGGCCGACGATCAGCGAGGCGTCGTCCATAGAGAGCGGACTGCTGCACAACAATGTCACGGTTTGCACCAGGGAACCTGAGGGAGTAAGCACTGATGAAGAGCAGCATGTGCCAGAGGAAAGCACGGCTGGCAATGAGTTATTGTCACAAGGAAGTAGTGCAGGTAGCTCAGAGAGCTCAAAGGGGTTGGAAGTAGACAGTAGTATTTCCGAAAGCGAGCTCAAACCAGACCGCGTTCAGCTACGAGTTAGCCCTGAATTGCGAGAGCCTGTTGGTGGCAGTACGATTTCTACGTCTGGTTCTGAGAATGAACGTCCCGGCGCAGTAGGTGAGGATGAAGTCTTTCAGGACGCTGCTGATGCGAGTCCAGCTGCCACACCGCCGCTGCCCATACCAGGAAGTTCAGTAGGACAACCTACACCGTATATGTTGGGCCCTCGAGTAAACAGCCGTCCAACCATGTACAAGTATTAACGTGCAGATGAGTAAAGGTTAACTTAAGGGTGGAGGGGCATATGAAAGCGGGTAGTATATTGATGGGTGGTAACTCGGACTAGTCAACGTGATTACAACAAAACATAAGAAGTGACGTGATGAGCGGTGTGAGGAGTAGCGCGTTCAATATGACCGTGATGTGTTGCAGGCAGTCTGCGCGGTGTTCGTGGTGTTAGCGGTGTGTGAAGTCCAGAAGATCAACCATGGACTAGTGTTCCTCAAGCAAGGTTATATTCTTATGACCGGCGACTTCTGGACCATTGACCTCGACATTGACATGGGCGTTCGCTTGGAGCTAACTTAGTCTCTACGAGCGACAGTGGAATGGATTCTGGAGTGTGTGAAGCGTTCTGTGGCGGAACACGTGGACTATCCCGTGGAACTGGCAGTTGCGCTGCACGCAGTAGCCAACGCTTGTGAGCCGCGCACGTTGGGAGAAGGAGTCGCACTGAACCTGGCAGCTCGCGGAATGGACCGAGCAATGTTCGCGGAGGAGTTCGCACGGTCAGTTACATCAGAACTAATGCGTGTGGAAGTGGAATTGCGTCAGGTTGAGGTTGAGCTGCGTGCGTTTGATCAGCTATTGCCGAAAAACCGCAATAAACAGGCGCTGGTGGATGCCGGTGGCAAAGTTTTTAGATATCTTTTTGATACTGCCATGATAGATGATGTTAAGGAAACCAACGCGAAGGTGGAGACTGTAATGCAAAAGCAAAATGGTATTATTCAGCTTGTACAGAATCAGCTAACGGTCATGAACAGGTTACCCACAATGCACTAGACATTAAGTGGATGGATCAGTTTCTGCAAGATACAGTGGTTGACTGGAAAGGTGCTTTCGAGTAATTGAACCATGACAACCAGGTAATTAAGTAGCGTGTTGTGTACATCAGTAGGCTAACGACTGTTGTTTTACGACTTGTTTTAGTATGAGCCAGTGTACAGAGAACAGCAATTGGCTAACGGTGCCACCTCAGCAGTGTTTAATATCAAGCACCGCTGATCGGGCTAAACAAATTGTAACTATCGGAATCGAACCCGGGACTGTCGTTATTGTATAACAATTACGTCATGTCCACGAGTAGGGAGGAGACAGGGGAGGTAGTGACTTGACTACCGGCATGTGTAGCATCTCTTTTGCCAACTGGCTCTCTCTCGCTGGTGTCTTCAAGCTTCCGATAATGTGAACTGTAACCCGCTTTAGAGATGTTCAACGTTCGGCATGTTATCGGGTCTGGCTGTATTAATAGAACTGTGCATTTAAAATATAGCATTCATTCGGTGAAATAAGGTTAGTCTTTCTGAACTCCTCACCTACCGCTGCCTCCCACTCGGTCTCTCTCTGAGACAAATAGTCTGTCAGCCAGAGCTCTCGAGTGTTTTCGATAACTTCCGGGGCACTACAAAAATAATGCTGTGCAGACAATTTAAAAAAAAAAAGGTGACGAAAAGAGTGAGAGGGGGGGGGCGGCAGCACTGTCCAACACCATGGATACTAGTTGTGGGAAAATCATTCACGCTCAAAAAAGCTGCCAGGACGTACGCCGTTCGCTTCATCTCCACGAAGATAAACGTCCGTCTCGATTTTTGTTTTCTTTTACTTTTCCCCCTTCTCCACCGAGCTGGAGGATGAGGACTGCAATCTTGTTCTGGACCGCAAATTGTATCTGTGTGCGAGTGCTTCCGTAGTCACGAGCGGCGTGGATTGCGCGAGTGTCGTGTTTCCAGTACCATTATTTTCAGACTGGAATACCTCGTCGTCCATATCAGCTTGTTCTGTCTGAGAAGTCTCGTGCTTGGAATTTTATGTGATTGGCATGGATAAAAGTTTCCTTGTTTTTGTCAAGCTGTAACTTATAAGTTTCGTTATCAATTTCTTCCAAAGTTTCGTTTGGTCCAGTCCACGGGCTAGCAGGTTTCTTACTCAGTCCAGGTTTCATTGCTGCGTTATGCAAATAGACGTATTCACCCACATTGTATGATTGTTGTTTTGGCTTTTGGTCGTAATATCGTTTTTGTGAATCACGAACCTTGCGATTACTTTGTGTGACTAATTCATAAGCTTCGTTAAGTTTGTCGGCAAGTTGTTGTTGTTGTTCCGATTCATCCCCTTTTAGGTTTGGTTTCTAGGTTGTCATTGAACGGTAGGCTCATCTCTCGGCCATGCAACAAGTAATATTGTCAAGAATCAATAGAATCTTTATGATTCTTGGCTTCTACCAATTATCTTTCATCGGACACACGCACACATGTTGCGCGGTTACATCATCGCCCGGGCGTCGAACACTTCCATAGACCGTCGACGCGGCATCAAGTCGCACGCTCTCATATTCACAAAGGCAGAACGGGGATTTGTTTCTCACCTAAAGACACATAGTGGGTGCCCGATTACTCCATCACCACTCGATAGATTGTCAACGCGGCAACGCCTCACACACACCTCGAGTTAACCTCGCACCAGGGCTCGGAAGGCCGAATTAGCAAAAATCCTGCTGATAATTACAAATCCCGGAGCGGTAAGGATCACGACGAAGTGGGAGAAGACCGGACCGCTAATTGGAGGATGATGACGTTATAAACCACCATTGGTCAAGACTGGTCACGTACCAGGTAGTAACAAGGGAAGGAGGGGAACTCGTTGGGACGTGAGGGAGGTGAATTAAATAGGCGCTGGGAGACGAACTCGGGAGAGACGCTGATCGACACGCAAGAAGTACAAGTGGCAAGACCCAAGACTCAAGAAGAAGGAAAGAGGCCCGTCGACTCTCGAACCAAGGACCTCCAGGGACTGGAACTGCGAGTGGGCTGTTACTGACCCGAGAGAAGTTAAGGGATGATTGCCATCGTTTGGTTTAGGCCGTTGGCACTTCAGGTGGTATGTCGTATTTAAGACCAGATTCGCAAAGTCAAGACTACACACGTAGTGGTTAGACATGTTTTAACTTCAATAAATGTGGTTCCTCATTTTTATAATTACATCTATTTGTTTTATCTAATCTCCTTTACCCATATGTGTTTCCCACGAGAATCCAATTATCCCGTGTCATAACAATCATGTTTTAGCGCCTTGATTACCCGTCCCGGTGTAGCCGAAGTTTGTACCTGAATTGCATGAATGATTGTCACTACGCCCCCAACCCTAATTTCTTTGATCACTTGGCCATGTATTTTTGGCAACAATTATTAATCATTGAACTTTGATGACAATCTCATTCAACTCATAATTTTGGCTACATGACATATTTGGTGGAGGCTGCCGGAACCAATTCGTTTGATGACAAATTGGTTTTATGACAAATTGTTCTTTTGACAATTTGTTTTCTGATAATTTAATCGAGGCGTTAGTTTTGTTCATGACACGGTAGGATTTTGATACCCTCGTTTCTTTTTGAAATACTTCAAAATTATTTGTATTATTATTATTTCGTTTTGATTTCATTTATCCACCTACTGTGTTTTGGCTTTCATGAACCTACTTCTAAATGACAGTTATTTCAGTATAGCTTTGTGACGCTGTTATCTCCAGCCGCAGATGTCTCGCGTTACTGTTTATGTTATCTCCCCGGCCGAGCGGCCATCATACATTCATTAGCTGTATGTGCGGGACACTCAAGCTTTCTACTCGCATCTCTGATGTCTGGTTGGTTTCATAGCTTCATGCTACGTCGAGTTGGCTGTTATAGGACCCATTTCATGTGTGACATTCCATCTAGTAGAGCACTGCGTGTTTTGTTGCGCAATTTACGTCAACCTCATCCCGGCAATAACCTATCTGAAGCCGAGCGTTTGTTAGAGTGGTGCCAAAGTCGTCAATTAGAAGAAGCCGCTGCTGAAGGTATCGATTTCGATATTCCCGATCCATCACACTCAGTGGTGAACAATTTTCTTGAACCTAATACAGTCTAACTTTCTGAACTGGAGAATCTCATGGCGAACATGTCGGTGGGTCTTAGCGTCTTCCGCCCGGCCACAGACCGAGGGGTGGATTACCCGCTTCGAACAAGCAGCAGGCGCCAATGGCTGGTCGGAGGAAAGAAAGGTTTTGGGTTTTCCTTGTTTTTTAGAAGGTCCACAATTAGATTGGTTCGACACGCTCGAACGACGGAGACTAGCAGACCTCACCGGCGAACCACCAGCTCCGAAACCACTTGTGAGGGGTCCTTTAAAATACCTTTTTATTAAAACCTGGGGTGCTTCCAAGGGGACACGCCATCACTGGACCGAATTGCTCGCTAATCGCAAACAGCAGCCTGGAGAAAACATAAAAACATACGTGTTCGCCAAGGCCGCCTTATGCGACAAAATAGATATTTCCCATGTCCAACGAAGATAGGGTTTAATGGGTCATTAGTGGCCTACGACCCGACATGTACGAGTGTGTCATTGGACATTCCTTCGGGGACCTAGACACACTCTTGTCGCGCTTATCGGAGATTGAGGCTTGTCGAAACAAAGCAACTCAACTTGTACCTACTCCTTGGATGGGCTAAAGTGAATTTGTCGGAAAGTGGGCGTGTGTCATTGCATTCTCGTGCAATTTTCGATAACGTGTCGGCAGTTCTGGATGAACGTTGGATGGATCGTACACCACATCTTAACATCTCTGTACCAGAGGATTAAGGGGTATTGGCTCCTGGCTTTAATGCCTCCCTTTACTGGGGTAAGTTTGATTCCATGGTCTTACACGGGTCTGCGGTAGATATTTTGACTTGCGTGCTGTGTGTGGTGGTGGCGGTAATGGTGTTTTGGAATCCTCATCTGTTGGGGTTGTGTGCAGTCCGGCCAGCCCACTTTCTTCAGATTGGCGATTTTAAATTGGAATCTTTTGATATTATTTCTATCGTTTTCGGAGTCACTTTGTGTGTTGGTTTGATTCTGTGTTGTGTTCGGATATGTGTTTGTTGGCGCAATAGGCGGTCGCGGGCAAAACATGTCGCTTCCCCAACACCAGCGCTGGAACGGGGAGAATTGGGGGAATCTGTTATTGACTCAGCTGATGCGTTAAGTTTAGAATTTGTGTTTACACCAGAGGCACAACCGGAACCTAGTCGTGTGGTGGATGGCAATCGTCAGTCTTTTCGTCATTTTTGGCGTGTGCATGCTTGACATAGTTTGTGTAGGTTGTTTTTTGATACCGAATGTCGGTGTGTTGGGTTGTTTTGGTGTAATATCGACGAGGTATGAAGTTGATTTACTTTGATGTTGATGTTGAGGTTAATGGGGTTAAAATGTTTTCAGTTTAGATATTGTTTTTTTTTTATATATACTTTTGGAATTCTGTGAAGTTATGATTACGTCGGAAACACATGGTTTTAGTTATAAAGAAATTTGTTATTATTCATTTTGTTGGTAGATGCAATTTCGCGTTCATTTTGTTTTCTTTTGGTTCTGAATGACCTATCTGTGAGTTAAAATTTACTTGATTAGATTATTTGTATTGATTAACATTAACGTCTTACGCACAATGAGGGCTCAATAATAAAAGCTATTTGTTCCTTAAATTTGACTGCTGTTTTTTTAAGTTGTTTGATTTCTTTGCATCTATAACCATGTGTCTCTTAGATGTCAGCTGTTATGTTACGCTATGTTAACGTTGGTTTTACCACGTGCGTGGCCTCGTAGTTCTTTCTGGCGTCAGCGGGATTCGCTGTATGTGAGTGTGTTAAAGTAACCTTGAATTGTGACTGGCGCAAAGTTTTTTTTTGTTACAGGCACAGTTCACCATATGCTGACTTGACGCAGTACATGCCTGCGGACGAGCCGCCAGCTGAGAATTGTCGGAGCGAGCTCAATTGTATATCACGAGGGTTACGTTTCTGTTGGATCAAGACTACTATGAAAACTTTATTTAAGAAACAAAAAAAAAAATGAATTTATTTTGATATTGGTTCGGACAAAGACTCACCAGGTAGGATACATTCTTTTATATTTTTGGTTTCTCACACAGGTCTTGGTGTTTATATTTTTCAGTTGTTTTCTTTGCTTTCACCAGTTTGGAAGTTTGTTAGCTATTTCAGGGGCATTTGTCGCCGTTAGGGTTTCTGCCCTTCAGGTGGAGCTTATATTGGAAGAGTAATTGTTTTCAGTTAGGATTTAAGCGGCCTGTACGAGTCTGAGGTAAGCTGTTGCATTGTGAGTGCGGGGTGTAGGGTATTGCGTTAAGGGTAGGTTAAAGGTAGGTACTGGTCCGGGACGATGATGAAACTACCTGAGACGGCAGAGATGGAAGACCAACACTGATGACCAAGAAGCTCTACGAAACGAACTTTAACGAGATCATACGAGGATACTTTAAGCATATTGGGATTATACAAGAAACTAGTCAACGCCATATACATGCCTGTTGGACCTACTGTATTGATGAGATGCCGAGGGATCCAGTGGAAATGGTGCCCAAGGGATGAAGAGACTCTATGAGATTGAGCGATAAGGTCATCGTTCATTGGGAGGCCGGGCATGTGAAGAAGAGGACCATTTCATGGTTGTTCTTCTGGATTCTCTATGGTATTTTATTAATAAGATAGCCAAACTAGTGGATGTGTGCAATCAATATCATTATGCATACACTACTTGGAATGCATGTATCAGGGGTTTCGACACGTATACTGGCCGGCAATGGAGATAGAAACCTGTAAAAACAGGAGGCATCGTAATGGGAGCCAGCCAAGGAAGTAGAAATAATAACCGGCTGGAGGTGTTTGGGTGATCTTGCTCAATAAGCACGTGTTGATTCTGAATTTGGAAACATGAGAAAATGGAAAAGTGGGAGAAAAATAAAAGGAGTAGTGGTCGACCGGCTCGGGGTCTTTATCGCTGGGAGTGTCAAGTGAAGTGGTTGGAAGAAGACGGCAATACGTGGAGAAGACTAAGGACAGCGGGTCGGGAATTGAACCAGGGACAGCAAACCGGGCGGATCGAACCAAGGATAGCGTGGATCGGAGGATTGACCCAATCACTGTGCCATGCCGCTGTTAAAGGGTAGGATGGAATGGCATTGATTTATAGATCGGGATAGTTAGCAGATCAAAGTTGACGACGCACTCTTGCTTACAATGGTACAGTTTACTTATGACCAATAGGGTAGTTTTTGTAAGTACAATACACGTAACTTTTGTTTATTTGAATTCTGTGTATTTCCTTGAGGAGAATTCTGCATGATCCATCCTTGCAATATACCGATCCTGGTCAAGACTAGGGAAAGACTTTGAGCCACAAAGACAACCATCAGCTACGCACCCCATGCAAGTCAAGGCAATTACATCTGCCCTGAGGCGCAGTCTGACCCTATTTCTTCGCAATATTACCAGTTTACAATGAGCCTGCTTATGAAGAACATATAACATTGAGCAGAAGAAACGTTTCACTATTTTTGACTTTAAACAAGAAATAGTTGATTAATGCATTGACGACGTTATGATTCTAAGACAAGCAAGTATGAAATTCAGGGGCAAATTTCTTGCCTCAACAGGTATTGATCCTTTCTGGGATGAAATCACCATTGCTGGAGCCTGTATGCAAGTTTACAAGAAATCTTTTTTGTGGCAAACGCAACTCCTCTTCTTCCGCCTGGAGGCTACAGGATGGCTGATCACCAATCGTTGGTCGCGTGGTGCTAGTTGCGTTGGGTGGCGCACAGCCAGGGGCTTAACTTCGAAACTTCAGATAATGGTCGCCATGTAAAGCTCCTAGGGCGATTCAAAGTGGATGGATACCACGATGACGGCAACGGTAACAACACCGTGTATGAAATGCATGGCTCTCACTGGCATAGTTGCTCTACCTGTTTTCCTGAACAAGATAAGGTGATATGCCCGGACACACAGCATACGATAGGGAAGCGGCTGGAGGCGACTAGGACCAAGGTAACTCTTCTACGTGACGCCGGCTACAAGGTTATTGAGATGTGGGAGTGTTCGCTTAACAAACTTAAAGAATCAAACACGGATTTGAAGTATT
Organism: Isoperla grammatica; assembly: GCA_945910005.1. Lineage (NCBI taxonomy): Eukaryota > Metazoa > Arthropoda > Insecta > Plecoptera > Perlodidae > Isoperla > Isoperla grammatica. Next base: position 99,624,607 of record OX246737.1, read on the forward strand.
CCCCTCTCAACATTCACGTCGACATGAAATGCTGCTTCAACCGCAGCATGCATTCTTTGGTGGACGCACCAATTGCACTACAATGTATTACAAGGTGAAAAAAGGTGAACAAATTCACTATTTCGACATTTGTAGTTTGTACCTCTTCATAAACCGCTAACCTCTGGGGCACCCAACAATTTGCGTAGGCAAACAGTGCAAGGACTTTGTGAATGGCAATCATAATAGCCTAGATCATGTTGAGGGACTAATTAAATGTAGTATTTTACCCCCCAAACGATTTGTACCACCCTGTACTGCCTACTTGTGTTGATGGTAAGCTGCTCTTTGATTTGTGCAGGTGATGTGCAGCAGAAGGACTACAGGTAGACTGTGTTCATCATGACGATGACCGTGTACTGACAAGCACACAGCTGCCAAAGTAAAGAAAGCTGTTCAACTTGGCTACAAAGTGACGGAAATTTTCGAAATTTGGCAATATAGGACCACGTTTTACAATAAGATAACAAAGCAAGGTGGCTTATTTGGCAACTATGTAAATACATTTCTTAAAATGAATGTTGAGGCAAGCGGCTCGCCTTCCTGGTGTACGTCCAACGAAGATAAAACTTACTACGTGGCCATGTTTGAAGATCGTGAAGGAATAGAATTAGACCCTGTCAAAAGCTTGCCCTGTCCAATTGTCCAAGCTTATGCTTAATTCTTTGTGTGGAACATTTGGTCAGAGAATAGATCTTACAAATCATAAAATAGTTGAAACATATGCTGATTTGGTAGAAATACTTGGGAATCTACGGAACGACGTCATAAGTTGCGAACCTGTCTCGGAATCAAAAATGCAAATTTCGTGGATAGAGAACGTGAACGATGTGACTCCATCACCATCCACAAATGTAGTGATCGAACCTAATATTACAGCTTTTGCCAGACTAACGCCCTACTCTTACCTTGAAATACTCGGCGAACGCATACTCTATTACGATACAGACAGTATCATTTTCGAACATCGTCCTTGCGATACCAACCCTCCTGTGGGTGATTTCCTAGATGATATTGTGGGGTAAAAATTGGTTCTTGTTCATTATTTCATTTTTACTTAGTTTATTGAATCGCGTGATTTATGGATACTTAACGGTGACATGATGTGTTTCTTAACAGTTTTCGTCGCCGTAAAGTATACGCTGTGCTCGGCTATTTCGTCAGTCCGAACCGAGTAGTTTGATTGGCAATTTATGACTTGGTTCAGCCAGCATAGGGCAGAGAGGAGGTCGACTGGGGTATAACGTAGGAAAGTCTAGGTGCGAGGAAACACGGGTGGAATTCGGGTCATTGGACGGGAGACCAGGACAGACAGAGGACCAACACTAAGGTGGAACGGAAGAAGATCCAACCGACAGAAAGGAGGGCCGAATCAAGACGACAGAAAGCCCAGCCAAGGAGACGTCACGTGCGCGACTAAGGCAGAGAGAGAGGGATTGGACACCGGGAAACCAAGGTAGAGGCACTACGGCTGTACTCCTAAATTGAGCGTATCAGGGTAACCCGTAGACGGACTTGTCACAACTCAGCCACGTAGGATAAATGTGTAAATTAATAAAATGCGGTTCCTCTATTGTTTGAACCAAAGTCTAATCATACCAAGTCCTAAACTTTTTGAATTGGTATGTCCCGATCCCATTGAACTGAGAACCACCCTTAAAGCTACGCCCCAGTAAATCTACCGGACCGTCGACTTTGGAGTCCGTGGGTTTGAGGCTGAACTGGCAGAGTTGGGCTGGTGTCACGGTAGGTTGTCGCTATCTAACATATGGTGAAGGGCGAAGGCGCTGATTCAAAGCTGAGATTTGTGATTCATTTGGGCTACCAAGGTCAAGCAGTTTTAGGTTTTTTCTAGTTTTGCGTGTTGCATGGGTTTGTTCAAGTTTGAAGTTTTGCCTTTCGGGATATCGACTGCTCCAGCTTTGTTTCAGGCTGCGATGGACAAGGTTCTAGCATGGTTGAAGTGGTCGGCGTGTGTATGTTATCTTGATGACGTCTTGTGCATGGGGAGGGATTTTAATGAACATCTGGCGCGATTGGAGTTGGTGTTACAGCGGTTTCGTGCGGCCCATCTCACTCTTGATCCTGAGAAGTGTTCGTTTGGATATGATAGGGTTAGGATGTTGGGACATGTTGCTAGTGCGGAGGGGGTTGCTCCCATTCCAGAGACGGTGCAGGTGGGGCTGGACTTTCCGGTTCCACGGAAGCTCAAGCAGGTGCGGTCGTTCGTTGGGCTGACATCGTTCTATCGTAAGTTCATCGAGAATTTCAGAAGGATTTGTGCACCCCTGACTGACTTGACGAAGAAGCAAGTTAAGTTCATTTGGGGTCCAGAGCAAGAGAGAGCTTTCCGTACGTTGCAGGACAAACTTCTTTCAGCCCCTGTTTTGAGGCATATCTCCGATTCTGCGCCTACGCAGTGGCGTACTGATGCTTCGAAGGAGGAGTTGGGGGCAGTGATTTTACAACAATTTGACTCCGAGTGGCATCCTATTAGTTATGCATCGAGAAGATTAACAAACGCAGAAGCTAATTATGGGGTGACTGAGCTGGAATGCTTGGCTATCGTTTGGGCAGTTAAGTATTTCCGTAATTTTTGGTGGGGGCGGCCATTTCAGGTCGTTACCGATCACTGCGCGTTGTGTTTCTTACGGAAGAACTGCGAACGTGGTGGTCGGTTGGCGCGGTGGAGTATCTATTTGCTGGATCATCAGATTGAAATTATCTATAAATCAGGGAAAAAAACATCTGGATGCGGATTGTATGAGTCGCTTATTACCGGAGGGTGGTTCTGGGCCGGAGGATGTGGAAGGCGATATGGAGATAATGACGTTGCCAGTAGCTGTAGAGGATATCGCCCAGTCACAGAGGGGGGATACTGCTTTGGCAGAGCTGATGGAAGCTTTGACTGATCCTGAGGGTGCTACTTCGAAAGTTCGTCGGCAAACGAGGAGTTATGTTTTGGAGATTGGGGTGTTTTACAGGAAAAAATTTTCTGTTCCCGGCCCTAGTAAGTTGTTGGTTATCCCTGAAAATCTAAAGGTTCAAGTTTTGTATGATGCTCATGATAGTCCAGCGGGTGGTTCGCATTTGGGATACATCAAGACGTTTGGTAAGCTGCGTCAGCGGTTTTATTGGGTTGGAATGGCGAAGGAGGTGGACGCTTATGTGAAAAGCTGTGGGGATTGTCAAGCTAGGAAAATGCCCAATTTGTTGCCCGCAGGGTTTACTACAGCCTATACCGGTGGGGGAACCATTTGATATGATCGGTATCGATCTCTTGGGTCCTCTTAAGCGTAGTATTGGCGGTCATCGCTTCATTGTAACGGCCACCGACTATGCTACGAAGTGGGCTATAGCTCGTCCTATTCCGTCTGGGGGTGCGACAGATGTGGCTATATTCCTTGTTGATCATGTGATTTGCGTGCATTCTTGTCCCCGAATGATTTTGAGCGACCGGGGGGCTGTGTTTCGCGGGGCTCTCGTGTCGGAGATTTTGAGGGGCTTTGGTGTTCGTTCCCTTTACACCACCGCCTATAAGCCTAGCACTAACGGCCTCTGTGAACGGTTTAACGGCACGCTCGCTACCATGTTGTCTTTCTTTGTTGACTCTAAGCATGACAATTGGTGTGAGTATGTGTCGTTGTGTACATTCTCTTACAATGTGTCAATACAAGCTACGACCAAGTACACGCCGTTTTATTTGGTATATGGGCGTGAGCCTACGTTGCCGTTGGATGCTGGGTTGCAGCCGGATTTGCAGATGGGGGTTGACAGCGCTGAGAGGGTAGAGGCTCTACGAGAAGCGAGGCGACTAGTGTTGGATGTTATTCAGGCTGAACAAGCTGTTCAGAAGAATAGATATGACAAAGGGCGTCGTCATGTGTCGTATGACGTGGGACAGTATGTGAAAGTGTTCTTTCCCTTACGGAAGGTGGGCCAAGTCGAAAAGTTTATGCATCGTTGGTTAGGTCCTTTCAAAATTGTTTCAAAATTATCTAATTTGAATTATGTAGTTAAATTAAAACTAAATAATAAATGGGTTGATGACACTGTCCGCGTTTCGCGATTGAAGCCCTGGTACGATCCCGACGAATGGCGGTTGCCCTGGCCTGCTTAATGGAATGGTGTTGTGTTGTATGTGCTCTATATGGCGGCTTTGTATGTGCCTCTGGTCTTGTTTTTTTTACTGTGTAGCTGCAATCATGGTTGTTCGTGTTGCATCTCGTCTTTGTAGGTGCTGCTCTCGACTGTGTCGGACCTTAGCGGCCCTTGGGGGGCTTGTTTGTGTGTGGGAGCAATCGTTTGACTTTGACGGGGCAGGGGATTGAACCCGGGACTGTGAGATTGAAAAGAGTTGGCTATATGGATGGTGTGAATGCTTTTGTATCCATGTCACACGCGTTGGCCTGGTATGCGGGTGATCGCCGCTATCTGTGCTGATGAGTGGCTTGTGTCAGCATTTCCGCTCGCGTTGGTGAGCTTCTTGCTCGCTATAAGTCCTCTTCCTTTATATCATTGTGGCTGGTTTATTACTTTGTCAGCGCAGCAGGTTTGTCTTCGCTCGTCGGTAGTCGAGGTGCAACGAGGATAATCGTGGTGTGCAGTTGCGCGTTAGTGTGATTGTTTAGTATGATTGTTTAGTGTTCTTGTTAAGTGTGATTGTTTAGTGTGATTGTTTAGTATGGTTGTTTAGTATGATTGTTTTTTGTGATTGTTTAGTATGATTGTTTAGTATGATTATTTCGTGTGATTGTTTAGTCCGATTGTTTAGTATGATTGTTTAGTGTGATTATTTCGTGTGATTGTTTAGTATGATTGTTTAGTGTGATTGTTTAGTATGGTTGTTTTGTATGATTGTTTAGTATGATTGTTTAGTATGATTGTTTAGTATGATTGTTTAGTGTGATTGTTTAGTGTGCTTGTTTAGTGTGATTGTTTAGTATGATTGTTTTGTATGATTGTTTGGTATGATTGTTTCGATTGTTGGGTGATGTGTAGGTATTGGATGCGTGTCTGTGACGGGACTAAGCACAGGCGATGGACAGTCCCGTCCGGTGGAATGACTCAATGGACGATGGACAGTCCAATGAGGGTGTCATGGAACGTGACACCACGGGCGATGGACAGTCCGTGTGTCTAGTCACGTCCATTGACTATGGTGCGGACGATGGACAGTCCGGTGATGCGTGTCTGTGACGGGACTTAGCACGGGCGATGGACAGTCCGTGTGTGCAGTACCGGTGGCAAGGATGAATGGACGTTGGACAGTCCAAAGGGGGCGTGTCGTGAAGGTGGCTATGGATCTTATTAGTGATTGATTGCGTTACTTCACCGCTAGCGTGAGGTGCGTTGATTCTATTGTGTTGTCTTAGAGCGACAAGTCGGGGTGTTCGAGCAGTTGTCTGGTTGCTCGATGTATGCACGGGGGTGGTTTACTCTGGGGAGGGATGTTCGTGGAAGTGTTAGATTTAAGACTAGCTCATTATGGCGTGACTTTGTCACATTTTAGGTTTATTTGTCTTCTCTCTTCTCTTTTCTGTATACCGGTTTTCATGGTTGAGGGGGGGGGGGGGGGAGATAATTACTTTTATTTAATTACTTTTAGGTCTTCTTAGGTTTAGGGATTGATGGAAATTCCCGGTGTTTCTCTTTGCTTTGTGCGCACTTGGCATTGGGTGATAGCTTTATGTGCATTGAGTGTACTGGACTCTTGCGTGCGTGAGTGTACCGAGAGTCTGTGCTCGGATTGTTATGTGTCGGCAAGTTTTTTCTTTCCGCTTGCTGACTGACGCCTGGCCCCAGCTCGTTCAGTGTGGTTCTAGCGTTCGTCCGGTCGTGACTTCAATATGGATTGTTTTATTCCAGGGGATTGGGAGACGTGGGTAGAGGCGTGGCGCCTCAACGCGTGGGTGGAGGGTTATCGGAGGCTGGACCACCCCATCCTGGCGAGGACGGGTCGTTTATTCTTATGGATTAAGCTAATGGCGGCCCTCCTCATGGTGGAAGGCCTGATCTCCACTCGCCTTCACGAGGGGGTCACTTGCCGCCCTCGGCGGAGGAATCGCGGTGGGCAATTACCGGTGTTGGGCCCGGCGGTACCGGGTCCGGTACGCAACTCATCCTGCTTGTGCACTTTTATACATACTATTCTGGTTAATAAATAAATGGGGGGTGGGGTCTTGTTTTTTCCTGTGCGGGAGGGGGGTAGGGGGGTTGTTTCAGGGGCTTGGTCTTGTTTTTATTTTTGTATTTTTCTCGTCGTTTTTTTTTTAAATCGGTCTTACTTTTCGATCTATGGGTTTTTAAGGTTCGTCATGAGTGTTTGGTGTGTTCTGTGTGGTTGTTTCCGACTGCTTCGCTTCCGATTGTTGTGATTTCTTCACTCAGGTTCAGGTGGCGGGCGGTCATGCTAAGCGGATGGATAACTTGCGGCCTGGCAGGGCTGGTGAGCTGGTGTCTCGTGGTGGCGGTTGGCGAACCGATGGAAGGTGAGTCGTCCACTTCCTCTTTGTTTGCCGCGGGGGTGACGGTCACCTCCGGTATCCACTGGTCATTGGTGGCGGACCCTGTTGTGTATGAAGGTTCGGTTCCTTTGGCTTATACAGGGGTGTGGCCGCTCTCTCCTTCGACTCCATTGGATGTCGAAGGGGTAGTGCGATCGGCCTGTCCTGGCGGGCTGGATACTGATGGTTGCGAAGTCCTTAAATGTTTAAGGAGGTGGAGCACGTTTTGGAGTTGCACTTGTTGGTTCTTCAGGCCAGCACGGGGGAAACGACCAGACAGGGGCAGGTTATCTTACAAGTGGTTGTATAGTGTTGTATAGTGAAAGTACCTTTATTTATTCACGTTGCACTGTTGTATAATATGTTGTATGAATATAGATGTAAAATAAACCTAGAAGGCTCTCCTTTACTTACTTTACTTTTTTTCTCTATTTTCACTTTACTTTCATTTCAGAAGGTATTATTATTTGTTTCATAATAAACTTGTTTTTATACTTTTTTAATTTACTTTTTATCATATGTCTTCTTGTAAAATAATATTTTTGTTCATTATCAACTTAATATTGTGTTCTGTATTATTGTATTACTGTAATGTAATAATTTATAATTATCTTATCTTTATTATTTCTTTCCTTCTCGTAGTGCTAAATCTCAAAGATGTATGTTAATATAATATCTTACAATGTAGAGGCTTCAATATTAAAATGATAATACCTCACATAAATTAAACCTGAACTGAATGATGGGATTAAGTTTACTATTTGATATGCTATATAAACCGGAAATATCCTCTAAATCGCAAACTTGAGTGGATCACATTCTTGAATATAATATAATGCAGTGTTAGGTTCCTTTCAGCAAAATCATCATTAAAATATGATACAATTGCAAAGTGCAGCAGTCATATAATGATGCTGATTGTTAAGAAATAAGCCGAGTAGCAGGCAATGGTGAGAAAAATATTTATTCATTAAACATTCATCATGTTGTGCGTGAGGTTGTTTGTCTTGTTGAGCATTCTGCTGTTGGGGATTGAGAGTGAGTACAAAAACTTCATTACTTTATGGTTTGGAGTATTACTTATACTAAGAGCTCCTTTTTTTAATGTTTTAATGTCAATCTAGTGTTTACAATTAACACATTTCGGTTGTATAAAATTTAAGAAAAAAAATTTACATCACTGTTATGTTATCACGTGGTAGACAATATTTGATTTATTAGTATATTGAAATTAATCCAGTTCGAATCATGAATACCTTCAAATGTACGCATAACATTTTTGCAACACTTCATAGTGTGTAAAATTATTAGGTTAAAACGTTTAAATAACGAAAACTTTGAAACAACATTATACGATTTAATTAAAATGCTTACGTTTTATATACTTTCCAACAAGGAAAAATGTAATTCATGTAAATATATGTTTTATTTCTTAAATTAAAGTAATTTTTTGTCCAAGGTTGATTTAATTATAGTATTTTCTGATTTAAAATTAATCACTACATGACCATTTTGTAGAACATAATTGCTTTATTTAGAATGTATTAACATGAGACGCTTTTACGAACATTCTGCTTACAAAAAACTTATTAATTTTTATATATGTATGTTTTTTTTTTTTTTTTTTTTTTAATATTACTCTAAAACATTCTAACAGTTAGAAAATATTTATTTGTGTTGTTAGACTAGAAGCATTCCTCACTTTCAATGTATAAGAATCAACCCTATTAGACTTGTTTTTTAATATATCTATACAATACTAACGAGAACTTAAAAGCTGCTATAGCAAACAGATCTATACTGATATTATAATTATTAGTTCTTGTACACAAGTGAGTAACACAACTCCTGCTACTTGAATAAATTCTGTTCTGTAAATATACTTAAGTAGTTATTACTTACGCTCATACACATTTTATTTTGAAAGATTAATATTTAATTATTATTCATTACTATATAAATAAAAATATAATCGTTTCAATTTATGTTTTTTAATCGTGTGTGTAGTTAACTTATAAAAAATACAGTTTTTATTTTCCATTTAACATAAAATGTTGAGAATCATATAAGTTATACTTTGAAACTTACTTATCTACAATATATATATATATATATATATATATATATATATATATATATATATATATATATATATATATATATTAAACATAAATTGCTCTTTAATAAGTTTACAGCCAAGTAAACTCATCTGATTAATTTCAGTAAATCCTTTAACTCTTAATTTAAGACTTGAGTCTTAGTTATAATGAGAGAGGATAAAATATACTTTACAAAGGACTGTCTTCTATTATTTAAATTAATTTAAAATTTAAAAAAAAACCTAAGTCTTATACCATGAATAAATCAATCGTTGATTTTTAGTGTATAAATGGTGATTTAATATTATATTTTACATTATGTATGGTATTTTTAACTGCGTAATGTATCTATTATATAAGATTTCATATTTTTAGTTTAAGTTTCAGAGTTAATCATAAGGAAATTGTTGAGTTATGTAACGGTTGGATATAATATCATATCTATTTTATTTTTTGTTTATTTGTTTATTTATTTGGTCCCCCGTGAGTTCCCGCATAATATTTTTATAAGGTAGGCTTATAAGCTAATATAACTATTGAAAAAAGTTATTCTAATGGAGTAAACATAAGTATTGATGGTATTTGAATCACTATGTAATGTATATATACAACGTTAAGATGAATAGAGCAAGCTAATTAAGTATTGCAGGTTTGATTGTTTCTTAAGGTATTTTATATATGTTAGATTTCAATAAATAGTTAATGTATTTTAACAAGTAATTCATAGACGGTGAACGAATGAAATCGTAATCTATTCATCAAAAAAACTTTTAACTTAATTATTTTCGAGGATGATTTTTATCTACGCTGAAATGTTGTATGATAAATGTTTAAAACAATTCAAGCAAATCATATCAAAATATATTTCTAAGGTTAACATAATATGATTACGGGTTAGAGATAATTCTATACGGTTAACGTTACGTTATTTATATTTCGTTAAGCTGCATCTACATCATACTTATAAATATAAATTATTTGTTTTGTTTTATGTTAAACTATAAAGCGAATATTTCTAACTCGATTCGTATTATATTATTTATATCAACATCATAAAATGTTACGAAAAGTTTTACGTAACGTCATGTTATAAATAGTAATATGTAAATAACTTATATTATATTCATCTAATAATATTAAATGTACTACATTTCAAGTATATATCTTTGTACTTTGTTACAGCACGAGCATGCATCGAGTGTACGTGGTGGGATGCCGGTCGACACCGTCCGCGACCGGTGACATTCCCACCACCCACCAGGCCCACAACAACAACAACAACAACAACGACAACCACCGCAACGAGTACTCCCACACCCGGCCTTGTACACCCACCTCTGAAGGTTAATGTTGTAAATCGTAATAATACTTTGGAGGTGGGTACGATATCCGTACAAGGTCGGGATACCTATATAAATATACACCCCCTCCGCAATTGCGGGTGGGGGTTCTTTAGGCCTAAATCTTTGTTTATGTTAATTTTCATATTTATAAAAATTGTTTTTTAAAAAATTATAAATTCTTTCAATAAAATTATTTAAATTAGCAAATCATGATGTTAGTGTCTTAAACCTTGAATCCTTAATAAGTTGAAAATATATCTAAAAGAGCTTAATAATAGCCTTATATATTTAAAATGTTTAAGGTATAACTAAATATTAATATGAATGATCGGTGATACACGTTTAGGATCAGCTCAGTTCACTGCACCTAGACAGGATGTCGCAGTTTTGTTTACTTACTCAGCAGAGCAGCACGTCATCTGAAGCGTGAAGTGAGCTAAAGAATGTTTAGCGCGTGCTGTTTTATCATCCTGTTGCAAGGTTGACAGGTTTTCTTTTCTCAATATACCTACGTTTAGCTGATGATGTAATCGAACAAGTTAATGGGTTTGATTCAGTTATCTTGTAAACATATAGTGACGGTTCTATCACCTGTTTACAGTTGTTTGTTTTTTATGTTTTTTTTGTTTGTGCTTTATGTGTAATGTTTTTTCTTCGTTTTTTTTTCTTCTGGTTTGTGTTTATAATGTTTTATTTTTATAAATTCCATGTTTTTGTTTCACGTTTTGTCTTTAATGTTTTTATTTTTTTATTTATTCTGTTTGTGGTTTGTGTTTATAATGTTTTATTTTAATACATTCTGTGTTTTTGTTTCTTGTTTTACGTTCAATGTTTTATTTTTTTTATTTATTTTTTATGTTTTTTTTGTTTTACGTTGAATGTTTTTATTTGTATTTATTCAGTGTTTTTTTTCTTGGTTTGTGTTTATTATTTTTTTTTTATAATGTTTTACGTTGAATGTTTTTGTTTTTATTTCTTCTGTTTTTTTTCCTGGTTTGTGTTTATAATGTTTTATTTTTATAAATTCCGTTTTTTTTTGGGGTTTGTGTTTATTTATTCCATGTTTTTTTTCTTTCTGGCTTTATGTTTAATGTTTTTATTTTTATTTATTCTGTGTTTTTTTCTTGTTTCGTGTTTTATGTGTTAATTATTGTTTTAATGTTGTTGTTTATTATATTTAATTGATTTATTTTGATTGTAAGCAGTATACATGACTAATGAAGGCTACGTGTTGACAAGTCTTGATGCTTTGAGGTAGGATACAGATAAATAAATCATCTTGTTTTATATATGATTCGAACCTGTGTCATGATTGGTTTTTTTAAAATATAATGTCTCTTCCGTGTTCATAGTGAGAGCATATTAGCACGAGTGAGAGTTGTAACGTAATACTGTCTGCTCCTGGAACTGAGTGCAAGGTCAACGTGTTTTCTCAAGTTATCTTGTAGACATACAGTGACGGTTCTATCACTTGTTTACTTTAAAACTGTTTCTGTTTATGATATTATTTCCTTTTACTATTCATTGTTAGTCTACTTATCCGTGACTTCGAAGCGACGCACTCACGTCACATCCAAGGTTGTTGGTATTTGAAACGCGATGCACTCGCGAGAGATTGCCGGGTTCACGCTTCAAGGTCGACGGGTTCCCGCAAATTCACCGATGAAAGTCGGTCATTTAGTTCTTGGTTCATTCAAAGCGGTGTTATAACCTTGATAAGAGGAGTTTAAGAGAGTGATGGTAGCAATCTTGGATTGCCCCTCAAAATGGTGAGCCAGAACCCTCACTTACTCCCTACTATGGTTCTAGTTGTGGGAAAAAAATTTCCGCTCAAAAAAGCTGCCAGGACGTCCGCCGTTCGCTTCATCTCCACAAAGACAACCGTCTGTTTGGTGTTTGTTTTTTTTTTGTTTTTTTTTTACTTTTCCACCTTCTCCGCCGAGCTGGAGGATAAGGACTGCAATCTTGCTCTGGGCCGCAAATTGTATCTGGGTGCGAGTGCTTCCGTAGTTACTTGCGGCGTTGATTGCGCGAGTGTCGTGATTCCAGTACCATTATTTTCAGACTGGAATACCTCGTCGTCCACGTCAGCTTGTTCTGTCTGATAAGTCTCGTGCTTTGAGTTTTATGTGAGTGGCATGGATAACAGTTTCCTTGTTTTTGTCAAGCTGTAACTTTTAATTTTCGTTATCAATTTTACCAAAATTGTGTATGGTCCAGTCCACGGGCTAGCAAGTTTCTTACTCAGTCCAGATTTCATTGCTGCGTTAAGCAAAAAGACGTATTCACCCACATTGTATGGTTGTTGTTTTGCCTTTTGGTCGTAATATCGTTTTTGTGAATCACGAACCTTGCGATTATTTGGTTTGACTAATTCATAAGCTTCGTTCAGTTTGTCGGCAAAATGTTGTGGTTCCGATTCATCCTATAAGGTTTGGTTTCTAGGTTATCATTGAACGGTAGGCTCATCTCTCGGCCATGCAACAAGTAATATTGTGAAGAATAGGACCATTTTTTGGTTTTTCTTCTGGATTCTCTATGGTATTTTATTAATAAAATTATCAAACTAGTGAATGTTTGCAATCAATATCATTATGGATACACTACTTGGAATGCATGTGTCAGGGGTTTCGACACTTATACTGGACGGTCAATGGAGACAGAAACATGTAAAACAGGAGTCAGCGTAATAAGAGCCAGCCAAGGAAGTGAAAACAATAACCGGCTGGAGGTGTTTGGTTGAGCTTGCACAATAGGCACGTGTTGATTCTGAATTTGGAAACATGAGGAAATGGAAAGGTGGGAGGGGAATAAAAGGAGTAGTGGTCGACCGGCTCGGGGTCTTTTTCGCTGGGAGTGTCAAGTGAAGTGTTTGGAAGAAGACGGTATCGCGTGGAGAAGACTGAGGACAGCAGGACGGGGATCGAATCGAGGACAGCAGACCGGGCGGATCGAACCAAGGACAGCGTGGATCGGAGGATCGACCCAATCACTGTGCCAGGCCGTTGTTAAAGGGCAGGATTGAATGGCATTGATTCATAGATCGGCGCAGATAGCAGATAAATGTTGACCACGCACTCTCGGTCACAATAGTGTGAAGAATATGACCATTTCATGGTCTTTTTCTGCTCTATCAATATAAGTTGTGGGCCAGTGCCCGGATGTGTTGAAATCTTAACAGGATGCATGCACAAGTTGTGTACCCGCGGAATGTGCATGTGTCAGGATTTCAACACTTTGTCGGGAGCGGGCAACGAACGCCGAGAAGTAAGAAAACCTTAGTCAGTTGGACTTTGTTTTATTAAAATGTACAACGGTGGCAGGCCCCCACTTTATTGACACAGAGAAGACGGGGAGCGGGTTCTGGGAGCTAATTGGCTGATTCGTGCGGGAAAACGGTTTGAAGAAATAAGGATAGACTTTTTGAACTAAATCTATGGCTTGGTGGGGATGGAGAGCAATGACGTCAGGAGTGTCGAAGTACGGGAGAAGGATTGGCCGGCTCGGGGAGTTCACGTCTAAACATCGAGGAATAGACATCAACCGGGGTTTGAGGAGTGAGTGACCACGCATGGAAGAGGATTAAGCATACAAGAGCGGAAGAGGTGATTATTTGGGCTTAACGTCTTATATTTTTGCAACTTGGCTAATCAAGACGAAAGAGAGAAGTGGAAGGAAGACAAGAAGAACAATACCGGGATCCGAACGAGGGGCGAAACAGGGCCTGTGGAATGACTGGTTGCTGTACCAAACCATTAACAAGGGTAGGATGATGTTCCATAAGATTGTGTTTTTAAAATTAAGTCGAACCCACGCACGCCAAACACTCAATGCAACAGTTTAAAGAATGACCATTTAGGGTAGAAGTCTAAGGACAATATACGTAACCCTTTGTTTTTGGAATCTGTCTATTTAATGGTGTCCACCCTGCATGATCCAGGACCCACAAAATAACGATCCTGGTTTAGATTAGGGGAAAACTGGGTCCAATAGCTTAACACCAACTACGCTCCCCAAGCCTAAAGGCAACACCATCTGCCTTGGGGCTCAGTCAACCCCTTTTCTTCACAATAATACAGTTTACTAATTACCATTAGGGTAGTTTTTGTTAGTACAATACACGTAACCCTTGTTTATTTGGTTTCTGTGTATTTCCTTGAGGACAATTCTGCATAATCCATCCCTGCAAAATACCGATCCTGGTCAAGACTAGGGAAAGACTGAGCCGCAAAGCTAAACATCAGCTACGCACCCCATGCTAGTCAAGGCAATTATTACATCTGCCCTGAGGCACAGTCTTCCCAAATTCTTCACAGTATCACGCTCTAAATTTGTCATCTCACATGTGTGCAACATCTTCTATTGTCACAGCGTGATTGTCAGCGTTTTCGACATTATTTCAATCTTGACACTGCTAAGTTAGCTGAGGCCGCAGCGAGGCGAGTTTTTCGCCACCCGACGGACGGGGAGTCTCACCAAAGGAGCTGAGCAAGATGGTTGGCCGGTAGGTGCGTGAGCCAGGGAGGCCGTGGCTGCCGTGGACGGCTGACCCCACGAGGGAAGATGTGATGGAACGAGGGAAGCATGTCCTAGCGGCCTGGGTGAAGATTGAGGGTGCGTGGGAGTCGAGCGGAAGAGAACGATATGGAAGGGGGAATGAGGACGAATAGGCGGACACGAAAAGCGATTGGAGAACAAACGAGTAGACGTTTGCCAGCTGGAAATACGGTTATAAGGTATGGGGCGCTGGCCCTCGTTAGAATAGGTGGAATGTGCTCATCAGGCTAATTATGACCATAGTCATGTTTGCCACGCTAAAGCCAAGTACAGAATAAGTGTATGTAATAATAAATATGATTCCTCAAAATTCGAACCAAGGGTCTTGTGATTCAACATAACCTAGATTTCTGTTCTCCTCAGTCTTGCCAAAGATCCCGCATGTGCGAGTTCATGTATGTCGAGAGAGTGTAACGTCCCCAGTAAAACCTTGTGACAGCCGACCAGAACATGGGTTCGAGTCCCGTACCAGGGTGGTAGGGACAAGGGTGGGTCGGCCCGTAATCTCGCTACATGACAGACAGACAGAAAAAAAGCATCAAAAAAGCTGCCAGGACGTCCGCCGTTCGCTTCATATCCACGAAGACAAACGTCCGTTTTTTTTTTTTTTTTTACTTTTCCCCTTTCTTTACCGAAATGGAGGGTGAGGACTGCTATCTTGCTCTGGACCGCAAATTGTATCTGGGTGCGAGTGCTTCCGTAGTTACGAGCGGCGTGGATTGCGCGAGTGTCGTGATTCCGGTACTATTATTTTCAGACTGGAATACCTCGTCGTCCACGTCAGCTTGTTCTGTCTGAGAAGTCTCGTGCTTGGAGTTTTATGTGAGTGGCATGGATAATAGTTTCCTTGTTTTTGTCAAGCTGTAACTTTTTATTTTCGTTACCAATTTTTGCCAAAATTTTGTATGGTCCAGTCCACGGGCTAGCAAGTTTCTTACTCAGTCCATGTTTCATTGCTGCGTTAAGCAAATATACGTATTTACCCACATTGTATGGTTGTTGTTTTGCCTTTTGCTCGTTATATCGTTTTTGTGAATTACGAACCTTGCGATTATTTGGTTTGACTAATTCATAAGCTTCGTTCATATTGTCGGCAAGTTGTTGTTGTTCCGATTAATCCAGTTTCGGTTTGGTTTCTAGGTTGTCATTGAACGGTAGACTCATCTCTCGGCCATGCATTAAGTAATATTGTGAAGAATTGGATCATTTTTTGGTTTTTCTTCTGGATTCTCTATGGTATTTTATTAATAAAATTATCAAACTAGTGGATGTGTGCAATCAATATCATTATGCATACACTACTTGGAATGCATGTGTCAGGTGTTTCGACACTTATACCCGACGGGCAATGGAGACAGAAACATGTAAAAACAGGAGTCAGCGTAATGGGAGCCAGCCAAGGAAGTAGAAACAATAACCGGCTGGAGGTGTTTGGCTGATCTTGCACAATAGACCCGTGTTGATTCTGAATTTGGAAACATGAGGGATTGGAAAGGTGGGAGGGGAATAAAAGGAGTAGTGGTCGACCGGCTCAGGGTCTTTGTCGCTGGGAGTGTCAAGTGAAGTGGTTGGAAGAAGACGGTATCGCGTGGAGAAGACTGAGGACAGCAGGACGGGGATCGAACCGAGGATAGCAGACCGGGCGGATCGAACTAAGGACAGCGTGGATCGGAGGATCGACCCAATCTTTGTGCCAGGCCGCTGTTAAGGGGTAGGATTGAATGGCATTGATTCATAGGCCGGGCCAGATAGCAGATAAATGTTGACCACGCACTCTCGGTCACAATCGTGTGAAGAATATGACCATTTCTTGGTCTTTTTGGGGCTAAACGACTCATATTTATGCAACTATGGCTAATCGAGACGATGAGCGGGTGATAATGAAGATGAGAAAGATGATGATGAAGAATAAAGCCACATCTGAATCAGATCCATTGTACGTCGCGTGGGTCGTCATACGGGAGTCTAGCAAGGGAAGGCATGGCCAAGTGGGAGGAGGAATATTTGGTGGGATAGTGGGGGGAAAAGGGACAGGGTCTCCTGCCGTCGCCTCTTACGACTTGCAGAGTCACTCTGGGCCTATTCTACCCCGGGCCGAGACGGGTCTGGTGTGCTCGAGAAGGTCCTGGGAGTTGGCGGTGAAGTGCAGGAAGACGGACTGACGTGGAAGCTACAAGGGAGCCGCGGGAGAGCTGTACGGCCGTCGACAAAGGGGAACCTCCGGAATGTCAAGGTTGTGCACAAACAGGGACTAGGGACAGATGAAGTAGAACAAGCTAGTTAAAACTACGCAGGGTCGCCACATCATTGCCAAGGTTAGGTTGATAGTGTTCATTTAATAAATACGGTTCCTTATTGTTGTCTGAACCTAGTTTAATTAATTCACGGCTAGAAATCCACCATCCTCAGGCATTGCACCGATCCTTGTTGTACAAATTCACTAGAATAGAGAGTTGCATCCCCTGCAAGCTCTACCAGTGAATCCTGGTACAAAACAAAGTTGGCGGAGGCGCCGTTTTTAAAACTTTGTTTTAATGTTTTTGCATGTCTGACGAAGTTGGTTTCATTTTCATTGTTACAGATTCTTTTTGGTTTAATTTTTATTTTATTTATTGTTTTCCTTGGTTGGTGGATTTGGCGAACCTGTGTAGCTGTGTAGGTGCACGCTATGTTGTGTAATTGTTGTAAACGATATCTGCTGAGGCAGTGATTATTCGTTGTGCGTTCCTATACAGAGGTAGTGTTACACGTTTCTCTCCTCAGCCCTTGGGCAGCGCCTGTGGTTATTGTACCTAAGAAGAGTACGGACGGGAAACCAAAATTCAGAATGTGTTGTGATTTAAGGGGTGTTATCGGGGTGACAACTCCTGATGTATATGAGTAACCTAATATAACAGAGACTTTGGATATGTTGGGAAATTGAAAATTGTTTTCAGTGATTGATTTAGCGAGTGGGTTTCATCAGATACCTATGGATCCGGACAGTCAGGGTAAGGTGGCGTTTAATGTGCCATTTGGTCATTATGAGTACACTAGAATGCCTTTGTGGGTGCGGAATGGGCCCGTATCATTTCAGCGATTGATGGACTGTGTTTTAATGGGATTGAAGGACGATCAGTGTTGTGTGTATATGGATGATGTAATTATTTTCAGTAGGGACATGAATGAACATATAGTTAGGTTGCAAAATGTTTTTGAGTTGTTAAGGAATGCTAATTTGACTATTAAGCTTGAGAAGTGTAAGTTTGCGGTACAGGAAGTTGAATATTTAGGTCATGCGATAGGCCATGATGGTGTTCGGCCAGATTCAAAAAAAGTGGAGGCTATACAAAATTATCCGGTGCCTAAGTCGAGTCGAGAAGTGAGGGCATTTTTAGGGTTGACATGGTATTATAGAAGGTTTGTTATGAATTATGCTGACATTGCTAAACCACTCAAACAGTTGACTACGAAAGATGTTGTTTTTTAATGGAATGAAGTTAATCAGCAGGCATTTGAGACATTGAGAACTTGTTTGAATACTAAGCCTGTATTAGTTTATCCTGATTTCAAGAAGAGTTTTAAGTTAACTTGTGATGCAAGTGGGGTGGCAATAGGGTCTGTGCTGTCGCAGGAGGTAAATGGGACTGATTTGCCGGTAGCGTATGCGTCCAGGGTGTTGAATAAGGCTGGGAGGAACTATACGTGTACAGAGAGGGAATTGTTAGCGGTGGTTTTTGGAACGAAGGTGTTTCGTTGTTACTTGTATGGACAGAAATTTACAGTTGTGACGGATCATGCTAGCTTGAAGTAATTATTGAATTTGAAAGATCCAAGTAGTCGTCTGAGTCGTTGGGCGAAGAGATTGATGCAATGTGACTATGATGTGATTCACAAACCGGGGGTGAAATTAGCAAATGCGGATGCTTTGAGTAGGCATGTAATGACGACACAGGTAGGGGTGTTACCAGTTTTGGATTTAGAACTTATTAGGCAGTGTCAGAAGGATGATAAGGATTGTCAGGCATCTCGTGGAAGGAAAGGATTTAAAGTGAGTCCTGAACGTGTGATTTATTATGACATGAATGGAACTAAATTAATTTAGGTGCCTATAAAATTGAGGGAAAAGTTTATTTAATTGCACCATAATTTATCAACTGCAGGGCATGGGGGTGTGAAGAAAACTTTGAATCGGATACGTAATAAGTTTTGGTGGAGTAAGATGGAGCAAGATATAAAGGAGTATGTGAAAAATTTGTCATGAGTGTAGTCAGCGGAAAAAATTTGGGAAAGTGGTTGCACCTTTAGGGAGGTTTGAGGAATCAAACATTCCATTTGAGAGGGTAGCGGTGGACATTGTAGGACCTTTACCAAAAACGGAATCAGGTAATAAATACATATTGAGTGTAATTGACCATTTTACTAGATTTTTGGAATTTGTGGCTATACCAAATCAATCAGCGGAAATAGTTGCAAGAGCATTGGTTCACAGGGTTATTACAAAAATTTGAGTACCGTCAGAGATCTTGTCTGATCAGGGGGGTAGTTTTACAACGGATATTATGAAGCAGATGTGTAAGTTATTGAAAATACGTAAGTGGTTTACGACAGCGTATCATCCTCAGTGAAATGGTAGGGAAGAGCGAATTCATAGATCAATGGCGGATATGTTGAGTTATTATGTTAATAAGGCACAGACAAATTGGGATGAATATTTACCATATGCGTGTATGGCAATGAATTTGTAAGAGAATGATAGTACAGGTTATTCACCATATGTGTTATTGTTTGCAAGGAAATTGGTTATGCCAATGGAGGCTGATATGGTTATTGGGGAAAGTACAGAGGCGTGTAGTGAACATGTGGAAAGACTGAGAGAGAGGTTGTTAGAGGTGAGAGATAGGGCAGGTTTGAATCAAATGAAAGCAAAGAAGAAGCAAAAGAGACAATATGACAAGAAGGCGAAATCTAGGGTTTTTAGTGTTGGTGATTTTGTGTATTTACATAATCCAGCAGTAGTTAAGGGTTGCGTGAAGAAGTTAACTAAAATGTGGAAAGGGCCTTATGAAATCGTAGAGGTTATTTTGAAGTTAAATGTTAGGTTGAAATTAAAGTATAATAAAACCGCAGTAGTGCATGTAAATAGAGTAAAACCTTGTTATGGGAGGCGAGGAAAAGTGAGGAAAGACGCAGTAATTGTTGATATCAAAGGAAGAGAAGAGAGCGGAGATGATGATAGTAGTGAGGATAGTGAGCAGAGTAAGGTGCAAGATCAGTGTTATCAGGATGTGCAAGAAAGTGGTGGAAGGATGAAGTTGAGGGATGGAAAGTTAGTGGGGTTGAAGTAAGAGATTGTATGTATATTTATTATTTAAGTTGTTGCATGATTTTTGTATTTCAATTGTTTTATTATTTGTAATTATATTGTTTTGTTTTTTTGTTTTGGTTGCAGACTCAGGGGTAGTTTTCCTATGGACTGTGGTGGGTCTTGTTGTTGGGCAGGATGCAACTGTGTTAGATCAAGGTATATTGTTTGAAAGAGTTAACGATGTGCTGTTGTCTGAAAATGAGTGGACTATTGTTTTGAATTTAGATTTGTCAGAGATGAAGGGGGAAGCTGATAAGTTGCGGGTTATTAAGGAGGAAACGGGGAAGCTTGTTAATAGTCCGTTTGAGTGGAGAAGAACTTGGTGGACAGTTTAAAGAGGGAGTTTGGTAGGGTGGAGGGGCATTTGGTTGGTTATTTGCAAGAGATTGATGATTTGGTTGAGTTGTTACCAAATGGTAGGGTGAAGAGGGGGTTGATGAATATGGGGGGTAGTGTACTTTAATATTTATTTAGGACGGTGGATAGTGATGATCATGAAGTTATAAATGGTAAGCATGAGAGTTTGGCTGGATTGGCGGATGATGTGGTACATGATAAGGAGGCTCAGATATCAGTGTTGCAAAGGATGAATGGAAACATTAAAACTAATGCAGTGGCGATACAGGATGTTTCAAAATTTTAGTGGGAGGTTGCAGGAGGTGCTTGTGGAGCAACAAGTGGAATGGGATTTTTATATAGGTAAATTATTAAATTTTTCTCAAAATATGGGTAGTATAATTAGGCAAGTAGAGCAAGTTGCGTTGGATGCACAAATAAAGATAGTAGAGTTTAGGCAGGCATTGGAGTATACTTCACATGGAAAATTGAGTAGTAAGTTGCTTCCGCCACATGTATTTTTGGAAATTTTGAGAGGAATAGAGAAGAGAATTCCAAGAAATTTGCTTCTTTATGCCCCAGTTAGGGAGGATGATTTGTATATATATTATGAGAATAGTGGGGTGAGGGGAATTGCGACCCGCGATTCGATTAAATTATTTGTGCATGTAGTTTTGGGTTCTGATGATAGGAGTTTTGAATTGTACAAGGTCATAACTCTTCCAGTGTTTAATGATAAGATAAAACATTGGATTGAGTGGGATTTACGGAATGAGTATGTGGCAGTTGCTAGTTGACGTCAGTACTATGCAGAGGCGGACTGGGGGGGTAAGGGCCCCATACGGAAAAGGACTTTAGGGGCCCCGGAACTTGGCGAAGTTGAAAGGGGTCTGGGGCGAAGCCCTTGTCACCGGAGGCGAAAGTTTTTCAGCCTATTATTTTGTGTAGAACGCATATAAACACGTTTAAAATCGATAAATGATGACAGTTATGTGGAACACGTGTTGAACTGTGAACACCACTTTAAAAAACGAAATTGAAGAAAACTTTTCCCAACACTGGCAGTTTTAAATTGTATACTTCAAACTATATTGTTTCTCAACCCTCTACAAATATCGACTACTAATTGTCCGCTCGCATCGTGTAATTTGTACTCGGCAAGGCGCTTGCGGGATGTAGCTGCAGGGGGTCTGGACCTTGGTCTGGGGCGAAGCCTCTGCCGCGGGAGGCAACTTCGCCGAAGGCGAAACAATTTTTGGTCGTGCATGATGCCTAGTGGCCTAAAACGCGTTTCGAGGCGATATCCTATCATGAAAACAATTAAACTTAAGTCAATAATGCAATTATAATGTCTTACTTAGCATAGATGTGCGATCCTGTCATTTGAGAAAGACTTATGGCTAGTGTTGCGCGGGATCGGATTTCAGTAGGCGCCGATAGATATATTTTTGCGAAAATGTTCGCTTTTGACAATTTTGAGCACACATCACGCGATCAGCCCAATTTGTAATTTTTCTGATATGACAAAGGTTACTCGCAAACTATCAAAAGTCACTCTCAAGTTGCGAGCTAGCGAGCAGTAATTTGGAGGATTGTTGTTTCCTATTAATTTGTTTAGAACGCATATACACATGTGTTAAAATCGATAAATGATGTTAAGTATGTGAAACAACATGTTGAACTGTGAACACCACTGTTCAAGAGTAAATAAAAGAAAGAACTTTCCCAACACTGGCAGTTGTATATGCGGTGCGGCCCTATTGTTTGTGGAGGGGCTCCTTTGAGATCGGACGCTTCGTCGATAGACGGCGCCCTCCAAATTGGAGGAGCAGGGGGTGCGCCGTTGGCGCTATTTTAATTCCTTGTATCTACGCCGCTTCCGTATCCATCCTGAGGATGATCTATCTGACAATATTGTGGCGTAAAAATAGGCACTTGTTCATTATTTCATTTTTACTTAGTTTTATTTTTTGCATGATTTATGGATACCTTACGGTGACACTTGTGGTCGCTCACAGCTGTCGTCACCGTAAGGTATGCGCTGTGCTCGGCTCTTTCGTCAGTCTCTTCCCGGTTGTAATTTCCTGGTTGCGCAAACACTTGCTGACTGCTCGGTTCGGGAGGGGACTGGTTCGTTGACTTCGTCAGTGAGCCCGGGTCCCACTCTTTCGTGATTGCCACGAAAGGGGGTCGAACCGAGTAGTTTGATTGGTAATTTATGACTGGGGACAGCCAGTGTTAGGCAGAGAGGGGGTGACTGGGGTATGACGTAGAAAAGTCTAGGTGCGTGGGTTCACGTTGGTAATTCGGGGCATTCGACTGGGGACCGGAACGAACGGAGGACCAACACCAAGGTAGACCGGGAGAAGATCCAACAGTGAGAAAGAGGGGTCAAGACCAAGTGGACACGAAGGCCGCCAATCGAGACAACACCTACGCGACCAGGACGGACACGGAGACTGGGATCGGACACAGGGAAACCAAGGTAGAGACACTCCGACGGCACTTCTATATTTAGCTGTTCAGGGACACCCGTAGACAGATTCGCCACTACTCAGCCACGGTTAGGATAGATGTCTAACTGAATAAATCACGGTTTTTTTTATTGTTTGAATCAAGACTTATCATTCCTTAATCCTAAACTGCTTGGACTGGCACGTCCCGATCCCTTAGTTGTGAGAACCTCCCTTAGAGCTACGCCCCAGTATCTCTACGGGACCGTCGAACTCAAGAGTTCGTGGGTTCGAGGCTGAGCCGGCGGAGTCGGGTTGGAGACTAGGTAGGTTCTCACTATCTAACAATATGGAAGTTATGACATTGCCGGTTACCGTAGACGATATTGTTTAGGCACAGGGCGGCGACCCCGCACTTCGAGAGCTTCTCGCGGCCATGTCTGATCCAGATCATGCTACGTCTAAGGCTCGTCGCCAAACACACTGTTTTGTTTTAGAAAATGGAGTCCTATATAAGAAAAACTTTGCGGTCGCCGGCCCCACAAAATTATTGGTCATCCCGGAAAGTTTGAAGGGGCAGATTCTCTATGACGCACACGACAGTCCCGCTGGCGGGTCCCACTTAGGTTACGTTAAAACTGACGGCAAATTGCGCTCACGCTTTTACTGGGATGGAATGGCTCTTCAAGTGAAAACGTACGATAAAAGCTGCGGGGACTGTCAAGCAAAGAAAAATCCCCATTTATTACCAGCAGGTCTTCTAAAACCTATATCAGTAGGCCAACCTTTTGATATGATTGGCATAGATCTATTGGGGCCCCTCAAACGTAGCATTGGTGGCCACCGCTTTATTGTAACCGCCACTGACTATGCAACTAAGTGGGTCATAGCACGTCCCATACCCTCCGGCACTGTAACCGATGTAGCCACGTTTATTATAGACCATGTCATCTGTATCCATTCATGCCCTCGCATGATTCTCAGTGATCGAAAGGCAGTTTTCCGAGGTGCCCTTGTATCAGAAATATGAAGGGGGCTGGGAGTACGCTCCCTCTACACAACTGCTTACAAGCCTAGTACAAACGGTCTATGTGAACGATTTAATGGCACTCTCGCCACCATGTTGTCCTTCTATGTCAACTCTAAACACGACAACTGGTGCGAATACGTTTCATTGTGCACTTTCTCCTACAACGTCTCGATACAGGCAACAACCAAATACACACAATTTTATTTAGTCTACGGGCGCGAGCCTACGCTGCCACTCGACGCTGGTATGCAGCCTGATCTGCAAATGGGACATGATAGTGCAGAGAGAGTGCAAGCTTTAAGGCACGCGAGACAACATGTCTTGGACGTCATAAAAAATGAACAAGCTACTCAAAAATCCCGTTATGATCAAAGTTATCGATCTGTGTCATACGAGGTTGGACAATACTTCAAAGTCTTCTTCCCTCTTCGCGAAGTCGGTCAGGTTGAAAAGTTTATTCATCGCTAGTTAACCCCCTTTCAAAGTCATTGAAAAATTATCAGATTTAATTTATAAGGTCAAAATAAAAATAAATAACAAATGGGTAGAAGATGTTATTCACGTTTCACGTCTCAAACCATGGTATGACCCTAAAGCATGGCAACAGCCTTGGCAAAATTAATTGGCTTAATCTTGTTGCCTGTCACATGTTATATTGTATAATTAATATATTCCTCCACCAAGTTCTTATATTTATTTTGCCTTATGCTAGCTTCCATATTAATATCGTTAATATCCTCATCTTAATAATTAATGATTCATACATTGTTCATACTACGCACCTCGTGCTAATTATTTGTTGGATCTCTGAATTTTATTATTTCCACATTAGCTATCGACTTAGTATTAGTTATTGCATCACCTTGGCGGTTGGTTTATTGTTCTATAGTTTAAGTTCAGCAATCGTGATTACCTTCGTCTGAAACAACGGCGAGAGCATACTAGGTAAGTCCATCAGCAGACCATCGTTGAACCCATTGTCTATGTATTTCATGTTGTTTTTGGGCTTCCACGCTACCCAGCGATCTTGGGTTCGAACCCATTTCGTTTCGTTTTCGCTCTTAGTGACTTACACGTGCATTACTTCAAGTCCGTTATCATGTGTGTGTTGCACGTGGGCGTAGATCACTTGCACGGTTGCGCTCGCGTCAACGCTTTTATGGAGGGTTGTGGAGCAGTCCGAACGTGGACAAGTGCAAGTTGGCAACCCGGGACTGTTCCCACTGCCTGCAATGTGTCAGGTCTCTCGTCCGCTCACGCCCCCTCGAACTCATGTGGGGCCGTTTGGTCCGAGGGTTCAGCACGGAGAAGTCGGACCAAGTTCAAACTAGCGGGGGCGGGGCACGCGTTTCCTTTGAGGCGCGAGGGTTTTTACCGACAACCGACGGGAAGGACGCGCCGGGGCCACAAGTGTCGCGCACCGCCGTTCCCACTGTGCGTGGTGCGTCGGTTTTATGGTCAAGTGTGGCAAACTTTGCTCCGTGGGAAACCGGCTTTATGCACTTCAGCTATACCAGACGTTTCAACGTCATCCCGACTCATGATAACAGCTATCTATGTGCACGGTTTAAGACACGTTCCACTTTACCATTGGAACGACTTAATCCTTTGCAAGCTCTGCATTTCTCGAAGCTCCTGCTCATACCTCGAGCATTCAGCGGGCTATTCACGATACTTTGTTGTACATAAGTAGGTATTTATAACATTTATTATTGTATATATATCATAAGGTTGTATCATTTTCAATCGATGATGAACGCAAGTAATACTATACCATGGAAAGTCCAACTTTACATCACCTCTGAGCACTTTACTGTCTTGTTCATTCAACCCCCTCTCCCCCACCCTCCGTTTATTTTACTTTATTCGTTGCAATTACCACCCTTTTTTTTGGAGCTCGTCAGTGGCTGCCGACTACCCTTCTCGACACTTTGAGCCGAGAGCATATGACTGGTTTCAATCCGTCTTATGTCATTGAAATCTTATGCCAACTTATAGTGTTGTGGCCTCTCTGGCCCCGTACATTCCCTTATCTCCACTTACAATGATTTATTTATTGCAATTACCACCGTGGGCTGGAATTCGTCTCTGTCTCTTGCGTGATAAGTCTCATTGTACTAAAGTAGGGAATCCACTCCTGAATGCTCACCGCGGAGCCAGTCCTGAGCTTTGAACGCTTGAGACAGCCCTTTTAAGGGCTATTCGAATTCACATCCCCCTCTACAATCAATTTACTACTTCATCGTTGGGATCCCACATCCACAATACACAAAAAATATATATATCTAATAATTTCGATTTGGGAATTTTCTTTATAGACTACAACATCTTGGCATCCATGTAGTCTTGACCTGTTATAATTCACTATCTCTCCGGTCTCTACGTGCACGCCATTGGTTATCAAAACCCAGTTCACTTTATCACAATTATTTCGTGTCAATCTTTATCGATATTCCAATTCTCAAACTTCAACAGCTTTCGATTTGGGTTTTTATCTCGACTCCAGTCTGAACCTACTATACAATGTCGGCTTCACCAGCCGTAGATCACCATCTTCCCACGCAACATCTCCACAGACGTCTTGCGTTACGCACCTTATCTGCGACGCATCAGCGTTTTCCAACACCCACACATGCGCGCGCCACGCTTTGCTTTCACTCTCGTAGTAACAAAACAGAACAAGAGACGGGCATTGCACTATCCCTACCTTTTCATTTTTATATTTAGTACTTTTAGTATTACTTAGTATAAATTTCATAATAAAATATAATATTAATATACTTAGTGTATCCTCTCATTGGAATTTGCCCATTAGCGCTCACCTCCTCTTTGAAGTATATAAATATTTGTTTTTCTCTCTCTCTCGTTATAAGTATCAACTATCCGAATAAATTGTATTACACTATTTCAAAAATTTAAACCCCGTCTGGTACCATCTCTGCTTGTCATAATCCCCAGAGAAACTCATTGCCTTGGTCGCTACTCGGCTTCGTGTCTCCCCGGTGGTTATTTCATCTGAGATCTACATCAGGCATCGACATCCACTTTGTCTACCTAATAGACTCTGCAACACTTCCTTCGTTACCCAGACGGTGTTTCATTCTTTCATAGCGTTCCTGATCACCCTAGGTTTATGGTCTTATACCCCTTACCCCCACCCCCCTTTATCGCTTTGCTATAGTAGTTTAGGGAGGAAACGATTAGCTTATGTGTCAGACATCTCCGAAGTTGCACACCACGTGTGACATGACGTTGTGCAGCTCACGTCGTTGGTTGGCATGAACTGAGTCGACGATTCACGCGTCATTCTGTCCTTTTCCTTACCATTGTCTGCATTTTTTTTTCTCTTACTTATGTATATATATATATATATATATACACGGCGAGGCATGAAACAAACGTATCGAACTCTGTGGATTTCGACCGACTCCTCTACAGCCTATGTTAATTCCGATGCACCCAAATCTCGATCGTTCACACTACACCATTGTACCTAGATATTAATCACTCGAGAACAATCTCTGTATATGACACTTTCTATTTTTGAATCTACAATCTTCGACGAGTTCTTTCTTTCGATCCGATATTTTTTGTTTCCTTCCCTATAATTATAATTAAATGGACCTCATGACTATAACCACCTTTATATTTATCTGACCTACACCAGTTGAGACGGTAGCTACCTTCAGTAGTCATCGCCTCTACCCCCTTTACCATTATCTGGTAGCCGTCACTGTTTATTTCAAGCTACGCAATGCAGTATTGTTTCCACATTCATTGTCTTTGGGTGCTACGTTGGTGTCATTTTCGACGAAGTTTACTGTGAATGGATCTATGCGTACTTTATGTCACAGATGCCCACGTTTTCACACACAACTATGGGACCTACTCCCTACTTGACGAATCGTCGACGATGCTCTACCTTGTGCAACACACCATCCGATCAACACACTTTCTTGCCTATAGGTGGCTTCTAAGACCTCACCCTTTTTAAACCTCCCCTTAGGACGCACTGCGGTGCGAGACGGACCCAGGGCGTTTTCCTTGATCCCGCCGATTCTCCTCACCCCTCAACACTTTCATTCTCTGGAACCATGGTGTTAACCCCCCCCCCCCCCCCCCCCGGCTCCATTCCTAATTTTCTTCATTCTCCATTCCTCTTAGTAGAACCACCCATCCGGACCCATTTCCATTTGTTGGATACCCCTTCCACTCGCTCCATTATAAGGGACAGTTCATCCTATATCGCTCGGGGTATGGTTTCCACGACTCGGTAGTGGCCAATACCGGAGTTTCACGAAGACATGACTAAGAGATGTTCGTATGGCCGACGTCTCATCCTTGTCCCCTGCCCCAGTTCCTGACCTTTGTTTACTTTTCGTAAACTTTCGTTTCCGACTATCAGTTCGGGATTTATCCACTTTCATGTAAGCCACTTTGCACAATTTTTATACATCGCGCTTTCACCGTTCTCAACCTATGGCCATGGGTAACAATTACTTAAGATCCACACAGTTCGTACGTTAGGTCCCAGTTGCGCTGTACCCTAATTACCTATTGTCATTTTTTTTCATGTATTACTTTTCATCACTTTACTATTGACCATTACTTTCTACGTACACCTTTTTTTTTTGGTAGGTCATGAATTCGATGCTGTTTTCCACGTTCGCTACAATCATGTGCCGCACGTTGCATTTCCCTTGGCTGCTGCTTATCACAGCCATGCTCGTGTCACCGCTTCTGGCTGTTTCGGGTGAGTCTAATTCCCCATTTTTAATGGCACCAGGCGTTACGATCTCCTCAGGAGTATCGTGGGACGAGATTTGACACACCATCATCTACGAAGGATCTGTCCCTCTTTCATATTCGGGGTCGTGGCCAAGGCTGCACCAACCCTCGTTCAACGTTTCCGCCGTCATATCGGCGGTTTGCACGGACCCATCTACAACGAAGGACTGCGAAGTTTTACACTTATTCCAGGGGGTTGAAAAAGTACTCCGCATCCAATTGTCCCACTTACAGGAAAGTGTAGGCGACAACTTAACTCTCACAAACGCCACCATGCGCTCTCGGAAAACTCGGGCCCTAGACTTCCTTGGGGGGATGTTTAAGTGGTGTTGTGCTCTTGTTACCAAGAAGGACACCTGTGCATTATTTAAATCCACGGACGAGTTACGCTCCTATATGTATGAACTCGATTCAACACTTCACAAAGATCATGACAACTGGCGAAACTTAACCCTTTCGTTAAAAGAATACGATAGAGGCCTGACTTATCTCCTTCACTCCAGCGTGGAAGCTCAAAAAAATCTCTCATCTGCTATCCTTCGATTCCAAAACGTCACGGGGAACGAACTCGACTATGACGCTCGCATCATACACTCTACATTGCTTCTATTATTGAACTCCATTAATTCTCAAGTTAGCGCGGTTATCCAAACTTTCCGTATCCAAATCACGGAAGCCTGTCATGACAGCCGTATTCCTTCGGTTTTAGTCTCTCCAGGGCTCCTGTTAACTGACCTCTCGAACCTACGCGCCTCTCTGGAGAAAGACGGTAAAGAATTAGTTATAGGATTAGACCATGTCACCAGCTATTTTGGACTCCCAATAGCCTCATGCGTCATTTCCGACGAAACGGTCTTGATTTAATTACGTGTGCCGATTCGCACTATTGGCCAGAAATGGCGCCTCTTAGAAGCGGCGTTGATTCCTTTCGCATGGAAAGGACAGACCTGCCACCTCCATCTTACTCCAGCTTTCTTGGCTGTCGCAGGCTCTTTGACTTCGGCCATTGTGGGCGATTCTCTCCGTTTTTGTCAACCGCACACTGATTCTCTGTGTCTTTTGCCCCGTCTGGTCACAGGCAATGGCAACCGACGACTTGGTACTTGCTTACATCGCCTTTTCGCAGGTTCCACTACCGAAGACGTAATTAAAGTTTGTGCCTTCCAATGCTCCTCGGGAGAGGAGGTTGCGCTGACACAATTGGGGCTGGAGCGCTTTGCTCTCACACACGCTAAGGGAACGTTAAAATTCGCTTGTTCCATCCGAAAATCACTCTCGTACCAATTTCCTCCGGCCGCTCAAGTCGGAAGCTTGGAAATTTCATTACCTTGTGACTGCACTTTATATCTAAATGGCGAGCTGTTAGTTCGTGCACTGTACCCCTGTGACTCGGCAGGTGTACATCAGCCTGAGCTGATCCACATCTTGCCAAATAGTTGGGCTAGACCCAATTTATCTAAAATAAATCGGGTTTCCTACTCCACTCGGCCACGTTTTGGCAATTACACTACCACAATAGACGAAACCTGGTTTTTACGAGTCCCCCATATTAATGTTTCTGTCCCGAAAAAACTGGATCCACTGCCCAACATTAGTCACTTTTCTGTACAATGGGACAGACTAGACATCTTACATAACTCCAGCTCGTTCATGGGTATTATCAACTGGGTAACTTTTGTGTTGGTAGCAGTTATTATCCTCCGAAACCCCCATTTACTCGGTCTCTGCATTGTTCAACAGGCACACGCCTTCCCAATCGGCTCTTTTGAAATCGAGTTAGTCGAAATCG
This sequence comes from Isoperla grammatica, assembly GCA_945910005.1. Taxonomy (NCBI): domain Eukaryota; kingdom Metazoa; phylum Arthropoda; class Insecta; order Plecoptera; family Perlodidae; genus Isoperla; species Isoperla grammatica. The sequence continues at coordinate 99,654,894 of OX246737.1, forward strand.
TATCCGCTATCATTTTCCTGACCATACCCCCCTTTTTAATCGGCGCTTGTGTTCGTCTCTATCTTTTCAAAAAATCAGGTGCTTCCAAAACCCGCCCACCTGGTAAACCCCACCTGGAATCCGATATAGGAATGACGTCCTTCCAAACGTCACTCCCACAACAGGATGCTTCGTCTCACACCGATGTTAACACCATTTATCAATCGATCGCTCCTGTCTCTATACAGGTCGCTTCCAAAATCGAAAACGACTGTTCTCCTACTCAGGACCCAGTTTCGTCCCCCGTAATTTTATCACACCACGGACTACCTTCCGCCTCCGTTCAAGATCTAAGTGTGGTGCCAGTCTCCGCCCCGTTAGTATATTTCAATACCTAGATTTTCATTCCCTTTTCAAGATAACGCATCGTTACTTGCCATCTTACTTAGGAAAATTGGCATAAATAGTGCCTTTTGTAGCTCCTGATTATTCCTAATCGCTTTTACATACATTGCTAATAACCTTGAATCTACTCGTAGAGCGAATCTTTCTAAAACTACAAAGAGTGTCGCTTGCTATTGATGGGCTCCTCCCTGTTCGCTCGCAGCTACTAAGGGAATCCTTGTTAGTTTCTTTTCCTCCGCTTATTAATATGCTTAAATTTAGCGGGTAATCTCACCTGATCTGAGGTCGTTTCGGCCCCAAGGCCTCTAATCATTCGCTTTACCAGATAAGACTGGTAGTGTGCCCATTGCGCGAGGCCACTGAGACACATTTCTCATTTAATACTCCGAGCACCAGCTATCCTGAGGGAAACTTCGGAGGGAACCAGCCACTAGATGGTTCGATTAGTCTTTCGCCCCTATACCCAGCTCTGACGATCGATTTTGACGTCAGAATCGCTACGGTCTTCCATCAGGGTTCCCCCTGACTTCGACCAGACCAGGCATACTACACCATCTTTCGGGTCCCAACGTGTACGCTCTGGGTGCGCCTGCTGTGTCGCAATAACAACGAGACGCCCCGGGGATGCGATCCGTCGGTGACACCAGGGTACGCCACGGACTCCACTCTGTGGGCCGGGCTTGCGCCGCGACCTTTACTTTCATTTCGCCTTTAGGTTTAGTGCATGACTCGCGCACATGTTAGACTCCTTGGTCCGTGTTCAGACACTCGCGGAATGTTACGAGTTATGGTTACCCAGGGTTTCCACGGCGAGAGCCTCCTAGGACAACCCACCAACCTAAGCAGGTTAGGTTCGTGGACTTTTCAGGCATTCAATAAAAAAATATATTTCGAGTAATGGTTACTTATGGTTGCCTCTCTAACAAAACAAACAAAAAACCGACAAAGACAATTCTTTTTGTTCTTCTTTTTCACTAGGCTAGGGGGAAGAGTTAATCCGCTGGCTCTTACTCCGTTTTTTTTTTTACTTTTTTTCCATATATTTTGAGGCACTCGAAATATTTCGAGTTATGGTTACCCATGGTTGCCTCTCAAACAGAACAAACAAACAACCGACAAGACAATTCTTCTTGTTCTTCTTTTTCACTGTGATACCGAAAGAGTTATTTCATATTTTCATATATTTTGAGGTACTCGAAATATTTCGAGTTATGGTTACCCATGGTTGCCTCTCAAACAGAACAAACAAACAACCGACAAGACAATTCTTCTTGTTCTTCTTTTTCACTGTGATACCGAAAGAGTTATTCCGCTGGCTCTTACTCCGTTTTTTTTTATCACCATTGGACATTCATTGGTAATTTCCTACTTTTGTGAAAATTCCATCTCGCTGGTCGATTCGACTTCGAGCTCATAACGGATCCCCCATTTTGCATTTTTTAATTTTATGCTCTCACCTGGCATTACCAGCACCTAATTCTGCGGTAGTGACAACTTTGCACCTTGGGATATTATTTCCCCATCTTGCATTTTTTTTTTTTTTTTATGCTCTCACCTGGCATTCCCAACACCTAATTCTGCGGTAGCAACACACTTTACACCACGGGAATGTAATTCCCTTACTCACATCATATTTTTAATGCGCTCGCCTCGCATTACATTTAGTATATATATACTCTACCACCCACTTTGGACTCCTGTCCTACTCGTTTACATTATTATTCTTATGTACCATTATGCTTCTTTCTACAATGTCACATAACTTCCATGATGGCTCTCTTTCGTGACCTATCTGTACAAACCCAGAGCAGGTGGCAAAAGTGAGGGAGACACCTCCTTGAGGAATCAGACTTGCTGTCGTCTGCTTATCTTTTCCAGCACGAACGTCAAGGTCGCGCGGCCAAGTCAGCTGTTTCATCTGACGCACGCCGCCGCGGTGGTACATGCCCACCTGAGACCCCAGGACGAAGATTTGTTCGCCACTGGAAGTCACGTGTATCAAGAGGAACCACAAACAGATATTCTTTGATTATAATTACTATTAGCATTATGACCTTTATAAGGGTCTTACTTTTCATTCATACTATGTTTTCTATATTATAACTATTATTTCATACTGCTTTTACAATTTTTGGTGAATAACGTGACCCTAGGTAGGAGGGCTCAAACCATTTCATGTATTCATTTGTAGAATAGACAGCTTTTCCAAGATCCCTGGTCCGGGATAATAGAACCCTACATTTGGGTATTAGAATAGAATGGTCACGTTTAGGTTTAAGCTTACTTTTAAATACATTTCTTAGACGTAGCCTGTATTGTGTGGGTAATGGTTTTACGAACTGATCGATACTATTACTATTCATTTAGAATCTCTACGGCTGGTAACAGGATCCACTCTGAACCATCAAGAACCACTTCCAAAGAACTCAATAATCTGTCGCCATCACTACGCCATTCCCCAACAAGAGAAGATCCATCGTGGTCCCATGTTCCGGCTTCGCCTCTTACTTCTGAAGACTCACTCGTTGCAGCCGGACATACCTCCTCCCTACATCAAGCAAATCGGCGGCCAAATCGAGGACGATTTTTCTCTCCGGGGGCCGCATGTCAAGAATCAATAGAATCTCTATGATTCTTGGCTTCTACCATCTTTCTGTCAACGGACCCACACACACGTGTTGCGCGGTTACATCATCGCCCGGGCATCGAACACTTGCACAGACCATCGACGCGGCATCAACTCGCACGGCTCTCATTTTCACCAAGGCAGAACGGGGATTTGTTTCTCACCCATTGACACGTAGTGGGTGCCCGATTACACCATCACCACTCGATAGATTGTCAACGCGACAACGCCTCACACCAACCCCGATTTAACCTCGCACCAGGGCTCGGAAGGCCGAATTAGCAAAAATCCTGCTGATAAATACAAATCCTGGAGCGGCAAGGATCACGCCGAAGTGGGAAAAGAGCGGACCGCTAATTGGCGGATGATGACGTAATAAACCACCATTGGTCAAGACTGGTCACGTGCCAGGTAGAAACTAGGGAAGGAGGGGACTCGAAGGAACTCGAAGGAAGTCGAAGGAACCCGACGGGAATGAATGAATAGGCGTGCAAAGACGGACTCGGGGGAGACGCTGATCGACACGCAAGAAGTACAAGTGGCAAGACCCAAGACTCAAGGAGAAGGAAGGAGGCCCGTCGACTCTCGAACCAAGGACCCCCAAGGACTGGAACTCGGAGTGGGCTGTTACTGACCTGAGAGAAGGTAGGGGATGAATACCATCCTAAGGTTTAGGCCGTTGGCCCTTCAGGCGGTATGTCGTATTTAAGACCGGATTCGTAAAGCCAAAACTAACACGTAGTGGTTAGACATGTTTTAACTTCAATAAATGTGGTTCCTCATTTTACATTTGAAACTATTTGTTTTATCTAATCTCGATTACCCACATGTGTTTCCCACGAGAATCCAATTATCCCGAGTCATAACAATTATGTTTTAGCGCCTTGATTACTTGTTCCCGGAGTAGCCGAAGTTTGCACCTGAATTGCATGTATGATTTTCACTACGCCCCCCAACTCTAATTTCATTGATCACTTGGCCATGTACTTTTGGCAACAATTATTAGTCATTGAACTTTATGACAATCTCATTCAAGTCATAATTTCGGCTACATGACAATATTGTGTTCTGTATTATTGTATTACTGTTATGTAATAATTAATAATTATCTAATCTTTATTATTTCTTTCCTTCTCGTAGTGCTAAAACTCAAAGGTGTATGTTAATATAATATCTTACAATGTAGAGGCTTCAATATTGAAATGATAATACCTCACATGAATTAGACCTGAACTGAATGATGGTATTAAGTTTACTATTTGATATGATATATAAACCGGAAATATCCTCTTAATCGCAAACTTGAGTGGATCGCATTCTTGAATATAATATAATGCAGTGTTAGGTTAATGTAAGAGTGCATGCACCTTCCTTTCAACAAAATCATCATTAAAATATGATACAATTGCAAAGTGCAGCAGTCATATAATGATGCTGATTGTTAAGAAATAAGCCAAGTAGCAGGAAATGGTGGGAAACATATTTATTCATTAAACATTCATTCATCATGTTGTGCGTAAGGTTGTTTTTTGGTGAACGTTCTGTTGTTGGGGGTTGAGAGTGAGTACTAAAACTTCATTAATTTATGGATTTGAGTATTACTTATACTAAGAGCTCCTTTTTTAAAAAAATGTTTTAATGTCAATCTAGTGTTTACAATTAACACATTTCGGTTGTATAAAATTTAAGAAAAAAAAAAGATTTACATTACCGTTATGTTATCACGTGGTAGACAATATTTGATTTATTAGTATATTGAAATTACTCCAGTTCGAATCATGAATACCTTCAAATGTGCGCATAACATTTTTGCAACACTTCATAGTGTGTAAAATTATTGAGTTAAACCGTTTAAATAACGAAAAAAAAGACAACATTATACGATTTAATTAAAATGCTTACGTTTTATATACTTTCCAACAAGGAAAAATGTAATTCATGTAAATATATGTTTTATTTCTTAATTTAAAGTAATTTTTTGTCCAAGGTTGATTTAATTATAGTATTTTCTGATTTAAAATTAATCACAACATGACCATTTTGTAGAACATAATTGCTATATTTAGAATGTATTAACATGAGACGCTTTTACGAACATTCTGCTTACAAAAAACTTAATAATTTTTATATTTGTTTTTTTTTTTTTTTTTTTATTACTCTAAAACATTCTAACAGTTAGAAAATATTTATTTGTGTTGTTAGACTAGAAGCATTCCTCACTTTCAATGTATAAGGATCAACCCTATTAGACTTGTTTTTTAATATATCTATACAATACTAACGAGAACTTAAAAGCTGCTATAGCAAACAGATCTATACTGATATTATAATTTTTAGTTCTTGTACACAAGTGAGTAACACAACTCCTGCTACTTGAATATATTCTGTTCTGTAAATATACTTAAGTAGTTATTACTAACGCTCATACACATTTTATTTTGAAAGATTATTATTTAATTATTATTCATTACTATATAAATAAAAATATAATCGTTTCAATTTATATTTTCTAATCGTGTGTGTAGTTAACTTATAAAATATACAGTTTTTATTTTCCATTTAACATAAAATGTTGAGAATCATATAAGTTATACTTTGAAACTTACTTATCTACAATATATATATATGTATATATATATATATATATATATATATATATATATATATATATATATATATATATATATATATATATATATATATATATATATATATATATATATTTAAAATAAATTGCTCTTTAATAAGTTTACAGCCAAGTCTACTCATCTGATTAAATTCAGTAAATCCTTTAACTCTTAATTTAAGACTTGAGTCTTAGTTATAATGAGAGAGGAGAAAATATACTTTACAAAATACAAAGGACTGTCTTCTATTATTAAAATTAAGATAGTTTAAAATTAAAAAAAAAAAACTAAGTCTTATGTCATGAATAAATCAATCGTTGATTTTTAGTGTATAAATGGTGATTTAATATTATATTTTACATTATGTATGGTATTTTTAACTGCGTAATGTATCTATTATATAAGATTTCATATTTTAAGTGTAAGTTTCAGAGTTAATCATAAGGAAATTGTTGAGTTATGTAACGGTTGGATATAATATCATATCTATTTTATTTTTTGTTTATTTGTTTATTTATTTGGTCCCCCGCGAGTTCCCGCATAATATTTTTATAAGGTAGGCTTATAAGCTAATATAACTATTGAAAAAAGTTATTCTAATGGAGTAAACATAAGTATTGATGGCATTTGAATCACTATGTAATGTATATACAACGTTAAGATGAATAGAGCAAGCTAATTAAGTAATGTAGGTTTGATTGTTTCTTTAGGTATTTTATATATTTATGTTAGATTTCAATAAATAGTAAATGTATTTTAACAAGTAATTCATAGACGGTGAACGAATGAAATCGTGATCTATTCACATCAAAAAAACTTTTAACTTAATTATCTTGGAGGGTGATTTTTATCTACGCGTAAATGTTGTATGATAAATGTTTAAAACAATTCAAGCAAATCACATTAAAATATATTTCTAAGGTTTACATTATATGATTACGTGTTAGAGATAATTCTATACGGTTAACGTTACGTTATTTATATTTCGTTAAGCTGCATCTACATCATACTTATAAATATAAATTATTTGTTTTGTTTTATGTTAAACTATAAAGCGAATATTTCTAACTCGATTCGTATTATATTATTTATATCAACATCATAAAATGTCACGAAAAGTTTTATGTAACGTCATGTTATAAATAGTCATATGTAAATAACTTATATTATATTCATCTAATAATATTAAATGTACTACATTTCAAGTATATATCTTTGTACTTTGTTACAGCACGAGCATGCATCGAGTGTACGTGGTGGGATGCCGGTCGTCACCGTCCGCGACCGGTGACATTTCCGCCACCTCCCAGGCCTACAACAACAACAACGACAACCACCGCAACGAGTACTCCCACACCTGACCTTGTACGCCCACCTTTGAAGGTTGTTGTCGTAAATCGCAATACCACTTTGGAGGTGGGTACGATATCCGTACAAGGTCGGGATACATTTATAAATATACACCCCCTCCGCAATTGCGGGTGGGGGTTCTTTAGGCCTCAATCTTTTTATTTGTTTATGTTAATTTTTATATTTATAAAAGTTTTATTTTAAAAAATTATAAATCCTTACAATAAAATTATTTAAATTATCAAATCATGATGTTAGTGTTTTAAACCTTGAATCCTTAATAAGTTGAAAATTTATCTAAAAGAGCTTAGTAATAAGCCTTATATATTTAAAATGTTTTAGATATAACTAAATATTAATATGAATGATCGGTGGGTGATGCGCGTGTAGGATCAGCTCAGTTTACTGCACCTAGACAGGATGTCGCAGTTTTGTTTACTCACTCAGCAGAGCAGCACGACATCTGAAACGTGTAGTGAGCTGAAGAATGTTTAGCGCGTGTTGTTTTATCATCCTGTTGCAAGGTTGACAGGTTTTCGTCTCTCAATATGTCTACGTCTAGTTGATGATGTAACGAAAAAGTTAATGGGTTTGATTCAGTTATCTTGTAAACATATAGTGACGGTTCTATCACCTGTTTACAGTTGTTTTTTTTTTTTTTTATGTTTTTTGTTCGTGTTTTATGTGTAATGTTTTGGTTTTTATTTCTTCGTATTTTTTTTCCTGGTTTGTGTTTATAATGTTTTATTTTTATAGATTCCGTTTTTTTGTTTCTTGTTTTGTGTTCAATGTTTTTATTTTTTTATTAAATCTGTTTGTGGTTTGTGTTTATAATGTTTTATTTTTATAAATTCCGTGTTTTTTTTTCTTGGTTTATGTTAATTGTTTTTTTATTTTTTTATTTATTCCATATTTTTTTTCTTGCTGGTTTTATGTTAAATGTTTTTATTTTTATTTATTCTGTGTTTTTTTTTCTTTTTTCTTTTTTATTTATTCTATTTTTTTTCTTTCTTGTTTCGTGTTTTATGTGTTAATATCTTGTTTTCATGTTGTTGTTTGTTCTATTTTATTGATTTATTTTGATTGTAAGCAGTATAAATTACTAATGCAGGCTACGTGTTGACAAGTCTTGATGCTTTGAGGTAGGATACAGGTAAATAAATCATCTTGTTTTATATATGATTCGAACCTGAGTCATGATTGGTTTTTATAAATTTTTTTTAAAATATAATGTCTCTTTTGTGTTCATAGTGAGAGCATATTAACATGAGTGAGAGTTGTTACGTAATACTGTCTGCTACTGAAGCTGAGTGCAAGGTCGACGTGTTTCTGAAGTTATCTTGTAGACATACAGTGACGGTTCTATCACCTGTTTACTTTGAAACTGTTTCTGTTAGATGTATTATTTTCTTTTACTAATCATTGTTAGTCTACTTACCCGTGACTTCGAAGGTAGGTCAAAGCGATGCACTCACGTCACATCAAGCTTGTTGGTATTTGAAACGCGATGCACTCGCGAGAGGTTGCCGGGTTCCCTATAATGGTCGACGGGTTCCCGCAAATTCAGTAAATCTTAACCGATGAAAGTCGGTTATTTAGTTCTTGGTTGAATCACACCTCCAAGCAGTGTTATAACCTTGATGAGAGGAGATGAAGAAACTGATGACGGCCATCTTGGATTGCCCCTTAAAATGGTGGGCCAGAACCCTCACTCATCTGGGGTTGCCCCTTAAAATGGTGAGCCAGAACCCTCACTCCCCCACCTGGGCTCCTTCGAGATAGGAAGCTTCGTCGTCAGACGGCGCCCTCCAAATTGGAGGAGCAGGGGGTGCGCCGTTGGCGCTATTTTAATTCAGTCTATTTACGCCGCTTCCGTATCCACCTGGAGGATGATGCACCAGTTTTGGATTCCCCCGCGGAGGGGGTGACTCCGGAGTTGGTGTATCAGTTCTACCAGGGGTAGGCTGGTAGCGTAATGGGGGGAGGGGTCACTATCGTTGAGGAGTAGGGGGGACGGGGTGGTGGTGACGCAGTTGGGCCCCGAACGCGTGGCGCTTACTCACGCCCAGGATGTTTTGAAGTTTGTATGTGCTATTCGAGATTCGGTCACCTTACAGGTTCCTCAGGCCGCTCAGGTGGGCAGCCTCGAGGTGACGGTCCCTTGTGATTGTCGACTGGTTCTGAATGGCGAAACGCTGGTGCGCGAATTGTATCCTTGCGACGCGAAGGGAGTGTCACGACCGGGGGTAGTCCACATACTACCTAGTGGATGGGGTAAGTTGAATTTGTTTGAGAAAACTTGGGTGTCTTATAAAGTGCGTTCGCGTTTTGAGAACTTAGCCCAAGTTCTTGATGAATCTTGGTTCATACGGGTGCCGCACCTTAACATCTCGGTTCCCGCGCCCTTGGGCAATATTGATCAGGGGATAACAGTCTCCGTGAATCGTTCTTTTGGTTGGGACCTGGTTAACCCCTGGGGTGCCCATAGTTAGACTAGTCACGTCTCAGCCAAGTTAGGTTCACTTAAATCCAATAATAAACGGTTCCTTCATTGTTTGAACACAAGACTCATCTTTAACCCGTTCCTCGCAAATCCTGAATCTCTGGCTATGCCATAGAGCCCGACAGGTAGCAAGATTTCCCCCAGAAGCTACGCCCCAGTACTTCTGCGGATCCGCCGACTTCGGAGTCCGAGGTTCGAGGCCGAGACGACGGAATTGGGTGCAAGTCACAGTAGGAATCTGCTATCTGACAATATCGACAAGGTATGATGTGTTGATTTACTTTGATGTTGATGTTGAGGTTAATGGGGTTGAAATGTTTTCGGTTTAGATATTGTTTTTTTTTTTTTGTTTTTTTTTAATACTTTTGGAATTGTGTAAAGTTATCATTATGTCGGAAACACATGGTTTTAGTTATAAAGAAATTTCTTATCATTCATTTTGTTTGTAGATTGCAATTTGGCGTTCATTTTGTTTTCTTTCGGTTCTGAATGACCTATCTGTGAGTTAAAATTGACTTTATAAGATGATTTGTTTTCATGAACATTTATGTGCTAAGCACAACGAGGGCTCAATAATAAAAGCTATTTGTTCCTTTAATTTGACTGCTGTCTTTTTAAGGTGTTTGATTTGTTTGCATCTATTAGCATGTGTCTCTGAGATGTCAGCTGTTATGTAACGCTATGTTTACGTTAGTTGTACCACGTGCGTGGCCTCGTGGTTCTTTCTGGTGTCAGCGGAATTTGCTGTATGTGAGTGTGTAAAAGTAACCTTGAGTTGTGACTGGCGCAAGATTGTTTTGTGTAACAGGCACAGTTCAGGGGCTAATTTCTTGCCTCAACAGGTATTGATCCTTTCTGGGGTAAAATCACCATTGCTGGTGCCTGTATGCAAGTTTACAAGAAAAACTTTCTTGTGGCAAACGCAATACTTCTTTTTCCGCCTGAAGGCTACAGGATGGCTGATCACCAATCGTTGGTTGCGTTGCGCTGGTGGCGTTAGGTGGCGCACAGCGAGTGGCTTTATTTCAAAACTTCAGAAAATGGTCGCCATGTAAAGCTCCTAGTGCGATTCAAAGTGGATGGATACCACGATGACGGCAACGGTAACAAGATCGTGTATGAAATGCATGGCAGTTTTTGGCATGGTTGCTCTACCAGTTTTCCTGAACAAGATAAGGTGATGTGCCCGGACCCACAGCATACGATAGGGAAGCGGCTGGAGGCGACTAGGACCAAAGTAACTCTTCTACGTGATGTAACACGGTTATTACACTACAAGGTTATTGAGATGTGGGAGTGTTCGTTAAACAAACTTAAAGAATCAAATACGGATTTGAAGTATTCCCCGCTCAACATCCACGTAGATATAAAATGCTGCTTCAACCGCGAGATGCATTCTTTGGTGGACGCACCAATTGCACTAAAACGTATTACAAAGTGAAAGAAGGTGAACAAATTCACTATTTCGACATTTGTAGTTTGTACCCCTTCATAAACCGCTATCCTCTGGTGGCACCGAACAATTTGCGTAGATAAACAGTGCAAGGACTTTGTGAATGGTAATTTTAACAACCTTGATCGTGTTGAGGGACTAATTAAATGTAGTATTTTACCCCCCAACGATTTGTACCACCCTTTACTGCCTACTTGTGTTGATGGTAAGCTGCTCTTTGCCTTGTGCAGGTGATGTGGAATAGAAGGCATACAGGTAGACTGTGTTCATCATGACGATAACCGTGCACTGACAGGCACATGAATAGCTGCTAAAGTAAAGAAAGCTTTTCAACTTGGCTACAAAGTGACGGAAAGTTTCGAAATTAGGCAATATAGGACCATGTTTTACAATGAGATAACAAAGCAAGGTGGCTCTTCTGGAAACTATGTAAATACATTTCTTAAAATGAATGTTGAGGCAAGCGGCTTGCCTTCCTTGTGTACGTCCGACGAAGGTAGAACTTAGTACGTGGCCATATTTGAAGATCGTGAAGGAATAAAATTAGACCCTACAAAGATTGAACTAAATCCAGAACAGCGAACTGTGTCCAAGCTGAACAGCGAACTGTGTCCAAGCTTATGCTTAAATCTTTGTGGGGAACATTTGGTCAGAGAATAGATCTTACAAAGCATAAAATAGTCGAAACATATGCTAAATTAAGTAGAAATACTTGGGAATCTACGGAACGACGTCATAAGCTGCGAACCTGTCTCGGAATCAAAAATGCTAATTTCATGGACAGAGAACGTGAACGATGTGACTCCATCACCATCCACAAATGTAGTGATCGAACCTAATATTACAGCTTTTGCCCGACTAACGCTCTTCTCTTACCTTGAAATACTCGGCGAACGCATACTCTATTACGATACAGACAGTATCATTTTCGATAATCGTCCTTGCGATACCAACCCTCCTGTGGGTGATTTCCTAGATGATATTGTGAGGTAAAAATTGTTTCTTGTTCATTATTTCATTTTTAATTAGTTTATTTAATCGCGTGATTTATGGATACTTAACGGTGACATGATGTGCTTCTTAACAGTTGTCGTCACCATAAAGTATACGCTGTGCTCGGCTATTTCGTCAGTCTTGTTTGATAATAATTTCCTGTTTGTGCGGCAACTTTACTGACTACTCGGTTCAGGAAGGGGCTGGTTCGTTGATATCGTCGTGAGCCCTGGTACTCTTTCGTGATTGCCACGGGAGGCGGACGAACCGAGTAGTTTGATTGGCAATTTATGACTTGGTTCACCCAGCATAGGGCAGGGAGGGGGTGACTGGGGTATGACGTAGGAAAGTCTAGGTGCGAGGAAACACGGGTGGAATTTGGGGCATTGGACGGGAGACCAGGACAGACGGAGGACCAACACTAAGGTGGAACGGAAGAAGATCCAACCGACAGTACGGAGGGCCGAATCAAGACGACAGGAAGCCCAGCAAAGGCGACCACACATGCGCGACTAAGGCAGAGAGAGAGGAATTGCCACAGGGAAACCAAGGTAGAGGCACTACGGGTGCACTTTTAAATTTAGCGTATCAGGGTAACCCGTAGATGGACTTGCAACAACTCAGCCACGTAGAATAAAGGTGTAGATTAATAAATTGCGGTTCCTTTATTATTTGAACCAAAGTCTAATCATACATGTGCCAAGGTAGTTTGGTGAGGGAAAGAGGAGGAATCCAGGAGAGGGACCCAGGAGCGGAAGTCCGGAGGAAACCGCAAAGCTGAACGAGGCTGACCAGGACCGAATCACCCAGCCGACTACCGAGGGACGGAGAGCCAATTCAAAGAGTCCGTGACGTCTAACCAGGGAAAGTGGTAGAATATTCGTTTAATCCTAGCAGTAGGAGAGACCATAGACAGATTCGCCACGCCTCAGCCACACTAGGATAAATGTCAATTATCAATAAAACATTTCCTCCTGAGTTTGAAACCAGTATCAAGTCATTACACGTAACATAACTGCCCTCCACTAATGATCCCAGTAGCGTAAGTGAGGACCATCCCGAAGTTACGCCCCCGTACATCTACGGGTTTGTCGCTGCAGTCTGTGGGCTCGTGTCCGAGCGTCGCCGTGGGACTGAGGGGACGGTAGGTTCTCGCTACGTAACAATATCACACGATAGGCAGGCTTATTTGTTAATGACTGTATGTCAGTCCAGAAACGTCAACAGGGAATCACACATTGTCATGGAAAAGTTTGTACTTTATAACTTTTACAGGTGTTAATCTCCTTCTTGGTGATTTATAGATGTCTTGATTGTGCTAGTTTGTCATTCCTGATTTTCTTTCACAAAATAAGGTAAGCACTGTTCTTGGCTATTTCGTCAGCCCAGCTCGTTTGTAATTTCTGGTAATGATGACTAGTGTACATTTAATTATAATTATTGTAGTATTGCGGGCAATGATTGAGGCAACTTTGCTGACTGCTCGGTTAAGGAGGGCGCTGGTTCAATGATGTCGTCAGGTGGAGCTTGCCACCATTCACTCGTGATTGTTACGGAACGGAGTCCAACCGAGTAGTTTGATTGGTTATTTATGACATTTGACGTCTGAGTGGGGCTGAGAGACGGATGACGGGAGTATGACGTAAAGAATTGTACTAACGGGGAGACACAGGTGGGAATCAGCGGAATCTACGACTGGCCGTAAATAATAAGAGACCCGTGCCAAGGTAGTTTAGTAGAGGAAGGAGGAGGAATCCGGGGAAGGGACCCAGGAGCGGAACACAGGAGGGAGTACGCCAGGCTGTCCGAGACCAACCAGGTCCGAATCACCAAGCCAACTACCGAGGGATGATAGGCCGAGGAACTATTCTTAGAGACCTGCGCCGGTCAGAAAAATGCTATCGGCAACCGGCCCGCAACCGCAAAGTTAAAACTCAACTTGCATCCGCAACCCGCATTTTTTTAAATGCTGATCCGCACCAGCACCCGCACCCACGCGATAAAAACCGCAACCGCAACCGCAACCGCAACCCGCTTTTTTGTCTATGTTTCTGTATGTTCTACGTTGTTGTCGTTATTCCCTTTTAGAGGGTAAAGGGGGATTTATCAAACAATAAGTAAGCTTAGTCTTGAATAGCAGTAATTTATCGAATATTATCTTAGGTGTCAACAATTCAATCATGTTACATGGTAAGAAACTCCCGTAATTCAAAACTTAAAACTAAACTAATTTTATACATCAACTGCTGCTGTTCTCAACATAAGCTCTCAACATAAGTACGAGAAACGTAAAATCAACAAATTCACGTTTAATTTTAATTTGGATTGATTGATATTTGGGCTTAACGTCCCATATTTTTGCAACGAGGCTAATCGAGACAATGAGTGGGTGATATGTGAAGATGAAATATGGGGATGTTTGGAGGAAAGGGGCAAGTAGGAGGGCGGGGAAGAAACGGGAAGGGGAGGAGACGGAAGTGGGGAGGATGTGGGCTGAATTTCGTCTGACTTCTCCTCCTCGACCAATCCGGCAAGGGTGGCCCTACCAGAAGCATACGCTCTCGCTGGCATAGCTCTCGGGATCAACAAAGCACACAAACCTGCCCACCACGATAAGGTAGCAGTCCCTGGGCAGGTTTTAATTTGGACTTTTACCAACAACCCGCACCCGCCCCGCACCCGCAGCCGGAATTACTCTTTTTATCCGCAGCCCGTCATGATTGAGCGGATATCCGCGGATAACCCGCGGATATCTGCTGATATGCAGGTCTCTAACTATTCTGCAGGACAGTGTCGACTATCAAGAGGAAAAGGTAGAATAATCATTTAGTCCCGTGCTAAAGACAAGCCCTTAGACAGATTCACCACGTCTCAGCCACGTTAGGATAAATGTTAAATAACAATAAATACGTTTCCTCTTTAGTTTGAAACCAGTATCTCTTCATTTCACATAACATAACTGTCCGAACTCCGGTACCTCCTCTAAAGATCCAAGTGGTGTAAGTGAGAACCAGCCCGGAGTTACGCCCCTGTACATCTGCGGGTACGTCGTCTGCAGTCCGTGGGTTCGAGACCGAGGCGTCGACGTGGGGTGAAGGGATGGTGGGTTCACGCTACGTCACAATATTTCAATACCGCGCTACGCTGCAACTTGACATTGTCTTACCCCCTGCCCCCCCCCCTCTAACCCTGATCTTTGCGCATGATGGACAGATATATATATATAAAGTTATCCGTCATTTGCGATTTTCTTTCCGCCAAACCAGTCGCTGTTCATCAACCGCTTCACCTGCAACGACTCACTAATCACGGATGTTTCCACTTAACTTAACAATCGTATCCTGATTGTTCGTTTAAATTGATTTATGGCCCCTCATCCCTGGGGTGACTTGCCACTCTGGCACTCCACTATTTTTATAATACCTTGCAACCCACACTTGGTTTTGTCTGGACTGGTATTGTATTTATTAGCATCCGTCGATCTATGTGATGCATGTTATTTTGGATTCGTCAACAACAAAAACGCAAAAAAAGATATTCAAGTACTGCTTTACATATAGTTTTTCTGCCACAGGAGATTCAGGAATAACTGCATTAACCATTTAAGCATTTTTATAACATCTTGCAACACACACTTTGTTCTGTCTTGTCTGGTATTGTATTTATTAGCATCCATCGATAAGTGATGCATTGATATCGAATTTGTCAACAACAACACACACAAAAATATTCAAGAGACTTCTTTACACGCAGTTTTTCTGCCACATGAGATTCAGGAAGAACTGCAGCAACCATTTTACTATTTTTATAACAAACACACACTTTGTTTGTCTTGTCTGGTATTGTATTTATTAGCATCAATAGATCTTAGTGATGCATTGATATCGGATTTGTCAACAACCCAAAAAAATGTGGCTTCTGATTTTAATTGCAAAGACAAATTATTACTGATACTTGTGAATAGTCTGGCCCCTGTAAACGGGCACTATCCACTTTCCACATTCACTATTAATTTATTGTCAAACTTTATGAAGAGGTTTTATAACTTAATAGGATTTAAGAGTAAATCTGTCCTTTATTCTCGATATAACGTGTTAAATACACACAGGTTCTCGTTTTACGTTAACGCTTGGCCCTCGCCTCGAACCCACCGGGCACCCTTGGCCAAACTACACTACAGCCCTTCTACACCTCCAGCTATGGACCCCGCTCATTCCCTTGTTCATCTGACCACACTCTTGTCACCGTGTAGGCCTGTAGATCGAACACTTGCAATATACACACACACCACAACAACAACAACAACACAAATCTTTTTCCCCTCATGTCAAGAATCAATAGAATCTTTATGATTCTTGGCTCCTACCAACTATCTTACATCTGCCACACACTCATGTTTGCATGGTTACATCATCGCCTGGACATCGAACACTTCCATAGACCGTCAACGCGGCATCGACTCACACGGCTCTCAGATTCACAAAGGAAGAACGTGGATTTGTTTCTCACCCAATGACACGTAGTGGGTGCACGATTACTCTATGACCACTCAACAGACAATCGACGTAGCAACACATCACACGGATCTCAAATTAACCTCACACTGGGTTTGGAAGGCCGAATTAGAGAAAATCCTGCTGAGAATTACAAAACTTGGATTAGCCAAGATCACGCTGAAGTGGGAGGAGAGCGGACCGTTAATTGGCGGATGATGATGAATTAGACTCCATCGCTCGAGATTGGTCATGTGTCAGGGAGTAACGAGGAAATGAGGAGAACTCGAAGGAGCGCGAGGGAGGTAAAACAAATAGGGACTGGGAGACGAACTCGAGGGAGACGGGGAGCAACACGCGAGAAGTGCAAGTGGCAACTCTCAACACTCAAGAAGAAGTACCCAAGACTCAAGCAGTGGGGCTGGAGGCCCGGCTACTCCCGAACCAAGGACCTCCAGGGACTGGAACTCCGAGTGGGCTGTTACCGATACGTAGATAAGGTAGGGGATGATTACGATCCTTTTGATTAGCCCGTTTGCGCTTCAGGTGGTATTTTTATTTAAGTCCAGGTTCGCCAAGCCAAAACTACACAAGTAGTAGCCAACAAGAATACTAACACCAACACCAACACCAACAGACATGTTTTATCTCTAATAAAAGTGGTTCCTCATTTTTATATTTGAATTTACATGCTTTATCTATTCTCGATTACCCGCATGCGTGTTACCCACAAGAATCTTACTATCCATTGTGATGACAAATTTGTGTTAGCGCCTTGATACCCGTTCCCGGAGTATCCGAAGTTGATACTTGGATTGGATGGATCATTGTCGCTACGGTCCCCCATTTCTTTGATAATTAGGCAATGTATTTGGCAGTAATTGTTAGTAATTAACCTTCGTAGACAATCTCATGCAACCCACTATCTCGGCTACATGACAGGGCCACGGGACCCGGGAGGCGGGCGCCGGACGCTGCTGTGGCACCGGGCCGGGGGTGGGTTGTGCTGGCGCCTGCACCGCTGCCATGAATGAAGGGCCCGTCTGAACGGTGAAAGCAAGCAGGGTGTGAGGGGCTGCCCTGTGTAGCGTCGTGGCGCCTGTACCGCTGCCGTGAATGAAGGGCCCGTCTGAACGGTGAAAGCAAGCAGGGTGTTGGGGGCCGCTGTGTAGCGTCGTGGCGACTGCACTGCTGCCGTGAATGAAGGGCCCGTCTGAACGGTGGAAGCAAGCAGGGTGTGAAGGGCCGCTCTGTGAAGCGTCGTGGTGCCTTCCCCGCGGAATAGTGACGCTCAACAGCAGCGACGCGGTAGAACACCCATTGGCCCCGCCGCCCACAAACATCACTTCACTGCACACACAGCGCAGACACTCTTATTAACTCTCTTTATTCTTGCGACAAAAATCAGTCTGAATCATATTTAATGATGGCCTCTATCTTTCTCCTGTGAAAGGTGAGTGAACGATATACCACATTGCTTCATCCAACAGACAGAGCTAGTCTTCACATGAGTGTCTAGCATACTACCTAGTTTTTGTTGATACTGACTCGATCCGTCATTCCATCATATCGTATTCTAGGCTAGGTCTATTAGCACGAAATCAAATGCAAATCCAAAGTTTGGGCATTTTCTTTTGCTCGTATTTTGATTAATAGTACACCAGCCCAGGATGTTTTGCTTACAAAAAAGGTCGACGCATTTTTACTTTGGAATGTGTTAAACAACGTTACCTTAGTTGTGATTCATGAGGTGCTTAGCTGGCAAAAGGGCCAAACACGCCGCCATCTTGGATTTTATAAAATTTACATTAATGGCTATAAAAACCAAAATGCTTGACCAATTTAAAAAAACTTAAGTATTTTAAATTGCATTTTTCAATTATAATGTATTTGTGGAGGAAATTTACAAATTTTATTTTTATATTATACATTTAAAAAACATTTTCCTTCTCTATGTTTTTAGTTTCGGAATGTTAAGCTTATAACTTGTATGGAAACGTATAAACTGAAAAAGTACTTAATGTAAACGTTTTAGATAGATTTATTTAAAAAAATAACGCAATTAAATTCAAGTCTATATCTTGATTACGTCCCGAGATATGAATTTTTGAGGAGTCACACCAACACCCCCCATTCACTCGCACCCGAAGTCGATTTCCACGCAGTCGATGGTGGGTGATATATGCTACGAATTTGGCCTCGGGCATATGAAGGGGGTCGGGCCGCCACTGATCATATATGTCATCATATAAAAATTAGCAGGATTTTTTGTATTTGCAGTGTCGCGCAGTCAAGGTAGCTCCTCTTACCAGTCAGCTGTTTTGATCTATCTACCGACTATGGTGGAACATGCCCACGGTCGCCGACTCATGACGTGGATATGTTCGCTTGGTATCGAATGTATGTATGAAGAGGAACCACATACATCGTTTTATATACATGTTTTGAAAACATAAATTATTTGTTACTCTTTATGAAATTTACTTGGTATTGTTCAGGTGCATGACTTAGGTAGAAGTGCTTCAATTTGTTATATTGTAATGTAAAAGTTGTGAGCTTATAACTTTTACGGGTGCAAGTCTCCTTCTTGGTGATTTATGGATGATTGGATTGTGTCACTTAGTTGGTCATTTATTGTTTTCTTTCGCAACTAAGGTATGTGCTGTTCATGGCTACTTCTTCAGCCTAGCTCGTTAGTAATTTCATGATTATGATGACTTGTGTAAACATTTTATAATAATTAGAGCAGTGATTGAGGGCAGTTATTGCGGTAACTTTGCTGACTGCTCAATACACCCTCTCCTGTCAGAACTAACAGAGAGTGGTAACTGTATATATCCGTATATCCGGTGTCGATGCTCACCGTGCGTGCGTTTGCATTTTCGCGTGAACTGCGAGCGCGGTGCAGGTATTAAGACCATCTTTGATTTATCATTGGGCACGGAATATTTCTTTGCATATCAGCACTTTGAGGACTTCTCTTCTGTTTTCGGGGCCGGTGAAGGGGTTGGTCAATGTAAGCATAGGGTTGTCACAACGTTCGTCGTTTGATTATCGTGTTGACTCAATGTCAACATGGCTACTTGTTGTTCGTTTTTTCGGTGTGTTGATTATGTTCGGGTCAACACAACGTTCGTCGTTTGTTTACGTGTTCACTTAATGTCAACATGGCTAGTTGTTGTTCTTTTTGGCGGTGTGTTGATTATGTTTGGGTCAACACAACGGTGCTGTTTATCGTGTTTACTTGTCAACATGGCTGGTAATTGTTTTTTTAAGTGTGTTGATTATGTTCGTGTCAACACGACGATGTGTGGAATGATAATCGTGTTGACTTATTTGTCAGCATGGATAGTTGTGCTGCTAAAGTGTTCGGTTCTGTCAATCACGGAATGGTGACTGTTCAGACTCCACAGGTTGTTGTTTAATTTTGAAGTTTAATTTTCAAGTCTATTTTAAGTAATTTTTTTATGTTTTATTATTTTTAATCATTTTTTTTTTTATACCACTTAATAAATAACGGTTCCTTTATTGTTTGAATCAAAGACTTATCATTTCTAAATCCTTAACTGTTTGGACTGGTACGTCCCGATCCCTTAGTTGTGAGAACCACCCCTAGAGCTACACCCCAGTATTTCTACGGGCTGTTGACTTCGCCATCTATGGATCGTTTCAATTTGGTGGATTGGGGAACGTGGGTGGAGGCGTGGTGCCTCCGCGCTTGGGTGGAAGGTTTCGGAAGAATGAATCACCCCATTCTGCCGAGGACGGGCCGCTTGTATGTTTGGGTAAAACTCATGGCGGCCCTCCTCATGGTAGAGGGTTTGATTTCGGCCCCCCTCTACCAGGGGGGTCGGGGGGCCCCGCCGCCGCCAACCGAAGAGGAAACGCGGTGGGCGGACCTGTACCGGTGTTGGGCCCGGCGATACCGGGACTGGTATGGGGTGCATCCCGAAGACGACCTCCCATAAGGGGGGTCGTCGTCGCAGGTTATCCTGCCGATTCACTACTACTCCTTTTATTCTGGATAATAAGTAAATGTGGGTTGGGGTCTTGTTTTTTTCTCGTGCCTGTGAAGGGGGG
Organism: Isoperla grammatica; assembly: GCA_945910005.1. Taxonomy (NCBI): domain Eukaryota; kingdom Metazoa; phylum Arthropoda; class Insecta; order Plecoptera; family Perlodidae; genus Isoperla; species Isoperla grammatica. The sequence goes on from OX246737.1 coordinate 99,675,403, forward strand.
TAGGGGGGTTATATGGGGGGCTTGGTTCAATTGCTTTCTTTTTCTCTTATCGTTTTTTTTTTTCAAAATTGGTATTATTTTTCGGTCTAAGGGTATCTAAGGTTCATCATGGGTGTGAGGCGTGGTGTGTGGTGTGGACAACGTGGTTGTTTCCGTCTGCTTCGCTCCTGATTGTTGTGCTTATTTCACTCAGGTTCGATTGGTGGGCAGTCATGATTTTCGGGTGGATACCGCGCGGTCTGGCTGGTCTGGTGCGCTTGTGTCTCGTGGTGGCGGTGGGCGTGCTGGTGGAAGGTGAGTCTTCCACTTCCTCTTTGCTTGCCCCGGGGGTGACGATAACCTCGGGTATTCATTGGTTGCTGGTGGCGGACCCCGTTGTATACGAGGGTTAAGTGCCCCTGGCCTACTTTAGCCCTTGGTTACTTAGTCGTTGATTAATGTTTTAGAATTATTTGTTTTCTCCACAACTATTACTATGTGTTTCAAAAAGTTAGCTGTCAGTCACGCTGTGTTTACGTTTGTTGTAACACGTGCGAAGCCTCGTGGCTCTGTCTGGCGTCAGCGGAATTCGCTGGATGCGAGTGTGTAACCTTGACTGGTGACTGGCGCAAGGTTGTTATGTTACTGGCACAGTCCACTAACACGCTGACGTTTCAGCTTGACGCAGTACATGCCTGCGAACCGAGCCGTCACCAGGGAATGTCCAGGGCGAGCTCACTTGTACACGAGGGTTACGTTTTCTTTTGGATCAAGATTGACATTCGAACAAAACAACAACAAAATGAAATTATTATAGTTTTGGTTTGTACAAAGACTCGTTAGGTAGGACATTTTCTTTGTTTAATGTTGGTATTATAACACATAGGCAATTTTAAATATGCTCTTGTTTTTCTCTTTGGTTTTACGCCTGTGTGCAAGCTGGTTAGCGTTTTCAAGGGCGTTTGTTGCCGTTAGGATTTCTGCCCTTCAGGTGAAACTTCTATAGGACGAGTTTTGTTTTTCATTTAGGGTTTTAGCGGCCTGTAAGAGTCGGACGTAAATTGTTGCATTGTGGGTACGGTGTTAGGGTATTGCATTTATTGGATAGGTTTGGTGCAGTGATTGGGTCATGATACTGGTCCATGAAGCTTGAAGATGCTACTTGAAGACATAAAGATCAACATGCAAGGCCGAGACTGTACGATACAAAGTTCAACAATTCACATACTCATGAAACTACTGAAGACTGATGGAGGATGCCTTTGCCTGATATACTTGCCGGGTTAAAGAAAATGTTGATGGATGCAAATAGAAGAGGTGCCCGAAGTCTGAAGAGGATTCTGCCGCAAGGAGTGCGTGGGCATTCGAACGATGAGGTCATCGTTCATTGGGGGGCCGGGCATGTGAAGAATATGACCATTTCATGGTCTTCCTCTGTTCTTTCGATACAAGTTATTGACTGCTCTACCGGATGTGTTGCAATCCTAACTGGACGCATGCACAAGTTGAGTGTACCCGTGAATGTGCATGTGTCAGGATTTCAACACTTTGTCGGGAGCGGGCAACGAACGGGTATCGTGAAGAACACCTGAGTCAGGTGGTTTTTGTTTTGTTGAATGGACAACGGTGGCAGGCTTGACTGGTTTTGACGGGAGAGAAGAGGCGGCATTGTCGGAGAAGAGACGAGAGCGGGTGGAAGTAGTAGAAGGAAGACAACAAGAACTTTACCGGGATCCGACCGAGGGGCGAGCCAGGACCAGTGGATTGGCTGAGTTGCTGTACCAAGCCGTCATAAAGGGTAGGATGATGTTCTGTAAGATTGTGTTTTCTTAAAACTAAGTCGAACCCACGCACGCATACTCATGATGCAACAGTTTACGGAATTACCGAATAGGGTAGAAATTAAAGGAAATATAAACGTAACCTTCGTTATTAAAATCTGTTTATTAAATGGTGTTAGCCCTGCATCGATCCATGACCCTACAAAACTACCGATCGTGGTCAAGATTGGGGGAAAACTGGGCCTCTTAGCTTAACATCAGCTACGCTCCTCAGGCCAATCAAGGCAACAACATCTGCCTTGGGGCTCAGTTAACCTCTTTTCTTCACATAATTACATGGATCGTAGTGATTGACTGCGTTACTTCAACGCTAGCGTGAGGTGCGTTGATTCTATAATTGTATTGTCCAAAAGCGACGGGTCGGGGTGTTCGATCAGTTGTCTGGTTGCTCGATGTATGCGCAGGGGTAGTTTTCTCTGGTGGGGATGTCCATGGAAGTGTTAGGTTTAAGACTAGTTCCTTATGCTCGACTTTGTCACATTAGGTTTATTTGTCTTCTCTCTTCTCGTTTCTGTGCGCGTGCAGATGTGGGGAAGAGCGATAATAGTTAGGTTTATTTAATCACTTTTAGGTTTTATTTAGGTTTAGGGATTGATGGACATTCCCGGTGTTTCCCTTTGCTTGACGGCCACTGAGCATTGAGTTTCATTGGTGATAGTTTTGTGTGCATTGAGTGTACTGGACTCTTGTGTCAACGAGTGTACCGAGAGTCTGTGCTCGGATGGTGATGTGTCGGCAAGTTTTTTCTTTCCGCTTGCTGACTGACGCCTGGCTCCAGCTCGTTCAGTGTGATTCTAGCGTTCGTTCTACTTAGTACTACTATGGATCGTTTTGTTGGAAAAGATTGGGAGACGTGGGTGGAGGCGTGGCGCCTCAACGCGTGGGTTGAGGGGTATCGGGCGATGGACCACCCCATCCCGGCGAGGACGGGTCGCCTGTTTTTGTGGATAAAGGTGATAGCGGCCCTCCTCGCCGTAGAGGGCCTGATCTCCGCGCGTCTCTGCCGAGGGGGTCGCTTGGCACCCTCGGCGGAGGAGATGCGTTGGGTGGGGCGTTTCCGCTGTATGGCCCGGCGGTACCGGGACCACTTCGGGGTACACCCCGAGGATGACGTCCCGCCAGGGGGGTCGTCCTCACATCTCGTCCTGGCCGTACATTTCTATAAATACTATTCTGGTTGATCATAAATGGGGGGTGGGGTCTTGTTTTCTTTCCAATGAGGGAGGGGGGTAGGGGGGTTGTTTCAGAGGCTTGATCTTGTTTTGTTTTTATTTTTCTCGTCGTTTTTTTTTTAAGTTGGTTTTACTTTTCGATCTATGGGTATTTAAGGTTTGTCATGGGTGTGTAGTGAGTTCGGGGTGGTTGTTTTCGGCTGCTTCGCTTCTGATTGTTGTGATTTCTTCATTCAGATTCAGGTGCCGGGCGGTCATGCTTTGCGGATGGATAACTTGCGGCCTGGCAGGGCTGGTGAGCTGGTGTCTCGTGGTGGCGGTTGGCGAGCCGATGGAAGGTGAGTCCTCCACTTCCTTTTTGTTTGCCCCGGGGGTGACGGTCACCTCCGGTATCCACTGGTCATTGGTGGCAGACACCGTTGTGTATGAAGGTTTGGTTCCTTTGGCTTATACAGGGGTATGGCCACTTGCTCCTTCGACTCCATTGGATGTCGAGGGGGTAGTGAGATCGGCCTGTCCTGGCGGGCTGGCTACTGACGGTTGCGAAGTCCTGCAAATGTTTAAGGAGGTGGAGCACGTTTTGGGGTTGCACTTGTCGGTTCTTCAGGCCAGCACGGGGGGGGAACGACCAGACAGGGGCGGGTAATCTTACGAGTGGTCGGGGGATTCGAGCGTTGTCATTTGTAGGGGATGCGTTTCGTTGGTGTTGAGGGGTGGCCACTCGCAAGGATATCCGGTATTTGTTCAAGTCCGAAGCGGAGCTTCGTCAGTATGCGCACGGCTTAGATAGTGCGGTGCATGAGGACCATGACGTGCTACGCAATGTCACTTTGGCGTTGAAGGCGTACGACATGGAGTTGGCGACGGTTGTGCAGAGGGGGGGTGAGGCCCAGCGTAATCTGTCTTTGGCACTGGATCGGTTCGGTAATGTGACTGCCGTTCGTTTCGATTATGATGAGCGTCTGATGCACTCGGCTCTACTATTACTTCTCCACTCGGTCACTACCCAAGTGAGGGTGGTGGAGCAGTTCTTTCGAGCGCAGGTTACGTCGTCGTGTCGACAGGGGCGAATTCCTTCAGTGTTGCTTCCTCACGAGGTGTTGTCTCGGGACTTGGGCGTGCTGGGGAGGGCACTATTATTAGACGGCATGGAGCTTGTGATACCGAAAGAGGAGGTCGATGCGTACTACTTTCTCGATTTGGCTTCGTGTGTGGATGGCAAAGACAGGGCTCTGTGACGGTGCGTGTTCCTGTGCGGGGGGCGGGTAACGTGTGGCGTTTGTATGAGCCGGACATAATTCCCTTCGCTTGGCAGGGCCAGTCCTGCAAAAGTTGTCTTGCATAATGAAGTTCATTGTTGTATAGTGAAAGTACCTTCATTTATTCACGTTGCACTGTTGTATAATATGTTGTATAAATATAGATGTAAAATAAACCTAGAAGGCTCTCCTTTACTTACTTTACTTTTTTTCTCTATTTTAACTTTACTTTCATTTCAGAAGGTATTATTATTTGTTTCATAATAAACTTGTTTTTTTACTTTTTTAATTGACTTTTTATCATATGTCTTCTTGTTAAATAATATTTTTGTTCATTATCAACTTAATATTGTGTTCTGTATTATTGTATTTCTGTTATGTAATAATTAATAATTATCTAATCTTTATTATTTCTTTCCTTTTCGTAGTACTAAATCTCAAAGGTGTATGTTAATATAATATCTTACAATGTAGAGGCTTCAATATTAAAATGATAACACCTCACATAAATTAGACCTAAACTGAATGATGGGATTAAGTTTACTATTTGATATGCTATAAAACCGGAAATATCCTCTAAATCGCCAACTTGAGTGGATCACATTCTTGAATATAATATAATGCAGTATAAGGTTAATGTAAGAGTGCATGCACCTTCCTTTCAACAAAATCATCATTAAAATATGATACAATTGCAAAGTGCAGCAGTCATATAATGATGCTGATTGTTAAGAAATAAGCCGAGTAGCAGGCAATGGTGGGAAAAATATTTATTCATTAAACATTTATTCATCATGTTGTGCGTAAGGTTGTTGATTTTGGTGAACGTTCTGTTGTTGGGGGTTGAGAGTGAGTACTAAAACTTCATTAATTTATGGTTTAGAGTATTACTTATACTAAGAGCTTCTTTTTTTAAAAAATGTTTTAATGTCAATCTAGTGTTTACAATTAACACATTTCGGTTGTATTAAATTTAAGAAAAAAAAAGATTTACATTAACGTTATGTTATCACGTGGTAGACAATATTTGATTTATTAGTATATTGAAATTACTCCAGTTCGAATCATGAATACTTTCAAATGTACGCATAACATTTTTGCAACACTTCATAGTATGTAAAATTATTAGGTTAAAACGTTTAAATAACGAAAACTTTAAGACAACATTATACGATTTAATTAAAATGCTTACGTTTTAAATATTTTCCAACAAGGAAAAATGTAATTCATGTACATTTATGTTTTATTCCTTAATTTATAGTAAATTTTTGTCCAAGGTTGATTTAATAATAGTATTTTCTGATTTAAAATTAATCACTGCATGATCATTTTGTAGAACACAATTGCTATATTTAGAATGTATTAACATGAGACACTTTTACGAACATTCTGCTTACAAAAAACGTAATAATTTTTATATATATATGTATGTTTTTTTTTTTTTTTTTTAATATTACTCTAAAACATTCTAACAGTTAGAAAATATTTATTTGTGTTGTTAGACTAGAAGCATTCCTCACTTTCAATGTATAAGGATCAACCCTGTTAGACTTGTTTTTAATATATCTTTACAATACTGTGATGTGGGCAGGGAAGCCTTTCAATCAATATCCATTGATTGATTGGTAAATCATAATTTGGTAACCATAAATATGATTAGATAACTTTTCAAGAACATTGTAGACTTATTGCTCAGCCTTCAACGCGTCCAGCTGATTAGCTTGCGAACTGCAGGCCTCGGTCACTGGATCCTTGCTACTCGAGATTGCTGAGTAGACAGTTCAAGCCTCTCCATATGTTTGTAGACTGACAAGCAGCATATGGGGATTCCAGGCAGATCACTGTTTAGTTATTACATATGACTGTACTCCATAAGCTAACATTATGGGAACCAGGAGTGGATGAGGTAACCCCCTCTCCCCCACTCCTGGCTGCAAGAGCTTGCAATCGCTCTCTTCTAATCTGGCAGCCGAACCGATAGGAAGTTCATTTAGGATGATAGGATTGATAGTAGTATTAAGCTTTTGTAAGTATTTGTTTTATTAAATAGTTCACTATACAAAGCTTATGAATTAACCCAGAAAATCCTTCCCTCTCATTCCCAATATCAGTAAGTAAATCAAGCTCCAGGTGTCGATAATAGATTGACTGGTATTCAATCTGATTGTCGGCACAACAAATTGGTGGCAGCTACGGGATAATCTTTTTTCCTTACTAACACTTTGGAAAAAGAACCCACTGGAGTTTTGATTGCTGATTGATATTGGTGTGAGAGGTTGGGTAGTGTATCACAAGAAAACAACATTGGGTAAGTTATTGCACTATTATTCCTACGCATGCAGTGTGCTTAACACAGTTGAGTGTACCTTGCCGAACATCATTGGTTTCCGTAAAAATAAAGCTAGCTCAGTATTCGTAAATTAAATTTTTCTGATCACACGATCTAAAAAATTAATCAAAATGGCCGTTACAAAAGAACAGTTTGAGAGACTAGTTCAGGAGCTGACTCAAATAAGAACTCAGTTTGGGCAGTTGCAAACTGCATACGAACAAGTTCGAGCTGAGCTAGTGACGGTTAAAGCTGAGGCAGCTGTTCGCCCTACCCAGGCGCAGCAGCACGAACATAATGGAAACCAGGGTGAATTGGCTGTGGTAAAAGACCTCACTGTGGGCAATATGATCAAGCCCTGGAAGGGAGACGCCTCGGATTTACCAGTCGAGGGTTTCCTCTCCCAGATCGATAAGGCAGCTGATCTAGGATCCTGGACGGAGACCGACAAGATGAAGATCATTGGTCTCAAATTGCTCGGGCCTGCACTTACTTTTCTAGAAAGTAATGCAGAGCTTCAGGCTCCTGGGATCTCATACGCTAACTTCCGAGCAGCGTTAATTGAACGATTTCGGTCTAAACAACCGGATCAGTTTTATTACACGCAGCTCCAAAATGCTAAACAGACTGCTGGCGAATCGCCCGAAGCCTTTGCTGACCGTTGCAAGCAGCTATGCCTTGCAACTATTCAGAAAGTAGGGGACGCGCGGGAGCAGCAGATTATAAACAGGGAAGCTGAGCGTAGGTTATTAGCCGCTTACACAAACGGTCTCCTGGGCAATGTAGGATTGCAGGTACGATACCGTATGCCAAGCACACTAGCGGAGGCGATAACTCTCGCAGTCACGGTTAATTCGACCAACCAGGCGGCTAAAGAACAAGAACCAAAATCATCCAAGGTAGTGTACGCAACTCAATCTAATAGCGTAACTTGTTACTCGTGTAACAAAAAGGGCCATTATTCCCGAGACTGCAGAGGGAATAAAGCCAATCAAGCGAAGGCTAGTCCCCCAGAGTCCAATGAACCCCCGACAAAAGTAAACGGTAACAAGCACAAGGGAAAGAAACCTCCATTTTGTGTTCATTGTCGGAAGCCAGGACATCTGAGCAGGAACTGCTGGCATAAGCCATCGCCGGAGGCCGCAACGCAAGACCCAATTGATTGATTAATGGGGCTTAACGTCTCATATTTATGCAACGATGGCTAATCGAGACGATGACCGGGTGATAATGAAGATGAGAAAGATGATAATGAAGAATAAAACCGCATCCGAATCAGATCCATTGTACGTCGCGTGAGTCGTCATACGGGAGTCCGGCAAGGGAGGGCAGGGCCAAGTGGGAGGAGAAATATTCAATGGGACAGTGGGGGGGAAAGGGGATTGGGGTGTGGACTGCACTTCGTCTGACTTCTCCTCCTCGACCAGTCCGGCTAGGGTGGCCCTACCAGAAGCATACGCTTCCGCCGGCATAGCTCCAGGAATCATCAAAGCGCACAAACCTGCCCACCACGATAAGGTAGCAGTCCCTGGGCAGGACGCAAGACCCAAAAGGTCAAGGTTCGTTGAGGGCCCCATCAACGAGCCAGAACTAGTCCAACAGGTGACGGTGCCTAGTGTAGCTACGCCCGATAATGGAGACTTTGAAGTTCTCATTGAGGTAGAGATAGAAGGAATAGTCAGACAGCTACTGGTCGATACCGGAGCTACGATTTCTGTCCTACAACCAAGCGTTAGCACAGATGCACTTAGGACCGATCATACACGGGCTAGGGGCGTAACAGGAACAACTATTCAGATCCTTGGGCTACAATCTGTTACGTTCAGTATCCAAAGTCAAAATTATGAACATCAGTTTCATGTAGCCAATCTAGATCTACCATTCGATGGCATCCTAGGCGTGGACTTTCTCTCACGGGAGAAAGGAGTATTAAACTTCGACTCACAAACCCTACGCATTAAACATAGTGAAGTACCATTTATTGGGAAAGCAGCACGTGCAGCTACGTGTCCTAACGGGCATAAATGCAACACATGTTCTACCAGATTCACTAATGTTCACTTGGAAGTAATTAATCCGGGTGAGCAGGAATCGACACGCGGACGGAAGGGCCTAATTACCCCTGCCGCTCGAGCCTTGTCAGGAACTCCAAAGGGTGCATGCAACCCTAGTGAGAATTCAGCACAGGAAGGTAGTTCAAACAGTACAGTTAAGTCTGCGAACACTACAACTAAAGGTTGGAAAGTTTATGCGCAGCAAACCACCATGTTGCCTAGCCATAGTGAAGTCATTGTAGATGGGAGACTAGATCAAGGAGGTCCTAGTATTCCTACCGACGTAGTTGTGGAACCCCAAGCGGTGCAACTACACGGTGTGTTAGTGGCCAGAGTTGCGGCTAGCACGAACGGCAATCTAGTTCCCCTCAAACTCATGAATGTTGGGATGGATCCGATCCAACTAGTGAAAAACACTTTGTTGGGAGAGGCAGAAAGAATGGATTCAAACGTGTCCGAAACCCAGCAAGATATCCGTGCAGTGCTGCCTAATGTCAAAAGGCGAGCAATGGAAACAGATAATGCACAGCAAGATAAGGCCAAAGTAAAGGCACTTCTCGATAGCAAACTAGCACACTTAGAGCCTCAAAGTAGGGCTAAGGTAAACAGCGTACTTGATCAATACGTTGAGTTGTTCTCCGAGTCTGAGTATACGCTCGGGTGTACAAGTATGGTTAAACATACAATTGACACAGGAGATGCAAAGCCAGTGCGCAAGCATCCATACCGGATACCGCATGCCTTGAAGGGTGTGGTTGACGAGCATATAGATGATATGCTCCGAAAGGGTATAATTGAACCATCAAACTCTCCCTGGTCCGCACCCATTATTTTGGTACTTAAAAAGGTTGCAGAAGGAGCTGAACCCAAGTACAGATTGGTCACTGACTTTAGAGGGTTGAATCAAGTCAGTAAAGGGGATGCTTACCCCCTACCAAACATAACCGAAACTCTAGACAACCTAGGGAATTGTAAATATTTTACAACGTTGGACCTGCGAAGCGGATATTACCAATGCCAAATCGATGAGAAGGACAGAGAAAAAACTGGGTTCTCCACCCCTACCGGTCATTATCACTACAACCGGATGGCGTTTGGACTGTGTGGGGCCCCAGCTACCTTCCAGAGATTGATGGATTGTGTGCTCGCAGGCCTAACTAATATAGAATGCATGATATATCGTGACGATATCATTCTATATAGCCGTACAATCGATGACCATGTTGAAAGTCTGCGTAAGGTGTTTGAAAGGCTCAGAGAAACCAACCTAAAAATCCAGCCAGACAAATGTACATTTGCTCAATCAGAAGTAAATTACCTCGGACATGTAGTCACTTGCGACGGTGTAAAACCTGACCCGCGGCTTACGACAGCCATTAAGGACTACAAGAGACCACAGAATGTCAAAGATGTACGAGCATTCCTAGGATTGTCGGGTTACTATAGAAAATTTATTGAAAATTACGCTGATAAGGCACACCCTCTAACGCAGTTGACGCATCTCTACTCAACTCAACTCCTACAGAACTCAACCCTATTAGACTTGTTTATAATATATCTATACAATACAAACGAGAACTTAAAAGCTGCTATAGCAAACAGATCTATACTGATATTATAATTATTAGTTCTTTTACACAAGTGAGTAACACAACTCCTGCTACTTGAATATATTCTGTTCTGCAAATATATTACTAACGCTCATACACATTTTATTTTGAAAGATTAATATTTAATTATTATTCATTACTATATAAATAAAAATATAATCGTTTCAATTTATATTTTCTAATCGTGTGTGTAGTTAACTTAAAAAATATACAGTTTTTATTTTCCATTTAACATAAAATGTTGAGAATCATAATAAGCTATACTTTGTATTTTTAACTGCGTAATGTATCTATTTTATAAGATTTCATATTTTTAGTGTAAGTTTCAGAGTTAATCATAAGGAAATTGTTGAGTTATGTAACGGTTGGATATAATATCAATCTATTTTATTTTTTGTTTATTTGGTTTATTTATTTGGTCCCCCGCGAGTTCCCGCATAATATTTTTTTAAGGTAGGCTTATAAGCTAATATAACTATTGAAAAAAGTTATTCTAATGGAGTAAACATAAGTATTGATGGTATTTGAATCACTATGTAATGTATATACAACGTTAAGATGAATGAAGGTAGATAGAGCAAGCTAATCAAGTAGTGTAGGTTTGATTGTTTCTTAAGGTATTTTATATATTTATGTTAGATTTAAATAAATATTAAATGTATTTTAAGAAGTAATTCATAGACGGTGAACGAATGAAATCGTAATCTATTCATCAAAAAAACTTTTAACCTAATTATTTTCGAGGGTGATTTTTATCTACGCGTAAATGTTGTATGATAAATGTTTAAAACAATTCAAGCAAATCATATCAAAATATATTTTCAAGGTTTACATAATATGATAACGGGTTAGAGATAATTCTTTACGGTTAACGTTACGTTATTTATATTTCGTTAAGCCGCATCTACATCATACTTATAAATATAAATTATTTGTTTTGTTTTATGTTAAACTATAAAGCGAATATTTCTAGCTTGATTCGTGTTATATTATTTATATTATTTATATCAACATCGTAAAATGTCACGAAAAGTTTTATGTAACGTCATGTTATAAATAGTCATATGTAAATAACTTATATTATATTCATCTAATAATATTAAATGTGCTACGATTCAAGTATATATCTTTGTACTTTGTTACAGCACGAGCATGCGTTGAGTGCACGTGGTGGAATGCCGGTCGTCACCGTCCGCGACCGGTGACATTTCCGCCACCTCCCAGGCCTACAACAACAACAACAACAACAACAACAACAATCACCGTAACCAAGATGACAACGAGTACTCCCACACCTGACTTTGTACGCCCACCTTCGAAGGTTGTTGTCGTAAATCGCAATAACACTTTGGAGGTGGGTACGATATCCGTACAAGGTCGGGATACATTTGTAAATATACACCCCCTCCGCAATTGCGGGTGGGGGTTCTTTAGGCCTAAATCTTTTTATTTGTTTATGTTAATTTTTATATTTATAAAAATTGTATTTTAAAAAATTATAAATTCTTACAATAAAATTATTGAAATTATCAAATCATGATGTTAGTGTCTTAAACCTCGAATCATTAATAAGTTGCAAAATTTATCTAAAAGAGCTTAATAGTAAGCCTTATATATTTAAAATGTTTAAGATATAACTAAATATTAATATGAATGATCGGTGATACACGTGTAGGATCAGCTCAGTTCACTGCACCTAGACAGGATGTCGCAGTTTTGTTTACTTACTTAGCAGAGCAGCACGTCATCTGAAACGTGCTATGAGCTGAAGAATGTTTAGCGCGTGCTGTTTTATCATTGTGTTGCAAGGTTGACAAGTTTTCTTCTCTCAGTATACCTACGTTTAGTTGATGTTGTAATCGAACAAGTTAATGAGTTTGATACAGTTATCTTGAAAACATATAGTGACGGTTCTATCACCTGTTTACAGTTGTTTGTTTTTTATGTTTTTTGTTCGTGCTTTATGTGTAATGTTTTTATTTTTATTTTTTCGTTTTTTTTCTGGTTTGTGTTTATAATATTCTATTTTTATAAATTCCATGTTTTTGTTTCTTATTTTGTCTTCAATGTTTTTATTTTTTTTATTTATTCTGTTTGTGGTTTGTGTTTATAATGTTTTATTTTAATACATTCTGTATTTTTGTTTCTTGTTTTACGTTCAATGTTTTATTTTTTTATTTATTTTTTATGTTTTTTTTGTTTTACGTTGAATGTTTTTATTTTTATTTATTCAGTGTTTTTTTTCTTGGTTTGTGTTTATTATTTTTTTTTTATAATGTTTTACGTTGAATGATTTTGTTTTTATTTCTTCTGTTTTTTTCCTGGTTTGTGTTTATAATGTTTTATTTTTATAAATTCCGTTTTTTTTTTGGGTTTGTGTTTATTTATTCCATGTTTTTTTTCTTTCTGGCTTTATGTTTAATGTTTTTATTTTTATTTATTCTGTGTTTTTTTCTTGTTTCGTGTTTTATGTGTTAATTATTGTTTTTATGTTGTTGTTTGTTATATTTAATTGATTTATTTTGATTGTAAGCAGTATACATGACTAATGAAGGCTACGTGTTTACAAGTCTTGATGCTTTGAGGTAGGATACAGATAAATAAATCATCTTGTTTTATATATGATTCGAACCTGTGTCATGATTGTTTTTTTTTTAAATATAATGTCTCTTCCGTGTTCATAGTGAGAGCATATTAGCACGAGTGAGAGTTGTAACGTAATACTGTCTGCTCCTGGAACTGAGTGCAAGGTCAACGTGTTTTCTCAAGTTATCTTGTAGACATACAGTGACGGTTCTATCACTTGTTTACTTTAAAACTGTTTCTGTTTATGATATTATTTCCTTTTACTATTCATTGTTAGTCTACTTATCCGTGACTTCGAAGCGACGCACTCACGTCACATCCAAGGTTGTTGGTATTTGAAACGCGATGCACTCGCGAGAGATTGCCGGGTTCACGCTTCAAGGTCGACGGGTTCCCGCAAATTCACCGATGAAAGTCGGTCATTTAGTTCTTGGTTCATTCAAAGCGGTGTTATAACCTTGATAAGAGGAGTTTAAGAGAGTGATGGTAGCAATCTTGGATTGCCCCTCAAAATGGTGAGCCAGAACCCTCACTTACTCCGTACTATGGTTCTAGTTGTGGGAAAAAAATTTCCGCTCAAAAAAGCTGCCAGGACGTCCGCCGTTCACTTCATCTCCACAAAGACAACCGTCCGTTTGGTGTTTTTTTTTTTTTTTTTTTTTTTTTACTTTTCCACCTTCTCCGCCGAGCTGGAGGATAAGGACTGCAATCTTGCTCTGGGCCGCAAATTGTATCTGGGTGCGAGTGCTTCCGTAGTTACTAGCGGCGTTGATTGCGCGAGTGTCATGATTCCAGTACCATTATTTTCAGACTGGAATACCTCGTCGTCCACGTCAGCTTGTTCTGTCTGAGAAGTCTCGTGCTTCGAGTTTTATGTGAGTGGCATGGATAACAAACAGTTTCCTTGTTTTTGTCAAGCTGTAACTTTTAATTTTCGTTACCAATTTTACCAAAATTTTGTATGGTCCAGTCCAAGGGCTAGCAAGTTTCTTACTCAGTCCACGTTTCATTGCTGCGTTAAGCAAAAAGACGTATTCACCCACATTGTATGGTTGTTGTTTTGCCTTTTGGTCGTAATATCGTTTTTGTGAATCACGAACCTTGCGATTATTTGGTTTGACTAATTCATAAGCTTCGTTCAGTTTGTCGGCAAAATGTTGTTGTTCCGATTCATCCTATTAGGTATGGTTTCTAGGTTGTCATTGAACGGTAGGCTCATCTCTCGGCCATGCAACAAGTAATATTGTGAAGAATAGGACCATTTTTTGGTTTTTCTTCTGGATTCTCTATGGTATTTTATTAATAAAATTATCAAACTAGTGGATGTTTGCAATCAATATCATTATGGATACACTACTTGGAATGCATGTGTCAGGGGTTTCGACACTTATACTGGACGGGCAATGGAGACAGATACATGTAAAAACAGGAGTCAGCGTAATAAGAGCCAGCCAAGGAAGTGAAAACAATAACCGGCTGGAGGTGTTTGGTTGATCTTGCACAATAGGCACGTGTTGATTCTGAATTTGGAAACATGAGGAAACGGAAAGGTTGGAGAGGAATAAAAGGAGTAGTGGTCGACCGGCTCGGGGTCTTTTTCGCTGGGAGTGTCAAGTGAAGTGGTTGGAAGAAGACGGTATCGCGTGGAGAAGACTGAGGACAGCAGGACGGGGATCGAATCGAGGACAGCAGACCGGGCGGATCGAACCAAGGACAGCGTGGATCGGAGGATCGACCCAATCACTGTACCAGGCCGCTGTTAAAGGGTAGGATTGAATGGCATTGATTCATAGATCGGCGCAGATAGCAGATAAATGTTGACCACGCACTCTCGGTCACAATAGTGTGAAGAATATGACCATTTCATGGTCTTTTTCTGCTCTATCAATATAAGTTGTGGGCCAGTGCCCGGATGTGTTGAAATCCTAACAGGATGCATGCACAAGTTGTGTACCCGCGGAATGTGCATGTGTCAGGATTTCAACACTTTGTCGGGAGCGGGCAACGAACGCCGAGAAGTAAGAAAACCTTAGTCAGTTGGACTTTGTTTTATTAAAATGTACAACGGTGGCAGGCCCCCACTTTATTGACACAGAGAAGAGGGGGAGCGGGTTCTGAGAGCTAATTGGCTGATTCGTGCGGGAAAACGGTTTGAAGAAATAAGGATAGACTTTTTGAACTAAATCTATGGCTTGTTGGGGATGGAGAGCAATGACGTCAGGAGTGTCGAAGTACGGCAGAAGTATTGGCCGGCTCGGGGAGTTCACGTCTAAACATCGAGGAATAAACATCAACCGGGGTTTGAGGATTGAGTGACCACGCATGGAAGAGGATTAAGCATACAAGAGCGGAAGAGGTGATTATTTGGGTTTAACGTCTTATATTTTTGCAACTTGGCTAATCAAGACGAAAGAGAGAAGTGGAAGGAAGACAAGTAGAACAATACCGGGATCCGAACGAGGGGTGAAACAGGGTCTGTGGAATGACCGGTTGCTGTACCAAACCATTAACAAGGGTAGGATGATGTTCCATAAGATTGTGTTTTTTTAAATTAAGTCGAACCCACGCACGCCAAACCATCAATGCAACAGTTTAAAGAATGACCATTTAGAGTAGAAGTCTAAGGACAATATACGTAACCCTTTGTTTTTTGAATCTGTCTTTTTAATGGTGTCCACCCTGCATGATCCAGGACCCACAAAATAACGATCCTGGTTTAGATTAGGGGAAAACTGGGTCCAATAGCTTAACACCAACTACGCTCCCCAAGCCTAAAGGCAACACCATCTGCCTTGGGGCTCAGTCAACCCCTTTTCTTCACAATAGTACAGTTTACTAATGACCATTAGGGTAGTTTTTGTTAGTACAATACACGTAACCCTTGTTTATTTGGTTTCTGTGTATTTCCTTGAGGACAATTCTGCATGATCCATCCCTGCAAAATACCGATCCTGGTCAAGACTAGGGAAAGACTGAGCCGCAAAGCTAAACATCAGCTACGCACCCCATGCTAGTCAAGGCAATTATTACATCTGCCCTGAGGCACAGTCTTCCCAAATTCTTCACAGTATCACGCTCTAAATGTGTCATCTCACATGTGTGCAACATCTTCTATTGCCACAGCGTGATTGTCATCGTTTTCGACATTATTTCAATCTTGACACTGCTAAGTTAGCTGAGGCCGCAGCGAGGCGAGTTTTTCGCCACCCGACGGACGGGGAGTCTCACCAAAGGAGCTGAGCAAGATGGTTGGCCGGTAGGTGCGTGAGCCAGGGAGGCCGTGGCTGCCGTGGACGGCTGACCCCACGAGGGAAGATGTGATGGAACGAGGGAAGCATGTCCTAGCGGCCTGGGTGAAGATTGAGGATGCGTGGGAGTCGAGCGGAAGAGAACGATATGGAAGGGGGAACGAGGACGAACGGACCTGAGGACGAATAGGCGGACACGAAAAGCGATTGGAGAACAAACGAGTAGACGTTTGCCAGCTGGAAATACGGTTATAAGGTATGGGGCGCTGGCCCTCGTTAGAATAGGTGGAATGTGCCCATCAGGCTTATAATGACCATAGTCATGTTTGCCACGCTAAAGCCAAGTACAGAATAAGTGTATGTAATAATAAATATGATTCCTCAAAATTCGAACCAAGGGTCTTGTGATT
This sequence comes from Isoperla grammatica, assembly GCA_945910005.1. Lineage (NCBI taxonomy): Eukaryota > Metazoa > Arthropoda > Insecta > Plecoptera > Perlodidae > Isoperla > Isoperla grammatica. Next base: position 99,691,891 of record OX246737.1, read on the forward strand.
CAACATAACCTAGATTCCCTGTTCTCCTCAGTCTTGCCAAAGATCCCGCATGTGCGAGTTCATGTATGTCGAGAGAGTGTAACGTCCCCAGTACAACCTTGTGACAGCCGACCAGAACATGGGTTCGAGTCCCGTACCAGGGTGGTAGGGGACAAGGGTGGGTCGGCCCGTAATCTCGCTACATGACAGACAGACAGAAAAAAAGCATCAAAAAAGCTGCCAGGACGTCCGCCGTTCGCTTCATATCCACGAAGACAAACGTCCGTTTTTTTTTTTTATTTTACTTTTCCCCTTTCTTTACCGAAATGGAGGGTGAGGACTGCTATCTTGCTCTGGACCGCAAATTGTATCTGGGTGCGAGTGCTTCCGTAGTTACGAGCGGCGTGGATTGCGCGAGTGTCGTGATTCCGGTACTATTATTTTCAGACTGGAATACCTCGTCGTCCACGTCAGCTTGTTCTGTCTGAGAAGTCTCGTGCTTGGAGTTTTATGTGAGTGGCATGGATAATAGTTTCCTTGTTTTTGTCAAGCTGTAACTTTTTATTTTCGTTACCAATTTTTGCCAAAATTTTGTATGGTCCAGTCCACGGGCTAGCAAGTTTCTTACTCAGTCCATGTTTCATTGCTGCGTTAAGCAAATATACGTATTTACCCACATTGTATGGTTGTTGTTTTGCCTTTTGCTCGTTATATCGTTTTTGTGAATTACGAACCTTGCGATTATTTGGTTTGACTAATTCATAAGCTTCGTTCATATTGTCGGCAAGTTGTTGTTGTTCCGATTAATCCAGTTTCGGTTTGGTTTCTAAGTTGTCATTGAACGGTAGACTCATCTCTCGGCCATGCATTAAGTAATATTGTGAAGAATTGGATCATTTTTTGGTTTTTCTTCTGGATTCTCTATGGTATTTTATTAATAAAATTATCAAACTAGTGGATGTGTGCAATCAATATCATTATGCATACACTACTTGGAATGCATGTGTCAGGTGTTTCGACACTTATACCCGACGGGCAATGGAGACAGAAACATGTAAAAACAGGAGTCAGCGTAATGGGAGCCAGCCAAGGAAGTAGAAACAATAACCGGCTGGAGGTGTTTGGCTGATCTTGCACAATAGACCCGTGTTGATTCTGAATTTGGAAACATGAGGGATTGGAAAGGTGGGAGGGGAATAAAAGGAGTAGTGGTCGACCGGCTCAGGGTCTTTGTCGCTGGGAGTGTCAAGTGAAGTGGTTGGAAGAAGACGGTATCGCGTGGAGAAGACTGAGGACAGCAGGACGGGGATCGAACCGAGGATAGCAGACCGGGCGGATCGAACTAAGGACAGCGTGGATCGGAGGATCGACCCAATCTTTGTGCCAGGCCGCTGTTAAGGGGTAGGATTGAATGGCATTGATTCATAGGCCGGGCCAGATAGCAGATAAATGTTGACCACGCACTCTCGGTCACAATCGTGTGAAGAATATGACCATTTCTTGGTCTTTTTGGGGCTAAACGTCTCATATTTATGCAACTATGGCTAATCGAGACGATGAGCGGGTGATAATGAAGATGAGAAAGATGATGATGAAGAATAAAGCCACATCTGAATCAGATCCATTGTACGTCGCGTGGGTCGTCATACGGGAGTCTAGCAAGGGAAGGCATGGCCAAGTGGGAGGAGGAATATTTGGTGGGATAGTGGGGGGAAAAGGGACAGGGTCTCCTGCCGTCGCCTCTTACGACTTGCAGAGTCACTCTGGGCCTATTCTACCCCGGGCCGAGACGGGTCTGGTGTGCTCGAGAAGGTCCTGGGAGTTGGCGGTGAAGTGCAGGAAGACGGACTGACGTGGAAGCTACAAGGGAGCCGCGGGAGAGCTGTACGGCCGTCGACAAAGGGGAACCTCCGGAATGTCAAGGTTGTGCACAAACAGGGACTAGGGACAGATGAAGTAGAACAAGCTAGTTAAAACTACGCAGGGTCGCCACATCATTGCCAAGGTTAGGTTGATAGTGTTCATTTAATAAATACGGTTCCTTATTGTTGTCTGAACCTAGTTTAATTAATTCACGGCTAGAAATCCACCATCCTCAGGCATTGCACCGATCCTTGTTGTACAAATTCACTACAATAGAGAGTTGCATCCCCTGCAAGCTCTACCAGTGAATCCTGGTACAAAACAAAGTTGGCGGAGGCGCCGTTTTTAAAACTTTGTTTTAATGTTTTTGCATGTCTGACGAAGTTGGTTTCAGTTTCATTGTTACAGATTCTTTTTGGTTTAATTTTTATTTTATTTATTGTTTTCCTTGGTTGGTGGATTTGGCGAACCTGTGTAGCTGTGTAGGTGCACGCTATGTTGTGTAATTGTTGTAAACGATATCTGCTGAGGCAGTGATTATTCGTTGTGCGTTCCTATACAGAGGTAGTGTTACACGTTTCTCTCCTCAGCCCTTGGGCAGCGCCTGTGGTTATTGTACCTAAGAAGAGTACGGACGGGAAATCAAAATTCAGAATGTGTTGTGATTTAAGGGGTGTTATCGGGGTGACAACTCCTGATGTATATGAGTAACCTAATATAACAGAGACTTTGGATATGTTGGGAAATTGAAAATTGTTTTCAGTGATTGATTTAGCGAGTGGGTTTCATCAGATACCTATGGATCCGGACAGTCAGGGTAAGGTGGCGTTTAATGTGCCATTTGGTCATTATGAGTACACTAGAATGCCTTTGTGGGTGCGGAATGGGCCCGTATCATTTCAGCGATTGATGGACTGTGTTTTAATGGGATTGAAGGACGATCAGTGTTGTGTGTATATGGATGATGTAATTATTTTCAGTAGGGACATGAATGAACATATAGTTAGGTTGCAAAATGTTTTTGAGTTGTTAAGGAATGCTAATTTGACTATTAAGCTTGAGAAGTGTAAGTTTGCGGTACAGGAAGTTGAATATTTAGGTCATGCGATAGGCCATGATGGTGTTCGGCCAGATTCAAAAAAAGTGGAGGCTATACAAAATTATCCGGTGCCTAAGTCGAGTCGAGAAGTGAGGGCATTTTTAGGGTTGACATGGTATTATAGAAGGTTTGTTATGAATTATGCTGACATTGCTAAACCACTCAAACAGTTGACTACGAAAGATGTTGTTTTTTAATGGAATGAAGTTAATCAGCAGGCATTTGAGACATTGAGAACTTGTTTGAATACTAAGCCTGTATTAGTTTATCCTGATTTCAAGAAGAGTTTTAAGTTAACTTGTGATGCAAGTGGGGTGGCAATAGGGTCTGTGCTGTCGCAGGAGGTAAATGGGACTGATTTGCCGGTAGCGTATGCGTCCAGGGTGTTGAATAAGGCTGGGAGGAACTATACGTGTACAGAGAGGGAATTGTTAGCGGTGGTTTTTGGAACGAAGGTGTTTCGTTGTTACTTGTATGGACAGAAATTTACAGTTGTGACGGATCATGCTAGCTTGAAGTAATTATTGAATTTGAAAGATCCAAGTAGTCGTCTGAGTCGTTGGGCGAAGAGATTGATGCAATGTGACTATGATGTGATTCACAAACCGGGGGTGAAATTAGCAAATGCGGATGCTTTGAGTAGGCATGTAATGACGACACAGGTAGGGGTGTTACCAGTTTTGGATTTAGAACTTATTAGGCAGTGTCAGAAGGATGATAAGGATTGTCAGGCATCTCGTGGAAGGAAAGGATTTAAAGTGAGTCCTGAACGTGTGATTTATTATGACATGAATGGAACTAAATTAATTTAGGTGCCTATAAAATTGAGGGAAAAGTTTATTCAATTGCACCATAATTTATCAAGTGCAGGGCATGGGGGGTGTGAAGAAAACTTTGAATCGGATACGTAATAAGTTTTGGTGGAGTAAGATGGAGCAAGATATAAAGGAGTATGTGAAAAATTTGTCATGAGTGTAGTCAGCGGAAAAAATTTGGGAAAGTGGTTGCACCTTTAGGGAGGTTTGAGGAATCAAACATTCCATTTGAGAGGGTAGCGGTGGACATTGTAGGGCCTTTACCAAAAACGGAATCAGGTAATAAATACATATTGAGTGTAATTGACCATTTTACTAGATTTGTGGAATTTGTGGCTATACCAAATCAATCAGCGGAAATAGTTGCAAGAGCATTGGTTCACAGGGTTATTACAAAAATTTGAGTACCGTCAGAGATCTTGTCTGATCAGGGGGGTAGTTTTACAATGGATATTATGAAGCAGATGTGTAAGTTATTGAAAATACGTAAGTGGTTTACGACAGCGTATCATCCTCAGTGAAATGGTAGGGAAGAGCGAATTCATAGATCAATGGCGGATATGTTGAGTTATTATGTTAATAAGGCACAGACAAATTGGGATGAATATTTACCATATGCGTGTATGGCAATGAATTCGTAAGAGAATGATAGTACAGGTTATTCACCATATGTGTTATTGTTTGCAAGGAAATTGGTTATGCCAATGGAGGCTGATATGGTTATTGGGGAAAGTACAGAGGCGTGTAGTGAACATGTGGAAAGACTGAGAGAGAGGTTGTTAGAGGTGAGAGATAGGGCAGGTTTGAATCAAATGAAAGCAAAGAAGAAGCAAAAGAGACAATATGACAAGAAGGCGAAATCTAGGGTTTTAAGTGTTGGTGATTTTGTGTATTTACATAATCCAGCAGTAGTTAAGGGTTGCGTGAAGAAGTTAACTAAAATGTGGAAAGGGCCTTATGAAATCGTAGAGGTTATTTTGAAGTTAAATGTTAGGTTGAAATTAAAGTATAATAAAACCGCAGTAGTGCATGTAAATAGAGTAAAACCTTGTTATGGGAGGCGAGGAAAAGTGAGGAAAGACGCAGTAATTGTTGATATCAAAGGAAGAGAAGAGAGCGGAGATGATGATAGTAGTGAGGATAGTGAGCAGAGTAAGGTGCAAGATCAGTGTTATCAGGATGTGCAAGAAAGTGGTGGAAGGATGAAGTTGAGGGATGGAAAGTTAGTGGGGTTGAAGTAAGAGATTGTATGTATATTTATTATTTAAGTTGTTGCATGATTTTTGTATTTCAATTGTTTTATTATTTGTAATTATATTGTTTTGTTTTTTTGTTTTGGTTGCAGACTCAGGGGTAGTTTTCCTATGGACTGTGGTGGGTCTTGTTGTTGGGCAGGATGCAACTGTGTTAGATCAAGGTATATTGTTTGAAAGAGTTAACGATGTGCTGTTGTCTGAAAATGAGTGGACTATTGTTTTGAATTTAGATTTGTCAGAGATGAAGGGGGAAGCTGATAAGTTGCGGGTTATTAAGGAGGAAACGGGGAAGCTTGTTAATAGTCCGTTTGAGTGGAGAAGAACTTGGTGGACAGTTTAAAGAGGGAGTTTGGTAGGGTGGAGGGGCATTTGGTTGGTTATTTGCAAGAGATTGATGATTTGGTTGAGTTGTTACCAAATGGTAGGGTGAAGAGGGGGTTGATGAATATGGTGGGTAGTGTACTTTAATATTTATTTAGGACGGTGGATAGTGATGATCATGAAGTTATAAATGGTAAGCATGAGAGTTTGGCTGGATTGGCGGATGATGTGGTACATGATAAGGAGGCTCAGATATCAGTGTTGCAAAGGATGAATGGAAAAATTAAAACTAATGCAGTGGCGATACAGGATGTTTCAAAATTTTAGTGGGAGGTTGCAGGAGGTGCTTGTGGAGCAACAAGTGGAATGGGATTTTTATATAGGTAAATTATTAAATTTTTCTCAAAATATGGGTAGTATAATTAGGCAAGTAGAGCAAGTTGCGTTGGATGCACAAATAAAGATAGTAGAGTTTAGGCAGGCATTGGAGTATACTTCACATGGAAAATTGAGTAGTAAGTTGCTTCCGCCACATGTATTTTTGGAAATTTTGAGAGGAATAGAGAAGAGAATTCCAAGAAATTTGCTTCTTTATGCCCCAGTTAGGGAGGATGATTTGTATATATATTATGAGAATAGTGGGGTGAGGGGAATTGCGACCCGCGATTCGATTAAATTATTTGTGCATGTAGTTTTGGGTTCTGATGATAGGAGTTTTGAATTGTACAAGGTCATAACTCTTCCAGTGTTTAATGATAAGATAAAACATTGGATTGAGTGGGATTTACGGAATGAGTATGTGGCAGTTGCTGGTTGACGTCAGTACTATGCAGAGGCGGACTGGGGGTGTAAGGGCCCCATACGGAAAAGGACTTTAGGGGCCCCGGAACTTGGCGAAGTTGAAAGGGGTCTGGGGCGAAGCCCTAGTCACCGGAGGCGAAAGTTTTTCAGCCTATTATTTTGTGTAGAACGCATATAAACACGTTTAAAATCGATAAATGATGACAGTTATGTGGAACACGTGTTGAACTGTGAACACCACTTTAAAAAACGAAATTGAAGAAAACTTTTCCCAACACTGGCAGTTTTAAATTGTATACTTCAAACTATATTGTTTCTCAACCCTCTACAAATATCGACTACTAATTGTCCGCTCGCATCGTGTAATTTGTACTCGGCAAGGCGCTTGCGGGATGTAGCTGCAGGGGGTCTGGGCCTTGGTCTGGGGCGAAGCCTCTGCCGCGGGAGGCAACTTCGCCGAAGGCGAAACAATTTTTGGTCGTGCATGATGCCTAGTGGCCTAAAACGCGTTTCGAGGCGATATCCTATCATGAAAACAATTAAACTTAAGTCAATAATGCAATTATAATTTCTTACTTAGCATAGATGTGCGATCCTGTCATTTGAGAAAGACTTATGGCTAGTGTTGCGCGGGATCGGATTTCAGTAGGCGCCGATAGATATATTTTTGCGAAAATGTTCGCTTTTGACAATTTTGAGCACACATCACGCGATCAGCCCAATTTGTAATTTTTCTGATATGACAAAGGTTACTCGCAAACTATCAAAAGTCACTCTCAAGTTGCGAGCTAGCGAGCAGTAATTTGGAGGATTGTTGTTTCCTATTAATTTGTTTAGAACGCATATACACATGTGTTAAAATCGATAAATGATGTTAAGTATGTGAAACAACATGTTGAACTGTGAACACCACTGTTCAAGAGTAAATAAAAGAAAGAACTTTCCCAACACTGGCAGTTGTATATGCGGTGCGGCCCTATTGTTTGTGGAGGGGCTCCTTTGAGATCGGACGCTTCGTCGATAGACGGCGCCCTCCAAATTGGAGGAGCAGGGGGTGCGCCGTTGGCGCTATTTTAATTCCTTGTATCTACGCCGCTTCCGTATCCATCCTGAGGATGATCTATCTGACAATATTGTGGCGTAAAAATAGGCACTTGTTCATTATTTCATTTTTACTTAGTTTTATTTTTTGCATGATTTATGGATACCTTACGGTGACACTTGTGGTCGCTCACAGCTGTCGTCACCGTAAGGTATGCGCTGTGCTCGGCTCTTTCGTCAGTCTCTTCCCGGTTGTAATTTCCTGGTTGCGCAAACACTTGCTGACTGCTCGGTTCGGGAGGGGACTGGTTCGTTGACTTCGTCAGTGAGCCCGGGTCCCACTCTTTCGTGATTGCCACGAGAGGGGGTCGAACCGAGTAGTTTGATTGGTAATTTATGACTGGGGACAGCCAGTGTTAGGCAGAGAGGGGGTGACTGGGGTATGACGTAGACAAGTCTAGGTGCGTGGGTTCACGTTGGTAATTCGGGGCATTCGACTGGGGACCGGAACGAACGGAGGACCAACACCAAGGTAGACCGGGAGAAGATCCAACAGTGAGAAAGAGGGGTCAAGACCAAGTGGACACGAAGGCGGCCAATCGAGACAACACCTACGCGACCAGGACGGACACGGAGACTGGGATCGGACACAGGGAAACCAAGGTAGAGACACTCCGACGGCACTTCTATATTTAGCTGTTCAGGGACACCCGTAGAAAGATTCGCCACTACTCAGCCACGGTTAGGATAGATGTCTAACTGAATAAATCACGGTTTTTTTATTGTTTGAATCAAGACTTATCATTCCTTAATCCTAAACTGCTTGGACTGGCACGTCCCGATCCCTTAGTTGTGAGAACCTCCCTTAGAGCTACGCCCCAGTATCTCTACGGGACCGTCGAACTCAAGAGTTCGTGGGTTCGAGGCTGAGCCGGCGGAGTCGGGTTGGAGACTAGGTAGGTTCTCACTATCTAACAATATGGAAGTTATGACATTGCCGGTTACCGTAGACGATATTGTTTAGGCACAGGGCGGCGACCCCGCACTTCGAGAGCTTCTCGCGGCCATGTCTGATCCAGATCATGCTACGTCTAAGGCTCGTCGCCAAACACACTGTTTTGTTTTAGAAAATGGAGTCCTATATAAGAAAAACTTTGCGGTCGCCGGCCCCACAAAATTATTGGTCATCCCGGAAAGTTTGAAGGGGCAGATTCTCTATGACGCACACGACAGTCCCGCTGGCGGGTCCCACTTAGGTTACGTTAAAACTTACGGCAAATTGCGCTCACGCTTTTACTGGGATGGAATGGCTCTTCAAGTGAAAACGTACGTTAAAAGCTGCGGGGACTGTCAAGCAAAGAAAAATCCCCATTTATTACCAGCAGGTCTTCTAAAACCTATATCAGTAGGCCAACCTTTTGATATGATTGGCATAGATCTATTGGGGCCCCTCAAACGTAGCATTGGTGGCCACCGCTTTATTGTAACCGCCACTGACTATGCAACTAAGTGGGTCATAGCACGTCCCATACCCTCCGGCACTGTAACCGATGTAGCCACGTTTATTATAGACCATGTCATCTGTATCCATTCATGCCCTCGCATGATTCTCAGTGATCGAAAGGCAGTTTTCCGAGGTGCCCTTGTATCAGAAATATGAAGGTGGCTGGGAGTACGCTCCCTCTACACAACTGCTTACAAGCCTAGTACAAACGGTCTATGTGAACGATTTAATGGCACTCTCGCCACCATGTTGTCCTTCTATGTCAACTCTAAACACGACAACTGGTGCGAATACGTTTCATTGTGCACTTTCTCCTACAACGTCTCGATACAGGCAACAACCAAATACACACAATTTTTTTTAGTCTACGGGCGCGAGCCTACGCTGCCACTCGACGCTGGTATGCAGCCTGATCTGCAAATGGGACATGATAGTGCGGAGAGAGTGCAAGCTTTAAGGCACGCGAGACAACATGTCTTGGACGTCATAAAAAATGAACAAGCTACTCAAAAATCCCGTTATGATCAAAGTTATCGATCTGTGTCATACGAGGTTGGACAATACTTCAAAGTCTTCTTCCCTCTTCGCAAAGTCGGTCAGGTTGAAAAGTTTATTCATCGCTAGTTAGGCCCTTTCAAAGTCATTGAAAAATTATCAGATTTAAATTATAAGGTCAAAATAAAAATAAATAACAAATGGGTAGAAGATGTTATTCACGTTTCACGTCTCAAACCATGGTATGACCCTAAAGCATGGCAACAGCCTTGGCAAAATTAATTGGCTCAATCTTGTTGCCTGTCACATGTTATATTGTATAATTAATATATTCCTCCACCAAGTTCTTATATTTATTTTGCCTTATGCTAGCTTCCATATTAATATCGTTAATATCCTCATCTTAATAATTAATGATTCATACATTGTTCATACTACGCACCTCGTGCTAATTATTTGTTGGATCTCTGAATTTTATTATTTCCACATTAGCTATCGACTTAGTATTAGTTATTGCATCACCTTGGCGGTTGGTTTATTGTTCTATAGTTTAAGTTCAGCAATCGTGATTACCTTCGTCTGAAACAACGGCGAGAGCATACTAGGTAAGTCCATCAGCAGACCATCGTTGAACCCATTGTCTATGTATTTCATGTTGTTTTTGGGCTTCCACGCTACCCAGCGATCTTGGGTTCGAACCCATTTCGTTTCGTTTTCGCTCTTAGTGACTTACACGTGCATTACTTCAAGTCCGTTATCATGTGTGTGTTGCACGTGGGCGTAGATCACTTGCACGGTTGCGCTCGCGTCAACGCTTTTAAGGAGGGTTGTGGAGCAGTCCGAACGTGGACAAGTGCAAGTTGGCAACCCGTGACTGTTCCCACTGCCTGCAATGTGTCAGGTCTCTCGTCCGCTCACGCCCCCTCGAACTCATGTGGGGCCGTTTGGTCCGAGGGTTCAGCACGGAGAAGTCGGACCAAGTTCAAACTAGCGGGGGCGGGGCACGCGTTTCCTTTGAGGCGCGAGGGTTTTTACCGACAACCGACGGGAAGGACGCGCCGGGGCCACAAGTGTCGCGCACCGCCGTTCCCACTGTGCGTGGTGCGTCGGTTTTATGGTCAAGTGTGGCAAACTTTGCTCCGTGGGAAACCGGCTTTATGCACTTCAGCTATACCAGACGTTTCAACGTCATCCCGACTCATGATAACAGCTATCTATGTGCACGGTTTAAGACACGTTCCACTTTACCATTGGAACGACTTAATCCTTTGCAAGCTCTGCATTTCTCGAAGCTCCTGCTCATACCTCGAGCATTCAGCGGGCTATTCACGATACTTTGTTGTACATAAGTAGGTATTTATAACATTTATTATTGTATATATATCATAAGGTTGTATCATTTTCAATCGATGATGAACGCAAGTAATACTATACCATGGAAAGTCCAACTTTACATCACCTCTGAGCACTTTACTGTCTTGTTCATTCAACCCCCTCTCCCCCACCCTCCGTTTATTTTACTTTATTCGTTGCAATTACCACCCTTTTTTTTGGAGCTCGTCAGTGGCTGCCGACTACCCTTCTCGACACTTTGAGCCGAGAGCATATGACTGGTTTCAATCCGTCTTATGTCATTGAAATCTTATGCCAACTTATAGTGTTGTGGCCTCTCTGGCCCCGTACATTCCCTTATCTCCACTTACAATGATTTATTTATTGCAATTACCACCGTGGGCTGGAATTCGTCTCTGTCTCTTGCGTGATAAGTCTCATTGTACTAAAGTAGGGAATCCACTCCTGAATGCTCACCGCGGAGCCAGTCCTGAGCTTTGAACGCTTGAGACAGCCCTTTTAAGGGCTATTCGAATTCACATCCCCCTCTACAATCAATTTACTACTTCATCGTTGGGATCCCACATCCACAATACACAAAAAATATATATATCTAATAATTTCGATTTGGGAATTTTCTTTATAGACTACAACATCTTGGCATCCATGTAGTCTTGACCTGTTATAATTCACTATCTCTCCGGTCTCTACGTGCACGCCATTGGTTATCAAAACCCAGTTCACTTTATCACAATTATTTCGTGTCAATCTTTATCGATATTCCAATTCTCAAACTTCAACAGCTTTCGATTTGGGTTTTTATCTCGACTCCAGTCTGAACCTACTATACAATGTCGGCTTCACCAGCCGTAGATCACCATCTTCCCACGCAACATCTCCACAGACGTCTTGCGTTACGCACCTTATCTGCGACGCATCAGCGTTTTCCAATACCCACACATGCGCGCGCCACGCTTTGCTTTCACTCTCGTAGTAACAAAACAGAACAAGAGACGGGCATTGCACTATCCCTACCTTTTCATTTTTATATTTAGTACTTTTAGTATTACTTAGTATAAATTTCATAATAAAATATAATATTAATATACTTAGTGTATCCTCTCATTGGAATTTGCCCATTAGCGCTCACCTCCTCTTTGAAGTATATAAATATTTGTTTTTCTCTCTCTCTCGTTATAAGTATCAACTATCCGAATAAATTGTATTACACTATTTCAAAAATTTAAACCCCGTCTGGTACCATCTCTGCTTGTCATAATCCCCAGAGAAACTCATTGCCTTGGTCGCTACTCGGCTTCGTGTCTCCCCGGTGGTTATTTCATCTGAGATCTACATCAGGCATCGACATCCACTTTGTCTACCTAATAGACTCTGCAACACTTCCTTCGTTACCCAGACGGTGTTTCATTCTTTCATAGCGTTCCTGATCACCCTAGGTTTATGGTCTTATACCCCTTACCCCCACCCCCCTTTATCGCTTTGCTATAGTAGTTTAGGGAGGAAACGATTAGCTTATGTGTCAGACATCTCCGAAGTTGCACACCACGTGTGACATGACGTTGTGCAGCTCACGTCGTTGGTTGGCATGAACTGAGTCGACGATTCACGCGTCATTCTGTCCTTTTCCTTACCATTGTCTGCATTTTTTTTTCTCTTACTAATGTATATATATATTGTCATGTGAAAGTGGTTACTTTATAACTTTTACTGGTATTAATCTCCTTCTTGGTGATTTATGGATATTTGGATTGGGACACTTAGTTTGTCATTTATTGTTTCTTTCACAATCAAGGGGATAGGCGTCGTCGGATACTGCGTCTCCACTCGCTCTAGTGTGCTTTGCGTGGTCCCAGTATATCTGTGCGAATGTTATCTTTGCATTTTCATTTTGCTGATGTGGGGGGGTTTTCGCTTGCAGCGGTGAGAACACGGTGTAGACTCAGTCGTTCTACTGTATTCTAATGGAGAACTTTGTTACAAGCGAGTGGCTGGCCTGGGTCGACGATTGGCGTCGGGCGGCCTGGGTGGAGGGGTTCGGCCGGGTGGGCTGCCCTCTCTTGCCGCAGTCCTGTCGATTATTCTGGTGGCTGAAGTGTCAGGGGGCCCTCCTGGTTGTGGAGGGCCTGATAGGAGTTCGCCTGTACCAGGGCTCGGCGCCGACGACAGAAGAGTGCCGGTGGGCCGGGCGATACCGAGCATGGGCGGCCCGCTACCGTCTCCAGTGGGGTTGCCATCCTGAGGATGATCTGCCGGTAGGCGGGTCGGCAGCGAACGCCGTAATACCGGCTTACTTTTATGAACATTATCAGGGATAGGGTGCTCTTAAAAGAAGGGGGGGGGGGGGGGGGGGGGTTAATATTCTTGGGGATTGGTGTGTTTTTTTTTCTTACTTCTGTTTGTAATGTGTATTATTTTTCTAAATTGGATGTTAATTTCGGACTTAACTTTTATGGCGTGTAATTGTTGAGTTTTGGGGGTGGTTCGAGTGTGTGGGAGCGAGTACTTTCTGCTTGGTAAGCATTACGTTTTTGTCCCCAAAGGTTTGATTCTTGTCGCCCATATCATCATGGGGCTTCGTTCCGTCGTCATCGGCGTCCTTCTGTGGTGGTTGTTCCCGCTTCCGGTCCGGTCCATCACGGCGGGCGGTGCGTCTCAGCCTTCCTTTCTGCTGGCACCGGGCGTCACCGTGATCTCCGGGGTTCGTTGGAAGGAGGTTGGGGATGCCGTGGTCTACGAGGGTTCGGTGCCCTTACTGTACTCCGGAGTTTGGCCGTCTTCGCCCCCGTCTTCATTTGATGAGGAGGGGGTAGTAGACTCGGCCTGTCCGAGGGGGACCGATACCGACGGCTGCGATGTCCTTCGCCTGTTCCAGGATATGGAAGGTATGTTGGGAGTTCAGATGGCGGTCCTTGAGGCTAGTAGTACGGGTGATTCAACTGTCCCGGGAGTCCCTACGGGGAATCGGTCTGCTAGGGCACTTGCGTTTCTGGGCGATATGTTCAAGTGGTGTTGTGCTCTGGCCACCCGTAAGGATACCAAGTCCCTGTTTAAATCCGAGGTCGAGCTCCGTCAGTACTCTGAGAATCTGGATCGCGCGGTGCATGAGGATCATGAGGAGTTACGGAACGTGTCCCGTGCCTTGCGAGCATATGACAGGGATTTGGAGGCCGAATTGCAGATGGGGGCCCTGGTTCAGCACAATCTCTCTCTTGTCTTCTCTCAATTTGAGAATGCCACGGAGGTGGAACTTAATTTTCAGGAATGTTTGTTACACTCTACTCTTCTGTTGCTATTACACACGGTTGCGAGTCAGGTTCGTACTCTGGAACAACTCTTTCGTTCGCGGATAGCGGAGTCTTGTCAGCTCGGGCGGATTCCGTCTGTTTTGGTTCCACGGTCCGTTTTGTTACGGGACCTCCAGGGGTTGGCTGGCGCTCTGTTGCGAGATGGGAAGGAGCTGTCGTTGGCTCTGAGTCATCTCGATGCGTATTATTCGCTGGATATTGCAACCTGTGTTATAGGGGAGGGTGGAGTGTTGCTGACTGTTCGAGTTTCCGTCCGGGGTGTGGGTAGTGCTTGGCGATTGTTTGAGGCGGAGCTGGTTCCTTTTGCGTGGCAAGGCCAATCCTGCGTCTTACGAGTTTCTCCGGCTGTCGTCGCGGTGTCAGGCTCTGAAGTTACGGCGGTGGTCGGGGGCTCTCTTCGGCATTGTCAGCCTCACGTGAATTCCCTGTGTTTGCTTCCTCGGCTCGTTGTCGGGAGTGGTAATCGCCGGTTGAGATCTTGTTTGCAGGTCTTGTTTGCGGGGGGTACGTCGGGGGAGGTTGTGAAGGTTTGCTCCTTCCAGTGCTCCCCAGGCGAGGGGGTTCTGGTTACTCAGCTCGGTCCTGAACGATTCGCACTTACCCATGCCCAGGGTGTTCTTAAGTTTTTCTGCTCCATCCGGAGGTCGGTTAATATTCAGATTCCGCTGGTCGCGAGTGTGGGTAGTTTGGAGGTGTCCTTGCCTTGCGATTGTCGATTGGTCTTGAACGGGGAGGTCTTGATCCGTGATTTGTATCCGTGTGATGCCAAAGGGCTTACGACACCAGGTCTCGTCCATATTCTGCCTAGTGGATGGAGTAAGTCCAATCTTTCGGATGGGTCTCGGGTGTCTTTCCATGGGCGTTCGCGGTTTGACAATCTCTCTTTGGTTCTTGATGAGTCATGGTCTTCCAGGGTGCCTCATCTCAACATCTCTGTTCCGGCTCCTTTGGGGGTCCTCGCGCCGGCGGCGAATCACACTTTCGGGTGGGGGAAGGCAGACATTGTTGGTCTTCATGGAACGGTCCTGGGCGTGCTTAATTGGGTTGTGATTGTTGTGGTCGGCATCATTGTTTTGCGCAATCCCTTCCTCTTGGGGATTTGTAGTCCCCGTCCAGTTCAGGCGTTTTCGATGGGCGCTATGGAGGTGAAATGCATTGAAATTATATCGATCATTCTGGTGTTCACTCTTTTCGTGCTGATACTTTGTGGAGGGGTTCGCGCATGTTGTTATTGTGGCGTGCTTGGAGTTTTATGTGATTGGCATGGATAAAAGTTTCCTTGTTTTTGTCAAGCTGTAACTTATAATTTTCGTTATCAATTTATTCCAAAGTTTTGTTTGGTCCAGTCCACGGGCTAGCAGGTTTCTTACTCAGTCCAGGTTTCATTGCTGCGTCATGCAAATAGACGTATTCACCCACATCGTATGATTGTTGTTTTGGCTTTTGGTCGTAATATCGTTTTTGTGAATAACGAACCTTGCGATTACTTTGTGTGACTAATTCATAAGCTTTGTTAAGTTTGTCGGCAAGTTGTTGTTGTTGTTCCAATTCATCCCCTTTTAGGTTTGGTTTCTAGGTTGTCATTGAACGGTAGGCTCATCTCTCGGCCATGCAACAAGTAATATTGTCAAAAATCAATAGAATCTTTATGATTCTTGGCTTCTACCAATTATCTTTCATCGGACACACGCACACATGTTGCGCGGTTACATCATCGCCCGGGCGTCGAACACTTCCATAGACCGTCGACGCGGCATCAAGTCGCACGGCTCTCATATTCACAAAGGCAGAACGGGGATTTGTTTCTCACCTAAAGACACGTAGTGGGTGCACGATTACTCCATCACCACTCGATAGATTGTCAACGCGGCAACGCTTCACACACACCTCGAGTTAACCTCGCACCAGGGCTCGGAAGGCCGAATTAGCAAAAATCCTGCTGATAATTACAAATCCCGGAGCGGTTAGGATCACGACGAAGTGGGAGAAGACCGGACCGCTAATTGGAGGATGATGACGTTATAAACCACCATTGGTCAAGACTGGTCACGTGCCAGGTAGTAACAAGGGAAGGAGGGGAACTCGTTGGGACGTGAGGGAGGTGAATTAAATAGGCGCTGGGAGACGAACTCGGGAGAGACGCTGATCGACACGCAAGAAGTACAAGTGGCAAGACCCAAGACTCAAGAAGAAGGAAAGAGGCCCGTCGACTCTCGAACCAAGGACCTCCAGGGACTGGAACTGCGAGTGGGCTGTTACTGACCCAAGAGAAGTTAAGGGATGATTGCCATCGTTTGGTTTAGGCCGTTGGCACTTGAGGTGGTATGTCATATTTAAGACCAGATTCGCAAAGTCAAGACTACACACGTAGTGGTTAGACATGTTTTAACTTCAATAAATGTGGTTCCTCATTTTTATAATTAAATCTATTTGTTTTATCTAATCTCCTTTACCCATATGTGTTTCCCACGAGAATCCAATTATCCCGTGTCATAACAATCATGTTTTAGCGCCTTGATTACCCGTCCCCGTGTAGCCGAAGTTTGTACCTGAATTGCATGAATGATTGTCACTACGCCCCCAACCCTAATTTCTTTGATCACTTGGCCATGTATTTTTGACAACAATTATTAATCATTGAACTTTGATGACAATCAATCTCATTCAACTCATAATTTTGGCTACATGACATATTTGGTGGAGGCTGCCGGAACCAATTCGTTTGATGACAAATTGGTTTTATGACAAATTGTTCTTTTGACAATTTGTTTTCTGATAATTTAATCGAGGCGTTAGTTTTGTTCATGACACGGTAGGATTTTGATACCCTCGTTTCTTTTTGAAATACTTCAAAATTATTTGTATTATTATTATTTCGTTTTGATTTCATTTATCCACCTACTGTGTTTTGGCTTTCATGAACCTACTTCTAAATGACAGTTATTTCAGTATAGCTTTGTGATGCTGTTATCTCCAGCCGCAGATGTCTCGCGTTACTGTTTATGTTATCTCCCCGGCCGAGCGGCCATCATACATTTATTAGCTGTATGTGCGGGACACTCAAGCTTCCTACTCGCATCTCTGATGTCTGGTTGGTTTCATAGCTTCATGCTACGTAAAGTTGGCTGTTATAGGACCCATTCCATGTGTGACATTCCATCTAGTAGAGCACTGCGTGTTTTGTTGCGCAATTTACGTCAACCTCATCCCGGCAATAACCTATCTGAAGCCGAGCGTTTGTTAGAGTGGTGCCACAGTCGTCAATTAGAAGAAGCCGCTGCTGAAGGTATCGATTTCGATATTCCCGATCCATCACACTCAGTGGTGAACAATTTTCTTGAACCTAATACAGTCTAACTTTCTGAACTGGAGAATCTCATGGCGAACATGTCGGTGGGTCTTAGCGTCTACCGCCCGGCCACAGACCGAGGGGTGGATTACCCGCTTCGAACAAGCAGCAGGCGCCAATGGCTGGTCGGAGGAAAGAAAGGTTTTGGGTTTTCCTTGTTTTTTAGAAGGTCCACAATTAGATTGGTTCGACACGCTCGAACGACGGAGACTAGCAGACCTCACCGGCGAACCACCAGCTCCGAAACCACTTGTGAGGGGTCCTTTAAAATACCTTTTTATTAAAACCTGGGGTGCTTCCAAGGGGACACGCCATCACTGGACCGAATTGCTCGCTAATCGCAAACAGCAGCCTGGAGAAAACATAAAAACATACGTGTTCGCCAAGGCCGCCTTATGCGACAAAATAGATATTTCCCATGTCCAACGAAGATAGGGTTTAATGGGTCATTAGTGGCCTACGACCCGACATGTACGAGTGTGTCATTGGACATTCCTTCGGGGACCTAGACACAATCTTGTCGCGCTTATCGGAGATTGAGGCTTGTCGAAACAAAGCAACTCAACTTGTACCTACTCCTTCGATGGGCTAAAGTGAATTTGTCGGAAAGTGGGCGTGTGTCATTGCATTCTCGTGCAATTTTCGATAACGTGTCGGCAGTTCTGGATGAACGTTGGATGGATCGTACACCACATCTTAACATCTCTGTACCAGAGGATTAAGGGGTATTGGCTCCTGGCTTTAATGCCTCCCTTTACTGGGGTAAGTTTGATTCCATGGTCTTACACGGGTCTGCGGTAGATATTTTGACTTGCGTGCTGTGTGTGGTGGTGGCGGTAATGGTGTTTTGGAATCCTCATCTGTTGGGGTTGTGTGCGGTCCGGCCAGCCCACTTTCTTCAGATTGGCGATTTTAAATTGGAATCTTTTGAAATTATTTCTATCGTTTTCGGAGTCACTTTGTGTGTTGGTTTGATTCTGTGTTGTGTTCGGATATGTGTTTGTTGGCGCAATAGGCGGTCGCGGGCAAAACATGTCGCTTCCCCAACACCAGCGCTGGAACGGGGAGAATTGGGGGAATCTGTTATTGACTCAGCTGATGCGTTAAGTTTAGAATTTGTGTTTACACCAGAGGCACAACCGGAACCTAGTCGTGTGGTGGATGGCAATCTTCAGTCTTTTCGTCATTTTTGGCGTGTGCATGCTTGACATAGTTTGTGTAGGTTGTTTTTTGATACCGAATGTTGGTGTGTTGGGTTGTTTTGGTGTAATATCGACGAGGTATGAAGTTGATTTACTTTGATGTTGATGTTGAGGTTAATGGGGTTAAAATGTTTTCGGTTTAGATATTGTTTTTTTTTTATATATACTTTTGGAATTCTGTGAAGTTATGATTACGTCGGAAACACATGGTTTAAGTTATAAAGAAATTTGTTATTATTCATTTTGTTGGTAGATGCAATTTTGCGTTCATTTTGTTTTCTTTTGGTTCTGAATGACCTATCTGTGAGTTAAAATTTACTTGATTAGATTATTTGTATTGATTAACATTTACGTCTTAAGCACAATGAGGGCTCAATAATAAAAGCTATTTGTTCCTTAAATTTGACTGCTGTTTTTTTAAGTTGTTTGATTTCTTTGCATCTATAACCATGTGTCTCTGAGATGTCAGCTGTTATGTTACGCTATGTTAACGTTGGTTTTACCACGTGCGTGGCCTCGTGGTTCTTTCTGGCGTCAGCGGAATTCGCTGTATGTGAGTGTGTTAAAGTAACCTTGAATTGTGACTGGCGCAAAGTTTTTTTTTGTTACAGGCACAGTTCACCATATGCTGACTTGACGCAGTACATACCTGCGGACGAGCCGCCAGCTGAGAATTGTCGGGGCGAGCTCAATTGTATATCACGAGGGTTACGTTTCTGTTGGATCAAGACTACTATGAAAACTTTATTTAAGAAAAAAAAAAAAATGAATTTATTTTGATATTGGTTCGGACAAAGACTCACCAGGTAGGATACATTCTTTTATATTTTTGGTTTCTCACACAGGTCTTGGTGTTGATATTTTTCAGTTGTTTTCTTTGCTTTCACCAGTTTGGAAGTTTGTTAGCTATTTCAGGGGCATTTGTCGCCGTTAGGGTTTCTGCCCTTCAGGTGGAGCTTATATTGGAAGAGTAATTGTTTTCAGTTAGGATTTAAGCGGCCTGTACGAGTCTGAGGTAAGCTGTTGCATTGTGAGTGCGGGGTGTAGGGTATTGCGTTAAGGGTAGGTTAAAGGTAGGTACTGGTCCGGGACGATGATGAAACTACCTGAGACGGCAGAGATGGAAGTCCGACACTGATGACCAAGAAGCTCTATGAAACGAAGTTTAACGACATCATACGAGGATACTTGAAGCATATTGGGATTATACAAGAAAGTCTTGTCAACGCCATATACATGCCTGATGTACCTACTGTGTTCATGAGATGCCGACTTGCACAATAGGCACGTGTTGATTCTGAATTTGGAAACATGAGGAAATGGAAAAGTGGGAGGAAAATAAAAGGGGTAGTGGTCGACCGGCTCGGGGTTTTTATCGCTACTGTGTTGATGAGATGACGAGGGATCCGGTGAAAATGGTGCCTAAGGGATGAAGAGATTCTACGAACGATGAGGTCATCGGTCATTGGGAGGCCGGGCATGTGAAGAATTGGACCATTTCATGGTTTTTCTTCTGGATTCTCTATGGTATTTTACTAATAAAATAGCCAAACAAGTGGATGCGTGCAATCAATATCATTATGCATTCACTACTTGAAATGCATGTGTCAGGGGTTTCGACACTTATACTGGACGGGCAATGTAGACAGAAACATGTAAAAACAGAATTCAGCGTAATGGGAAACAGCCAAGAAAGTGGAAACAATAACCGGCTGGAGGTGTTTGGGTGATCTTGCACAAAAGGCACGTGTTGATTCTGAATTTGGAAACATGAGGAAATGGAAAAGTCAGAGGAAAATAAAAGGAGTAGTGGTCGACCGGCTCGGGGGCTTTTATCGCTGAGAGTGTCAAGTGCAGTGGTTGGAAGAAGACGGCATCGCGTGGAGAAGACTAAGAACAGCGGGTCAGGGATCGAACCAAGGACAGCGAGGCTCGGTGGATCGACCCAATCACTGTGCCAGGCCGCTTTTAAAGGGTAGGATGGAATGGCATTGATTCATAGGTCGGGGCGGTTAGCAGGTTAAAGTTGACCACGCACTCTTGCTTACAATGGTACAGTTTACAAATGACAATTAGGGTAGTTTTTGTAAGTACAATGCCCGTAACCCATGTTTATTTGAATTCTGTGTATTTCTTTGGGGACGATTCTGCATGATCCATCCCTGCAAAATACCGATCCTGGTCAAGACTAGGGAAAGACTGAGCCGCAAAGCTAAACATCAGCTACGCACCCCATGGTAGTCAAGGAAATTACATCTGCCATGAGGTGCAGTCTAACCCTATTTCTCCACAAAATTACCAGTTATCAATGAGCCGGCTTATGAAGAACATATAACATTGAGCAGAGGAAACGTAATACTATTTTTGACTAGAAAAAAGAAATAGTTGATTAATGCATTGACGACGTTACGATTCTTAGACAAGCAAGCATGAAATTCAGGGGCAAATTTCTTGCCTCAACAGATATTGATCCTTTCTGGGATGAAATCACCATTGCTGGTGCCTGTATGCAAATTGACAAGAAAAACTTTCTTTTGGCAAAAGCAAAACCTCTTCTTCCGCCTGGTGGCTACAGGATGGCTGATCACCAATCGTTTGTTCCGTTGTGCTGGTTGCGCTGGGTAGCTTAAAGCCAAGGGCTTTACTTCGAAACTTCAGAAAATGGTCGCCATGTAAAGCTCTTAGGGCGAGTCAAAGTGGATGGATACCACGATGACGGCAACGGTAACAAGACCGTGTATGAATTGCATGGCTGTTACTGGTATGGTTGCTCTACCTGTTTTCTTGAACAAGATAAGGTGATATGCCCGGACACACAGCATACGATGGGGTAGCGGCTGGAGGCGACGAGGACTTCTACGTGATGCCGGCTACAAGGTTATTGAGATGTGGGAGTGTTCGTTTAACAAACTTTAAGAATCAAATACGGATTTGAAGTATTCCCCGCTCAACATCCACGTAGACATGAAATGCTGCTTCAACTCCGAGATGCATATTTGGTGGACGCACCAATTGCCCTAAAACGTATTACAAGGTGAAAAAAGGTGAACAAATTCACTATTTCGACATTTGTAGTTTGTAGTTCTTCATAAACCGCTATCCTCTGGGGCACCCAACAATTTGCGTAGGCAAACAGTGCAAGGACTTTGTGAATAGCAATCTTAACAACGTAGATCGTGTAGAGGGACTAATTAAATGTAGTATTTTACCCCCCAACGATTTCTACCACCCTGTACTGCCTACTGGCCTTGGCTGCTCTTGGCCTTGTGCAGGTGATGTGCAGAAGAAAGAATACGTGTAGACTGTGGTCATTATGACGATGACCGTGTACTGACAGGCACATTAATAGCTGCTTAAGTAAAGAAAGCTGTTCAACTTGGCTACAAAGTGAAGGAAAGTTTCGAAATTTGGCAATATAGGACCATGTTTTACAATAAGATAACAAAGCAAGGTGGCTTATTTGGCAACTATGTTAATTCATTTCTTAAAATGAATGTTGAGGCAAGCGGCTTGTCTTCCTAGTGTACGTCCAACGAAGATAAAACTTATAACGTAGCCATGTTTGAAGATCGTGAAGGAATAAAATTAGACCCTACAAAGATTGAACTATATCCAGAACAGCGAACTGTGTCCAAGGTTATGCTTAACTCTTTGTGGGGAAAATTTGGTCAGAGATAAGATCTTACAAAGCATAAAATAGATGAAACATATGCTGATTTGGTAGAAATACTTGAGACCACGGCCCGACGTCATAAGTTGCGAACCTGTCTCGGAATCAAAAATGCTTATTTCGTGGACAGAGAACGTAAACGATGTGACTCCATCACCATCCACAAATGTAGTGATCGAACCTTATACTACAGCTTTTGCCAGACTAACGCTCTAATCTTTCCTTGAAATACTCGGCGAAAGCGTACTCTATTACGATACAGACAGTATCATTTTCGATAATCGTCCTTGCGATAACAACCCTCCTGTGGGTGATTTCCTAGATGATGTTGTGAGGTTAAAACTGTTTCATGTTCATTATTTCATTTTTACTTAGTTTATTTAATCGCGTCATTTATGGATACTGAAAGAATGAGTTTGTTAAAAGTTGTCGTCACCATAAAGTATACGCTGTGCTCGGCTATTTCGTTCGTCTTGTTTGGTTATAATTTCCTCTTTGTGCGGCTACTTTGCTGACTACTCGGTTCAGAAGGGGGCTGGTTCGTTGACATCGTCAGTGAGGCCGGGGCCCACTCTATCGTGATTGCCACGGGAGGGGGACGAACCGAGTAGTTTGATTGGTAATTTCTGACTGAGTACAGTCAGCATAGGGCAGAGAGGAGGTGACTGGGGTATGACGTAGGAAAGACTTGGTGCGAGGGTACACGTGGGAAAATCGAGGTATTCGACCGGAGACTGGAACGGACGGAGGACCAACAGGTGGAATGGGAGAAGATCTAACATTGTGAAAGAGGGGTCAAACCAAAAGGACACGAAGGCCGCCAAGGAGACAACACCTACAGGGCGATCACGGTGACTGGAATCGGACACCGGAAAACCAAGGTAAAGGGCACTCCGACTGCACTTCTTTAGCTGTTCAGAGAAACCCGTAGACAGATTCGCCACTACTCAGCCACGGTTAGGATAAATGTCTAACTTAATAAATTACGGTTCCTTTATTGTTTGAATCAAAGACTTATCATTCCTAAATCCTTAACTGTTTGGACTGGTACGTCCCGATCCCTTAGTTGTGAGAACCACCCCTAGAGCTACACCCCAGTATTTCTACGGGCTGTTGACTTCGTCATCTATGGATCGTTTCAATTTGGTGGATTGGGGAACGTGGGTGGAGGCGTGGTGCCTCCGCGCTTTGGTTTAAGGTTTCGGAAGAATGGATCACCCCATTTTGCCGAGGACGGGCCGCCTGTATCTTTGGGTAAAACTCATGGCGGCCCTCCTGATGGTAGAGGGTTTGATTTCGGCCCATCTCTACCAGGGGGGTCGGGGGGCCCCGCCGCCACCAACAGAAGAGGAAACGCGGTGGGCGGACCCGTACCGGTGTTGGGCCCGGCGATACCGGGACCGGTATGGGGTGCATCCCGAAGACGACCTCCCGCCAGGGGAGTCGTCGCAGGTTATCCTGCCGATTCACTACTACTCCTTTTATTCTGGATAATAAGTAAATGGGGGGTGGGGTCTTGTTTTTTTCTCGTGCCTGGGAAGGGGGGTAGGGGGGTTATATGGGGGGCTTGGTTCAATTGCTTTCTTCTTCTGTTATCGTTTTTTTTTTTCAAAATTGGTATTATTTTTTGGTCTAAGGGTATCTAAGGTTCATCATGGGTGTGAGGCGTGGTGTGTGGTGTGGACAACGTGGTTGTTTCCGTCTGCTTTGCTCCTGATTGTTGTGCTTTCTTAACTCAGGTTCGATTGGTGGGCAGTCATGATTTTCGGGTGGATACCGCGCGGTCTGGCTGGTCTGGTGCGCTTGTGTCTCGTGGTGGCGTTGGGCGTTCTGGTGGAAGGTGAGTCTTCCACTTCCTCTTTACTTGCCCCGGGGGTGACGATAACCCCGGTATTCATTGGTCGCTGGTGGCGGACCCCGTTGTATACGAGGGTTCGGTTCCATTGGTCTATACAGGGATATGGCCGGTCTCTCCTTCGATACCTTTGGATGTCGAGGGGGTAGTGCAATCGACCTGTTCTGGCGAGGCTAATACGGACGGCTGCGAAGTCCTGCGCGTTTTTAAGGAGATGGAGCACCAGTATATTAGATATTGTAATCTGGCTGCCTAGCAGATAAGGTGTTCTAGTCGGATCTAGGATGTTAGGGTTAATTCAAATTGTAGGCTTTTGTAAGTCGAGTTCTAATTGTTTTATTAAATATTAGTTAATTCTTAAAAGGCTTATGTCTTAACCTAGTAAATCCTATCCTCTTATTCCCAATATCATTTAGTAGATCAAGCTCCAGGTGTCGATAATAAATCAACAAACTGGTGACAGCTATGAAATAATCTTTATTCCTTACTAAAACTTTGGAGAAAGAACGCACTGGAGTTTTTGATTACTGATAACTGATTGATATTAGTGTGAGAGGTTGGGTAGTGTTACCAAAGAGGCAACATTGGGTGATTTGTCGCATTCTTATTACTACGCATGCAGTGTGTTTAGCACAAATGAACTGCTGAACATCACTGGTTTCCATAGAAATAGATTTAGCTCAGCACTTGTAAATTACATTTTTTCTGATCACACGATCGGAATATTTATTAAAATGGCCTTCACTAGAGACCAGTTTGATAGACTTGTTCAGGAGCTTACTCAAATGAGAGCTCAGATCGGGCAGTTACAAACTGCTTATAAACAAGTGCAAGCTGAGCAAGTGCATGTTAAAACGGAAGCAGCTTTTCCCCTACCCAAGCGCTGCATGTACTTAATGGAAACCAGGGTGAAATAGCAGTGGTAAAGGACCTCACTGTGGGCAACATGATCAAGTCCTGGAAGGGGGACGCCAGTCGAGGGTCACCTCTCCCAGATAGACAAAGCGGCTGATCGCGGATCCTGGACGGAGACCGATAAAATAAAGATAATTGGTCTCAAATTGCTCGGGTATGCACTCACTTTTTTTAGAAAGTAATGCAGAGCTTCAGTCCCGAAATCTCGTACGCTAACTTTCGAGCAGCGTTAATCGAACGATTTTGGTCTAAACAACCGGATCAGTTCTATTATACGCAGCTGCAGAATACCAAACAAAATACTGGCAAATCTCCCGAAGAATCACCCCATTCTGTCGAGGATGGGCCGCTTGTTTCTCTGGGTAAAACTCATGGCGGCCCTACTGATGATAGAGGGGTTAATTTCGGCCCACCTCTACCAGGGGGGTCGGGGGGCCCCGCCGCCGCCAACAGAAGAGGAAACGCGGTGGGCGGACCCGTACCGGTGTTGGGCCCGGCGATACCGGGACCGGTATGAGGTGAACCCCGAGGACGACCTCCCACCAGGGGGGTCGTCGTCGCAGGTTATCTTGCCGGTTCACTATTACTCTTATTATTCTGCATAATAAATACATGGGGGGGTGGGGTCTTGTTTTTTCTCGTGCCTGGGAAGGAGGGTTGTTTGGGGGGCTTGGTTTTATTGCTTTCTTTTTCTCTCATCGTTTTTTTTTTCAAAATTGGTATTTGTTTCGGTCTAAGGGTATCTAAGGTTCATCATGTGTGTAAGGCGTGGTGTGAGGTGTGGAGAGAGTAGTTGTGTTCGTCTGCTTCGCTCCTGATTGTTGAGCTTTCTTCACTCAGGTTCGATTGGTGGGCAGTCATGATTTTCGGGTGGATACCGTGTGGTCTGGCTGGTCTGGTGCGCTTGTGTTTCGTGGTGGCGTTGGGCGTTCTGGTGGAAGGTGAGTCTTCTCCTTCTTCTTTGCTTGCCCCGGGGGTGACGGTAACCTCCGGTATTCATTGGTCGTTGGTGGCGGATCCCGTTGTATACGAGGGTTCGGTGCCATTTATTGGTCTATCTATTACATTTGACTGTACTCCATAAGCTGACATTGTGGGAACCAGGAATGGATGAGGTAACCCCCTCTCCCCCATTCCTTGCTGCAGGAGCTTGCAATCGCTCTCTTGTAATCTGGCAGCCTAGCAGATACGATGTTCTAGTCGGAACTAGGATGTTAGGGTTAATTCAAATTGTAGGCTTTTGTAAGCACAGTTCTAATTGTTTTAATAAATATTAGTAAATTATTACAAGGCTTATGTCTTAAACTAGCAAATCCTTCCCTCTTATTCCCAATAGCAGTAAGTAGATCAAGCTCCATGTGTCGATAATAAATTGATTGGTAATCTATCTAATTGTCGGCACAACAAATCGGTGGCAGCTACGGGACAATCTTTATTACTTACAAAACTTTGGAGAAAGAACCCACTGGAGTTTTTGATTACTGATTACTTACTGACTTAATTACTTGATTAATTACTGACTGACATGAACCCTACGCAATACACGTAGTAAAGTTCCTTTTTTTGGGGAAAGCAGCACGTGCATCCACGTGTTCTAACAGGCATAAATGGGGCACATATTATACCAGATTCACCAATGTTCGCTTGGAAGTAGTTAATCTAGGTGAGCAGGAATCGACACACGTAAGAGCCTAATTACCCCTGTCGCTCGAGCCTTGTCAAGAACTCCAAAATGTGCATGCAACCCTAGTGAGAATTCAGCAAAGGCAGGTAGTTCAGACAGCATAACTAAGAGAGAGAAAGTTCATGCGAAGATAACCACCATGTTTCCCAGTCACAGTAAAATTATTGTATATAGGAGGCTAGATCGAGGAGGTCCTAGTTTTCCTACCGACACAGCTGTCAAACCCTAAGTTGTGCACCTACGGTGCTCTCGAAAGCAAACTAGCACACTTAGGACCTCAAAGTAGGGTGAAGTTAAACAGCGTTCTTGATGAAAACGTTGAATTGTTCTACAAGTCTTTGGATACGCTCGGGTGTACAAATATGGTTAAGCATACAATCGACACTGGAGATGCAAAGCCAGTGCGCAAGCATCTGAACCAGATGCCCCATGCCTTGAAGAGTGTGGTTTATGAGCCGTTAGGGTATAATTGAACCGTCAAACTCTCCATGGTCCGCATTCATTATTTGGCACCCAAAGAGGTTACAGACAGAGCTTACTCACGGTGTCCACGAACAGTGGACCGTAATGATAGGAATTAACGAATGGGTGACCCAAAATACAAAACGTATAACTATTATGGCAGAAATGTTAAAAGCCACAATACCAAGTTGGCGAATTATCTCCCAGGCATTCAGAAGTGAAATCCAAAATATAAAACAGTATTTATGTACACCAATAGGCTAGCTACACGGTCAGGCTGATAGAAGTTGATCTAATCAATATTAAACATAATCTTATACAACCTCAGGAAGCCCTTGATGTAACCTCTTGTGACCAGTCCGTTCGAGTTTCCTAAAATCGGGGAATTTGTCAAGGATACTGCAAAAATTAGCATTACATCTACCCAAAGATGTGTTACTAACTATAAACTGGTACAGACTAGGCCAAGTGTATGCATATTTTAATGTTGCTAACGTCAAAGCCATGGCCACACAAATTTTATAAGATTGCTCATTAAATTACCACTGAAAGCCTTAGATAGAACATTCGAGTTGTTAAAGGTAAAATCACTGCCATACCTTGATCCAAAGTTAAGTTATGGAGTGGCAATCGGAAACACAAAAAATTATTTGGCAATATTGTGGCATAAAAATAGAGACTTGATCTTTATTTCATTTTTATTTAGTTTTGTGCATGGGATCGCGTGATTTATAGATGCCTTACAGAATGTGTTACTTCCTGGCTTTCACCATTGTAAGGTATGCGCTGTGCTCGACTATTTCAACATCTCAGTTTAGTTTATTTTATGATGACTGAAGTGACTTGCCGTAGTTACCATTGGAGTGAGTGCAATGTTCGTGGCAGCTTCGCTGATTGGCCAATCCTGGAGGTCGCTAGTTCGACGTTGTCGTCAGTGGGCCATTTCCCTCACCGTCGTGATTTCTACGGGAGGGGGGGGGGGCAGTCGATGGAATTATTTGGTAATTACCGCGGGTTTCGGCCAGCAGGGGGCTGAGAGCGGGGTGAGGGGGTATGACGTAAGAGATGCTAGGTGCGAGGTAACTCATGGCTAAGTCGGGGCAATCAACGGTAGCACGTGGAAAGTGAAGGACCGACACCTTGGGAGTACGGTAGGAAGATCGAGCCTAGGGAAAGAGACCAATATCGAGGGACCGTACACGGAGGCCTGCGGGATCAACACCACGGTCGCAGTCAAGGCAACAGGGGAGATTAGACACCTGGAAACCAAAGTAGAGGGACTTCGGCCAATCATTTTAACCCCTTAGGTGCCTTCATTGTTTGAACACAAGACTCATCTTAAACCCGTTCCTCGCAAAACCTGAATCTCCGGGTATACCATAGATCCCGACAGGTAGCAAGATTTTCCTCAGAAGCTACGCCCCAGTACGTTTTCGGATCCGCTGACTTCGGAGTCCGAGGTTTGAGGCCGAGACGGTGGAATTGGGTACGTGTCACGGTAGGAATCTGCTGTCTGACAATATCTAAATGGCGAGCTGTTAGTTCGTGCACTGTACCCTTGTGACACGGCAGGTGTACATCAGCCGGCGCTGATCCACATCTTGCCAAATAGTTGGGCCAGACCCAATTTATCTAAAATAAATCTGGTTTCCTACTCCACTCGAGCACGTTTTGGCAATTACACTACCACAATAGACGAAACCTGGTTTTTAAGAGTCTTCCATATTAATGTTTCTGTACAATGGGACAGACTAAACATCTTAGATACCTCCATCTCGTTCATAGGCATTATCAATTGGGTAACTTTTGTCTTGGTAGCAGTTACTATCTTCCAAAACCCCCATCTACTCGGTCTTTGTATAGTTCAACAGGCACAAGCCTTCCCAATCGGCTCTATTGAAATCTAGTTAGTCGAAATCGTATCCGCTATCATTTTCCTGACCATACCCCCCTTTTTAATCGGCGTTTGTGTTCGTCTCTATTTTTAATAAAAATCAGGTGCTTTTAAAACCCGCCCACCTGGTAAACCCCACCTGTAATCCGATATAGGAATGACGTCCTTCCAAACGTCACTCCCACAACCGGATACTTCATCTTACACCAATGTCAACACCATTTCTCCTAAGTTCGCTCCTGTCTCCGTACAGGTCGTTTCCAAAATCGAAGACGACTGTTCTTCTACTCAGGACCCAGTTTCATCCCCCGTAATTTTATCACACCCCGGACTACCTTCCGCCTCCGTACAAGATCTCAGTGTGGTGCCAGTCTCCGCCCCGTTAGTATATTTTAATACCTAGATTTTCATCCCCTTATTAGAATAACTCATTATTAGTTGTCATCCTTCTAAAGAAAATAAATTGGCATAAATATTGCCTTTTGTAGTTCTTGATTATTCTAAGTCACTATTACAAAAAATTGCTACCAAACCTCGAATCTACTCGTAGAACGAATCATTCTGAAATTACCAAGACTGTCGCTCGCATCCTAACCCAACGATGTACGCAGTTTATTTTGCCACAGATGATTCGGGAAGGACGGCAGCAACTATTTCTCTATTTTTCTCTATCAGCATCACAACTCCTACTTTGTTGCGCCTTGCCTGGCATCGCATATCATAATTCCACAACAACAACAACAAAAAAGACACCGAAGAAAAGAATATGACACTTCTCATCGCCTTGATAAACCCCTTTTTCAACTGTTTTTTTTTCTAACTGGAGAGGATTTTGGCACTTTTGAGGCACTCGCGAAATATAACGAGTAATGATTACACATGTTTGTCTCTCATGTCAGGGCCTGGTCCAGGACGTAGATCCCAAGGACCGCAATGTGCGTTCGAAACGTCGATGTTCATGTGTCCTGCAGTTCACACGTAGACGCGCTTTGTGCTGCGTTCTTCATCGACCCCCAAGCCTAGTGATCCACCGTTCAGGGTTGTGAAAAAAAAAGACAAACTTCTTTTTATTCTTCTCCTTCACTGGGCTAGGATGAAGAGTCGATCCGCTGGCCCTTACACCGGTGTTTTTTTTAACACCATTTTACATTCATTGGTAATTTCAACTTTTCTGAAAGTTCCTTCTCGCTGGTCGATTCGACCTCGCGCTCAAAACGGATCCCCAACCTCCGAATTATATTTTAATGCTCTCACCTCGCATCACCACCGCCCAATTCTACGGGGTCAACACACGTTGCACCTTCGGGAATGTTATTCCCTTACTCGCTTCTTATTTTAAATGCGCTCGCCTCGCATAACATTTAGTATATACATACTCTGCCACCCACTTTGGACTCCTGTCCTACTTATGAACATTATAATACATTATGTACCATAACGATTCTTTCTGCAATATCACATAACTTTCATGATGGCTCTCATTCGTAACCTATCAGTACAAACCCAGAGCGGCTGACACAACTGAGGGAGACGGCACTATGTCCCCACGCTTGCCGTCACACTCTCAGCTGGCCACCTCATTGAGGAACAGACTCGGTCAAGGTCGCGCAGCCAAGTCAGCTGTTTCATCTGCCGCAAGCTGCCGCGGTGGTACATGCCCTCCTGAGACTCCAGGACGAAGATTTGTTCGCCACTGGACGTCACGTGTATCAAGAGGAACCACAAACAGATATGTTTTAATTATATTTACTATTAGCATTACGTTCTATGTAGCGATTTTTAATTTTCATATACTATGTTTTCTACATTATTACTATGATTTAACATAGCTTTCATAATTTAGGGTATAACGTGACCCTAGGTAGAGGACCCTTCAAATAAGGTTATCATTAATCATGATAACACTTTGGAGGTGGGCTCAATCTCGGTGCAAGGTCGGGATACAACTATAAATATACACCCCATTTGCAAGTGTGGGTGGGGTGTACTACCTTATAGATTTCTAATTCTTGTATTTACCATGTTTATATTTATATAGCATCAAGTTTATAGCATCAATTTAAAAAAAAAACAGTCTGTTTAAAAAATTATTTATTTATTTATTCTTCTTAAAAATTATTTAATATTATGAAATCATGATGTCAGTGTCTTAAACCTCGAATCCTTAACGTGTCCCTATACCTACGTCTAGTACCAAGCAAATCCGCTAGTTAGGCGCCACTGGTCAAAATTACGCGGGGTTTTAATTTGGATGCCGGCAACTTATCAGACGTCTATGAATGGAAGACGTCTTCTGTTCATGGGCACAGAGGAATGCGGGCGGAAGGCGAGGGTCGGTTATTGCTCCAAAGTGGCCAACGACTGCGTGGTCTCAGATAACAGGAAAGTGTGTTCAGCTTGATATGACAATTCACACAATGAAGCAAGAACGCATTTTATTTATAGCTGCACTGCTAGTTACGCTACAACTTCCATTCAAATTGCATTGTTATTACAAAAGTGTTCTTTAAATTAGAATGTGCATTTTAATTTTTTTATCATTTCACGACAGAAAGTAGTTTTCTTGACTAGCGTAAGCGTCCCCCCCCCCCCCCCTCGGTGTCAGTTATCTTATCGCTACAAAGTGGTCGGTCGACTGCATGGTCTCGGATAACAGGGACCTTGTCCTCACCTCCCTTTATCTCGCATTGAGCATTTCGAGTGTTTTGGTTTTGTTTTCTGTTGACTGAAATCATTACATAGTTTTTTCCGATCAAGTACTGTTTTTTTTTTTTAATAAAGCAATATGCTTGGGTCTGTACTCTTCGTTAGACTATTAGCTAGGTTGTAGCTTTGAAAAGATCCGTCTATCTCGTTTCTAATTTCCCCCACAACTGGCCAAACTTTGGTCTAATTATGGTTAAAAATATATTTAAATTCATATTTTTGTGAGTTTTTTTTATCGGAACGGAATTGTTTTTTTTTTTATGTCCACAGAGTAAAAATTTGAGAATGTTGCTATTGTTAAACTGTGCACCTGCATTGGCGGTGAAACGCCCGCAAATGTGGTCCTGGTAAATGCTCTTCAGTTGGACTGTGTTTTGGTAGATTTGAAGCTCAATGAAAATTGAAAACACTCCTAGCTGTGCTCCTAGTGTCCTGTGTCTTACGAGGAACATCCGTACCAAAACAAAGTTGAGATTTGTCTAAGACCAATGTTGTGGCGTTCTAAATTACATAGCAACGGGTACATGACGGGGGGGAGGGGGGTATGACGGGTTATGTACGTATGGCTTTTATGTTATAGACTTATAAGCCTACTGTGGTTTCTTTTGTGTTTAGTGATTTCTTGTAGATATAATTTGTTTGCGTTGTGTTATTACGTTGTGTCTATAGGTTGCCTACTACACAGTTTACTTCATACCAGTATTCAATAACTAAAAATGTGAAATTAATGAATTATTGGGAATCATTGTCAGTTGCATTTTTACAATTGTACTTGGGTCCATGGATAACCACACGCACACCTGTTGGCGACGCTGTCACTAGTGAAGAGTGCGTATTTTTTATACCTAATCCCATGTTATATAATTTTGCAAGGTTGACAGGTTTTCTTCTCTCAATATGTTAACGTCTAGTTGCTGATGTAATAAGTTCATGGGTTTGATTATTTTGTAAACATAATATTGACGGTTTTATCACCTGTTCACAGTTGTTGGTTTTTAGATTTTTTATTTTGTTTGTGTTTTTATTTTTTATTTCTTGATTCTTGTTTCATGTTGAATGTTTCTATTTTTATTTATTCCGTGTTTTTTACGTTTCTTGGTTTGTGTTTAATATTTTTATTTTTTCATTTATTATGTGTTTTTTTCGTTGTTTTGTGTTTAATGTTCTTATGTTTGTGATGTAGGCAGGGGAGTCTTTCAATCAATATCTATTGATTGATTGGTTAATCATAATTTGGTTTTCATGAACATGATTAGATAACTTTTCAAGACCATTGTAGACTTATTTCTCAGCCACCAACCAGGCCTGTTGACCAGCTTGCAAACTGCAGGTCTCGGTCACTGGATCACGGCTACCCGAGATCGCTGTGTAGACAGTACAAGGCTCTCCAAATGTTTGTTGACGGACAAGCAGCATATGGGGATTTGCAACAGATCACTGTCCAATAATAACATATGACTGTACTCCATAAGCTAATATTGTGGGAACCAGTAGTGGATGAGGTAACCCCCTCTCCCCCATTCTTTGCTTCAGGAGCTTGCAATCGCTCTCTTGTAATCTGGCAGCCTAGCAGATAAGGTGTTCTAGTCGGAACTAGGATGTTAGTGAAGTGGTGCAAATTGTGGTAAGATTTGTGTATTTGTTGTAACTCTTCAATGGAAGTAGGTTGTTATTGTATAATGGTTCATTTTGGTAGTTAGCTATAATATTGCATTGTGTTATTAAATGTTAGGCTGCATTAGGCAATATTGCAAGCTGGCATTTCTTCCAGTGCAGTAGCCCTGCCTGGGGAATGCCTGTGTCAGCATTATAATGCAGTGTGGAGTGAGAGGGAGCTCTGACCTAGAATGAGGACTGTAGAGAGGGAATTTAGGACAGAGCACGTCGACCCCGGTGGTAGCCTCCGAGCAGGGCAGTAGTGTCAAAGTTCCCCCTTATTCCCCCCGTCGGTAGAGCCAGTCAAGTATTTGTAAGCTATCACGCAGCGTAGTCGTCTACATAGTTAATACCTTATAATTTGTGCCAGTTAGAAAAATCTTAATAAAAACCCACCAGATCCACAAACATCGTCTACGTCGCTTACCAACGGAACTTCCCCCTCAGCCATTCCCTTCCCCCGACTTCGCGTACTAAGCAACCCAGCAGCACCCGACACAACAGCAATAAACAACTTCTCCGAAGAGACTCGGCCGGCCTCAGCGCTCTGCAGCAGCTGAGCGTGGTGAGCATCACGGGTCGTCGTTACATTAGGGTTAATTCAAATTGTAGGCTTTTGTAAGTACAGTTCAAATTGTTTTTTTTAAATATTAGTTAATTCTTATAAGGCTTATGTCTTAACCAAGTAAATCCTTCCCTCTTATTCCCAATATCAGAAAGTAGATCAAGCTCTAGGTGTCGATAATAAATCAACAAACTGGTGACAGCTATGGGATAATCTTTTTTCCTTATAAAAACTTTGCAGAAAGAAAGCACTGGAGTTTTTGATAACTGATTGATATTAGTGTGAGAGGTTGGGGAGTGTTTCCAAAGAAGACAACATTGGGTGAGTTATCGCATTCTTATTACTACGCATGCAGTGTGTTTAGCACAGTTGAGCAAACCTTGCTGAACATCACTGTTTTCCATAGAAATAGATTTAGCTCACCACTTGTAAATTACATTTTTCTGATCACACGATTGGAATATTAATCAAAATAGCCGTCACTAAAGACCAGTTTGATAGACTTGTTCAGAGGCTTACTCAAATGAGAGGTCAGTTTGTGTAGTTACAAATTGGTTATGAACAAGTGCAATCTGAGCTAGTGCATGTCAAAACAGAGGCAGCTGTTCGCCCTACCCAGGCGCAGCATGTACTTTAATTGAAACCTAATGCTATTGCTAATTGCTACCTAATGCATGGGGTAAGATTTACCTCGCAGAGGGCGGCCGCGTATCGTATGCAAAGCGGGCGCAATATGCCAATGTGACCCAATTTTTGTACGGGTCGTGGGTTAGCCGGATCCCTCACCTCAACATCTCTGTTCCGGGGAAGTTATGACGTTTGGATCTTGAAGGAAACCGGACTTTGGGATGGGAGCGCCTGGATATTGTTAGCCTGCACGGTACGGTATTAGGGGTGGTGAATTGGGTATAGTGGTCGTTCTGGTAGCGGTCATTGTGACCTGTAACCCCTATCTCTTGGGCCTCTGTGCTGCGCGTCCCGTTCAGGCTTTCACCATTGGTACGGCTGAGGTGGAATTCATTGAAGTGGTGTCCGGGGTACTGTTAGGTACCATTTTTTTGTTTATTGTGTGGGCGGGTGTTCAAGCGTGTTGTTCTTGTCGGCGACGACGGAGGGGTGCAGTGGTGTCCAGGGACATTAAGTTGGTTTCCAGTCCGGTAAATGTACTGGCTGATTCGGTTACTAGTATAGATCTTGACGACTGCAGTTGTAGTAGGTACCGGATCAGGGAGCTATGCTCCATTGGGGATCGTCCTGGGGGACATCAGTGCTGAGGAGCAATCTCTCCCGTTGGGGGGGTTGATCACCCTTCAGGGGGCTCCCGGATCATCCCCGGATGGCTTGGGGGTCTCACGGAACGGTGCGTTGCCAGGTACGGGAGATTGTGGCCCTCCGCCTGTTCCGGACTGGGATCCCACCCTGGCAGGGGGTGCGGTTTATTTGGTACCCTCTCCACGCCGGGAGGTGTATTACAACACGTGAGAACGGATTTAATTTGTTTTGTTCGGGGATAAATTTAGTGTCGGTTGTATGTTGTTTTTTTTTACTATGTGTTACATCATGTTTTCTAGTCCTATGTTTAGTAGTGGGGAAGACGCGGGCAGGGATGCGATACTGTTGTTTGTTTCTGTTTGCAGTTTATTTATCATCCCATCCCCTGTCCGTGTCTTGGGCCGACGATTTGTTGACCTGGGTGGTTGGGACTGTCGTCAGCGGATCGCCGGGTTGGAGGGCTTCGGGTCGAGGAATTGTTCGATGCCGGAGTCGACTTTGTCAAGAGGGAACGTATGTTTTTTTTTTGGAAAGACAAGACTTGTATTGTATTTTTAATTATAACTTTTGTAAACGCCCCATGATTCTTGAATTGTGAATTGTTTGTCTCAATGTGGATGGTGGCGTATTTTTTTTCTATAGTGGTTAATGTTCTTATTTTGAATTTTTATAATTTGTATTGAATTTTTTACTTGTATCAATCGCAATGGTGTGAGGGTCTTGCGGAGGGGGAATTGGTTTGTTGTTCTTATTATCGACTGAAGTCACTGTTTTCTCTCTCTGGTTAACGATAAATCACGGCTCCAGCGTGGGCGCTGGATGTTAAAGGGGGGGATGTAATGTTGAGGGTGAAACTTGTGTTTTTTCACATTTTTTTTTAGTTTATGTACGTGATTTATGCTATTTGATCCAAGACATGATGAAGCAATACTCATAACATTTTCTGTTTTGTGTTTGTACTGCTCGCAATCAGGTTAATGCTGAGATTGCTATTGTGTCACCACCAATCTAGGGCAACAACAATAACATTTCAACTACTGACACATGCATAATAATCATAATAATTGCTTGGTAATTATGCTGTGTCAGGGGTTGTTCGGAGGTCCCAGGCATGATTATTGTTGATTGTTGATAGCTTTGGGGGCTTGGGTTTGTGTGGTGACCAACGTCATGTGGCGGGGAAAAGGCTAGAGAGAGGGGATAGCAGGAGGGGGGTATATAAGATGGGCACATTGCTCAAACCGGGGTGGTAACATTTGAAGTGCACAAGGAGGTCCTGGGAGTCGGCGGTGAAGGACAGGAAGACGGACTTACGTGGAAGCTACAAGGGAGCCGCAAGAGAGCTGTACAGCCGTCGACAAAGGGGAACCTCCGGAATGTTAAGGTAGTGCACAAACGGGGAATAGGGACGTATGTAGTAGTATAAGCTAGTTAAACCTACACAGGGTCGCCACATCATTGTCTATTGGTTAAATTAACAGTATTCATTAAATAAATACGGTTCCTCATTGTTGTCTGAACCTAGTCTAATTAATTCACACCCTGAAATCCAGCTTCCTCAGGCATTGTACCGATCCCTTGTAGTACTAATTCACCAGAATTGAGAGTTGCGCCCCTGCAAGCTCTACCTGTGAATCCTGGTACACAACAATATAACGTGTTGAATACACACACGTTCTCGTTTTTTGTTAACGCATGGCCCTCGCCTTGAATTCACCGGGCACCCTTGGCCAAACTACACTACAGCCCTTCTACACATTCAGCTATGGACCCCGCTCATTCCCGTGTTCATCTGACCACACTCTTGTCACCGTGTAGGCCTGTAGATCGAACACTTGCAATATACACACACACAACAACAACAACAACAACAACACAAATCTTTTTCCCCTCATGTCAAGAATCAATAGAATCTTTATGATTCTTGGCTCCTACCAACTATCTTACATCTGCCACACACTCATGTTTGCACGGTTACATCATCGTCTGGACATCGAACACTTCCATAGACCGTCAACGCGGCATCGACTCACACGGCTCTCAGATTCACAAAGGAAGAACGTGGATTTG
Source organism: Isoperla grammatica (assembly GCA_945910005.1). Lineage (NCBI taxonomy): Eukaryota > Metazoa > Arthropoda > Insecta > Plecoptera > Perlodidae > Isoperla > Isoperla grammatica. The sequence goes on from OX246737.1 coordinate 99,729,023, forward strand.
TTTCTCACCCAATAACACGTAGTGGGTGCACGATTACTCTATGACCACTCAACAGACAATCGACGTAGCAACACATCACACGGATCTCAAATTAACCTCACACTGGGTTTGGAAGGCCGAATTAGAGAAAATCCTGCTGAGAATTACAAAACTTGGATTAGCCAAGATCACGCTGAAGTGGGAGGAGAGCGGACCGTTAATTGGCGGATGATGATGAATTAGACTCCATCGCTCGAGATTGGTCATGTGTCAGGGAGTAACGAGGAAATGAGGAGAACTCGAAGGAGCGCGAGGGAGGTAAAACAAATAGGGACTGGGAGACGAACTCGAGGGAGACGGGGAGCAACACGCGAGAAGTGCAAGTGGCAACTCTCAACACTCAAGAAGAAGTACCCAAGACTCAAGCAGTGGGGCTGGAGGCCCGGCTACTCCCGAACCAAGGACCTCCAGGGACTGGAACTCCGAGTGGGCTGTTACCGATACGTAGATAAGGTAGGGGATGATTACGATCCTTTTGATTAGCCCGTTTGCGCTTCAGGTGGTATTTGTATTTAAGTCCAGGTTCGCCAAGCCGAAACTACACAAGTAGTAGCCAACAAGAATACTAACACCAACACCAACACCAACAGACATGTTTTATCTCTAATAAAAGTGGTTCCTCATTTTTATATTTGAATGTACATGCTTTATCTATTCTCGATTACCCGCATGCGTGTTACCCACAAGAATCTAACTATCCATTGTGATGACAAATTTGTGTTAGCGCCTTGATACCCGTTCCCGGAGTATCCGAAGTTGATACTTGGATTGGATGGATCATTGTCGCTACGGTCCCCCATTTCTTTGATAATTAGGCAATGTATTTGGCAGTAATTGTTAGTAATTAACCTTAGTAGACAATCTCATGCAACCCACTATCTCGGCTACATGACAGGGCCACGGGACCCGGGAGGCGGGCGCCGGACGCTGCTGTGGCACCGGGCCGGGGGTGGGTTGTGCTGGCGCCTGCACTGCTGCCGTGAAACGGTGAAAGCAAGCAGGGTGTGAGGGGCTGCCCTGTGTAGCGTCGTGGCGCCTGCACCGCTGCCGTGAATGAAGGGCCCGTCTGAACGGTGGAAGCAAGCAGGGTGTGAAGGGCCGCTCTGTGAAGCGTCGTGGCGCCTTCCCCGCGGAATTTTGACGCTCAACAGCAGCGACGCGGTAGAACACCCATTGGCCCCGCCGCCCACAAACATCACTTCACTGCACACACAGCGCAGACACTCTTATTAACTCTCTTTATTCTTGCGACAAAAATCAGTCTGAATCATATTTAATGATGGCCTCTATCTTTCTCCTGTGAAAGGTGAGTGAACGATATACCACATTGCTTGATCCAACAGACAGAGCTAGTCTTCACATGAGTGTCTAGCATACTACCTAGTTTTTGTTGATACTGACTCGATCCGTCATTCCATCATATCGTATTCTAGGCTAGGTCTATTAGCACGAAATCAAATGCAAATCCAAAGTTTGGGCATTTTCTTTTGCTCGTATTTTGATTAATAGTACACCAGCCCAGGATGTTTTGCTTACAAAAAAGGTCGACGCATTTTTACTTTGGAATGTGTTAAACAACGTTACCTTAGTTGTGATTCATGAGGTGCTTAGCTGGCAAAAGGGCCAAACACGCCGCCATCTTGGATTTTATATAATTTACATTAATGGCTATAAAAACCAAAATGCTTGACCAATTTAAAAAAACTTAAGTATTTTAAATTGCATTTTTCAATTACAATGTATTTGTGGAGGAAATTTACAAATTTTATTTTTATATTATACATTTAAAAAACATTTTTCATCTCTATGTTTTTAGTTTCGGAATGTTAAGCTTATAACTTGTATGGAAGCGTATAAACTGAAAAAGTACTTCATGTAAACGTTTTAGATAGATTTATTTAAAAAAATAACGCAATTAAATTCAAGTCTATATCTTGATTACGTCCCGAGATATGAATTTTTGAGGAGTCACACCAACACCCCCCATTCACTCGCACCCGAAGTCGGTTTCCACGCAGTCGATGGTGGGTGATATATGCTACGAATTTGGCCTCGGGCATATGAAGGGGGTCGGGCCGCCACTGATCATATATGTCATCATATAAAAATTAGCAGGATTTTTTGTATTTGCAGTGTCGCGCAGTCAAGGTAGCTCCTCTTACCAGTCAGCTGTTTTGATCTATCAACCAACTATGGTGGAACATGCCCACGGTCGCCGACTCATGACGTGGATATGTTCGCTTGGTATCGAATGTATGTATGAAGAGGAACCACATACATCGTTTTATATACATGTTTTGAAAACATAAATTATTTGTTACTCTTTATGAAATTTACTTGGTATTGTTCAGGTGCATGACTTACGTAGAAGTGCTTCAATTTGTTATATTGTAATGTAAAAGTTGTGAACTTATAACTTTTACGGGTGCAAGTCTCCTTCTTGGTGATTTATGGATGATTGGATTGTGTCACTTAGTTGGTCATTTATTGTTTTCTTTCGCAACTTAGGTATGTGCTGTTCTTGGCTACTTCTTCAGCCTAGCTCGTTAGTAATTTCATGATTATGATGACTTGTGTAAACATTTTATAATAATTAGAGCAGTGATTGAGGGCAGTTATTGCGGTAACTTTGCTGACTGCTCAATACACCCTCTCCTGTCAGAACTAACAGAGAGTGGTAACTGTATATATCCGTATATCCGGTGTCGATGCCCACCGTGCGTGCGTTTGCATTTTCGCGTGAACTGCGAGCGCGGTGCAGGTATTAAGACCATCTTTGATTTATCATTGGGCACGGAATATTTCTTTGCATATCAGCACTTTGAGGACTTCTCTTCTGTTTTCGGGGCCGGTGAAGGGGTTGGTCAATGTAAGCATAGGGTTGTCACAACGTTCGTCGTTTGATTATCGTGTTGACTCAATGTCAACATGGCTACTTGTTGTTCGTTTTTTCGGTGTGTTGATTATGTTCGGGTCAACACAACGTTCGTCGTTTGTTTACGTGTTCACTTAATGTCAACATGGCTAGTTGTTGTTCTTTTTGGCGGTGTGTTGATTATGTTTGGGTCAACACAACGGTGCTGTTTATCGTGTTTACTTGTCAACATGGCTGGTAATTGTTTTTTTAAGTGTGTTGATTATGTTCGTGTCAACACGACGATGTGTGGAATGATAATCGTGTTGACTTATTTGTCAGCATGGATAGTTGTGCTGCTAAAGTGTTCGGTTCTGTCAATCACGGAATGGTGACTGTTCAGACTCCACAGGTTGTTGTTTAATTTTCAAGTTTAATTTTCAAGTCTATTTTAAGTAATTTTTTTATGTTTTATTATTTTTAATCATTTTTTTTTTTTTATACCACTTAATAAATTACGGTTCCTTTATTGTTTGAATCAAAGACTTATCATTTCTAAATCCTTAACTGTTTGGACTGGTACGTCCCGATCCCTTAGTTGTGAGAACCACCCCTAGAGCTACACCCCAGTATTTCTACGGGCTGTTGACTTCGCCATCTGTGGATCGTTTCAATTTGGTGGATTGGGGAACGTGGGTGGAGGCGTGGTGCCTCCGCGCTTGGGTGGAAGGTTTCGGAAGAATGAATCACCCCATTCTGCCGAGGACGGGCCGCTTGTATGTTTGGGTAAAACTCATGGCGGCCCTCCTCATGGTAGAGGGTTTGATTTCGGCCCCCCTCTACCAGGGGGGTCGGGGGGCCCCGCCGCCGCCAACCGAAGAGGAAACGCGGTGGGCGGACCTGTACCGGTGTTGGGCCCGGCGATACCGGGACCGGTATGGGGTGCATCCCGAAGACGACCTCCCATAAGGGGGGTCGTCGTCGCAGGTTATCCTGCCGATTCACTACTACTCCTTTTATTCTGGATAATAAGTAAATGTGGGTTGGGGTCTTGTTTTTTTCTCGTGCCTGGGAAGGGGGGTAGGGGGGTTATATGGGGGGCTTGGTTCAATTGCTTTCTTTTTCTCTTATCGTTTTTTTTTTTTCAAAATTGGTATTTTTTTTCGGTCTAAGGGTATCTAAGGTTCATCATGGGTGTGAGGCGTGGTGTGTGGTGTGGACAACGTGGTTGTTTCCGTCTGCTTCGCTCCTGATTGTTGTGCTTATTTCACTCAGGTTCGATTGGTGGGCAGTCATGATTTTCGGGTGGATACCGCGCGGTCTGGCTGGTCTGGTGCGCTTGTGTCTCGTGGTGGCGGTGGGCGTGCTGGTGGAAGGTGAGTCTTCCACTTCCTCTTTGCTTGCCCCGGGGGTGACGATAACCTCGGGTATTCATTGGTTGCTGGTGGCGGACCCCGTTGTATACGAGGGTTAAGTGCCCCTGGCCTACTTTAGCCCTTGGTCACTTAGTCGTTGATTAATGTTTTAGAATTATTTGTTTTCTCCGCAACTATTACTATGTGTTTCTAAAAGTCAGCTGTCAGTCACGCTGTGTTTACGTTTGTTGTAACACGTGCGAAGCCTCGTGGCTCTGTCTGGCGTCAGCGGAATTCGCTGGATGCGAGTGTGTAACCTTGACTGGTGACTGGCGCAAGGTTGTTATGTTACTGGCACAGTCCACTAACACGCTGACGTTTCAGCTTGACGCAGTACATGCCTGCGAACCGAGCCGTCACCAGGAAATTGCCAGGGCGAGCTCACTTGTACACGAGGGTTACGTTTTCTTTTGGATCAAGATTGACATTCGAACAAAACAACAACAAAATGAAATTATTATAGTTTTGGTTTGTACAAAGACTCGTTAGGTAGGACATTTTCTTTGTTTATTGTTGGTATTATAACACATAGGCAATTTTAAATATGCTCTTGTTTTTCTCTTTGGTTTTACGCCTGTGTGCAAGCTGGTTAGAGCTTTCAAGGGCGTTTGTTGCCGTTAGGATTTCTGCCCTTCAGGTGAAACTTCTATAGGATGAGTTTTGTTTTTCATTTAGGGTTTTAGCGGCCTGTAAGAGTCGGACGTAAATTGTTGCATTGTGGGTACGGTGTTAGGGTATTGCATTTATTGGATAGGTTTGGTGCAGTGATTGGGTCATGATACTGGTCCATGAAGCTTGAAGATGCTACTTGAAGACATAAAGATCAACATGCAAGGCCGAGACTGTACGATACAAAGTTCAACAATTCACATACTCATGAAACTACTGAAGACTGATGGAGGATGCCTTTGCCTGATATACTTGCCGGGTTAAGGAAAATGTTGATGGATGCAAATAGAAGAGGTGCCCGAAGTCTGAAGAGGATTCTGCCGCAAGGAGTGCGTGGGCATTCGAACGATGAGGTCATCGTTCATTGGGGGGCCGGGCATGTGAAGAATATGACCATTTCATGGTCTTCCTCTGTTCTTTTGATACAAGTTATTGACTGCTCTACCGGATGTGTTGCAATCCTAACTGGACGCATGCACAAGTTGAGTGTACCCGTGAATGTGCATGAGTCAGGATTTCATCACTTTGTCGGGAGCGGGCAACGAACGGGTATCGTGAAGAATACCTGAGTCAGGTGGTTTTTGTTTTGTTGAATGGACAACGGTGGCAGGCCCGACTGGTTTTGACGGGAGAGAAGAGGCGGCATTGTCGGAGAAGAGACGAGAGCGGGTGGGAGTAGTAGAAGGAAGACAACAAGAACTTTACCGGGATCCGACCGAGGGGCGAGCCAGGACCAGTGGATTTGCTGAGTTGCTGTACCAAGCCGTCATAAAGGGTAGAATGATGTTCTGTAAGATTGTGTTTTCTTAAAACTAAGTCGAACCCACGCACGCATACTCATGATGCAACAGTTTACGGAATTACCGAATAGGGTAGAAATTAAAGGAAATATAAACGTAACCTTCGTTATTAAAATCTGTTTATTAAATGGTGTTAGCCCTGCATCAATCCATGACCCTACAAAACTACCGATCGTGGTCAAGATTGGGGGAAAACTGGGCCTCTTAGCTTAACATCAGCTACGCTCCTCAGGCCAATCAAGGCAACAACATCTGCCTTGGGGCTCAGTTAACCTCTTTTCTTCACATAATTACATGGATCGTAGTGATTGACTGCGTTACTTCACCGCTAGCGTGAGGTGCGTTGATTCTATAATTGTATTGTCCAAAAGCGACGGGTCGGGGTGTTCGATCAGTTGTCTGGTTGCTCGATGTATGCGCAGGGGTAGTTTTCTCTGGTGGGGATGTCCATGGAAGTGTTAGGTTTAAGACTAGTTCCTTATGCTCGACTTTGTCACATTAGGTTTATTTGTCTTCTCTCTTCTCTTTTCTGTGCGCGTGCAGATGTGGGGAAGAGCGATAATAGTAAGGTTTATTTAATCAGTTTTAGGTTTTATTTAGGTTTAGGGATTGATGGACATTCCCGGTGTTTCCCTTTGCTTGACGGCCACTGAGCATTGAGTTTCATAGGTGATAGTTTTGTGTGCATTGAGTGTACTGGACTCTTGTGTCAACGAGTGTACCGAGAGTCTGTGCTCGGATGGTGATGTGTCGGCAAGTTTCTTCTTTCCGCTTGCTGACTGACGCCTGGCCCCAGGTCGTTCAGTGTGATTCTAGCGTTCGTTCTACTTAGTACTTCTATGGATCGTTTTGTTGGAAAAGATTGGGAGACGTGGGTGGAGGCGTGGTGCCTCAACGCGTGGGTTGAGGGGTATCGGGCGATGGACCACCCCATCCCGGCGAGGACGGGTCGCCTGTTTTTGTGGATAAAGGTGATGGCGGCCCTCCTCGCCGTAGAGGGCCTGATCTCCGCGCGTCTCTGCCGAGGGGGTCGCTTGGCACCCTCGGCGGAGGAGATGCGTTGGGTGGGGCGTTTCCGCTGTATGGCCCGGCGGTACCGGGACCACTTCGGGGTACACCCCGAGGATGACGTCCCGCCAGGGGGGTCGTCCTCACATCTCGTCCTGGCCGTACATTTCTATAAATACTATTCTGGTTGATCATAAATGGGGGGTGGGGTCTTGTTTTCTGTCCAATGAGGGAGGGGGGTAGCGGGGTTGTTTCAGAGGATTGATCTTGTTTTGTTTTTATTTTTCTCGTCGTTTTTTTTTTTAAATTGGTTTTACTTTTCGATCTATGGGTATTTAAGGTTTGTCATGGGTGTGTAGTGAGTTCGGGGTGGTTGTTTTCGGCTGCTTCGCTTCTGATTGTTGTGATTTCTTCATTCAGATTCAGGTGCCGGGCGGTCATGCTTTGCGGATGGATAACTTGCGGCCTGGCAGGGCTGGTGAGCTGGTGTCTCGTGGTGGCGGTTGGCGAGCCGATGGAAGGTGAGTCCTCCACTTCCTTTTTGTTTGCCCCGGGGGTGACGGTCACCTCCGGTATCCACTGGTCATTGGTGGCAGACACCGTTGTGTATGAAGGTTTGGTTCCTTTGGCTTATACAGGGGTATGGCCACTTGCTCCTTCGACTCCATTGGATGTCGAGGGGGTAGTGAGATCGGCCTGTCCTGGCGGGCTGGCTACTGACGGTTGCGAAGTCCTGCAAATGTTTAAGGAGGTGGAGCACGTTTTGGGGTTGCATTTGTCGGTTCTTCAGGCCAGCACGGGGGGCAACGACCAGACAGGGGCGGGTAATCTTACGAGTGGTCGGGGGATTCGAGCGTTGTCATTTGTAGGGGATGCGTTTCGTTGGTGTTGTGGGGTGGCCACTCGCAAGGATATCCGGTCGTTGTTCAAGTCCGAAGCGGAGCTTCGTCAGTATGCTCACGGCTTAGATAGGGCGGTGCATGAGGACCATGACGTGCTACGCAACGTCACTTTGGCGTTGAAGGCGTACGACATGGAGTTGGCGACGGTTGTGCAGAGGGGGGGTGAGGCCCAGCGTAATCTGTCTTTGGCACTGGATCGGTTCGGTAATGCAACTGCCGTTCGTTTCGATTATGATGAGCGCCTGATGCACTCGGCTCTCCTACTACTTCTCCACTCGGTCACTACCCAAGTGAGGGTGGTGGAGCAGTTCTTTCGAGCGCAGGTTACTTCGTCGTGTCGACAGGGGCGAATTCCTTCAGTGTTGCTTCCTCACGAGGTGTTGTCTTGGGACTTGGGCGTGCTGGGGAGGGCGCTATTATTAGACGGGATGGAGCTCGTGATACCGGAAGAAGAAGTCGATGCGTACTTCTTTCTCGATTTGGCTTCGTGTGTTATTGGCAACGACAAGGTGCTGTTGACGGTGCGTGTCCCTGTGCGGGGGGCGGGTAACGTGTGGCGTTTGTACGAGCCGGACGTAATTCCCTTCGCTTGGCAGGGCCAGTCCTGTGTTTTGCAGACCTCTCCGTCTCTTGTAGCAGTTTCTCGGGGGGAAACGACGGCAATCGTGGGAGCCTCATTGCGCCACTGCCACCCTCACGTCGGTTCCCTTTGCCTGGTGCCCAGAGTGGTGTTGGGGGGTGGGGACCGTCGGGGGCAGACGTGTGTGCAGTCATTGTTTGCGGGGGCAACTACGGTCGAAATCGTGCGTGTCTGTTCTTTCCAGTGTGCTCCGGGAGATGGAGTGGTCGTGACTCAGTTAGGTCCTGAACGGGTAGCGCTCACCCATGCCCAGGGACTCTTCAAGTTTGTTTGTTCCCTTCGGAAGTCGGTCACTATGCAGATTCCTCGTGTGGCCAAGGTGGGCAGCCTGGAGGTGACTGTTCCTTGTGACTGTCGATTGGTTTTGGAGGGCGCAGTATTGGTGAGGGAATTGTATCCCTGCGATGCGAAAGGGGTGAGTCGGCCGGGGGTGGTCCATATCTTGCCTAGTGGATAGGGGAGGTTGAATTTGTCTCAGGAGACCTGGGTGGCGCGCGGTGTTGCGTTCACGTTTTGCGAATTTATCCCATGTTCTTGATGAGTCTTGGTTCACACGCGTGCCGCATCTGAACATCACGGTTCCCCCTCCTTTGGGTAGGATAGATCTATCGCTGGATGACGTCACGAATCGTACCTTCGGTTGGAGTCAGCTGGACGTAATGGGCATGCATGGGACTATTCTAGGTGTGGTAAATTGGGTCATCATTGTTTTAGTTATCATCATCGTCCTGCGTAACCCCTATTTAATAGGGTGTTGTACGGTTCGGCCGGTCCAGGCGTTCCCCTTGGGGTCTGCGGAGGTGGAATTTATTGAGGTGGTGTCGGGAATAACCTTGGGCACGATCGCTATCGCCATAGTTTGCGGCTGTGTGCGGGCTTGTTGTCTATACCGTCGTCGTCGAAGCTCCTCGGATAAGTCCATGGGGGGTTCAATGTCGGATAGATGCTGTGGGAGAGTTGTCGGCCTTGGGGGTGTCGGGGGACGTGCCGCCCCTGGCAGCAGCGGTTGCTAATACGGCTTCGTCCCAGGCGTTCCCGGGTGATGCTCTGCCACCGGTGGTGCCGGCTTGGGTACCGGCGCTGGCGGAAACGGAGGCATATTTAACTCCTTATCATGCCATTCCCGTCTATCGGTTCGGGTGAGGGGGTCCGATGCTTTGAAGGCAACTATGATGATGATGGTGATCGAAACAATGATGATGTGTAATGGCACTTCACTTTTGGGGTTATTTTGTGTTTCTTTTTCTCTTTTGTTGTGTGTTGTCTGGTTTATTACGGGAAAGGGGGAATGTGATTGTGGGGATGCGATACTGCTGTTCCGTTTTGTGTGTAACAGTATGTTACATCTCGTGGCTGGGCTCGAACCGACGATCCGCTGACTTGAGTGGATTGGCTGCTGTCAGTGGGTCGCCGGAGGGGAAGACGACTCCGGACCGAGGAATTGTTCGGCTCCGGGGTCCATTGTAATCAAGAGGAACCGTGTGACTAAACTGTGATTACTGTTATGTTTTGTGTATATTTTTTTTCAATCGTTCATTTCTATTTTCTCGTTTTTTTGCGGAGCATGATCTCCAAACCGTATTGTTGTTGTAATTTGATTTGCTGTGGTAGGCACAAGGGTGCTAGGGAGATCATGACTTTAAGTAGCTTCTTTTTAGAGTGTATATGGCTGAGGGGTGAGGAATTTGACTATGGGTCCCGGGAAATTTAGTTACTTTTTTTGGGAGGGGGTGGGTTTTTCTATTTGGGGGAATTGTGCTTACGTCATACATTCAACACAAAGTTTGGTTGTCACTTTGTTCTATGGCTTTCCATAAATCACGAGTCGAGTCAGGGTCGACTCTCATCTAAGGGGGGCATGTGAGATAAAAATTAGTACTTGTTCATTATTTCATTTTTACTTTGTTTATTTTCTTGCGTGATTTATGGATACTTTACGGCGACACCTGTGTTCCCTCCCAGGTGTCGACACCTAAGGTATGCGCTGTGCTCGGCTATTTCGTCACTCTCGTCCGGTTATAATTTCCTGGTTTTGCAGCAACTTTGCTGACTGCTCTGTTCGGGAGGGGGCCGGTTTGTTGACTTCGTCAGTGAGCCCCGGACCCACTCTTTCGTGATTGCCACGAGAGGGGGTCGAACCGAGTAGTTTGATTGGTAGATTTTGACTGGGGACAGTCAGCGTGAGGCAGAGAGGGGGTGACTGGGGTATGACGTAGGAAGGCTTAGGTGCGAGGGTTAACGGGGTTTTTACGGGGCAATTGGCCTTGGACTGGAATCGAGGACGAACGGAGGACCGACACCTGGGTAGAACGGCTGAGGATCCAACAGTGCGAAGGGAACGACGAACGACAAGGCTAAGGAAACGTCACGAGCGCGACCGAGGCGGACACGGAGAAAGGGATACGACGCCAGGATACCAAGGTAGAGGCACTCCGGCCACACGTCTAGACTAAGTTGTACAGGGAAACCCGTAGATAGATTCGCCACTTCTCAGCCACGGTTAGGATAAATGACAAATTTAATAAATCACGGTTCCTTCACTGTTTGAATCAAGACATCATTCCTGAATCCTTAACTGTTTGAACTGGTACGTCCCGATCCCTTAGTTGTGAGAACCACCCCTAGAGCACCGCCCCAGTACTTCAACGGGACCGTCGACTTCAGAGTCCGTGGGTTCGAGGCTGAGCCGGCGGAATTGGGTCGGTGTCACGGTAGGTTCTCACTATCTAACAATATTATATTCATCTTATAATATTAAATGAGCTACATTTCAAGTATATATCTTTGTACTTTGTTACAGCACGAGCATGCGTTGAGTGCACGTGGTGGAATGCCGGTCGTCACCGTCCGCGACCGGTGACATTTCCGCCACCCTCCAGGCCTACAACAACAACAACAACAACAACAACAACAACAACAACAACAACAACAACAACAACAACAACAACAACAACAACAACAACAATCACCGTAACCAAGATGACAACGAGTACTCCCACACCTGACTTTGTACGCCCACCTTTGAAGGTTGTTGTCGTAAATCGCAATAACACTTTGGAGGTGGGTACGATATCCGTACAAGGTCGGGATACCTTTATAAATATACACCCCCTCCGCAATTGCGGGTGGGGGTTCTAGGCCTAAATCTTTTTATTTGTTTATGTTAATTATTATATTTATAAAAATTGTATTTAAAAAATCATAAATTCTTACAATAAAATTATTGAAATTATCAAATCATGATGTTAGTGTCTTAAACCTCGAATCCTTAATAAGTTGCAAAATTTATCTAAAAGAGCTTAATAATAAGCCTTATATATTTAAAATGTTTAAGATATAACTAAATATTAATATGAATGATCGGTGATACACGTGTAGGATCAGCTCAGTTCACTGCACCTAGACAGGATGTCGCAGTTTTGTTTACTTACTTAGCAGAGCGGCACGTCATCTGAAACGTGTAATGAGCTGAAGAATGTTTAGCGCGTGGTGTTTTATCATCCTGTTGCAAGGTTGACAAGTTTTCTTGTCTCAGTATACCTACGTTTAGTTGATGTTGTAATCGAACAAGTTAATGGGTTTGAGTTATCTTGTAAACATATAGTGACGGTTCTATCACCTGTTTACAGTTGTTTGTTTTTTATGTTTTTTGTTCGTGCTTTATGTGTAATGTTTTTCTTTTTATTTCTTCGTTTTTTTTTCTGGTTTGTGTTTATAATATTCTATTTTTATAAATTCCATGTTTTTGTTTCTTGTTTTGTCTTCAATGTTTTTATTTTTTTATTTATTCTGTTTGTGGTTTGTGTTTATAATGTTTAATTTTAATACATTCTGTGTTTTTGTTTCTTGTTTTACGTTCAATGTTTTATTTTTTTTATTTATTTTTTTATGTTTTTTTGGTTTTACGTTGAATGTTTTTATTTTTATTTATTCAGTGTTTTTTTTTCTTAGTTTGTGTTTATTATTTTTTTTTATAATGTTTTACGTTGAATGTTTTTGTTTTTATTTCTTCTGTTTTTTTTTCCTGGTTTGTGTTTATGATGTTTTATTTTTATAAATTCCGTTTTTTTTGGGTTTGTGTTTATTTATTCCATGTTTTTTTTCTTTCTGGCTTTATGTTTAATGTTTTTATTTTTATTTATTCTGTGTTTTTTTCTTGTTTCGTGTTTTATGTGTTAATTATTGTTTTTATGTTGTTGTTTGTTATATTTAATTGATTTATTTTGATTGTAAGCAGTATACATGACTAATGAAGGCTACGTGTTGACAAGTCTTGATGCTTTGAGGTAGGATACAGATAAATAAATCATCTTGTTTTATATATGATTCGAACCTGTGTCATGATTGGTTATTTAAAATATAATGTCTCTTCCGTGTTCACAGTGAGAGCATATTAGCACGAGTGAGAGTTGTAACGTAATACTGTCTGCTCCTGGAGCTGAGTGCAAGGTCAACGTGTTTTCTCAAGTTATCTTGTAGACATACAGTGACGGTTCTATCACTTGTTTACTTTAAAACTGTTTCTGTTTATGATATTATTTCCTTTTACTATTCATTGTTAGTCTACTTATCCGTGACTTCGAAGCGACGCACTCACGTCACATCCAAGGTTGTTGGTATTTGAAACGCGATGCACTCGCGAGAGATTGCCGGGTTCACGCTTCAAGGTCGACGGGTTCCCGCAAATTCACCGATGAAAGTCGGTCATTTAGTTCTTGGTTCATTCAAAGCGGTGTTATAACCTTGATAAGAGGAGTTGAAGAGAGTGATGGTAGCAATCTTGGATTGCCCCTCAAAATGGTGAGCCACAACCCTCACTTACTCCCTACTATGGTTCTAGTTGTGGGAAAAAAATTTCCGCTCAAAAAAGCTGCCAGGACGTCCGCCGTTCGCTTCATCTCCACAAAGACAACCGTCTGTTTGGTGTTTTTTTTTTTTTTTTTTTTTTTTTTTTTTTTTTTTTTTTACTTTTCCACCTTCTCCGCCGAGCTGGAGGATAAGGACTGCAATCTTGCTCTGGGCCGCAAATTGTATCTGGGTGCGAGTGCTTCCGTAGTTACTAGCGGCGTTGATTGCGCGAGTGTCGTGATTCGAGTACCATTATTTTCAGACTGGAATACCTCGTCGTCCACGTCAGCTTGTTCTGTCTGAGAAGTCTCGTGCTTTGAGTTTTATGTGAGTGGCATGGATAACAGTTTCCTTGTTTTTGTCAAGCTGTAACTTTTAATTTTCGTTACCAATTTTACCAAAATTTTGTATGGTCTAGTCCACGGGCTAGCAAGTTTCTTACTCAGTCCAGGTTTCATTGCTGCGTTAAGCAAAAAGACGTATTCACCCACATTGTATGGTTGTTGTTTTGCCTTTTGGTCGTAATATCGTTTTTGTGAATCACGAACCTTGCGATTATTTGGTTTGACTAATTCATAAGCTTCGTTCAGTTTGTCGGCCAAATGTTGTTGTTCCGATTCATCCTATTAGGTTTAGTTTCTAGGTTGTCATTGAACGGTAGGCTCATCTCTCGGCCATGCAACAAGTAATATTGGGAAGAATAGGACCATTATTTGGTTTTTCTTCTGGATTCTCTATGGTATTTTATTAATAAAATTATCAAACTAGTGGATGTTTGCAATCAATATCATTATGGATACACTTCTTGGAATGCATGTGTCAGGGGTTTCGACACTTATACTGGACGGGCAATGGAGACAGAAACATGTAAAAACAGGAGTCAGCGTAATAAGAGCCAGCCAAGGAAGTGAAAACAATAACCGGCTGGAGGTGTTTGGTTGATTTTGCACAATAGGCACGTGTTGATTCTGAATTTGGAAACATGAGGAAATGGAAAGGTGGGAAAGAAATAAAAGAAGTAGTGGTCGACCGGCTCGGGGTCTTTTTCGCTGGGAGTGTCAAGTGAAGTGGTTGGAAGAAGACGGTATCGCGTGGAGAAGACTGAGGACAGCAGGACGGGGATCGAATCGAGGACAGCAGACCGGGCGGATCGAACCAAGGACAACGTGGATCGGAGGATCGACCCAATCACTGTACCCGGCCGCTGTTAAAGGGTAGGATTGAATGGCATTGATTCATTGATCGGCGCAGATAGCAGATAAATGTTGACCACGCACTCTCGGTCACAATAGTGTGAAGAATATGACCATTTCATGGTCTTTTTATGCTCTATCAATATAAGTTGTGGGCCAGTGCCCGGATGTGTTGAAATCCTAACAGGATGCATGCACAAGTTGTGTACCCGCGGAATGTGCATGTGTCAGGATTTCAACACTTTGTCGGGAGCGGGCAACGAACGCCGAGAAGTAAGAAAACCTTAGTCAGTTGGACTTTGTTTTATTAAAATGTACAACGGTGGCAGGCCCCCACTTTATTGACACAGAGAAGAGGGGGAGCGGGTTCTGAGAGCTAATTGGCTGATTCGTGCGGGAAAACGGTTTGAAGAATTAAGGATAGACTTTTTGAACTAAATCTATGGCTTGGTGGGGATGGAGAGCAATGACGTCAGGAGTGTCGAAGTACGGGAGAAGGATTGGCCGGCTCGGGGAGTTCACGTCTAAACATCGAGGAATAAACATCAACCGGGGTTTGAGGATTGAGTGAACACGCATGGAAGAGGATTAAGCATACAAGAGCGGAAGAGGTGATTATTTGGGCTTTACGTCTTATATTTTTGCAACTTGGCTAATCAAGACGAAAGAGAGAAGTGGAAGGAAGACAAGAAAAACAATACCGGGATCCGAACGAGGGGCGAAACAGGGCCTGTGGAATGACCGGTTGCTGTGCCAAACCATTAACAAGGGTAGGATGATGTTCCATAAGATTGTGTTTTTTTAAATTAAGTCAAACCCACGCACGCCAAACACTCAATGCAACAGTTTAAAGAATGACCATTTAGGGTAGAAGTCTAAGGACAATATACGTAACCCTTTGTTTTTGGAATCTGTCTATTTAATGGTGTCCACCCTGCATGATCCAGGACCCACAAAAACACGATCCTGGTTTAGATTAGGGGAAAACTGGGTCCAATAGCTTAACACGAACTACGCTCCCCAAGCCTAAAGGCAACACCATCTGCCTTGGGGCTCAGTCAACCCTTTTTCTTCACAATAGTACAGTTTACTAATGACCATTAGGGTAGTTTTTGTAAGTACAATACACGTAACCTTTGTTTATTTCAATTCTGTGTTATTTCCTTGAGGACAATTCTGCATGATCCATCCCTGCAAAAGTACCGATCCTGGTCAAGACTAGGGAAAGACTGAGCCGCAAAGCTAAACATCAGCTACGCACCCCATGCTCGTAAATAAAGTAAATATTGAAATATTTACTTTAAAAAACATTCGACGAGCAAATATAAATACTAAGTACAGCAAAACGTTTAACACAATTCGTCAATATGCTGGACATTGATACAATAAGTACCGGTATGGCATACCGTCGGTATTTTTAGAAACGGTATGCATACCGGCTCATACCGCCTCACTTTAACCACTGACTGTAACCCGCTTTAGAGATATTCAACGTTCGGCGTGTCACCGGGTCTGTCTGTAAGTAATAGTACTGTGCATTTACAATATAGCATTCATTCGGTGAAATAAGGTTAGGCTTTCTCAATTCCTCACCTCCTTCTGCCTCCTACTCGATCTCCCTCTGACACTAATAGTCTGTCAGCCAGAGCTCTCGAGAGTGATCGATAACTTCCGGGGCACTACAAAAGCAATGCTGTGCAGACAATTAAAAAAAAAAGAGGTGACGAAAAGAGTGAGAGGGGGGGGGGGGGGCGGCAGCACTGTCCAACACCATGGATACTAGTTGTGGGAAAATCATTCACGCTCAAAAAAGCTGCCAGGACGTACGCCGTTCGCTTCATCTCCACGAAGATAAACGTCCGTCTCGATTTTTGTTTTCTTTTACTTTTCCCCCTTCTCCACCGAGCTGGAGGATGAGGACTGCAATCTTGTTCTGGACCGCAAATTGTATCTGTGTGCGAGTGCTTCCGTAGTCACGAGCGGCGTGGATTGCGCGAGTGTCGTGATTCCAGTACCATTATTTTCAGACTGGGATACCTCGTCGTCCACGTCAGCTTGTTCTGTCTGAGAAGTCTCGTGCTTGGAATTTTATGTGATTGGCATGGATAAAAGGTTCCTTGTTTTTGTCAAGCTGTAACTTATAATTTTCGTTATCAATTTCTTCCAAAGTTTCGTTTGGTCCAGTCCACGGGCTAGCAGGTTTCTTACTCAGTCCAGGTTTCATTGCTGCGTTATGCAAATAGACGTATTCACCCACATTGTATGATTGTTGTTTTGGCTTTTGGTCGTAATATCGTTTTTGTGAATCACGAACCTTGCGATTACTTTGTGTGACTAATTCATAAGCTTCGTTAAGTTTGTCGGCAAGTTGTTGTTGTTGTTCCGATTCATCCCCTTTTAGGTTTGGTTTCTAGGTTGTCATTGAAAGGTAGGCTCATCTCTTGGCCATGCAACAAGTAATATTGTCAAGAATCAATAGAATCTTTATGATTCTTGGCTTCTACCAATTATCTTTCATCGGACACACGCACACATGTTGCGCGGTTACATCATCGCCCGGGCGTCGAACACTTCCATAGACCGTCGACGCGGCATCAAGTCGCACGGCTCTCATATTCACAAAGGCAGAACGGGGATTTGTTTCTCACCTAAAGACACGTAGTGGGTGTACGATAACTCCATCACCACTCGATAGATTGTCAACGCGGCAACGCCTCACACACACCTCGAGTTAACCTCGCACCAGGGCTCGGAAGGCCGAATTAGCAAAAATCCTGCTGATAATTACAAATCCCGGAGCGGTTAGGATCACGAAGAAGTGGGAGAAGACCGGACCGCTAATTGGAGGATGATGACGTTATAAACCACCATTGGTCAAGACTGGTCACGTGCCAGGTAGTAACAAGGGAAGGAGGGGAACTCGTTGGGACGTGAGGGAGGTGAATTAAATAGGCGCTGGGAGACGAACTCGGGAGAGACGCTGATCGACACGCAAGAAGTACAAGTGGCAAGACCCAAGACTCAAGAAGAAGGAAAGAGGCCCGTCGACTCTCGAACCAAGGACCTCCAGGGACTGGAACTGCGAGTGGGCTGTTACTGACCCGAGAGAAGTTAAGGGATGATTGCCATCGTTTGGTTTAGGCCGTTGGCACTTCAAGTGGTATGTCGTATTTAAGACCAGATTCGCAAAGTCAAGACTACACACGTAGTGGTTAGACATGTTTTAACTTCAATAAATGTGGTTCCTCATTTTTATAATTAAATCTATTTGTTTTATCTAATCTCCTTTACCCATATGTGTTTCCCACGAGAATCCAATTATCCCGTGTCATAACAATCATGTTTTAGCGCCTTGATTACCCGTCCCGGTGTAGCCGAAGTTTGTACCTGAATTGCATGAATGATTGTCACTACGCCCCCAACCCTAATTTCTTTGATCACTTGGCCATGTATTTTTGGCAACAATTATTAATCATTGAACTTTGATGACAATCTCATTCAACTCATAATTTTGGCTACATGACATATTTGGTGGAGGCTGCCGGAACCAATTCGTTTGATGACAAATTGGTTTTATGACAAATTGTTCTTTTGACAATTTGTTTTCTGATAATTTAATCGAGGCGTTAGTTTTGTTCATGACACGGTAGGATTTTGATACCCTCGTTTCTTTTTGAAATACTTCAAAATTATTTGTATTATTATTATTTCGTTTTGATTTCATTTATCCACCTACTGTGTTTTGGCTTTCATGAACCTACTTCTAAATGACAGTTATTTCAGTATAGCTTTGTGACGCTGTTATCTCCAGCCGCAGATGTCTCGCGTTACTGTTTATGTTATCTCCCCAGCCGAGCGGCCATCATACATTCATTAGCTGTATGTGCGGGACACTCAAGCTTTCTACTCGCATCTCTGATGTCTGGTTGGTTTCATAGCTTCATGCTACGTCGAGTTGGCTGTTATAGGACCCATTTCATGTGTGACATTCCATCTAGTAGAGCACTGCGTGTTTTGTTGCGCAATTTACGTCAACCTCATCCCGGCAATAACCTATCTGAAGCCGAGCGTTTGTTAGAGTGGTGCCACAGTCGTCAATTAGAAGAAGCCGCTGCTGAAGGTATCGATTTCGATATTCCCGATCCATCACACTCAGTGGTGAACAATTTTCTTGAACCTAATACAGTCTAACTTTCTGAACTGGAGAATCTCATGGCGAACATGTCGGTGGGTCTTAGCGTCTTCCGCCCGGCCACAGACCGAGGGGTGGATTACCCGCTTCGAACAAGCAGCAGGCGCCAATGGCTGGTCGGAGGAAAGAAAGGTTTTGGGTATTCCTTGTTTTTTAGAAGGTCCACAATTAGATTGGTTCGACACGCTCGAACGACGGAGACTAGCAGACCTCACCGGCGAACCACCAGCTCCGAAACCACTTGTGAGGGGTCCTTTAAAATACCTTTTTATTAAAACCTGGGGTGCTTCCAAGGGGACACGCCATCACTGGACCGAATTGCTCGCTAATCGCAAACAGCAGCCTGGAGAAAACATAAAAACATACGTGTTCGCCAAGGCCGCCTTATGCGACAAAATAGATATTTCCCATGTCCAACGAAGATAGGGTTTAATGGGTCATTAGTGGCCTACGACCCGACATGTACGAGTGTGTCATTGGACATTCCTTCGGGGACCTAGACACACTCTTGTCGCGCTTATCGGAGATTGAGGCTTGTCGAAACAAAGCAACTCAACTTGTACCTACTCCTTGGATGGGCTAAAGTGAATTTGTCGGAAAGTGGGCGTGTGTCATTGCATTCTCGTACAATTTTCGATAACGTGTCGGCAGTTCTGGATGAACGTTGGATGGATCGTACACCACATCTTAACATCTCTGTACCAGAGGATTAAGGGGTATTGGCTCCTGGCTTTAATGCCTCCCTTTACTGGGGTAAGTTTGATTCCATGGTCTTACACGGGTCTGCGGTAGATATTTTGACTTGCGTGCTGTGTGTGGTGGTGGCGGTAATGGTGTTTTGGAATCCTCATCTGTTGGGGTTGTGTGCGGTCCGGCCAGCCCACGCTCTTCAGATTGGCGATTTTAAATTGGAATCTATTGAAATTATTTCTTTCGTTTTCGGAGTCACTTTGTGTGTTGGTTTGATTCTGTGTTGTGTTCGGATATGTGTTTGTTGGCGCAATAGGCGGTCGCGGGCAAAACATGTCGCTTCCCCAACACCAGCGCTGGAACGGGGAGAATTGGGGGAATCTGTTATTGACTCAGCTGATGCGTTAAGTTTAGAATTTGTGTTTACACCAGAGGCACAACCGGAACCTAGTCGTGTGGTGGATGGTAATCGTCAGTCTTTTCGTCATTTTTGGCGTGTGCATGCTTGACATAGTTTGTGTAGGTGGTTTTTTGCTACCGAATGTCGGTGTGTTGGGTTGTTTTGGTGTAATATCGACGAGGTATGATGTAAATTTACTTTGATGTTGATGTTGAGGTTAATGGGGTTGAAATGTTTTCGGTTTAGATATTGTTTTTTTTTTAAATATACTTTCGGAATTCTGTGAAATTATGATTACGTCGGAAACACATGGTTTTAGTTATAAAGAAATTTGTTATTATTCATTTTGTTGGTAGATGCAATTTCGCGTTCATTTTGTTTTCTTTTGGTTCTGAATGACCTATCTGTGAGTTAAAATTTACTTGATTAGATTATTTGTTTTGATTAACATTTACGTCTTAAGCACAATGAGGGCTCAATAATAAAAGCTATTTGTTCCTTAAATTTGACTGCTGTTTTTTTAAGTTGTTTGAATTCTTTGCATCAATAACCATGTGTCTCTGAGATGTCAGCTGTTATGTTACGCTATGTTAACGTTGGTTTTACCACGTGCGTGGCCTCGTGGTTCTTTCTGGCGTAAGCGGAATTCGCTGTATGTGAGTGTGTTAAAGTAACCTTGAATTGTGACTGGCGCAAGGTTGTTTTTTGTTACAGGCACAGTTCACTATATGCTGACTTGACGCAGAACATGCCTGCGGACGAGCCGCCAGCTGAGAATTGTCGGGGCGAGCTCAATTGTTTATCACGAGGGTTACTTTTCTGTTGGATCAAGACTACTATGAAAACTTTATTTAAGAAAAAAAAACAAATGAATTTATTTGATATTGGTTCGGACAAAGACTCACCAGGTAGGATACATTCTTTTATATTTTTGGTTTCTCACACAGGTCTTGGTGTTGATATTTTTCAGTTGTTTTCTTTGCTTTCACCAGTTTGGAAGTTTGTTAGCTATTTCAGGGGCATTTGTCGCCGTTAGGGTTTCTGCCCTTCAGGTGGAACTTATATTGGAAGAGTCATTGTTTTCAGTTAGGATTTAAGCGGCCTGTACGAGTCTGAGGTAAGCTGTTGCATTGTGAGTGCGGGGTGTAGGGTATTGCGTTTAGGGTAGGCTTGGTACAATCATTGGGTCATGATACCGGTCCGGGACGATGATGAAACTACCTGAGACGGCAGAGACGGAAGACCAACACTGATGACCAAGAAGCTCTACGAAACAAACTTTAACGAGATCATACGAGGATACTTTAAGCATATTGGGATTATACAAGAAACTAGTCAACGCGATATACATGCCTGTTGGACCTACTGTGTTGATGAGATGCCGAGGGATCCAGTGGAAATGGTGCCCAAGGGATGAATAGACTCTATGAGCGATAAGGTCATCGTTCATTGGGAGGCCGGGCATGTAAAGAATAGGACCATTTCATGGTTGTTCTTCTGGATTCTCTATGGTATTTTATTAATAAGATAGCCAAACTAGTGGATGTGTGCAATCAATATCATTATGCATACACTACTTGGAATGCATGTATCAGGGGTTTCGACACTTATACTGGCCGGCAATGGAGACAGAAACATGTAAAAACAGGAGGCAACGTAATAGAAGCCAGCCAAGGAAGACGAAATAATAACCGGCTGGAGGTGTTTGGGTGATCTTGCACAATAAGCACGTGTTGATTCTGAATTTGGAAACATGAGGAAATGGAAAAGTGGGAGGATAATAAAAGGAGTAGTGGTTGACCGGCTCGGGGTCTTTTTCGCTGGGAGTGTCAAGTGAAGTGGTTGGAAGAAGACGGCATCACGTGGAGAAGACTAAGGACAGCGGGTCGGGAATTGAACCGAGGACAGCCAACCGGGCGGATCGAACCAAGGATAGCGTGGATCGGAGGATTGACCAAATCACTGTGCCATGCCGCTGTTAAAGGGTAGGATGGAATGGCATTGATTTATAGATCGGGGTAGTTAGCAGATCAAAGGTGACGACGCACTCTTGCTTACAATGGTACAGTTTACTAATGACCATTAGGGTAGTTTTTGTAAGTACAACACACGTAACTTTTGTTTATTTGAATTCTGTGTATTTCCTTGAGGAGAATTCTGCATGATCCATCCCTGCAATATACCGATCCTGGTCAAGACTAGGGAAAGACTTTGAGCCACAAAGATAACCATCAGCTACGCACCCCATGCAAGTCAACATCTGCCCTGAGGCGCAGTCTGACCCTATTTCTTCACAATATTACCAGTTATCAATGAGCCTGCTTATGAAGAACATATGACATTGAGCAGAAGAAACGTTACACTATTTTTGACTTTAAACAAGAAATAGTTGATTTATGCAGGACGACGTTATGATTCTTAGACAAGCAATCATGAAATTCAGGGGCAAATTTCTTGCCTCAGCAGGTATTGATCCTTTCTGGGATGAAATCACCATTGCTGGAGCCTGTATGCAAGTTTACAAGAAATCTTTTTTGTGGCAAACGCAATACCTCTTCTTCCGCCTGGAGGCTACAGGATGGCTGATCACCAATCGTTGGTCGCGTTGTGCTAGTTACGTTGGGTGGCGCACAGCCAGGGGCTTAACTTTGAAACTTCAGAAAATTGTCGCCATGTAAAGCTCCTAGGGCGATTCAAAGTGGATGGATACCACGATGACGGCAACGGTAACAAGACCGTGTATGAAATGCATGGCTGTCACTGGCATGGTTGCTCTACCTGTTTTCCTGAACAAGATAAGGTGATATGCTTGGACACACAGTATACGATAGGGAAGCGGTTGGAGGCGACGAGGACTTCTACGTGACGCCGGCTACAAGGTTATTGAGATGTGGGAGTGTTCGCTTAACAAACTTAAAGAATCAAACACGGATTTGAAGTATTCCCCTCTCAACATTCACGTAGACATGACATGCTGCTTCAACCGCGGCATGCATTCTTTGGTGGACGCACCAATTGCACTACAATGTATTACAAGGTGAAAGAAGGTGAACAAATTCACTATTTCGACATTTGTAGTTTGTACCCCTTCATAAACCGCTAACCTCTGGGGCACCCAACAATTTGCGTAGGCAAACAGTGAAAGGACTTTGTGAATGGCAATCTTAATAACCTAGATCGTGTTGAGGGACTAATTAAATGTATTATTTTACCCCCCAAACGATTTGTAGCAACCTGTACTGCCTACTTGTGTTGATGGTAAGCTGCTCTTTGATTTGTGCAGGTGATGTGCATTGTGCAGCAGAAGGAATACAGGTAGACTGTGTTCATCATGACGATGACCGTGTACTGACAAGCACATAGCTGCTAAAGTAAAGAAAGCTGTTCAACTTGGCTACAAAGTGACGGAAATTTTCGAAATTTGGCAATATAGGACCACGTTTTACAATAAGATAACAAAGCAAGGTGGCTTATTTGGCAACTATGTAAATACATTTCTTAAAATGAATGTTGAGGCAAGCGGCTCGCCTTCCTGGTGTACGTCCAACGAAGATAAAACTTACTACGTGGCCATGTTTGAAGATCGTGAAGGAATAGAATTAGACCCTGTCCAAAGCTTGCCCTGTCCAACTGTCCAAGCTTATGCCTAATTCTTTGTGTGGAACATTTGGTCAGAGAATGGATCTTACAAAATCATAAAATAGTTGAAACATATGCTGATTTGGTAGAAATACTTGGGAATCTACGGAACGACGTCATAAGTTGCGAACCTGTCTCGGAATCAAAAATGCAAATTTCGTGGATAGAGAACGTGAACGATGTGACTCCATCACCATCCACAAATGAAGTGATCGAACCTAATACTACAGCTTTTGCCAGACTAACGCTCTACTCTTACTCTTTTTACCTCTTTTTACCTTACTCTTTTTAAGTTTTTGGTTATCCCTGAAAATCTGAAGGTTCAAGTTTTGTATGATGCTCATGATAGTCCAGCGGCTGGTTCGCATTTGGGATACATCAAGACATTTGGTAAGCTGCGTCAGCGGTTTTATTGGGATGGAATGGCGAAGGTGGTGGACGCTTATGTGAAAAGCTGTGGGGATTGTCAAGCTAGGAAAATGCCCAATTTGTTGCCCGCGGGTTTACAACAGCCTATACCGGTAGGGGAACCATTTAATATGATCGGTATCGATCTCTTGGGTCCTCTTAAGCGTAGTATTGGCGGTCATCGCTTCATTGTAACGGCCACCGACTATGCTACGAAGTGGGCTATAGCTCGTCCTATTCCGTCTGGGGGTGCGACAGATGTGGCTATATTCCTTGTTGATCATGTGATTTGCGTGCATTCTTGTCCCCGAATGATTTTGAGCGACCAGGGGGCTGTGTTTCGCGGGGCTCTCGTATCAGAGATTTTGAGGGGCTTGGGTGTTCGATCCCTTTACACCACCGCCTATAAGCCTAGCACTAACGGCCTCTGTGAACGGTTTAACGGCACGCTCGCTACCATGTTGTCTTTCTTTGTTAACTCTAAGCATGACAATTGGTGTGAGTATGTGTCGTTGTGTACATTCTCTTACAATGTGTCAATACAAGCTACGACCAAGTACACGCCGTTTTATGTGGTATATGGGCGTGAGCCTACGTTGCCGTTGGATGCTGGGTTGCAGCCGGATTTGCAGATGGGGGTTGACAGCGCTGAGAGGGTAGAGGCTCTACGAGAAGCGAGGCGACTAGTGTTGGATGTTATTCAGGCTGAACAAGCTGTTCAGAAGAATAGATATGACAAAGGGCGTCGTCATGTGTCGTATGACGTGGGACAGTATGTGAAAGTGTTCTTTCCCTTACGGAAGGTGGGCCAAGTCGAAAAGTTTATGCATCGTTGGTTAGGTCCTTTCAAAATTGTTTCAAAATTATCTAATTTGAATTATGTAGTTAAATTAAAACTAAATAATAAATGGGTTGATGACACTGTCCGCGTTTCGCGATTGAAGCCCTGGTACGATCCCGACGAATGGCGGTTGCCCTGGCCTGCTTAATGGAATGGTGTTGTGTTGTATGTGCTCTATATGGCGGCTTTGTATGTGCCTCTGGTCTTGTTTTTTTTACTGTGTAGCTGCAATCATGGTTGTTCGTGTTGCATCTCGTCTTTGTAGGTGCTGCTCTCGACTGTGTCGGACCTTAGCGGCCCTTGGGGGGCTTGTTTGTGTGTGGGAGCAATCGTTTGACTTTGACGGGGCAGGGGATTGAACCCGGGACTGTGAGATTGAAAAGAGTTGGCTATATGGATGGTGTGAATGCTTTTGTATCCATGTCACACGCGTTGGCCTGGTATGCGGGTGATCGCCGCTATCTGTGCTGATGAGTGGCTTGTGTCAGCATTTCCGCTCGCGTTGGTGAGCTTCTTGCTCGCTATAAGTCCTCTTCCTTTATATCATTGTGGCTGGTTTATTACTTTGTCAGCGCAGCAGGTTTGTCTTCGCTCGTCGGTAGTCGAGGTGCAACGAGGATAATCGTGGTGTGCAGTTGCGCGTTAGTGTGATTGTTTAGTATGATTGTTTAGTGTTCTTGTTAAGTGTGATTGTTTAGTGTGATTGTTTAGTATGGTTGTTTAGTATGATTGTTTTTTGTGATTGTTAAGTATGATTGTTTAGTATGATTATTTCGTGTGATTGTTTAGTCCGATTGTTTAGTATGATTGTTTAGTGTGATTATTTCGTGTGATTGTTTAGTATGATTGTTTAGTGTGATTGTTTAGTATGGTTGTTTTGTATGATTGTTTAGTATGATTGTTTAGTATGATTGTTTAGTATGATTGTTTAGTGTGATTGTTTAGTGTGCTTGTTTAGTGTGATTGTTTAGTATGATTGTTTTGTATGATTGTTTGGTATGATTGTTTCGATTGTTGGGTGATGTGTAGGTATTGGATGCGTGTCTGTGACGGGACTAAGCACGGGCGATGGACAGTCCCGTCCGGTGGAATGACTCAATGGACGATGGACAGTCCAATGAGGGTGTCATGGAACGTGACACCACGGGCGATTTACAGTCCGTGTGTCTAGTCACGTCCATTGACTATGGTGCGGACGATGGACAGTCCGGTGATGCGTGTATGTGACGGGACTTAGCACGGGCGATGGACAGTCCGTGTGTGCAGTACCGTCCGGTGGCAAGGATGAATGGACGTTGGACAGTCCAAAGGGGGCGTGTCGTGAAGGTGGCTATGGATCTTATTAGTGATTGATTGCGTTACTTCACCGCTAGCGTGAGGTGCGTTGATTCTATTGTGTTGTCTTAGAGCGACAAGTCGGGGTGTTCGAGCAGTTGTCTGGTTGCTCGATGTATGCACGGGGGTGGTTTACTCTGGGGAGGGATGTTCGTGGAAGTGTTAGATTTAAGACTAGCTCATTATGGCGTGACTTTGTCACATTTTAGGTTTATTTGTCTTCTCTCTTCTCTTTTCTGTATACCGGTTTTCATGGTTGAGGGGGGGGGGGGGGAGATAATTACTTTTATTTAATTACTTTTAGGTCTTCTTAGGTTTAGGGATTGATGGAAATTCCCGGTGTTTCTCTTTGCTTTGTGCGCACTTGGCATTGGGTGATAGCTTTGTGTGCATTGAGTGTACTGGACTCTTGCGTGCGTGAGTGTACCGAGAGTCTGTGCTCGGATTGTTATGTGTCGGCAAGTTTTTTCTTTCCGCTTGCTGACTGACGCCTGGCCCCAGCTCGTTCAGTGTGGTTCTAGCGTTCGTCCGGTCGTGACTTCAATATGGATCGTTTTATTCCAGGGGATTGGGAGACGTGGGTAGAGGCGTGGCGCCTCAACGCGTGGGTGGAGGGTTATCGGAGGCTGGACCACCCCATCCTGGCGAGGACGGGTCGTTTATTCTTATGGATTAAGCTAATGGCGGCCCTCCTCATGGTGGAGGGCCTGATCTCCACTCGCCTTCACGAGGGGGTCACTTGCCGCCCTCGGCGGAGGAATCGCGGTGGGCAATTACCGGTGTTGGGCCCGGCGGTACCGGGTCCGGTACGCAACGCATCCTGCTTGTGCACTTTTATACATACTATTCTGGTTAATAAATAAATGGGGGGTGGGGTCTTGTTTTTTCCTGTGCGGGAGGGGGGTAGGGGGGTTGTTTCAGGGGCTTGGTCTTGTTTTTATTTTTGTATTTTTCTCGTCGTTTTTTTTTTAAATTGGTCTTACTTTTCGATCTATGGGTTTTTAAGGTTCGTCATGAGTGTTTGGTGTGTTCTGTGTGGTTGTTTCCGACTGCTTCGCTTCCGATTGTTGTGATTTCTTCACTCAGGTTCAGGTGGCGGGCGGTCATGCTAAGCGGATGGATAACTTGCGGCCTGGCAGGGCTGGTGAGCTGGTGTCTCGTGGTGGCGGTTGGCGAACCGATGGAAGGTGAGTCGTCCACTTCCTCTTTGTTTGCCGCGGGGGTGACGGTCACCTCCGGTATCCACTGGTCATTGGTGGCGGACCCTGTTGTGTATGAAGGTTCGGTTCCTTTGGCTTATACAGGGGTGTGGCCGCTCTCTCCTTCGACTCCATTGGATGTCGAAGGGGTAGTGCGATCGGCCTGTCCTGGCGGGCTGGATACTGATGGTTGCGAAGTCCTGCAAATGTTTAAGGAGGTGGAGCACGTTTTGGGGTTGCACTTGTTGGTTCTTCAGGCCAGCACGGGGGAAACGACCAGACAGGGGCAGGTAATCTTACAAGTGGTTGTATAGTGTTGTATAGTGAAAGTACCTTTATTTATTCACGTTGCACTGTTGTATAATATGTTGTATGAATATAGATGTAAAATAAACCTAGAAGGCTCTCCTTTACTTACTTTACTTTTTTTCTCTATTTTCACTTTACTTTCATTTCAGAAGGTATTATTATTTGTTTCATAATAAACTTGTTTTTATACTTTTTTAATTTACTTTTTATCATATGTCTTCTTGTAAAATAATATTTTTGTTCATTATCAACTTAATATTGTGTTCTGTATTATTGTATTACTGTAATGTAATAATTAATAATTATCTTATCTTTATTATTTCTTTCCTTCTCGTAGTGCTAAATCTCAAAGGTGTATGTTAATATAATATCTTACAATGTAGAGGCTTCAATATTAAAATGATAATACCTCACATAAATTAAACCTGAACTGAATGATGGGATTAAGTTTACTATTTGATATGCTATATAAACCGGAAATATCCTCTAAATCGCAAACTTGAGTGGATCACATTCTTGAATATAATATAATGCAGTGTTAGGTTCCTTTCAGCAAAATCATCATTAAAATATGATACAATTGCAAAGTGCAGCAGTCATATAATGATGCTGATTGTTAAGAAATAAGCCGAGTAGCAGGCAATGGTGAGAAAAATATTTATTCATTAAACATTCATCATGTTGTGCGTGAGGTTGTTTGTCTTGTTGAGCATTCTGCTGTTGGGGATTGAGAGTGAGTACAAAAACTTCATTACTTTATGGTTTGGAGTATTACTTATACTAAGAGCTCCTTTTTTTAATGTTTTAATGTCAATCTAGTGTTTACAATTAACACATTTCGGTTGTATAAAATTTAAGAAAAAAAATTTACATCACTGTTATGTTATCACGTGGTAGACAATATTTGATTTATTAGTATATTGAAATTAATCCAGTTCGAATCATGAATACCTTCAAATGTACGCATAACATTTTTGCAACACTTCATGGTGTGTAAAATTATTAGGTTAAAACGTTTAAATAACGAAAACTTTGAAACAACATTATACGATTTAATTAAAATGCTTACGTTTTATATACTTTCCAACAAGGAAAAATGTAATTCATGTAAATATATGTTTTATTTCTTAAATTAAAGTAATTTTTTGTCCAAGGTTGATTTAATTATAGTATTTTCTGATTTAAAATTAATCACTACATGACCATTTTGTAGAACATAATTGCTTTATTTAGAATGTATTAACATGAGACGCTTTTACGAACATTCTGCTTACAAAAAACTTATTAATTTTTATATATGTGTTTTTTTTTTTTTTTTTTTTTAATATTACTCTAAAACATTCTAACAGTTAGAAAATATTTATTTGTGTTGTTAGACTAGAAGCATTCCTCACTTTCAATGTATAAGAATCAACCCTATTAGACTTGTTTTTTAATATATCTATACAATACTAACGAGAACTTAAAAGCTGCTATAGCAAACAGATCTATACTGATATTATAATTATTAGTTCTTGTACACAAGTGAGTAACACAACTCCTGCTACTTGAATAAATTCTGTTCTGTAAATATACTTAAGTAGTTATTACTTACGCTCATACACATTTTATTTTGAAAGATTAATATTTAATTATTATTCATTACTATATAAATAAAAATATAATCGTTTCAATTTATGTTTTTTAATCGTGTGTGTAGTTAACTTATAAAAAATACAGTTTTTATTTTCCATTTAACATAAAATGTTGAGAATCATATAAGTTATACTTTGAAACTTACTTATCTACAATATATATATATATATATATATATATATATATATATATATTAAACATAAATTGCTCTTTAATAAGTTTACAGCCAAGTAAACTCATCTGATTAATTTCAGTAAATCCTTTAACTCTTAATTTAAGACTTGAGTCTTAGTTATAATGAGAGAGGATAAAATATACTTTACAAAGGACTGTCTTCTATTATTTAAATTAATTTAAAATTTAAAAAAAAACCTAAGTCTTATGTCATGAATAAATCAATCGTTGATTTTTAGTGTATAAATGGTGATTTAATATTATATTTTACATTATGTATGGTATTTTTAACTGCGTAATGTATCTATTATATAAGATTTCATATTTTTAGTTTAAGTTTCAGAGTTAATCATAAGGAAATTGTTGAGTTATGTAACGGTTGGATATAATATCATATCTATTTTATTTTTTGTTTATTTGTTTATTTATTTGGTCCCCCGTGAGTTCCCGCATAATATTTTTATAAGGTAGGCTTATAAGCTAATATAACTATTGAAAAAAGTTATTCTAATGGAGTAAACATAAGTATTGATGGTATTTGAATCACTATGTAATGTATATATACAACGTTAAGATGAATAGAGCAAGCTAATTAAGTATTGCAGGTTTGATTGTTTCTTAAGGTATTTTATATATGTTAGATTTCAATAAATAGTTAATGTATTTTAACAAGTAATTCATAGACGGTGAACGAATGAAATCGTAATCTATTCATCAAAAAAACTTTTAACTTAATTATTTTCGAGGATGATTTTTATCTACGCTGAAATGTTGTATGATAAATGTTTAAAACAATTCAAGCAAATCATATCAAAATATATTTCTAAGGTTAACATAATATGATTACGGGTTAGAGATAATTCTATACGGTTAACGTTACGTTATTTATATTTCGTTAAGCTGCATCTACATCATTCTTATAAATATAAATTATTTGTTTTGTTTTATGTTAAGGCTATTCCAGAGGAATCTGGATGTGACTTTTTAGTCTATATTTTGAACACTATTGCAATTTAGACGTGTTATGGGAGTTAAAAAAAATAAAATAAAAAATTTGGAAATCATATTTATGGCCGTACCGGCTATTAAATCTACACGAAAGTAAATCGTACTCATTTAGAAAACGGTGCTTTCTAAAACCCCCTTAATTTTAGTGAATAGTAATTAACATGTGCTTAACGACTTGGTAAAGTTTTGTGTCATTGCACGTCATGGTTTAAAAAATATGAATTTTTAATTGTACCGGTGTGTTTTATAACCACTGTTGATGTATAATCGAATCGATGTTATGCTGGACGTAATGATTAAACTGCAATTATTCTTGATACCAGTTTATAGGCCCAATATTCGTTTCGCTGACACTTTTTAAATTTTCTTATTTGGATGAATGGTTTGTGAGTGGGAACAGATTACTCATGCCCTTGTAAATATCCCCGATTATTGGCCACTTCTACTCCGCCTCGGCAGCGGTTCCAACCGACTAGTAGCGCTACGCGGTGGCTGAGCGAACTACTAAGACTCGTCGAGCCCGGCGCGCGTTTCAATATTTCGAAATATCTGTTCGAAGGGTCGAGAGCGTTATCCACGGGTTTGATAGATTTGTGAAGTGTGAGTGGTATTGAAAGTGTTGAAATGGGGCGGCGTAAAACAGTGCCTAGCAGAGCGAGGAAAAGAACTAAACGATCCAAATCTATGAAGGCCCTCTGGTTCAAAAGGCAAAAGGTTCCTATTGTTGAAACCTCATCATCAATAAGGTAAGATACAAAAATAAAATTAATTAGCCTATCTGTACTCTGTTTAATGACATTGGCTAATATTTGAACCAAATTCAGTGTACATCACGTTTTGTTTATTTATTTATTTATGTATTTGTTTATTAAATATTTCTTATCATACAATATAATGAATAGGGGTTGCCGGGTGGGCAAGAAAGGTTAGTTGAGAACATGACTGGATAAACATGTTTATTTGTATCTGAAGTGAATAAACCACGATTCCACACTAGTAGTTTCCACTACAAATAAGAAACTTTCAATATAATATGTGTTGCACTGATTCAACGCTTTTAGCAAGAAATTGCAGTATGTCTTTGAATTATAAGCTTTGGACGGATCAAGAAAATGTGCAATGAAATCTGTAAAAATAGTTTAACAATGTTTGCTTCTGTAACCGCCCGCATTGCATTGCAAAGCATCGTTTAGATACTACTACTTATAAATATACTGTCGTGTGTCACATCAGATTAGTGCTAATATATAATGATAATACTAATATTAATGTCTGTCCCACCCGCGCCCCCTTCAAACTTCGTAAATATAATATCTACATTTTACCGCTAATACTTTACTAATGTTATTATTATATTACCAAGGAACTCGTTTTAGGGAACCACTAAATAATGTCGAGTCTTATGACGTAACGGAAGAGTCCAACTTGATAGCTTCTCCCCAGCCTGGTCCATCAGGGCTACAGTTTCCATCCGATGAAACGCCTACAGATTACGTAACCAGGTAAAAATAATATTATGTCTAAACATGAATACATCAAGTTTTTCATTAAATATAATTGAAACTCACAATGCTCTAACGTCGTTTCTGGTAAGCTAATAACGTAATCATTCACAGGGTGTGTTATTATTTTATGAAAACATAATTAGTACTGATTTTAGGGGTTCTGAGAATGGACGTAGGCATGCCTATGAGAATGTGGCGCCAGACGATCGTATCCAAGCTAGAACATCACCCAAGTCATTTGATAAGAGGTAACACTTTCTTTATATTATACAGTGTAGTAAAAATTAAAACACAAATCAACCAAATTGTGCGAAAAATTCCTGGCGGCACAGAACAATTCACTGTGCAAGGCACTTTTATATGATGGATGAGAAATTATTGGCAAATAGTTTATGACTCTTTATGGCAGCTTCTATTGAAAACAGCTATGCGAAAGATATCTGACGTGAGTAATCTTTGGTAGAGGGCTGCTCTCAGTGACAAGTGTTGGGTGTGCCGCCTTGAGTAGAAACGGTATTGGGGCCATATATGAGGTCATTGGTGCCATGGGGATGTTTTGTAAGGGGGAGTTCTGCGACGAAAGCAATAAACCAATGCAGCGATTGTACGCGTCGACCGCTCGACTCTCAAGCCTCCAGATACTTTTGAGGAATATAACGCAAATGGCACATGACTGGTTTCGCTCTTTTCATTTCTCCTTTTTACGTTAATTATTACTTGTTATTATCAGGTTGTATAAGAAGCTAACTACATTAGAAATTATATTATTATTATTATTATTATTATTATTATTATTATTATTATTATTATTATTATTATTATTATTATTATTATTATTATTATTATTATTATTATTATTATTATTATTATTATTATTATTTCTATTTTTATTGTTGTTGTTATTATTAATATTGTTTATAATTAATTCAATTAAACAATAATGAATAATAAATAATATAATAATAATAATAATAATAATAATAATAATAATAATAATAATAATAATAATAATAATAATAATAATAATAATAATAATAATAATAATAATAATAATAATAATAATAATAATAATAACAATAATAGTAATAATAATAATAATAACAATAGTATTAGCAATAATAATAATTTTGATGATGATGATGATACTAAAAATAATAACTATCACAAAGAAAACAATTAGGCCTACTTTTAACCATTATAAAAACACATTTCCCTACACATTAAAATACAATGTTTATTGTATTTTAGGCAACCGGAAGGTGCGCTGTGTGTTGATAATGACGAAGAACTCCCGCCACTAGTTATCGAGACGACACCGACGCCACAAGAGCAGAACGCTGTCAGGGGTCGTCGTGTCGTTGATATATTCCACATAACTAAGCAGATATTAAAACTCGGTGACCATCCACGAGCAAGTCGCAATTTCAAAATATGAGGCTGAAACTGGCCAAAATGTGTTGCCATGTGGCCTATTTATTGACGTGGAGCATCCATTTTTGGGAGCGTCTCCAGATGGATTAATTGGTGACGACGGTATCGTTGAGGTGAAGACAATACCTTCAATAGGCAACATGACAATTTCGGAAGCTTTGGAGGCAAAATTAAATATATGCGTTGAAAAATCCAATGATGGCATTCGACTGAAGAGAAAACATAAGTATTTTTTCCAGGTTAGTATAAATACATTGATATGCATAAGTTAACGTTTTATTACTATTATTTAGCTACATTTACGTCAGGTATATTGAATGAAGCGTATTATGTGGTTGTATTGTGAAGTATTGAACTGTCTACATTTTGAAATGTTATCCAAATTTGAATAATTTGATGTTATTTAATAATGGTCTAGAATATATTAATAGCAGTGCACCTTTGAATGGAAATATCTATAATGAAGCTTACGCATGTAACTGTATTTAATCAATTTACAGGTACAGGGTCAACTGGCCATCACAAGAAGACATTACTGCGATTTCATTGTGTATGCCAGTAATGCCTACTTCGTAGAGCGTATTTACCCCGATCAAGCGTTATGGAATCATACAATGCTTCCGAAATTAATTGATTTTTACATTCAATGCGTTCTGCCAGAGATCATTGATCCAAGAATACCTCGGGGCCTCGACATAAGGGAACCACCTAGCTTACAACAGGCGCGGGCGGAACAAGAAGAAAAGAAGCAACTTGCATCGCAAAAAAAAAATAAACAGGGTCGAAGCAAAGAAAATAAAACAAGAACGAAAGAGTCAACTAAAGAAACCGATAAACAAAAAAAAAAACGGAAAAAGAAATGCATGAGTCAACATTTCAATCCGCCCATTTTGTGCGAATGTGTAAGCTGATTTACTCAGTATTCTGTCACAATGTTTACAATGACGTTTATGTTAGATGACTACTTTCACGGCAAAAATGCAAAAACAAAAAGTAGGAATTTAGTCGACAATAATCCAGTTTCAATTTAAAACTTACAGAGGGATTTAAATAATGTTTAACGATAACGAACCACACAGGATTGACAGTTGACAAAAGTTTTAAAATTATAACTTGGACCCTCATTTTGTAAAAACATATTTAGTTTCTGTTTATGATTATTTATAATGAGTTTTTACAGTGTTCCACCAATATGCTTCGCATTTGAGGACCATTCATTTGAGAAAGTTAGATCTATATAGTGTGCACCAAAAATAGCGTACGTATACAGACCTTTCCCATGTATATATGGAATTTCGATAGCTGTAATAATATTGAAACAATGACTTTTTATGTTAGGTGACATGTGTGACTAAAAATCGAAATTTGTCGACATTTTACAATGCTTCATTGTAGTTTTTATCTAGTCGTTGTACGATTTTAAACAAGTAGTGTGTGGATCTAATCTTCTATTATGTTGTGCTACTTTATATAAACGGATAAGTTAAAAAGTTGATGAACAAGCGCATTTTCAGTGGAGTAATGTTTCATTAAATTATGCGGAAATCCATTGAAAATCAACGTACGGGTTTTAATTTATTTAGTTAAAACCTTTAACCAATTTCAATATTTTTCCATTTGACAATTACCAACATATTTAGAAATAATTTACCCAAGTTGTAAGGTTGTAAGTTGTAACGTACACCGCCACATTGTAAAACAAATATATTGTTTATTGTCACGTTTTTTTTTTTTTTTAGTTGATATGCAAATGCTTTGTTTGATACATTGAAAAAAAAAGTCGCTCATCTGGCGACGCGGAGCGTTTACCTAGTATATTATTTATTGTGTATATAAAATATTGTAAATATAGAGGCAAAGAAATGTTATACTTATGTAATACCTAAGTCCTAAAGGTAAGATAGCGCTATGCAGCTAGATTTGTACGAACAAATATAAGCAATTTCGTTCTGTTTCTACATGTATCTGTATAGCTTAGCATATAATGTGTGGTGTATGAATGTGAATAATGTAGAAATGAATGAACGAATAACTTGACATATTGTTCAAAAGCTAAAGAACGGCTATGGCTACATTATGTAGAAAATTGTATATTTTCCTATGTTTGGAAGCATGGATGTTTGCGAAAAGTAAAATGAATCAAATCACGAATGAAAAGTATAACACTTTGTGTTTTCTTTCCATTTTGAAACAAGTTTTGTCATACCCCTCCCACACCACCCTTGTCAACCTACAAAGCTGACCATTGCCGACGGCTGATTACATAATATGTTACTAGTTGACCACACAAAGTGTTTCAAATATGTTTATTAAATATATTACTCGTGCTGTGACTATTGTAGCTTTTGAGGTTTGATCAAGTGGAATGAATAATTTACAGTTGAGGGTTATCTCAAGAATTGGTGTAGTATTTTTGACCTTGAGAAGTACAACAGCAAACATCCACTGCGGAAGAGGGACGTTTATTGGCCTAACTGGCATCTTTATTGTTCCACTTGTCAATCAACCTAAACGATGATCTGGCCATATCTTTCGGTTCATTATGTAGGGCCGACCTCTTCATCGTAAAAGCAAAAACTTATTAAATTGCTTACAGTAGTGTGGTGAACAACGTCTCACGACAATGTTATCAGACGAATACACCCACCCAACACGGTTCCTAGGAACGGAAGCGGTTAGCCACCCTGTTTGATCGAAATACAACATACAACTTACGGGAAAGTTGGCGACAGCTTGTTACTCATCCCTTCTCCCTGTGCTGCTAGTGTGGCAGTGAGTGACGTTTTATAGTGGGGTGTTGCTTTTGTTGTGTCCCAGTAAACTGCGAATATTCCATTCCGTTCAATTCAATTTATTGTTGTAAAGTACCTCCCAGACTTGGTGAGTGAAAGTGATCGCGATTGAAAATACACACTTATTGTTAGAATACAGACTCAAAGTCAAAGACCATATGTATCTCCAGGCACTGTTCGTCGAGCGTATTTCTACTCCAAGCGGGCACCCCACCACTGAATGTGATGGCGAGTAGTTTACACACAGATGTCATATACTTCGTCGTTGCTTGTTCAAGATGAAAGACTGATCGAACTGATCTAATTGATACTCTTCGGTAGTACTAAATAAATAATATTTTGTCATGGGTGTCGAATGAATCACGTCGGGTGGGTAGTTATTTGCTAGAGGTCTCAGCGCTAGCACACTGGGCTCTTATTCAGGGGGTCACTTATTCGATTCCAGCCACTGGCATTTCTTTATGAATGTTATTAACATTCCTTCCTAATTATTCAGTAGCTTACCCTAAATTCTAAAAACAACGGGATAATATTAAAAGGAGCACAAAAACGCTGGTGTCCACCCTGCAATGAGAATTACTTCAAACATATTTATTCATGCTTGTGTAGATTTTAAATTTTAAATTTTGGTTGGGACTCATCATAAATTAATACATTGATTCATTAAACTAATGTAGGCTTACAGTCACATAATTGGGGCGTATCTAAAGGTTTGTCTGCTCCGCCTACTTCGCCGACTTCGCCGACTAACACAACAATTACCAATTGTTGGAATTAATAATTCCTTCTAATTGTCAGGTTAGGTTGCGCTAATCGACTTGCGAAAAAAATCGATTTGACGCACCCTGACAACACCGAATAGAATGAACTATGCAATGTAGTTTTATTTTGGTACAACATCGGACCACTGTGAAAACTGACATAAAAGTGTTTTCTTCGTGTTGGTGGCTGATTATAAAACGCGTTTTATTGCACTTGTAAACTCTGAAATTGTACTGTCGTTGTCGTCCTTTTGTTATTGAGACCTAGCACATTTTAGGGAACCCGACCAACCATTTGGCCCCGACTACCTGGCTGCGCGCCTGCCGAGACGAGTCATAAAAATACGGGACCATGGTCGGTCTTGGGCCACAACCCACATCTGAAAACTATTCAAATTCAAAACTACCGCCACCCCCTCGTGTATTTTCACCACCCCATCTGTAGGAGAAACGCTGAACTTTTAAAAGCCTATTTGCCGATCACTTTGGCATCCACTATGCTGGTCTGGAACACTAGCGCTATTTAACTGTCAACATGGCGTCTGGAAAAGTCTTAAACTATAAAGCGAATATTTCTAACTCGATTCGTATTATATTATTTATATCAACATCATAAAATGTTACGAAAAGTTTTACGTAACGTCATGTTATAAATAGTAATATGTAAATAACTTATATTATATTCATCTAATAATATTAAATGTACTACATTTCAAGTATATATCTTTGTACTTTGTTACAGCACGAGCATGCATCGAGTGTACGTGGTGGGATGCCGGTCGACACCGTCCGCGACCGGTGACATTCCCACCACCCACCAGGCCCACAACAACAACAACAACAACAACAACGACAACCACCGCAACGAGTACTCCCACACCCGGCCTTGTACACCCACCTCTGAAGGTTAATGTTGTAAATCGTAATAATACTTTGGAGGTGGGTACGATATCCGTACAAGGTCGGGATACCTATATAAATATACACCCCCTCCGCAATTGCGGGTGGGGGTTCTTTAGGCCTAAATCTTTGTTTATGTTAATTTTCATATTTATAAAAATTGTTTTTTAAAAAATTATAAATTCTTTCAATAAAATTATTTAAATTAGCAAATCATGATGTTAGTGTCTTAAACCTTGAATCCTTAATAAGTTGAAAATTTATCTAAAAGAGCTTAATAATAAGCCTTATATATTTAAAATGTTTAAGGTATAACTAAATATTAATATGAATGATCGGTGATACACGTGTAGGATCAGCTCAGTTCACTGCACCTAGACAGGATGTCGCAGTTTTGTTTACTTACTCAGCAGAGCAGCACGTCATCTGAAGCGTGAAGTGAGCTAAAGAATGTTTAGCGCGTGCTGTTTTATCATCCTGTTGCAAGGTTGACAGGTTTTCTTCTCTCAATATACCTACGTTTAGCTGATGATGTAATCGAACAAGTTAATGGGTTTGATTCAGTTATCTTGTAAACATATAGTGACGGTTCTATCACCTGTTTACAGTTGTTTGTTTTTTATGTTTTTTTTGTTTGTGCTTTATGTGTAATGTTTTTTCTTCGTTTTTTTTTCTTCTGGTTTGTGTTTATAATGTTTTATTTTAATACATTCTGTGTTTTTGTTTCTTGTTTTACGTTCAATGTTTTATTTTTTTATTTATTTTTTATGTTTTTTTTGTTTTACGTTGAATGTTTTTATTTTTATTTATTCAGTGTTTTTTTTTCTTGGTTTGTGTTTATTATTTTTTTTTTATAATGTTTTACGTTGAATGTTTTTGTTTTTATTTGTTCTGTTTTTTTTCCTGGTTTGTGTTTATAATGTTTTATTTTTATAAATTCCGTTTTTTTTTGGGGTTTGTGTTTATTTATTCCATGTTTTTTTTCTTTCTGGCTTTATGTTTAATGTTTTTATTTTTATTTATTCTGTGTTTTTTCTTGTTTCGTGTTTTATGTGTTAATTATTGTTTTAATGTTGTTGTTTGTTATATTTAATTGATTTATTTTGATTGTAAGCAGTATACATGACTAATGAAGGCTACGTGTTGACAAGTCTTGATGCTTTGAGGTAGGATACAGATAAATAAATCATCTTGTTTTATATATGATTCGAACCTGTGTCATGATTGGTTTTTTTTAAATATAATGTCTCTTCCGTGTTCATAGTGAGAGCATATTAGCACGAGTGAGAGTTGTAACGTAATACTGTCTGCTCCTGGAACTGAGTGCAAGGTCAACGTGTTTTCTCAAGTTATCTTGTAGACATACAGTGACGGTTCTATCACTTGTTTACTTTAAAACTGTTTCTGTTTATGATATTATTTCCTTTTACTATTCATTGTTAGTCTACTTATCCGTGACTTCGAAGCGACGCACTCACGTCACATCCAAGGTTGTTGGTATTTGAAACGCGATGCACTCGCGAGAGATTGCCGGGTTCACGCTTCAAGGTCGACGGGTTCCCGCAAATTCACCGATGAAAGTCGGTCATTTAGTTCTTGGTTCATTCAAAGCGGTGTTATAACCTTGATAAGAGGAGTTTAAGAGAGTGATGGTAGCAATCTTGGATTGCCCCTCAAAATGGTGAGCCACAACCCTCACTTACTCCCTACTATGGTTCTAGTTGTGGGAAAAAAATTTCCGCTCAAAAAAGCTGCCAGGACGTCCGCCGTTCGCTTCATCTCCACAAAGACAACCGTCTGTTTGGTGTTTTTTTTTTTTTTTTTTTTTTTTTTTTTACTTTTCCACCTTCTCCGCCGAGCTGGAGGATAAGGACTGCAATCTTGCTCTGGGCCGCAAATTGTATCTGGGTGCGAGTGCTTCCGTAGTTACTTGCGGCGTTGATTGCGCGAGTGTCGTGATTCCAGTACCATTATTTTCAGACTGGAATACCTCGTCGTCCACGTCAGCTTGTTCTGTCTGAGAAGTCTCGTGCTTTGAGTTTTATGTGAGTGGCATGGATAACAGTTTCCTTGTTTTTGTCAAGCTGTAACTTTTAATTTTCGTTATCAATTTTACCAAAATTGTGTATGGTCCAGTCCACGGGCTAGCAAGTTTCTTACTTAGTCCAGATTTCATTGCTGCGTTAAGCAAAAAGACGTATTCACCCACATTGTATGGTTGTTGTTTTGCCTTTTGGTCGTAATATCGTTTTTGTGAATCACGAACCTTGCGATTATTTGGTTTGACTAATTCATAAGCTTCGTTCAGTTTGTCGGCAAAATGTTGTTTTTCCGATTCATCCTATAAGGTTTGGTTTCTAGGTTATCATTGAACGGTAGGCTCATCTCTCGGCCATGCAACAAGTAATATTGTGAAGAATAGGACCATTTTTTGGTTTTTCTTCTGGATTCTCTATGGTATTTTATTAATAAAATTATCAAACTAGTGGATGTTTGCAATCAATATCATTATGGATACACTACTTGGAATGCATGTGTCAGGGGTTTCGACACTTATACTGGACGGTCAATGGAGACAGAAACATGTAAAACAGGAGTCAGCGTAATAAGAGCCAGCCAAGGAAGTGAAAACAATAACCGGCTGGAGGTGTTTGGTTGAGCTTGCACAATAGGCACGTGTTGATTCTGAATTTGGAAACATGAGGAAATGGAAAGGTGGGAGGGGAATAAAAGGAGTAGTGGTCGACCGGCTCGGGGTCTTTTTCGCTGGGAGTGTCAAGTGAAGTGTTTGGAAGAAGACGGTATCGCGTGGAGAAGACTGAGGACAGCAGGACGGGGATCGAATCGAGGACAGCAGACCGGGCGGATCGAACCAAGGACAGCGTGGATCGGAGGATCGACCCAATCACTGTGCCAGGCCGTTGTTAAAGGGCAGGATTGAATGGCATTGATTCATAGATCGGCGCAGATAGCAGATAAATGTTGACCACGCACTCTCGGTCACAATAGTGTGAAGAATATGACCATTTCATGGTCTTTTTCTGCTCTATCAATATAAGTTGTGGGCCAGTGCCCGGATGTGTTGAAATCTTAACAGGATGCATGCACAAGTTGTGTACCCGCGGAATGTGCATGTGTCAGGATTTCAACACTTTGTCGGGAGCGGGCAACGAACGCCGAGAAGTAAGAAAACCTTAGTCAGTTGGACTTTGTTTTATTAAAATGTACAACGGTGGCAGGCCCCCACTTTATTGACACAGAGAAGACGGGGAGCGGGTTCTGGGAGCTAATTGGCTGATTCGTGCGGGAAAACGGTTTGAAGAAATAAGGATAGACTTTTTGAACTAAATCTATGGCTTGGTGGGGATGGAGAGCAATGACGTCAGGAGTGTCGAAGTACGGGAGAAGGATTGGCCGGCTCGGGGAGTTCACGTCTAAACATCGAGGAATAGACATCAACCGGGGTTTGAGGAGTGAGTGACCACGCATGGAAGAGGATTAAGCATACAAGAGCGGAAGAGGTGATTATTTGGGCTTAACGTCTTATATTTTTGCAACTTGGCTAATCAAGACGAAAGAGAGAAGTGGAAGGAAGACAAGAAGAACAATACCGGGATCCGAACGAGGGGCGAAACAGGGCCTGTGGAATGACCGGTTGCTGTACCAAACCATTAACAAGGGTAGGATGATGTTCCATAAGATTGTGTTTTTTAAAATTAAGTCGAACCCACGCACGCCAAACACTCAATGCAACAGTTTAAAGAATGACCATTTAGGGTAGAAGTCTAAGGACAATATACGTAACCCTTTGTTTTTGGAATCTGTCTATTTAATGGTGTCCACCCTGCATGATCCAGGACCCACAAAATAACGATCCTGGTTTAGATTAGGGGAAAACTGGGTCCAATAGCTTAACACCAACTACGCTCCCCAAGCCTAAAGGCAACACCATCTGCCTTGGGGCTCAGTCAACCCCTTTTCTTCACAATAATACAGTTTACTAATTACCATTAGGGTAGTTTTTGTTAGTACAATACACGTAACCCTTGTTTATTTGGTTTCTGTGTATTTCCTTGAGGACAATTCTGCATAATCCATCCCTGCAAAATACCGATCCTGGTCAAGACTAGGGAAAGACTGAGCCGCAAAGCTAAACATCAGCTACGCACCCCATGCTAGTCAAGGCAATTATTACATCTGCCCTGAGGCACAGTCTTCCCAAATTCTTCACAGTATCACGCTCTAAATGTGTCATCTCACATGTGTGCAACATCTTCTATTGTCACAGCGTGATTGTCAGCGTTTTCGACATTATTTCAATCTTGACACTGCTAAGTTAGCTGAGGCCGCAGCGAGGCGAGTTTTTCGCCACCCGACGGACGGGGAGTCTCACCAAAGGAGCTGAGCAAGATGGTTGGCCGGTAGGTGCGTGAGCCAGGGAGGCCGTGGCTGCCGTGGACGGCTGACCCCACGAGGGAAGATGTGATGGAACGAGGGAAGCATGTCCTAGCGGCCTGGGTGAAGATTGAGGGTGCGTGGGAGTCGAGCGGAAGAGAACGATATGGAAGGGGGAACGAGGACGAACGGACCTGAGGACGAATAGGCGGACACGAAAAGCGATTGGAGAACAAACGAGTAGACGTTTGCCAGCTGGAAATACGGTTATAAGGTATGGGGCGCTGGCCCTCGTTAGAATAGGTGGAATGTGCTCATCAGGCTAATTATGACCATAGTCATGTTTGCCACGCTAAAGCCAAGTACAGAATAAGTGTATGTAATAATAAATATGATTCCTCAAAATTCGAACCAAGGGTCTTGTGATTCAACATAACCTAGATTCCCTGTTCTCCTCAGTCTTGCCAAAGATCCCGCATGTGCGAGTTCATGTATGTCGAGAGAGTGTAACGTCCCCAGTAAAACCTTGTGACAGCCGACCAGAACATGGGTTCGAGTCCCGTACCAGGGTGGTAGGGACAAGGGTGGGTCGGCCCGTAATCTCGCTACATGACAGACAGACAGAAAAAAAGCATCAAAAAAGCTGCCAGGACGTCCGCCGTTCGCTTCATATCCACGAAGACAAACGTCCGTTTTTTTTTTTTTTTTTACTTTTCCCCTTTCTTTACCGAAATGGAGGGTGAGGACTGCTATCTTGCTCTGGACCGCAAATTGTATCTGGGTGCGAGTGCTTCCGTAGTTACGAGCGGCGTGGATTGCGCGAGTGACGTGATTCCGGTACTATTATTTTCAGACTGGAATACCTCGTCGTCCACGTCAGCTTGTTCTGTCTGAGAAGTCTCGTGCTTGGAGTTTTATGTGAGTGGCATGGATAATAGTTTCCTTGTTTTTGTCAAGCTGTAACTTTTTATTTTCGTTACCAATTTTTGCCAAAATTTTGTATGGTCCAGTCCACGGGCTAGCAAGTTTCTTACTCAGTCCATGTTTCATTGCTGCGTTAAGCAAATATACGTATTTACCCACATTGTATGGTTGTTGTTTTGCCTTTTGCTCGTTATATCGTTTTTGTGAATTACGAACCTTGCGATTATTTGGTTTGACTAATTCATAAGCTTCGTTCATATTGTCGGCAAGTTGTTGTTGTTCCGATTAATCCAGTTTCGGTTTGGTTTCTAGGTTGTCATTGAACGGTAGACTCATCTCTCGGCCATGCATTAAGTAATATTGTGAAGAATTGGATCATTTTTTGGTTTTTCTTCTGGATTCTCTATGGTATTTTATTAATAAAATTATCAAACTAGTGGATGTGTGCAATCAATATCATTATGCATACACTACTTGGAATGCATGTGTCAGGTGTTTCGACACTTATACCCGACGGGCAATGGAGACAGAAACATGTAAAAACAGGAGTCAGCGTAATGGGAGCCAGCCAAGGAAGTAGAAACAATAACCGGCTGGAGGTGTTTGGCTGATCTTGCACAATAGACCCGTGTTGATTCTGAATTTGGAAACATGAGGGATTGGAAAGGTGGGAGGGGAATAAAAGGAGTAGTGGTCGACCGGCTCAGGGTCTTTGTCGCTGGGAGTGTCAAGTGAAGTGGTTGGAAGAAGACGGTATCGCGTGGAGAAGACTGAGGACAGCAGGACGGGGATCGAACCGAGGATAGCAGACCGGGCGGATCGAACTAAGGACAGCGTGGATCGGAGGATCGACCCAATCTTTGTGCCAGGCCGCTGTTAAGGGGTAGGATTGAATGGCATTGATTCATAGGCCGGGCCAGATAGCAGATAAATGTTGACCACGCACTCTCGGTCACAATCGTGTGAAGAATATTACCATTTCTTGGTCTTTTTGGGGCTAAACGTCTCATATTTATGCAACTATGGCTAATCGAGACGATGAGCGGGTGATAATGAAGATGAGAAAGATGATGATGAAGAATAAAGCCACATCTGAATCAGATCCATTGTACGTCGCGTGGGTCGTCATACGGGAGTCTAGCAAGGGAAGGCATGGCCAAGTGGGAGGAGGAATATTTGGTGG
The DNA here is from genome assembly GCA_945910005.1 of Isoperla grammatica. Taxonomy (NCBI): domain Eukaryota; kingdom Metazoa; phylum Arthropoda; class Insecta; order Plecoptera; family Perlodidae; genus Isoperla; species Isoperla grammatica. The sequence goes on from OX246737.1 coordinate 99,773,112, forward strand.
GATAGTGGGGGGAAAAGGGACAGGGTCTCCTGCCGTCGCCTCTTACGACTTGCAGAGTCACTCTGGGCCTATTCTACCCCGGGCCGAGACGGGTCTGGTGTGCTCGAGAAGATCCTGGGAGTTGGCGGTGAAGTGCAGGAAGACGGACTGACGTGGAAGCTACAAGGGAGCCGCGGGAGAGCTGTACGGCCGTCGACAAAGGGGAACCTCCGGAATGTCAAGGTTGTGCACAAACAGGGACTAGGGACAGATGAAGTAGAACAAGCTAGTTAAAACTACGCAGGGTCGCCACATCATTGCCAAGGTTAGGTTGATAGTGTTCATTTAATAAATACGGTTCCTTATTGTTGTCTGAACCTAGTTTAATTAATTCACGGCTAGAAATCCACCATCCTCAGGCATTGCACCGATCCTTGTTGTACAAATTCACTAGAATAGAGAGTTGCATCCCCTGCAAGCTCTACCAGTGAATCCTGGTACAAAACAAAGTTGGCGGAGGCGCCGTTTTTAAAACTTTGTTTTAATGTTTTTGCATGTCTGACGAAGTTGGTTTCAGTTTCATTGTTACAGATTCTTTTTGGTTTAATTTTTATTTTATTTATTGTTTTCCTTGGTTGGTGGATTTGGCGAACCTGTGTAGCTGTGTAGATGCACGCTATGTTGTGTAATTGTTGTAAACGATATCTGCTGAGGCAGTGATTATTCGTTGTGCGTTCCTATACAGAGGTAGTGTTACACGTTTCTCTCCTCAGCCCTTGGGCAGCGCCTGTGGTTATTGTACCTAAGAAGAGTACGGACGGGAAACCAAAATTCAGAATGTGTTGTGATTTAAGGGGTGTTATCGGGGTGACAACTCCTGATGTATATGAGTAACCTAATATAACAGAGACTTTGGATATGTTGGGAAATTGAAAATTGTTTTCAGTGATTGATTTAGCGAGTGGGTTTCATCAGATACCTATGGATCCGGACAGTCAGGGTAAGGTGGCGTTTAATGTGCCATTTGGTCATTATGAGTACACTAGAATGCCTTTGTGGGTGCGGAATGGGCCCGTATCATTTCAGCGATTGATGGACTGTGTTTTAATGGGATTGAAGGACGATCAGTGTTGTGTGTATATGGATGATGTAATTATTTTCAGTAGGGACATGAATGAACATATAGTTAGGTTGCAAAATGTTTTTGAGTTGTTAAGGAATGCTAATTTGACTATTAAGCTTGAGAAGTGTAAGTTTGCGGTACAGGAAGTTGAATATTTAGGTCATGCGATAGGCCATGATGGTGTTCGGCCAGATTCAAAAAAAGTGGAGGCTATACAAAATTATCCGGTGCCTAACTCGAGTCGAGAATTGAGGGCATTTTTAGGGTTGACAGAATATTATAGAAGGTTTTTTTTATGAATTATGCTGACATTGCTAAACCACTCATACAGTTGACTAAGAAGGATGTTGTTTTTGAACGGAATGAAGTTAATCAGCAGGCATTTGAGACATTGAGAACTTGTTTGATTACTAAGCCTGTATTAGATTATCCTGATTTCAAGAAGAGTTTTTAGTTAACTTGTGATGCAAGTTGGGTGGCAATAGGGTCTGTGTTGTTGCAGGAGGTAAATGGGGCTGATTTGCCGGTAGCGTATGCGTCCAGGGTGTTGAATAAGGCTGAGAGGAACTATACGTGTACAGAGAGGGAATTGTTAGCGGTGGTTTTTGGAACGAAGGTGTTTCGTTGTTACTTGTATGGACAGAAATTTACAGTTGTGACGGATCATGCTAGCTTGAAGTGGTTATTGAATTTGAAAGATCCAAGTAGTCGTCTGAGTCGTTGGGCGTTGAGATTGATGCAATATGACTATGATGTGATTCACAAACCGGGGGTGAAATTAGCAAATGCGGATGCTTTGAGTAGGCATGTAATGACGACACAGGTAGGGGTGTTACCAGTTTTGGATTTAGGACTTATTAGGCAGTGTCAGAAGGATGATAAGGATTGTCAGGCATCTCGGGGAAGGAAAGGATTTAAAGTGAGTCCTGAACGTGTGATTTATTATGACATGAATGGAACTAAATTAATTTTGGTGCCTATAAAATTGAGGGAAAAGGTTATTCAATTGCACCATAATTTACCAACTGCAGGGCATGGGGGTGTGAAAAAACTTTGAATCAGATACGTAACAAGTTTTGGTGGAGTAAGATGGAGCAAGATATAAAGGAGTATGTGAAAAAGTATCATGAGTGTAGTCAGCGGAAAAATTTTGGGAAACAGGTTGCGCATGGGGGGGGGGGGGGTTTGAGGAATCAAAAATTCCATTTGAGAGGGTAGCGGTGGACATTGTAGGACCTTTACCAAAAACGGGATCAGGTAATAAATACATATTGAGTGTAATTGACCATTTTACTAGATTTGTGGAATTTGTGGCTATACCAAATCAATCAGCGGAAATAGTTGCAAGAGCATTGGTTCACAGGGTTATTACAAAATTTGGAGTACCGTCAGAGATCTTGTCTGATCAGGGGGGTAGTTTTACAGCGGATATTATGAAGCAGATGTGTAAGTTATTGAAAATACGTAAGTTGTTTACGACAGCGTATCATCCTCAGTGTAATGGTAGGGAAGAGCGAATTCATAGATCAATGGCGGATATGTTGAGTTATTATGTTAATAAGGCACAGACAAATTGGGATGAATATTTATCATATGCGTGTTTGGCAATGAATTCGCAAGAGAATGATAGTACAGGTTATTCATCATATGAGTTATTGTTTGGGAGGAAATTGGTTATGCCAATTGAGGCTGATTTGGTTATTGGGGAAAGTACAGAGGTTTATAGTGAACATGTGGAAAGACTGAGAGAGAGGTTGTTAGAGGTGAGAGATAGGTCAGGTTTGAATCAGGTGAAAGAGAAGTAGAAGCAAAAGAGACAATATGACAAGAAGGCGAAATCTAGGGTTTTTAGTGTTGGTGATTTTGTGTATTTACATAATCCAGCAGTAGTTAAGGGTTGCGTGAAGAAGTTAACTAAAATGTGGAAAGGGCTTTATGAAATCGTAGAGGTTATTTCGAAGTTAAATGTTAGGTTGAAATGCATGTAAATGTAGTGCATGTAAATAGAGTAAAACCTTGTTATGGGAGGCGAGGAAAAGTGAGGAAAGACGCAGTAATTGTTGATATCAAAGGAAGAGAAGAGAGCGGAGAGGATGATAGTAGTGGGGATAGTGAGCAGAGTAAGGTGCAAGATCAGGGTAATCAGGATGTGCAAGAAAGTGGTGGAAGGATGAAGTTAAGGGGTGGAAAGTTAGTGGGGTTGAAGTGAGAGATTGACTGTATATTTATTATTTACGTTGTTGCATGATTTGTGTATTTCAATTGTTTTATTATATGTAATTATTATGTTTTGTTTTTTTTGTTTTGGTTGTGTGATGTGGGCAGGGAAGCCTTTCAATCAATATCCATTGCTTGATTGGTAAATCATAATTTGGTAATCATAAATATGATTAGATAACTTTTCAAGAACATTGTAGACTTATTGCTCAGCCTTCAACCCGTCCAGCTGATTAGCTTGCGAACTGCAGGCCTCGGTCACAGGATCCTTGCTACTCGAGATCGCTGAGTAGACAGTACAAGCCTCTCCACATGTTTGTAGACTGACAAGCAGCATATGGGGATTTGAGGCAGATCACTGTTTAATTATTACATATGACTGTACTCCATAAGCTAGCATTATGGGAACCAGGAGTGGATGAGGTAATGGATGAGGATGAGGTGAGCCTGCAATCGCTCTCTTGAGATCTCGCAGCCAAGCCGATAGGGTGTTCATTCGGATGATAGGATTAATAATATTAGTAAGCGTTTGTAAGTATTTGATTTATTAAATAGTAGTTTAACTTTACAAGGCTTATGACTTAACCCAGAAAATCCTTCCCTCTCATTCCCGATATCAGTAAGTAAATCAAGCTCCAGGTGTCGATGATAGATTGACTGGTAATCAATCTGATTGTCGGCACAACAGTTGCAGACTCAGGGGTAGTTTTCCTATGGACTGTGGTAGGTCTTGTTGTTGGACAGGATGTAACTGTGTTAGATCAAGGTAATATATTGTTTGAAAGAGTTAACGATGTGTTGTCTGAAAATGAGTGGACTATTGTTTTGAATTTCAATTTGTTAGCTATAAAGAAGGAAGCTGATAAGTTGCGGGTTATTAAGGAGAAAACGGGGAAGCTTGTTAATAGTCCGTTTAAGTTGGGTGCAGTGGAGAAGAACTTGGTGGACAGTTTCAAGAGGAAGTTTGGTAGGGTGGACGAGCATTTGGGTGGTTATTTGCAAGAGATTGATGATTTGTTTGAGTTGTTACCAAATAGTAGGAAGAAGAGGGGGTTGATGAATATGGGGGGTAGTGTACAAAAATATTTATTTGGGACGGTGGATAGTGCTGATCTTGAAGTTATAAATGGTAAGCTTGAGAGTTTGGCTGGATTGGCGGATGATGTGGTACATGATAAGGAGGCTCAAATATCAGTGTTGCAAAGGATGAATGGAAAAATTAAAACTAATGCAGTGGCGATACAGGAAGTGATGACTATGTTTCAAAATTTTAGTGGGAGGTTGCGGGAGGTGCTTGTGGAGCAACAAGTGGAGTGGGATTTTTATATAGGTAAATTATTAAATTTTTCTCAAATGTGTAGTATTATTAAGCAAGTAGAGCAAGTTGCGTTGGATGCACAAATAAAGAAAGTATAGAGTTTAGGCAGGCATTGGAGTATACTTCACATGGGAAATTGAGTAGTAAGCTGCTTCCGCCACATGAATTTTTGGAAATTTTGAGAGGAATAGAGAAGAGAATTCCCAGAAATTTGCGTCTTTATGCCCCAGTTAGGGAGGATGACTTGTATATACATTATGAGAATAGTCGGGTGAGGGGAATTGCGACCCGTGATTCGATTAAATTATTTGTGCATGTGGTTTTGGGTTCTGATGATAGGAGTTTTGAATTGTACAAGGTCATCACTCTCCAGTGTTTAACGATAAAATTAAACATTGGATTGAGTGGGATTTACGGAATGAGTATGTAGCAGTTGATAGTGGACGTCAGTAATATGCTTTGTTGAGTGAGGGGCAGTTGAAGGATTGCAAATTAGGGCCCACTTACATTTGTCGTAACACATTGCCTGTAATCCATCATTCTGTAGTTACTTGTGTTTTGAGTTTGTTTTTAGGAAGGCAGCATAATTTGTGTTCTCGGCGAGTTTTGGAGGGGAACAGTAGGGTTCCTGTATGGATCAAGTCGCGTAATAATTGGATTTATAGTGTTGCGGGTTCATAGAAGGTCACTTTTAAGTGTCTTCAGAATTAGTATTATAATACTACTACTTTGACAATAAAGAATTCTGGGGTAATTGAACAAGTGGCAAATTGTGATATATTTGGGGGTAATTTTAATTTTTTTTTCTCAATTTCAGAAAAATGTGAAGTATAATAAGGTTTTTGAACCATTATACATACCAAAAGTAGGGGGTTTAGTTTTGAATCATGAAATGGAAATTTTACATAGGGATTTGAATGTCACTTTTGAGGCTTTCAAGAGTATAAAAGAAGAGTAAGGTGATAATTCAGTTCAGGTTGAATTGAAATTGTTGTTAAATAATATTGAGAAGTGTCGTGAATTTCGAAGTTATGTTAAAATAGTTAAAGTGGGGTCGGTTGGCGTGTTGTGTGTAGTTGCGTTGCTGGTGGGTTGTTTAGTGGGTTATTGTAAGCGAGTACATATAAGGGCATGGTAAAGGTCATATTGGGGGAAGTGTTGGAGGACAAAAATAGTAGGGTGTATGGATGCAGAGACCAGGCCAAGCAGTGATGTCGAAGAGGGGAAGGAAGAGATGTCACCTGTACCAGCCAAGCGCGTTTGAGTCAGGATGGATCCTATCCAGAGTGCTGAGGAGGGTTTATCTGGAAACTGAGGTTAGTGGTGTTGTTTGGTGTCTTCGAGAATTGTACTACGAGGGCTACTGTTGTAATAAATTTTAAAAAAAGTATCAAAATAACTCAAATTTATCAAACATGAGTTGAGTAGAAATGTTTTCATCATTTTGTTCCTGGATGTGAGGTGTACATGGATGTGGGATTTACTTATTAAAGTTATTAGAGGTATTCAGAAGTTCGAGTCAATTTAGTAATGTAGGAAATGGAACAGTGGGAAACCCGCGTGGTAATTGCAAGTGGTATTATATTTCATTAACAAATGGGGGGTGATACATTTTGGAGGTGTTATTCATAGCGAGACAATGCATGCTTGGGAATGATTATGTATATTATGGTAGTTTGACTGGAAATTATGCATTTTATTTTGTTCTGTTGGGGAATCACAAAAAGTAATGGTGGCTGTGGATACTGATGGAAGTGTCCAGATGTGAGATCAAGTCAATGCAGGGTGTTACACTGAATTAAAGATGCTATTGGGCACATTATTGAAAAAAAAGGAGCTAACACTTGTACTGTCACCGGCGGGAGAGAGATCTTCGTAAACAGTGCAAGCGCTTAGAGAATTAACTGCAAGTTGAAAATATGAATTGTGGACACCGCTGTTATTGTAATTCATTGAGAGGATCAAGGAGTCTTTGTACACCATTGTTTTTAGGTTGATGAGATAAATTTGTGGGAGAAAGATTATTGTTTTTTTTGAAAAGTGTGTGTTTAAGATACAGCAAACTTTTTGAAAGAAGGGTGTATTGTAACGCTATGGATTATTTAGGTAATATAATTACTATCGGGTTATTAGATAATTTGTTGCAGTAATTGAATACATTCTTAAGCTACTTATAATGTTATTGTTTTCATATTTCGCAGAAGTTGTATAGACATATTGATAGCTTGCAATGCTGAGCTTGCAGTTACAACACACGGTGTGCACTAAACTGGGTTGCTGAGCTCAGCTTGTGTGGGCAATAATATGAATTAAAATAAAATGTGAAAGAGGTGAAGGGAGGGAGTTGATTTTGGGGTCTACACCATGGCACATCTCGCAAGACAGGTCTTTGGTTTATGTAAGTAAAGGTTTGCCATTTAATATTCTGTGTTAATTTTCGTGTTGAGAAATAAATGAGTTAACAATACTTTATGAAACTACATAACGACCTCTCACTAATTCTCCATTGATTCTCCCTGGGAAAACACCCTGAATCCATGTGCCCAATCGACCTGGGTTACAGGTGCGTACTTTTCACAGGCGTGAGTATTTGCGTCAGTTTCCGTCTATCTGACTTCACATAGCCGAGTCTTTGGACAGCCTGCGGAACTGTATGTTACTACGTTGGACTTACGTAGTGGGTACTGTCAGTGTCAGTTGGACAACAAAGACAAGGATAAGACGGAATTCTCTTTGCCTTCAAATTGCCATTTTCAGTACAAGCGAATGGCCATGGGGTTACCGCCTGCGACTGCTTCATTCCAGAGGTTATGGACTGTGTGTTAGCTGGTCTAAGAGGCATCGAGTGTTTGGTTTATCTGGACGACATTATATTATATAGTGTCTCGTTGGACGAACATGTCCAGGCTTTGGGTCAATTATTGTAAAGAACCGCAATTAGTATCTACTTGCCCCGGTTAGTGACGGGGGAAATGAGATCGGCAGGTTACCTTCTGTATGAGGTTGCTCTTTACGGATCCCAGGTATGTGAGTTCACGTGTGGTCCTTGGATGGGGGCATGAGTTACGCAGTGTGGTTTGGAACACTACGTGCTGACTCATGTTTTGGGTAGGTTAAAATTACATGGCTGTTTCATAATTCTTCTGAAACCTTTGTGACTACCAATATTGCTTCTGAATGTGAAGTTTCTCGTGCGGACTTTTACCCCTGTGACACGGAGGTAGTTATTAAGGTTGTGGTAACGGATTTGCTGCCTTAAGCGTGGGCACGAATCAATTTTTCCGACGGTGGTTGGGTATCCATTTATGCCCGTGGAGTTTACGCTTTGGTAGCGACTTCCTTGACGAGCATGGATAACCCGGACCCCACAATTGAACATCCGGTTACCTTGGGAACCGAGGTTAGCAATCCTGGTTTAAATGGTACCTTCATGTGGGTCGTTGTTATTCAGTTGTGTTACATGGTTCCGCAGTGGGTGTGATGAATTGGATTGTGGCAGTGCTCGTGTTCGTTATTGTCCTGCGAAACCCTCATCTGCTGGGGTTGTGTGTGGCTCGGCCGGTACAGGCTTTGTCCGTGGGTGATATGGATGTGGAAACCTTTGAAATACTCACGGGCGAGATGATTCTGACGAAAGTGGTAGCTATCGTGGGTGTAAGTCTTAGTGGAGTTGTGCCATTGGCGGAAGCATCGGGCTGGGGGGGGCCAGAGAGAAGTCGGTTGGTCCGGGCTTCGAACAGGGGGATGAGGACAAGGGTTGCTCGGCGCATTATGCCAATGATGAGTTAGATTTGCATTTTGATTTTCCCTGGATGATACTCGGGGTCGCTCTTCCATGCGGATTGCTGAGGCCCATGATGACCCAACGGGGGTACAGACGGGCGTTTGGCGTTCGCAGTTGTAGTGGAGGGTGGAGGGAATGGGGAATCGTGAAACACTATGATGTGCGTCTCGTCGTTCACACCCCTGAGTTAACGCGTACTATTTCATAATTATTATTTTTATGAGTGGGCATACTCTAATTTTGAATTCGTTTGATAAATTCATTGTTTTTTTAATTGTTTTCGCAGATTTTAAGGCCCTGAATTTGGCTATGGTCTTGTAACATAGCAGGTTAGGTGGTCTATATTGTGGATGATCTAGAGGTTTCCACGAGTTTTCCCACTCTAGGCATGGGACGTGCATGCATGGGGAATATTTTTTGGTTTTCATCACTTCATTTAAAAACCATTTGAATAATTCTTGGTTCCATATTAAATGGATTTCGTCATGCTAAAATTGTTTTTCATTGCAAAGTTGATCTTTGATTACGAGTTGTGTTGTTAATTATTTTACCTGATTACTTCCAAGTTTTCAAGTTGTATGTGATTACATATTTTAACTTCACTGTGCACCCATGGTTCATTTTGAACAGTTTATCGTTTCTGATTTCTGTCGAGTGTTTTCTGTTCACAGCTGGTTATGCGATAACTGCTGTACCTGAACACACTGCATGTGGACAACTGGTCTGGACTTTGCAAGAGAGAATTGTCTACTCAGCGGATCACTGTACATTACGGAGATTACGTTCAAGGAGACAACTTCAACTGACGACATTGTTAACTGAAGTTTGTTTCGTTGACAGTGGCCTGTTTATGATTTATAAAGAAAAACGAAAAGGATTTTTTGTGTTAAATCATTGTTGTTAGTTTTCTTTTCCATTGTTGTTTTTTGTTATTATTACTATACATTGGTCAGCTTTGTAGTTGTAGTTTTGTTTGTTATTATTTGTCACTGTTTTCATACACGGATTGCTTGTGAACTAGGGGCTGGGTTGTTGAGCGTACATTATAGATTTAAGTTAGGAAGAGGTGGTTGGTGCCTGTTTCTTCGGCATGGGTTATACACGTCGGCCGCGTTATGGATATTGGCGGTCTGGAGTTTTTTACTTTTACATTTGTTATCTCCTTCTTGGTGATTTTTGGGTATCTTAATTGTGTCACTTAGTTTGTTATTTGCCGTTTTCTTTAAGGTATGCGCTGTGCTGGCTATTTCGTCAGCCTAGTTTGTTGGTAATTTCATGTTATGGTGACTGGAGTAAATATTTAATAATCATAATTATTGTAGTATTGAGGGTAATGACTTTAGCAACATTGATGACAGCTCGGTTAAGGAGGGCGCTGGTTCAATGAAGTCGTCAGTGGAGCCTGACGTCACTCATTCGTGATTGTTACGGGAGGGGGTCAAACCGAGTAGTCTGATTGGTAATTTTTAATAATATTAATAATAATAATAATAATAATAATAATAATAATAATAATAATAATAATAATAATAATAATAATAATAAAGCCTTTATTTACAACAGAGTATTTAAACTCCACAAGTCTAAATGTAATATAACCTGAAAAAAACACAAAATTTGTAAGGATCACAATTCACATTATGACTTAGTACAGCCAGCGTAGGGCAGAGAGGGGCTGGCTGGGGTATGATGTAAGAAAGCTTAGGTGCGAGGGAAAACGTGTGTAATTCGGGTATTCAATCATGGAACGGAAGAGGAGGTAGACCTGTGTCAAGGTGGAACGGTGGAAAGAACGACGGAAGACCCAGAGGGAAGGACATGGAGGCCGATCGTGGACAAGGACCAAGGAGCCGAACCACATCACGGGGTCAGAGTTAGCCACCGGGAAGCCAAGGTAGGGGTACTTCAGCTACCCTCTGGTAGGAAGGTTAAGTCCATCAGACCTGGAATGCCCATAGACAGATTCGCCATAACCCAGCCACGTGGTATAAATGTGTAGTTTAATTGCGGTTCCTTTATTGTTTGAGCCAAAGTCTTGTCATTCTAAGACCTAAACTGCCAGAACTGGTATGTCCCGATCCCAATGATGTGAGAACCACCCCTTAGAGCTACGCCCCATTACTTTTACGGGACGGTCGACATTGGAGTCCGTGGGTCAGGCCCATCTTACCCATTAGGCCAACGAAGCCAATGCCTCGTGCTGCCGATCCGACGGGACCCCCTAATGTCCACGGTATTTTTTAAAAAGTGTTAACGTGTCTGAAAAGTTTCGTGACAAGTGCCGTTAGGGTCAGTATTCTCACTCAGCCCCTGTGAATGGATTGAAGCCTTAAAGCCGCGTGTACACGAGCCAGGTTTAAGGGGTGGTCTTGTGAAGTCTTACAGTTATGCAGACTTGCAATGACAGTATAAAAATGAAACTTCATAACATTTTGAAACTCAGTTGGATGTGTTTTTAACAGTGACAGTAAAATGTGTTTGGGGGGCCCCTCGAGGGACTCACCAAACTTATTTTGGCCTCAGGCCCCCAAATATACTAAGACGGCCCCGCCGTGGGTTCGAGGCAGAGCCGGCGGAATTGGGTAGGTGTCACGGTAGGTTCTCACTATCTAACATAATATGGTGGAGGCGCCGGGTAGATATGCTGCTGAGTGGTCAGTACTGTAGATCTGCGATTGTTAAATTTTCATCCTCTACAGGTTTGGTTGTAGTATCGGTGACGCAGGTTCCGTAAGGGGTTGGTTTTTCGACAGGGGTGTCCATGTTGGTTTATTATTTAAGCATGATAGGTTAAAGTTCTTTTAGGTGTATGGACTTCTACCTTTTAGACTCCCTTTATCGCCTTGCTGTGGTAGTTTAGAGGGGACGTATGATTAGTTTATTGTAGTTTTTTTAGTTTCATTTGCAAGTCTGTTTTAAGTAATTATCTTTATGTTATTGTTCGGACATCCCTGAGGTTGCAAGGTATCTTGCGCTCGTCGTGGAGTGTACGTGCACGGCTCTGTGATGCCATTTTGATGCGTCGGCAGGATTCTTTGTCTTCTACTTCCTGCTGTAGGTGTCTGGTGCTGTCCTGACGGCGTCAGTTGGTTTTGTATCTCACAGAGCGTTAGTCGTTATTTTTCATGGACGTCTTCGAAGTGATTTCGTGGGGGCGCTACGTCATGGCGTGGCTGGGGGACGCCTGGGCCGCCGCTTGCGGGGGGAGGGCTCTCTCCCCCACGCATGCGGTAGGTAGGCCCCATTTGTGGCTAGAGGCCCGGGCGGCCCTCTTATACGTGGAAGGGTTGCTGCAGGCCAGGCGGTGGCAGCGCCGGTCGGCGGCCTCCCGGGAGGAGGAGGAGGGGGTGCGCCGTTGGCGCTATTTAAATCAGCTCTATTTGCGTCGCTTCGGGGTGCACCCGGAGGACGATGAGCCGGTGCCGGATTCACCCGCGGAGGGGGTGGCTCCGGTCCTGGTTTATCGTTTCTACCGGGGGTAGGCCGGGCGCGTAATGGGGGGGAGGGTTTTGTTCAATGAGGGGTAGGGGGGACGGGGGGTTGGGATTCTGTTGTGTTTTGTTTTTATTCTTTTCTAAATTGGATTTTTGTTCTGGCTTTATGGGGTATTAGGGTGTGTCATTGTGTGTCGTGTGCGTGTGGCGGGGAGAAGTTTGGGGTCTGTCCACGTCGTGCCTGATTGCTATATTTTTACCACCAGGTTCTTGAGTGAGGCAGTCATGGTTTGCGTGCGTGGGCTGTTCCTTCTGGTTGGCGTGGGGTGGTTGGCGGCAAAGGATACTCTGGCTGCAGGTAAGCCGTTTACGTCTTCTCTGCTTGCTCCGGGGGTAGTCGTCACCTCTGGCTTACACTGGTCGGTGGTGGCAGATACCATTGTGTACGAGGGATCGGTCCCCTTACGTTATACAGGGGTTTGGCCGCACTCCCCTTCGGCGTCTCTGGATGTCGAGGGGGTAGTGGAGTCGGCCTGTCCTGGCAACGGGGATACGGACGGCTGTGAGGTTTTGCGGCTGTTTAGCGATTTGGAGCACACTTTGGGGTCTCAGCTATCGCTTTTACAGAATAGCACGGGGGGGGGGCATGCAGGGGGCGGTGGTCGATTTGTCACGGGGTCGTAGTGTGCGGGCGTTAACCTTTGTGGGGGATGCGTTTCGTTGGTGTTGTGCTGTGGCCACTCACAAGGATGTCCGGTCTCTTTTTAAGTCTGAGGAGGAGCTCCGCCGGTATGCTAAGGGGTTGGACGATGCTGTGCATGAGGACCATGCTGTCCTGCGCAATGTCACCCTGGCGTTGAAAGCATACGACGCCGGGTTGGAGACGCTTATGCGAAAGGGGGGGCAGGCTCAGCATAATCTTTCCTTGGCCTTAGATCGGTTTGAGAATGCGATGGCTAGGCGCCTGGATTATGATGAGCGTTTGTTGCACTCGGCTCTGTTGCTACTTTTGCACACGGTTACTAATCAGGTGCGGGTGGTAGAGCAGTTCTTTCGGGCACAGGTGACCGCGTCGTGTCGGCAGGGACGCATTCCCTCGGTCTTGCTTCCTCGGGATGTTCTTTCAAGGGATTTGGGTGTGCTGGGGGCGGCGCTTCTGTTGGATGGAAAGGAACTAGTGTTGCCGAAAGAGGAGGTTGATGCTTATTATTTTCTGGATTCGGCGTCTTGTGTTATCGGGGGGGACGAAGTGTTATTATCTGTGCGTGTTCCTATTCGCGGCGTTGGTAGTTCATGGCGGTTGTATGAGCCGGATTTCATCCCCTTCGCTTGGCGGGGGCAGACTTTCATTTTGCAAACCTCTCCGTCCCTTGTTGCTGTCTCTCACGGGGAGACGACGGCTATCATGGGTGCTTCCTTGCGACACTGTCAGCCTCATGTTGGTTCTCTTTGCCTGGTTCCACGGGTGGTTCTTGGGGGGGGGACCGCTTGACGCAGACGTGTGTTCAATCTTTGTTCGCGGGGGCTTCTACGGATGAGATTGTCAGAGTTTGTTCTTTCCAATGTGCTCCGGGGGGTGGAGTGGTGGTGACGCAGTTGGGCCCCGAACGCGTGGCGCTTACTCACGCCCAGGGTATTTTGAAATTTGTGTGTGCGATTCGAGAGTCGGTCACCCTACAGGTCCCTCAGGCCGCCCAGGTGGGCAGCCTCGAGGTGACGATCCCTTGCGATTGTCGTCTGATTCTGAATGGCGCTGCGCTGGTGCGCGAGTTGTATCCTTGCGACGCTAAGGGGGTGTCGAGACCGGGGGTAGTCCACATTCTACCTAGTGGATGGGGGAAGCTAAATTTGTCTGAAGGAACTTGGGTTTCACATAAAGTGCGTTCGCGTTTTGATAATTTATCCCAAGTTCTGGATGAATCCTGGTTCACTCGGGTGCCACACCTCAACGTCTCGGTTCCCGCGCCCTTGGGCAGCATCGATCAAGAGGCAACTGGCGCCGTAAATCGTACTTTTGGTTGGGACCTGGTGGATGTTATTGGCATGCACAGTACTATTCTGGGGGTGGTAAATTGGATTGTCATTGTTTAAGTATTCGTCATTGTGCTTCGCAATCCCTACCTGATTGGGTGCTGTGTAGTTCGGACGGTCCAAGCGTTTCCTCTCGGTACGGCGGAGGTAGAGTTTATTGAAATTGTGTCTGGATTGTCCTTGGGTACGCTGGCAATCGCCATCATTTGCGGATGTGTGCGGGCTTTTTGTCTGTGTCGGCGTCGTCGGGGCAGTTCAAGTAAATTCGACATGGAAGGAGGGGTGGATAATCCTGGATGCGTCATGTCTACTCTGGGTTCGGGGGAGGGAGCGAGTCTTCGTTCTGAGTCTGCACTTTATGCTCCGGTCGGGCTGGTCGTCAGGGATGTCGCGATCCAATGTGGTTTGGTTGCGGTGACGGAGCTGTCGCCCTCGGGGGTGTCAGGGGACGGACCGCCCCTGGCGGCAGTGGTTGCACATACGGTTTCGTCCCAGGCATCTCCGGGTGGTTGTCAGCCGCCTTTGGTGCCAGTTTGGGATCCGTCGTTGGCGGGGCCGGGGGCATACTTGACTCCCTCTCCCCCCATTCCGGTGTATCATTTTGCTTGAGAGTTGATTCCGTTAACACCTGGGGAGGGAGCTAACGTGGTGATGGTGCTAAATTGGTTGTTACTTTTGACTTTTGACTGGGCTTTTCATGAGGGGGGGGGGGGGTGTATTGTGGTTTTAAGGATGGCATACTGCTGGTGTTTGTTTGTGTGTTACAGTGGATGGCAACTCGGGGCTGGGGTGGAACCGTCGGTCCGCTGTCTTGAGTGGGTTGACTGCTGTCAGCGGGTCGGCGGCGAAAGATCATCCGGGGCGAGGAATTGTTCGACTCCGGGGTCAGATGTATTCCAAAGGAACCGTTATGTTATAGAACAGACACGCTTTACTATTGTTTTATTGTTACTCTTTGTTATGTCTTTTGTGATGTTTTTAAGTTTTCTTATGTTTATCGTCTGTTATTTATTTGGTATTTGGCTCTCTGGCTTTCTATAAATCACGAGTCGAGGCAGAGTCGCCTCTTATCTAAGGGGGGGCATGTGGCGTAAAAATGGAGTCTTGTTCATTATTTCATTTTTACTTTGTTTTATTTAATTGCGTGATTTATAGATGCCTTTCTGGTTGTGTAAGTTCCTGGCTTTCAACATTGAAAGGTATGCGCTGTGCTCGACTATTTCAACAGCTCAATTTAGTTTATTTTGTGCTGACTGTAGTGACTTGCAGTAATTACCAATTGAGTTGTGTGCAATGCGCGTGGCAGCTGTGCTGACTCGCCAATCCTGGAGGGCGCTAGTTCGACGTTGTCGACAGCGGGCCATTTCTCTCTCCCGCGTGATTTCTACGGGGGGGGGGACAGTCAATGGAATTATTTGGTAATTACCGCGGATTTCGGCCAGCGTGGGGCTGAGGAGGGGGGTGAGGGGGTATGACGTAAGGGAGGCTAGGTGCGAGGTAACTGATGGCTACGTCGGGGCAAACAACGGCAGGAGCTGGAAGGTGAAGGACCGACACCTTGGGAGTACGGGAGAAAGATCAAGCCTAGAGGGAGACACCTGGACCGTAACACCGTACACGGAGGCCCGCGGAAACCACACCACGGACGGGACCAAGGCAGCAGGGGAGATTGGACACCTGGAAACCAAGGTAGAGGGACTTCGACCTATCACTATAACCCCTGGGGAACTCATAGTTAGACTAGTCACGTCTCGGCCAAGCTAGGATTGCTAAATTATGTTAATAAACGGTTCCTTCATTGTTTGAACTCAAGTCTTATCTTTATCCTGTTACACTCAAATCCTGAATCACTGGGTATACCATAGATCCCGACAGGTAGCAGGATTTCCCCCAGAAGCTACGCCCCAGTACTTCTGCGGATCCGCCGACTTCGGAGTCCGAGGTTCGAGACCGGTTCGGCGGAATTGGGTACGTCACACGGTAGGAATCTGCTATCTGACAATATGTCATTGAAATCTAATGCCAACTTATAGTGTTGTGGCCTCTCTGGCCCCATACATTCCCTTAACTCCACTTGCAATGATTTATGTATTGCAATTACCACCGTGGGCTGGAATTCGTCTCTGTCTCTTGCGTGATAAGTCTCATTGTACTGAAGTAGGGAATCCGCTCCTGAATGCTCACCGCGGAGCCAGTCCTGAGCTTTGAACGCTTGACACAGCCCTTTTAGGGGCTATTTGAATTCACATCCCCCTCTTCAATCAATTTACTACTACATCGTTGGGATCCCACATCCACAATACACAAAAAAAATATATATTTAATAATTCCGATTTGGGATTTTTTTTTATAGACTACAACATCTTGGCATCCATGAAGTCTTATAATTAACCATCTCTCCGGTCTCTACGTGCACGCCATTGGTTATCAAAACCCAGCGCAATTTCTCATAATTATTTCGTGTCAATCTTTATCGATATTTCAATTCTCAAACTTCAACAGCTTTCGATTTGGGTTTTTATCTCGACTCCAGTCTGAACCTACTATACAATGTCGGCTTCACCAGCCGTAGATCACCATCTTCCCACGCGACATCTCCACAGACGTCTTGCGTTACGCACCTTATCTGCGACGCATCAGCGTTTTCCAACACCCACACATGCGCGCGCCGCGCGGCGCTCTCACTCTCGTAGTAACGAAACGGAACAAGGGACGGGAATTGTACTATCCCTACCTTTTCATTTTTATATTTAGTACTTTTAGTATAACTTAGTATCAATTTCATAATAAAATATAATATTAATATACTTAGTGTATCCTCTCATTGGAATTTGCCCATTAGCGCTCACCTCCTCTTTGAAGTATATAAATATTTTTTTTTCTCTCTCTCTCTCTCGTTATAAGTATCAACTATCCGAATAAATTGTATTACACTATTTCAAAAATTTAAACCCCGTCTGGTACCATCTCTGCTTGTCATAATCCCCAGAGAAACTCATTGTCTTGGTCGCTACTCGGCTTCGTGTCTCCCCGGTGGTTATTTCATCTGAGATCTACATCAGGCATCGACATCCACTTTGTCTACCTAATAGACTCTGCAACACTTCCTTCGTTACCCAGACGGTGTTTCATTCTTTCATAGCGTTCCTGATCACCCTAGGTTTATGGTCTTATACCCCTTACCCCCACCCCCCTTTATCGCTTTGCTATAGTAGTTTAGGGAGGAAACGATTAGCTTATGTGTCAGACATCTCCGAAGTTGCACACCACGTGTGACATGACGTTGTGCAGCTCACATCGTTGGTTGGCATGAACTGAGTCGACGATTCACGCGTCATTCTGTCCTTTTCCTTACCATTGTCTGCATTTTTTTTTCTCTTACTTATGTATATATATATTGTCATGTAAAAGTGGGTACTTTATAACTTTTACTGGTATTAATCTCCTTCTTGGTGATTTAAGGATATTTGGATTGGAACACTTAGTTTGTCATTTATTGTTTTTTTCACAATCAAGGGGATAGGCGTCGTCGGATACTGCGTCTCCACTCGCTCTAGTGTGCTTTGCGTGGTCCCAGTATATCTGTGCGAATGTTGTCGTTGCATTTTCATTTTGCTGATGTGGGGGGGTTTCGCTTGCAGCGGTGAGAACACGGTGTAGACTTAGTCATTCTACTGTATTCTAATGGAGACCTTGTTACAAGCGAGTGGGTGGCCTGGGTCGACGATTGGCGTCGGGCGGCCTGGGTGGAGGGGTTCGGCCGGGTGGGCTGCCCCCTCTTGCCGCAGTCCTGTCGATTATTCTGGTGGCTGAAGTGTCAGGGGGCCCTCCTGGTTGTGGAGGGCCTGATAGGAGTTCGCCTGTACCAGGGCTCGGCGCCGACGACGGAAGAGTGCCGGTGGGTCGGGCGATACCGAGCATGGGCGGCCCGCTACCGTCTCCAGTGGGGTTGCCATCCTGAGGATGATCTGCCAGTAGGCGGGTCGGCAGCGAACGCCGTAATACCGGCTTACTTTTATGAACATTATCAGGGATAGGGTGCTCTTAAAAGAAGGGGGGGGGGGGGGTTAATATTCTTTGGGATTGGTGTGTTTTTTTTTCTTACTTCCGTTTGTAATGTGTATTATTTTTCTAAATTGGATGTTAATTTCGGACTTAACTTTTATGGCGTGTAATTGTTGAGTTTTGGGGGTGGTTCGAGTGTGTGGGAGCAAATACTTTCTGCTTGGTAAGCATTACGTTTTTGTCCCCAAAGGTTTGTTTTTTGTCGCCCATATCATCATGGGGCTTCGTTCCGTCGTCATCGGCGTCCTTCTGTGGTGGTTGTTCCCGCTTCCGGTCCGGTCCATCACGGCGGGCGGTGCGTCTCAGCCTTCCTTTCTGCTGGCACCGGGCGTCACCGTGATCTCCGGGGTTCGTTGGAAGGAGGCTGGGGATGCCGTGGTCTACGAGGGTTCGGTGCCCTTACTGTACTCCGGGGTTTGGCCGTCTTCGCCCCCGTCTTCATTTGATGTGGAGGGGGTAGTAGACTCGGCCTGTCCGAGGGGGACCGATACCGACGGCTGCGATGTCCTTCGCCTGTTCCAGGATATGGAAGGTATGTTGGGAGTTCAGATGGCGGTCCTTGAGGCTAGTAGTACGGGTAATTCAACTGTCCCGGGAGTCCCTACGGGGAATCGGTCTGCTAGGGCACTTGCGTTTCTGGGCGATAAGTTCAAGTGGTGTTGTGCTCTGGCCACCCGTAAGGATACCAAGTCCCTGTTTAAATCCGAGGTCGAGCTCCGTCAGTACTCTGAGAATCTGGATCGCGCGGTGCATGAGGATCATGAGGAGTTACGGAACGTGTCTCGTGCCTTGCGAGCGTATGACAGGGATTTGGAGGCCGTATTGCAGATGGGGCCCTGGTTCAGCACAATCTCTCTCTTGTCTTCTCTCAATTTGAGAATGCCACGGAGGTGGAACTTAATTTTCAGGAACGTTTGTTACACTCTACTCTTCTGTTGCTATTACACACGGTTGCGAGTCAGGTTCGTACTCTGGAACAACTCTTTCGTTCGCGGATAGCGGAGTCTTGTCAGCTCGGGCGGATTCCGTCTGTTTTGGTTCCACGGTCCGTTTTGTTACGGGACCTCCGTCCTCCAGGGGTTGGCTGGCGCTCTGTTGCGAGATGGGAAGGAGCTGTCGTTGCCTCTGGGTCATCTCGATGCGTATTATTCGCTGGATATTGCAACCTGTGTTATAGGGGAGGGTGGAGTGTTGCTGACTATTCGAGTTCCCGTCGGGGGTGTGGGTAGTGCTTGGCGATTGTTTGAGGCGGAGCTGGTTCCTTTTGCGTGGCAAGGCCAATCCTGCGTCTTACGAGCTTCTCCGGCTGTCGTCGCGGTGTCAGGCTCTGAGATCACGGCGGTGGTTGGGGGCTCTCTTCGGCATTGTCAGCCTCACGTGAATTCCCTGTGTTTGCTTCCTCGGCTCGTTGTCGGGAGTGGTAATCGCCGGTTGAGATCTTGTTTGCAGGTCTTGTTTGCGGGGGGTACGTCGGGGGAGGTTGTGAAGGTTTGCTCCTTCCAGTGCTCCCCAGGCGAGGGGGTTCTGGTTACTCAGCTCGGTCCTGAACGATTCGCACTTACCCATGCCCAGGGTGTTCTTAAGTTTTTCTGCTCCATCCGGAGGTCGGTTAATACTCAGATTCCGCTGGTCGCGAATGTGGGTAGTTTGGAGGTGTCCTTGCCTTGCGATTGTCGATTGGTCTTGCACGGGGAGGTCTTGATCCGTGATTTGTACCCGTGTGATGCCAAAGGGCTTACGACACCAGGTCTCGTCCATATTCTGCCTAGTGGATGGAGTGATCCAATCTTTCGGATGGGTCTCGGGTGTCTTTCCATGGGCGTTCGCGGTTTGACAATCTCTCTTTGGTTCTTGATGAGGCATGGTCTTCCAGGGTGCCTCATTTCAACATCTCTGTTCCGGCTCCTTTGGGGGTCCTCGCGCCGGCGGCGAATCACACTTTCGGGTGTGGGAAGGCAGACATTGTTGGTCTTCATGGAACGGTCCTGGGCGTGCTTAATTGGGTTGTGATTGTTGTGGTCGGCATCATTGTTTTGCGCAATCCCTACCTCTTGGGGATTTGTAGTCCCCGTCCAGTTCAGGCGTTTTCGATGGGCGCTATGGAGGTGAAATGCATTGAAATTATGTCGATCATTCTGGTGTTCACTCTTTTCGTGCTGATCCTTTGTGGAGGGGTTTGCGCATGTTGTTATTGTCGTCGACGGCGGGTTAGTAAACCATCACAGGTGGTGGTTACGTCTCCGCGTAGTTCGGTAGACGAGCTTCCCCCGTTGCCGCTGGGTGAGGACGTTTCCGTTTCGGTGGACCCCGACCTATGTGCTCCCTTGCCGGTGTCTGCGTGTGGGGGAGAGGAGGAACGTCCGGCTGAGATGGCTGCCACCGTTGGTGACTCCTCTTTCTCTTCGGAGGGGGGGTTACTTTCGAAAGGAGGGGTTGGTCTCGATGTTGAGCCGGCCTCGAAGACGCGGCTGGGTCCAGTCGTTCCCTTTTGGAGTCCTGCATGGGGGGGTGAGGCAGTTTATCTGGCCCCTAAACCGTGCAAGGTAGTCTATACCAATGAGTGGTTGTAGTCGGAGGGGGGGATTGGTCGTCGGCACGAGAGTGTTGTCTTGGTTTAGTGTGGCAATGT
The DNA here is from genome assembly GCA_945910005.1 of Isoperla grammatica. NCBI lineage: Eukaryota > Metazoa > Arthropoda > Insecta > Plecoptera > Perlodidae > Isoperla > Isoperla grammatica. The sequence goes on from OX246737.1 coordinate 99,793,692, forward strand.
AATACTAGTAAAGTTTTTTTTTTTGCATATTTAAAAGTGTGTAATTATGTATGATGTGCCGTGGTGGCTGGAGGGGGATGCAGGTGCGGGAGTGCCATACTGCTGGTAGTTTTTTTGTGTGTTCCAGTGGACCTTGCATCTCCGATCTGGTTGAGAACCGTCGATCTGTTGGCATGGGTGGATCAAGGCTACCGTCAGCGGGTCAACGGAAAGGCAACCCCGGACCGAGGAATTGTTCGACTCCGGGGTCCATTGTATTGTGGAGGAACCGTACATCATGTATATTTCTTTATTATTTTTCATTATTATTTTATTTCTTTGTTTTAGAGTGTATCTCCTTCTTTAAGTTTATATTCACTTCATCGTTTGCGGAGCATGATCTCTAGGCTGTGTTGTGTGTGTTATTCGATTTTCAAGCGTGCGCTAGGGTGCTGGAGAGATCATGACTCTACGTAGCTTCATTTTAGAATGTATATGGCTGAGAGGTGAGGAATTTGACTATGGGCCCTAGTGAATTTTTTTTCGTTTTTTTAAGGGGATGGGTTGTTTAATTTCTGTTTATCTCTAATTTTGCTAACGTCATACATCCAATGCCAAATATGGTTATCACTTGGTTTTCTGGCTTTCCATAAATCACCCCTCGATTCGGGGTCGAATCTTACCGGGGGGGGGGGGGGGGGGCGGATGTCATGTAAAAGTGGGTACTTTATAACTTTTACTGGTATTAATCTCCTTCTTAGTGATTTATGGATATCTGGATTGGGACACTTAGTTTGTCATTTATTGTTTCTTTCACAATCAAGGTATGTGCTGTGCTCGGCTATTTCGACAGCCCAGCTCGATTGTTACTTCTGGTTAGTAAGGCTTGTGTAAGCATTTTCGTAATTATTAAAGTGGTCATTGAGAGCAATGATCGCGGTAACTTTGCTGACTGCTCAGTTACCACTCTCTGGTCTCGCTGACGAGAGGGGGAGTATTGAGTGATTTGATTGGTCAATTATGACGTATGTGATCGGAGTAGGGCTAAGAGAGGGGTGATGGGAGTATGACGTAGGGCAGTTTACTTAAGGGGTGACACGGGTGTAATTCGGGGCTATCAACGACGATCTTGGACAAGTGAGTGACCTGTGCCAAGGTAGTTCGGTGAGGAAAGGGGGAGGAATCCAGGAGAGGGACCCAGGAGCGACACGTTGAGGACATCGCCTGACCGTCCGTGGACTATACAGGGGACCGAATCGCCAAACCGACTACCAAGGTGCCAGGACGTGGAAACTGCATACCATACCGCACCGGCATGCGTGACGATAGAGGTAGATCAGTAGATTGAATCTTAACACCGATAGTCCATAGGCAGGTTCACCACGTCTCAGCCACGATAGGATAAATGTTCTAATTTAATAAATACGTTTCCTCCTGAGTTTGAAACCAGTATCTTATCATTTCAAATTACTACTGCCCGAACTTTGGTACGTCCTATAAGAGATCCCAGTAGTGTAAGTGAGAACCGACCCGGGAGTTACGCCCCAGCACATCTTCGGGTACGTCGTCGGCAGTCCGTGGGTTCAAGACCAAGCTACCGTCGTGGGACTGAGGAGACGGTAGGTTCTCGCTACATGACAATATCGACGAGGTATGATGTTAATTTACTTTGATGTTGATGTTGAGGTTAATGGGGTTGAAATGTTTTCGGTTTAGATATTGTTTTTTTTTTTTTATATATACTTTTGGAATTCTGTGAAATTATGATTACGTCGGAAACACATGGTTTTAGTTATAAAGAAATTTGTTATTATTCATTTTGTTGGTAGATGCAATTTCGCGTTCATTTTGTTTTCTTTTGGTTCTGAATGACCTATCTGTGAGTTAAAATTTACTTGATTAGATTATTTGTTTTGATTAACATTTATGTCTTAAGCACAATGAGGGCTCAATAATAAAAGTTTTTTGTTCCTTAAATTTGACTGCTGTTTTTTAAGTTGTTTGATTTCTTTGCATCTATAACCATGTGTCTCTGAGATGGCAGCTGTTATGTTACGCTATGTTAACGTTGGTTTTACCACGTGCGTGGCCTCGTGGTTCTTTCTGGCGTCAGCGGAATTCGCTGTATGTGAGTGTGTAAAGTATCCTTGAATTGTGACTGGCGCAAGGTTGTTTTTTGTTACAGGCACAGTTCACTATATGCTGACTTGACGCAGTACATGCCTGCGGACGAGCCGCCAGCTGAGAATTGTCGGGGCGAGCTCAATTGTATATCACGAGGGTTACGTTTCTGTTGGATCAAGACTACTATGAAAACTTTATTTAAGAAAAAAAACAAATGAATTTATTTTGATATTGGTTCGGACAAAGACTCACCAGGTAGGATACATTCTTTTATATTTTTGGTTTCTCACACAGGTCTTGGTGTTGATATTTTTCAGTTGTTTTCTTTGCTTTCACCAGTTCGCAAGTTTGTTAGCTATTTCAGGGGAATTTGTCGCCGTTAAGGTTTCTGCCCTTCAGGTGAAACTTATATTGGAATAGTCTTTGTTTTAAGTTAGGATTTAAGCGGCATGTACGAGTCTGAGGTAAGCTGTTGCATTGTGAGTGCGGTGTGTAGGGTATTGCGTTTAGGGTAGGCTTGGTACAATGATTGGGTTATGATTCTAGTCCGGGACGACGACGAAACTACCTGAGACGGCAGAGATGGAAGTCCGACACTGATGACCAAGAAGCTCTATGAAACGAAGTTTAACGACATCATACGAGGATACTTGAAGCATATTGGGATTATACAAGAAAGTCTTGTCAACGCCATATACATGCCTGATGTACCTACTGTGTTCATGAGATGCCGAGGGATCCGGTGGAAATGGTGCCCGAGGGATGACGAGATTCTACAAACGATGAGGTAATCGTTCATTGGGAGGCCGGGCTTGTGAAGAATAGGACCATTTCATGGTTTTTCTTCTGGATTCTCTATGGTATTTTTCTAATAAAATAGCCAAACAAGTGGATGCGTGCAATCAATATCATTATGCATTCACTACTTGGAATGCATGTGTCAGGGGTTTCGACACTTAAAACTGGACGAGCAATGGAAAACGAAACATGTAATAACAGGAGTCAGCGTAATGTGAGCCAGCCAAGGAAGTGGAAACAATAACCGGCTGGAGGTGTTTGGGCAAACTTGCACAATAGGCACGTGTTGATTCTGAATTTGGAAACATGAGGAAATGGAAAAGTGGGAGGAAAATAAAAGGGGTAGTGGTCGACCGGCTCGGGGTTTTTATCGCTACTGTGTTGATGAGATGACGAGGGATCCGGAGAAAATGGTGAATAAGGGATGAAGAGATTCTACGAACGATGAGGTCATCGGTCATTGGGAGGCCGGGCATGTGAAGAATTGGACCATTTCTGGTTTTTCTTCTGGATTCTCTATGGTATTTTACTAATAAAATAGCCAAACAAGTGGATGCATGCAATCAATATCATTATGCATTCACTACTTGAAATGCATGTGTCAGGGGTTTCGACTCTTATACTGGACGGGCAATGTAGACAGAAACATGTAAAAACAGAATTCAGCATAATGGGAAACAGCCAAGAAAGTGGAAACAATAACCGGCTGGAGGTGTTTGGGTGATCTTGCACAAAAGGCACGTGTTGATTCTGAATTTGGAAACATGAGGAAATGGAAAAGTCAGAGGAAAATAAAAGGAGTAGTGGTCGACCGGCTCGGGGGCTTTTATCGCTGAGAGTGTCAAGTGCAGTGGTTGGAAGAAGACGGCATCGCGTGGAGAAGACTGAGGACAGCGGGTCAGGGATCGAACCAAGGACAGCGTGGCTCGGTGGATCGACCCAATCACTGTGCCAGGCCGCTTTTAAAGGGTAGGATGGAATGGTATTGATTCATAGGTCGGGGCGGTTAGCAGGTTAAAGTTGACCACGCACTCTTGCTTACAATGGTACAGTTTACAAATGACCATTAGGGTAGTTTTTGTAAGTACAATGCACGTAACCCATGTTTATTTGAATTCTGTGTATTTCTTTGGGGACAATTCTGCATGATCCATCCCTGCAAAATACCGATCCTGGTCAAGACTAGGGAAAGACTGAGCCGCAAAGCTAAACATCAGCTACGCACCCCATGGTAGTCAAGAAAATTACATCTGCCATGAGGTGCAGTCTAACCCTATTTCTCCAAAAAATTACCAGTTATCAATGAGCCGGCTTATGAAGAACATATAACATTGAGCAGAGGAAACGTTATACTATTTTTGACTAGAAAAAAGAAATAGTTGATTAATGCATTGACGACGTTACGATTCTTAGACAAGCAAGCATGAAATTCAGGGGCAAATTACTTGCCTCAACAGATATTGATCCTTTCTGGGATGAAATCACCATTGCTGGTGCCTGTATGCAAATTGACAAGAAACACTTTCTTTTGGCAAAAGCAAAACCTCTTCTTCCGCCTGGTGGCTACAGGATGGCTGATCACCAATCGTTTGTTGCGTTGTGCTGGTTGCGCTGGGTAGCTTAAGGCCAAGGGCTTAACTTCGAAACTTCAGAAAATGATTGCCATGTAAAGCTCTTAGGGCGAGTCAAAGTGAATGGATACCACGATGACGGCACCGGTAACAAGACCGTGTATGAAATGCATGGCTGTTACTGGCATGGTTGCTCTACCTGTTTTCTTGAACAAGATAAGTTGATATGCCCGGACACACAGCATACGATGGGGTAGCGGCTGGAGGCGACGAGGACTTCTACGTGATGCCGGCTACAAGGTTATTGAGATGTGGGAGTGTTCGTTTAACAAACTTTAAGAATCAAATACGGATTTGAAGTATTCCCCGCTCAACATCCACGTAGACATGAAATGCTGCTTCAACTGCGAGATGCATATTTGGTGGACGCACCAATTGCCCTAAAACGTATTACAAGGTGAAAAAAGGTGAACAAATTCACTATTTCGACATTTGTAGTTTGTAGTTCTTCATAAACCGCTATCCTCTGGGGCACCCAACAATTTGCGTAGGCAAACAGTGCAAGGACTTTGTGAATAGCAATCTTAACAACGTAGATCGAGTAGAGGGACTAATTAAATGTAGTATTTTTACCCCCCAACGATTTCTACCACCCTGTACTGCCTACTTGTGTTGATGGTAAGCTGCTCTTGGCCTTGTGCAGGTGATGTGCAGAAGAAGGAATACGGGTAGACTGTGGTCATTATGACGATGACCGTGTACTGACAGGCACATTAATAGCTGCTTAAGTAAAGAAAGCTGTTTAACTTGGCTACAAAGTGAAGGAAAGTTTCGAAATTTGGCAATATAGGACCATGTTTTACAATAAGATAACAAAGCAAGGTGGCTTATTTGGCAACTATGTTAATACATTTCTTAAAATGAATGTTGAGGCAAGCGGCTTGTCTTCCTAGTGTACGTCCAACGAAGATAAAACTTATTACGTAGCCATGTTTGAAGATCGTGAAGGAATAAAATTAGACCCTACAAAGATTGAACTATATCCAGAACAGCGAACTGTGTCCAAGGTTATGCTTAAGTCTTTGTGGGGAAAATTTGGTCAGAGATAAGATCTTACAAAGCATAAAATAGATGAAACATATGCTGATTTGGTAGAAATACTTTAGACCACGGCCCGACGTCATAAGTTGCGAACCTGTCTCGGAATCAAAAATGCTTATTTCGTGGACAGAGAACGTAAACGATGTGACTCCATCACCATCCACAAATGTAGTGATCGAACCTTATACTACAGCTTTTGCCAGACTAACGCTCTAATCTTTCCTTGAAATACTCGGCGAAAGCATACTCTATTACGATACAGACAGTATCATTTTCGATAATCGTCCTTGCGATACCAACCCTCCTGTGGGTAATTTCCTAGATGATGTTGTGAGGTTAAAACTGTTTCATGTTCATTATTTCATTTTTACTTAGTTTATTTAATCGCGTCATTTATGGATACTTAACAGTGACATGATGAGTTTGTTAAAAGTTGTCGTCACCATAAAGTATACGCTGTGCTCGGCTATTTCGTTCGTCTTGTTTGGTTATAATTTCCTCTTTGTGCGGCTACTTTGCTGACTACTCGGTTCAGAAGGGGGCTGGTTCGTTGACATCGTCAGTGAGGCCGGGGCCCACTCTATCGTGATTGCCACGGGAGGGGGACGAACCGAGTAGTTTGATTGGTAATTTCTGACTGAGTACAGTCAGCATAGGGCAGAGAGGAGGTGACTGGGGTATGACGTAGGAAAGACTTGGTGCGAGGGTACACGTGTGAAAATCGAGGTATTCGACCGGAGACTGGAACGGACGGAGGACCAACAGGTGGAATGGGAGAAGATCTAACATTGTGAAAGAGGGGTCAAACCAAGTGGACACGAAGGCCGCCAAGGAGACAACACCTAAAGGGCGGTCACGGTGACTGGAATCGGACACCGGAAAACCAAGGTAGAGGCACTCCGACTGCACTTCTTTAACTGTTCAGAGAAACCCGTAGACAGATTCGCCACTACTCAGCCACGGTTAGGATAAATGTCTAACTTAATAAATTACGGTTCCTTTATTGTTTGAATCAAAGACTTATCATTCCTTAATCCTTAACTGTTTGGACTGGTACGTCCCGATCCCTTTGTTGTGAGAACCACCCCTAGAGCTACACCCCAGTATTTCTACGGGCTGTTGACCTCGTCATCTATGGATCGTTTCAATTTGGTGGATTGGGGAACGTGGGTGGAGGCGTGGTGCCTCCCCGCTTGGGTTTAAGGTTTCGGAAGAATGGATCACCCCATTTTGCCTGTATCTTTGGGTAAAACTCATGGCGGCCCTCCTGATGGTAGAGGGTTTGATTTCGGCCCATCTCTACCAGGGGGGTCGGGGGGCCCCGCCGCTGCCAACAGAAGAAGAAACGCGGTGGGCGGACCCGTACCGGTGTTGGGCCCGGCGATACCGGGACCGGTATGGGGTGCATCCCGAAGACGACCTCCCGCCAGGGGAGTCGTCGCAGGTTATCCTGCCGATTCACTACTACTCCTTTTATTCTGGATAATAAGTAAATGGGGGGTGGGGTCTTGTTTTTTTCTCGTGCCTGGGAAGGGGGGTAGGGGGGTTATATGGGGGGCTTGGTTCAATTGCTTTCTTTTTCTGTTATCGTTTTTTTTTTCAAAATTGGTATTATTTTTTGGTCTAAGGGTATCTAAGGTTCATCATGGGTGTGAGGCGTGGTGTGTGGTGTGGACAACGTGGTTGTTTCCGTCTGCTTTGCTCCTGATTGTTGTGCTTTCTTAACTTTCTTAACTTAAAATGTTAAAAGCCACAATACCAAGTTGGCGAATTATCTCCCAGGCATTCAGAAGTGAAACCCAAAATATAAAACAGTATTTAGTATACACCAATAGGCTAGCTACACGGTCAGGCTGATCGAAGTTGATCTAATCAATATTAAACATAATCTTATACAACCTCAGGAAGCCCTTGATGTAACCTCTTGTGGCCAGTCCGTTCGAGTTTCCTAAAATCGGGGAATTTGTCAAGGATACTGCAAAAATTAGCATTACATCTACCCAAAGATGTGCTACTAACTATAAACTGGTACAGACTAGGCCAAGTGTATGCATATTTTAATGTTGCTAACGTCAAAGCCATGGCCACACAAATTTTATAAGATTGCTCATTAAATTACCACTGAAAGCCTTAGATAGAACATTCGAGTTGTTAAAGGTAAAATCACTGCCATACCTCGATCCAAAGTTAAGTTATGGAGTGGCAATCGGAAACACAAAAAATTATTTGGCAATATTGTGGCATAAAAATAGAGACTTGATCTTTATTTCATTTTTATTTAGTTTTGTGCATGGGATCGCGTGATTTATAGATGCCTTACAGAATGTGTTACTTCCTGGCTTTCACCATTGTAAGGTATGCGCTGTGCTCGACTATTTCAACATCTCAGTTTAGTTTATTTTATGATGACTGAAGTGACTTGCGGTAGTTACCATTGGAGTGAGTGCAATGTTTGTGGCAGCTTCGCTGATTGGCCAATCCTGGAGGTCGCTAGTTTTACGTTGTCGTCAGTGGGCCATTTCCCTCTCCGTCGTGATTTCTACGGGAGGGGGGGGGGGGGGGCAGTCAATGGAATTATTTGGTAATTACCGCGGGTTTCGGCCAGCAGGGGGCTGAGAGCGGGGTGAGGGGGTATGACGTAAGAGATGCTAGGTGCGAGGTAACTCATGGCTAAGTCGGGGCAATCAACGGTAGCACGTGGAAAGTGAAGGACCGACACCTTGGGAGTACGGTAGGAAGATCGAGCCTAGGGAAAGAGACCAATATCGAGGGACCGTACACGGAGGCCTGCGGGATCAACACCACGGTCGCAGTCAAGGCAACAGGGGAGATTAGACACCTGGAAACCAAAGTAGAGGGATTCGGCCTATCATTTTAACCCCTTAGGTGCCTTCATTGTTTGAACACAAGACTCATCTTAAACCCGTTCCTCGCAAAACCTGAATCTCCGGGTATACCATAGATCCCGACAGGTAGCAAGATTTCCCTCAGAAGCTACGCCCCAGTACGTCTTCGGATCCGCTGACTTCGGAGTCCGAGGTTTGAGGCCGAGACGGCGGAATTGGGTACGTGTCACGGTAGGAATCTGCTATCTGACAATATCTAAATGGCGAGCTGTTAGTTCGTGCACTGTACCCTTGTGACACGGCAGGTGTATATCAGCCGGCGCTGATCCACATCTTGCCAAATAGTTGGGCCAGACCCAATTTATCTAAAATAAATCTGGTTTCCTACTCCACTCGACCACGTTCTTGCAATTACACTACCACAATAGACGAAACCTGGTTTTTAAGAGTCTTCCATATTAATGTTTCTGTACAATGGGACAGACTAAACATCTTAGATACCTCCATCTCGTTCATAGGCATTATCAATTGGGTAACTTTTGTCTTGGTAGCAGTTATTATCTTCCAAAACCCCCATCTACTCGGTCTCTGTATAGTTCAACAGGCACAAGCCTTCCCAATCGGCTCTATTGAAATCTAGTTAGTCGAAATCGTATCCGCTATCATTTTCCTGACCATACCCCCCTTTTTAATCGGCGTTTGTGTTCGTCTCTATTTTTAATAAAAATCAGGTGCTTCCAAAACCCGCCCACCTGGTAAACCCCACCTGTAATCCGATATAGGAATGACGTCCTTCCAAACGTCACTCCCACAACCGGATACTTCATCTCACTCCAATGTCAACACCATTTCTCCTACGTTCGCTCCTGTCTCCGTACAGGTCGTTTCCAAAATCGAAGACGACTGTTCTTCTACTCAGGACCCAGTTTCATCCCCCGTAATTTTATCACACCCCGGACTACCTTCCGCCTCCGTACAAGATCTCAGTGTGGTGCCAGTCTCCGCCCCGTTAGTATATTTTAATACCTAGATTTTCATCCCCTTATTAGAATAACTCATTATTAGTTGTCATCCTTCTAAAGAAAATAAATTGGCATAAATATTGCCTTTTGAGGTTCTTGATTATTCTTACTCACTTTTACAAAACATTGCTACCAATCCTTGAATCTACTCGTAGAACGAATCATTCTGAAACTACCAAGACTGTCGCTCGCATCCTAACCCAACAATGTACGCAGTTTTTTTTTGCCACAGATGATTCGGGAAGGACGGCAGCAACCATTTCTCTATTTTTCTCTATCAGCATCACAACTTCTTCCTTGTTGCGCCTTGCCTGGCATCGCATATCATAATTACACAAAAAAAGAAACCGAAGACAAGAAGATGACACTTCCCATTGTCTTGATGAACCCTTTCTTTTCAACTGGTTTTTCTAACTGAAAAGGATTTTGGCACTTTTGAGGCACTCGCGAAATATTTCGAGTTATGATTACACGTGTTTGCCTCTCACGTCAGGGCGTGGTCCAGGAAGTAAATCTCAAAAACCGCAATGTACGTTCGAAACGTCGATGTTCATGTGTCCTGCAGTTCACACGTAGACACGCTTTGTGCTGCGTTCTTCATCGACCCACAAGCCTAGTGATCCACCGTTCAGGGTTGTGAAAAAAAAAAGACAAACTTCTTTTTATTCTTCTCCTTCACTGGGCTAGGATGAAGAGTCGATCCGCTGGCCCTTACACCGGTGTTTTTTTAAACACCATTTTACATTCATTGGTAATTTCAACTTTTCTGAAAGTTCCTTCTCGCTGGTCGATTCGACTTCGCGCTCAAAACGGATCCCCAACTTCCGAATTATATTTTAATGCTCTCACCTTGCATTATACCGCCCAATTCTGCGGTACCAACACACTTTTCACCTTCGGGAATGCTATTCCCCTACTCGCTTATGAACATTATCATACTTATGTACCTATATGCTTCTTTTTACAATGTCACATAACTTTCATGATGGCTCTCTTTCGTGACCTATCAGTGCAAACCCAGAGCGGCTGACACAAGTGAGGGAGACGGCACTATGTTTCCACGCATCCCGTCTCACTCTCAGCTGACATCTCAACTCTTAGCTGACCTGCCACCTCATTGAGGAACAGACTCGGTCAAGGTCGCGTCAAGTCAGCTGTTTCATCTGACGCACGTCGCAAGGGTGGTACATGCCCACTAGAGACTACAGGACGAAGATTTGTTCGCCACTGGAAGTCACGTGTAGCAAGAGGAACCACAAACAGATATGTTTTAATTATAATTACTATTAGCATTTCGTTCTATGAAGTGATTTTTTAATTTTCATTCATATACTATGTTTCCAATATTATTACTATTATTTAACAAAGCTTTCATAATTTGGGGTATAACGTGTGTGTAGGTAGTAGGGCTTACACCATTTCATGTATTTATTTGTAGAATATTCAGCTTTTCAGAGATCCCGGTCTGGGATGTTAGAACCCTACATTTGGCTGTTAGAATAGCATGGTCATCTGCATCTTCACGATACTTATAAAAACAAATTTGACTTATTATTTGTTTTGTTTTATGTAAAACTCTAAAGCGAATATTTCTTATTTGATCCGTTCATATAATATTTATATGAACATTCGTAGAATGTTACCAAAAGTATTATGTATCATCATGTTATAAATAATCATATGTAAATAACTTATATTATATCCACCTAATATATTAAATGTGCTACATTTTAGGTATATAACACTGTACTGTGTTGCAGCACGAGCATGTTACGAATGCAGCTGGTGGGATGGGGAGCGTCACCGCCCGCAGCCACCCACATTACCACCACCACCACCACCACCACCACCACCACAACAACGACGACGACCATTACACCTGACTTTGCACGCCCACCTTCAAAGAAGGTTATCATTAATCGTGATAACACTTAAGAGGTTGGCTCAATCTCGGTGCAAGGTCGGGATACAACTATAAATATACACCCCATTCGCAATTGTGGGTGGGGTGAACTACCTTAAAGATTTCTAATTTTTGTATTTACCATTTTTATATTTATAAAGCATCAAGTTTTCATCAAGTTAATATAGCATCAAGTTTATGGCATCAATTTTTCAAAAAACAGTCTTCTTTAAAATAAAATTATTTTATATTATGAAATCATGATGTGAGTGTCTTAAACCTCGAATCCATAATAAGTTAAAAATGTATCTAATAGAGCTTAATAATAATTTTTATATATTAAAAATAGTTAAGATATTGTAGTGTGAAAATGGAAGTTTTTTCATTTTCACACTGGATTCCTTCACTGTCGTGTTTTATTCTACTTGATGGGGGTACTACATGGGTAAACAACACTCTGTTTTGATCACAATCAGGTAGGTGCTAAGATGGCTATTGTGCAACCATCGATCTAGGGCAACAATACTTACATTAGAATACTGACACAGCATAATGGTCATAAGAGTAATTTGGTAACTTTGCTCTGTCAGGGGTTTTGGGAGGCCCAAGTTGGATTGTTGTTAGGAGTCTGGTCTGAGCCCCACTCTAACATTTTGGCTCGAGTGGGGGGTCAAACCATGAAGGTTGATTGGTGATTACAGACATGAGCAGCTAGCACAAGCCAAAGAGGGGGTAAAGGGGGGGAGAGGGTGCCTTGATACGGTCGAGGTGAGTTAAAAGTGGTAAGTCTCAGAGTCTCGGGGGGGACCGGTCGGAGGAGCCGTTGAGGATGGACGCACATGTGGGCGCATGAAGATGGAACGGGCAGAGAGCGACCGGCGATGCCATTGGGCACAAGGACTATCCCCGAAGAACGAACCAGGGAGTCACAAGAAACGTACGGACGGGGCGAAAGCCAACCAAGGTAGTGTGTCTCCTTAGTAGTAGATAAAAGGGCCAGATAGATCCTGATCGGTACGCCACGTCTTTGCCACGGTAGGATGAATGTCGATTGTCTAAAATAATAAATGTACGGTTCCTCAATGTTTGAACCCAGGACTGTTGATTCAAGTACCTCGTCTCCCAGCCTTCCTCAGACATACCAACGATCCCAAATGTACGAGTTCACGTATGTCAAGAGAGGGTTACGTCCCCAGTAAAACCTTGTGACAGCCGACCTGAACATGGGTTCGAGTCCTGAACCAGGGTGGTAGGGACAAGGGTGGGTCGGCGCGTGAAATCGGCACATAACAATATAACTAAATATTAATATGAATGAGCGGTGATACGCGTGTATGATCAGCTCAGTTCACTGCACCTAGACAGGATGTCACAGTTTTGTTTACTCACTCAGCAGAGCAGCAAGTCATCTGAAACGTGTAATGAGCTGAAGGAATGTTTAGCGCGTGCTGTTTTATCATCCTGTTGCAAGGTTGACAGGTTTTCTTCTCTCAATATGTTTACGTCTAGTTGCTGATGTAATCGAGTTAATGGGTTTGATTATCTTGTAAACATAATAGTGACGGTTTTATCACCAGTTTAAAGTTGTTTAATATTACAAATTTTGTTTTTGTTGTTATTTTTTATTTCTTGTTTCTTGTTTTATGTAAAATGTTTTTATATTTATTTATTCCGTGTTTTTTTTTTGCTAAGTTTGTGTTTTTTGTTTCTTGTTTTCTGTAAAATGTTTTTATTTTCATTCATTCCGTGTGTTTTATCGTTTTTTTTTGTTTCTTGTTTTATGTTGAATGTTTTTATTTTTATTTATTCCGTTTTTTTATGTTTCTTGGTTTGTGTTTAATGTTTTATTTTTTATTCATTCCGGGTTTTTCCCCGTTGTTTTGTGTTTAATGTTTTTATGTTTGTGATGTAGGCAGGAAAGTCTTTCAATCAATATCCATTGATTGATTGGTAAATCATAATTTGGTAATCATGACCATGATTAGATAACTTTTCAAGACCATTGTAGACTTATTTCTCAGCCACCAACCAGGCCTGTTGACTAGCTTGCAAACTGCAGGCCTCGGTCACTGGATCACTGCTACCCGAGATCACTGAGTAGACAGTACAAGCCTCTCCAAATGTTTGTTGACTGATAAGCAGCATAACGGGATTTGCAACAGATCACTGTCCAATAATAACATATGACTGTACTCCATAAGCTAATATTGTGGGAACCAGGAGTGGATGAGGTAACCCCCTCTCTCCCATTTTTTTCTGCAGGAGCTTGAAATCGCTCTCTTGTAATCTGGAAGCCTAGCAGATAAGGTGTTATAGTCGGAACTAGGATGTTAGGGTTATTTCAAATTGTAGGCTTTTGTTAGTACAGTTCTAATTGTTTTACTTAATATTAGTTAATTCTTACAAGGCTTATGTCTTAACCTAGTAAATCCTTTCCTCTTATTCCCAATATAAGTAAGTAGATCAAGCTCCAGGTGTCGATAATAAATCAACAAACTGGTGACAGCTATGGGATAATCTTTTTTCCTTACTAAACCGTTAGAGAAAGAACGCACTGGAGTTTTTGATTACTGATTGATATTATTGTGAGAGGTTGGGTAGTGTTACCAAAGAAGATAACATTGGGTGAGTTATCACATTCTTATTACTACTCATGCAGTGTGTTTAGCACAGTTGAGCCTACCTTGCTGAACATCACTGGTTTCCATAGAAAAAGATTTAACTCAGCACTTGTAAATTACATTTTTCTGATCACACGATCAGAATATTTATCAAAATGTCCGTCACTAAAGACCAGTTTGATACTTGATAGACTTGTTCAGGAGCTTAGGTACTCAAATGAGAGCTCAGTTTGGGCAGTTACAAACTGCTTATGAACGGCAAGTTTCTTCTTTCCGCTTGCTGACTGACGCCTGGCTCCAGCTCGTTCAGTGCGATTCGAGCGTTCGTTGTACTTAGTGCTACTATGGATCGTTTTGTTGCGAAAGATTGGGAGACGTGGGTTGAGGCGTGGCGCCTCAACGCGTGGGTTGAGGGATATCGAGGGATGGACCACCCCATCCCGGCGAGGACACGTCGTTTATTCTTATGGATTAAAATAATGGCGGCCCTCCTCATGGTGGAGGGCCACCTCTCCGCTCGCCTCTCACGAGGGGGTCGGTTGCCGCCCTCGGCGGAGGAGTCGCGGTGGGCGGGGCGTTTCCGCTGTAGGGCCCGGCGGTACCGGGACCTGTACGGGGTACACCCCGAGGACGACGTCCCGCCAGGGGGGTCGTCCTCGCAGCTCATCCTGCCCGTGCACTTTTATTCATACTATTCTGGTTAATAAATAAATGGGGGGGGTGGGGTCTTGTTTTTTTCTCGTGCCTGGGAAGGGGGGTAGGGGGGTTGTTTCAGGGGCTTAATCTTGTTTTTTTTTTCTCTTTTTCTCGTCTTTTTTTTTTTACATTGGTCTTACTTTTCGATCTATGGGTATTTAAGGTTTGTCATAGGTGTTTGGTGTGTTCAGTGTGGTTGTTTCCGTCTTCTTCGCCCCTGATTGTTGTGATTTCTTCACTCAGGTTCGATGGGTGGGCAGTCATGATTTTCGGGTGGATACCGCGCGGTCTGGCTGGTCGACGACGACGACATTACACCTGACTTTGCACGCTCACCTTCAAAGAAGGTCGTCATTAATCATGATAACATTTTGGAAGTGGGCTCAATCTCAGTGCAAGGTCGAGATACAACTATAAATATACACCCCATCCGCAACTGTGGGTAGGGTCTAGCACCTTATAGATTACAATTGTTTTTATTTACCATGTTTATATTTATATAGCATCAAGCTTTCATCAAGTTTATATAGCATCAACTTTATAATGTGATGCGGGCAGGGAAGCCTTTTAAACAATATCCATTGATTGATTGGTAAATCATAATTCGGTTATCATGAACATGATTAGATAACTTTTCGAGAACATTGTTGACTTATTGCTCAGCCTTCAACCAGGCCAGCTGATTAGCCTGCAAACTGCAAGCCTCGGTCACTGGATCCCTGCTACTCGAGATCGCTGAGAAGGCAGTACAAGCCTCTTCACATGTTTGTAGACTGACAAGCAGCATATGGGGATTTGAGGCAGATCACTGTTTAATTATTACATATGACTGTACTCCATAAGCTAACATTATGGGAACCAGGAGTGGATGAGGTAACAACCTCTCCCCCACTCCTTGCTGCAAGAGCCTGCAATCGCTCTCTTGTGATCTGGCAGCCAAGCTGATTAGGTGTTCAGTAGGACGTAGGATGATAGGATTAATAGAAATAGTAAGCTTTTGTAAGTACAATAGTATTTGGTTTATTAAATATTAGTTCAATCTTACAAGGCTTATGTCTTAACCTAGCAAATCCTTCCCTCTCATTCCCGATATCAGTAAGTTAATCAAGCTCCAGGTGTCGATAGTAAATTGACTGGTAATCAATCATCTTGTCGGCACAACAATAGCATCAAGTTTTCAAAAAACAGTCTTCCTTTAGAATAAAATGATTTTTTATTATGAAATCATGAAGTGTCTTAAACCTTGAATCCTCAATAAGCTCAGAATTTATCTAAAAGAGCGTAATAATAAACCTTGATCTTATATATTAAAAATCGTTAAGATATAACTAAATATTAATATGAATGAGCGGTGATACGCGTGTATGATCAGCTCAGTTCACTGCACCTAGACAGGATGTCACAGTTTTGTTTACTCACTCAGCAGAGCAGCAAGTCATCTGAAACGTGTAATGAGCTGAAGGAATGTTTAGCGCGTGCTGTTTTATCATCCTGTTGCAAGGTTGACAGGTTTTCTTCTCTCAATATGTTTACGTCTAGTTGCTGAAGTAATCGAGTTAATGGGTTTGATTCAGTTATTTTGTAAACATATAGTGACGGTTCTATCGCCTGTTTACAGTTGTTTGTTTAAAAAAAAAAAAGTTTTATTTAATTTTTGTTTCATGCCTTAAAGGGTGCGGTTGATGGGCATTAAGTTTATATTGTAGTGTCAAAATTAGATTTATTCATTTTCACACTGTATTCCTTCACTTTCGTGTTTTATTCTACATGATTGTGACATGGGTTAACAACACCATGTTCTGATCACAATCAGGTAGGTGCTGAGCTGGCTATTGTGTAATCATCAATCGCTAAGGCAACTACAATAACATCAAACTTCAATCACATGCATAATGATCAGAATAATAATTTGGTAACTTTGCTGTGTTAGCGGTTTTGGGGGGCCCTAGTTAGATTGTTGATAGCAGTTTGGTCTGAGTGGAGGGTTGAACCGTCAAGATTGAGGGCGACTAGAGATACTAGTAGCAAGCACAGGCCAAAGCGGGGGTAGAAAGGGGGTTTGAGACGTGACACGGTCGAGGTGGGTTAAAACTGGTCGGACTCAGGGGGGTCTGCGGGGGACCGGTCGGAGGAGCCATAGAAGATGGACGTACATGTGGGCGTATGAAGACGGAACGGGCCAAGAGCTACCGGCGAACCACGGGGCACAAGGAGGACTATTCCAGAGGAAGCAAGCAAGGAGTAACAACTTACAATGGAGGATTAACAAGGGACATTCGGACGGGGCGAAAGCCAAGGTAGTGTGATTCCTTAGTTAGTGAACTAGAGGGCCAAATTGGTCCTGATCGGTACGCCACGTCTTTGCCACGGTAGGATGTGTCTATTGTCTAACTAAGTAAATGTACGGTTCCTCAATGTTGAACAGGACTGTTGATTTAAGTTCTTAGTTGCCCGGTCTTCCTTAGTCATAGCAACGATCCCGAATTTACGAGTTCACGTATGTCAAGAGAGGGTTACGTCCCCAGTAAAACCTTTAGACAACCGACCAGAAGATGAGTTCGAGTCCCGTACCAGGGTGGTAAGGGTTGGTTGGTCGGCGCGTGAGCTCGGTACATAACAGCTGGTGGAGGCGCCGGTCTAGTTTAATTAATGGGAATTGTGGTTATTCAGTTGTGTGTTTGGCAGCGTGCGTTGTGATTCATGCGTGGATGTAGGCACAGTAGCATTGCGCTGTGTTTGCGCAAGTGTTACGTCGGGAGTTATATTGTTTTATGCTGGTGATGGTATAATTATTCGCGTTATATGGGTCAGCACAGTTTGGTTTCTTTTGCTGAATTCTTTTTTTGTCAATGCCAGCATGAATTTAATACCTCCCGGTGTTTTCAAGTACTGGATTATTTGTGCAATGTTATTGTGTTTAAGATGATTCGTATGTATTTGCTATTTTAAAGGGGCAGGAGAATCAGGTCATCAGTGATCGGGCACTACGTTCTTTGCTACGTCGTTTGGGTGTGCCAGCGACATAATTTTCGTCACCTCGAAAGCGCTTGTAGGAATGGGCTCATGTTCAACAGCTGATTGAGTCTGGTCACTTTCCTAGGGACGCTATAGACATACCTCTTCCATCGGATAGTTCGGACAAGAACGGAGATGAAAGGGCCGGTCTACCTGGAGTTGGTCAAAATTTGGAAAGCACCAGGAAAACACTAGGGACGACCTATGACACCTGGTGTCATAGGTCGTCCCTAGTGTTTTCCGCCCAGCTGAGGAGGATGCGCATAGGTGGATGGGGTGTATCGAGCAGGCGGCAAAGGCGAACGGTTAGAACGACGATAAGACGCTGGTATTGTTTCCAATTTCTTTTACTGTGCCCAGCTCAGTTGGTATGAGACCATCGAGACGCGGGCAGCGGCAGCGGCTCCGACCGGGGATGGGGCACCAGCGCCGATGCAATGGCCGGCAGTTAAGGCTCAGTTTCTACAGATGTTCGGGAAACACAAGGGTGGTTTGCAGTATTGGCCTATCATGTTGGGCCAACGCACTAAGCGGTTGGGTGAATCGGCCGAGGATTACATTTTTGATCGCCTACGGCTTTGCGATAGGGTGAATAGTAGCATGTTGGGTGCAGAGAGGATACAGTGGTGCATTTGTGGTTTGCGTCCGGACTTAGCTGAGGGTATTGTTGGTAAATCATTCGCTACTGTGGTTGACTTGCTTTCCAGGCTACTACAGGTTGAAGCAATTAGGAATAAGTCGGTAGCTAGGATGGTTTTTACAAAGTTAGTGGCATCTGTTTTGCCAGCGCCAGACATGGCTGTGTCTCAATTAGCAGCGTTGGTACAGGACTTGAGGTTTGACTACACAGGTGTCGTCCCTCACAACTAGGATAAATGGATAAGAGGCTTGTTCGGGGGAGGAGCGGTAAAAGGGGGGTCTGAGCACAGGGGGGGCAACCATCACACTTATCAGAGAAAGCTTGGGTGGTTTTACTGCAAGAAACCTGGTCATTTTGTGAAGGATTGTCATAAGCTTAAGTTCATGGAAACATTGGCCTCCCTATCGTCTTCACCGGAGGCAGGAAACTAGTATCGCCATCTGAGACTGAGACATCTACGGTGAGGGTAACTGCTGTCTCTGTTAAGGCTGAGCTTTAAAGAACACAGGGGTAGTTTTGCAGGGAGGCCTGCGCACTTCAAAGGGATGCTTCGTGTGTTGTCAATTGGGGCACTGCAAAAGCGTCGGTGTCCTCTTAGGAGGGCGCGTACTTTCCACAGGCGTGAGTATTTGCGTCAGTTTCCGTCTATTTATGCCTTAATAATACAGAGGTCGCACGTTGACGTACAACCCTCGTTTCCCGTTTGTTCCGCAGAGAAGGATGCGTTGTTCAGAGTAGGAGTAGGATTCGTTAATTTGTACTTCAACCGGTGGCGGGGTTATTGTATCAAACGGCAGATAACTCAGTTTTGAAAGTAGTCGGCCAAGCGCGCGGTATTGAGCTTATTATCAAAGGGGTTGTTTTCTTAATGGACCTTATAGCAGTAGAGGGTATATCTGTAGATTGTCTGTTGGGTAATTACTGTGGGGTGACAGCAGAGGAAAGTGGTATTTGACAAGTGTCACGATGGGCGATTCATTTGACTTGCAAACTGCAGGCCCCAGTCACTGGATCACTGCTACCCGAGATCACTGAGTAGACAGTACAAGCCTCTCCAAATGTTTGTTGACTGACACGCAGCATATGGGGATTTGAGGCAGATCACTGTCCAATAATTACATGTGACTGTACTCCATAAGCTTACATTGTGGGAACCAGGAGAGGATGAGGTAGCTCCCTCTCCCCCACTTCTTGCTGCAGGAGCTTGCAATCGCTCTCTTGTAATCTGGCAGCCAAGCAGATAAGGTGTTCTTGTAGGATTTAGAATGTTAGGGTTAATTCAAGTTGTAGTCTTTTGTAAAAAACAGTTTTAATTGATTTATTAAATCTTAGTTCAATCTCACAAGGCTAATGACTTAACCTATAAATCCTTCCCTGTCATTCCCAAAATCAGTAAGTAAATCAAGCTCCAGGCGTCGATAATAGATTGAATGGTAATCATCTTATTGTTGGCACAACAAATTGGTGGCAACTACGGGATAATTTTTTTTCTTTCTCAAAATTTGGAGAAAAAAACACTCGAGTTTTGATAATTGATTGATGTTGGTGTGAGAGGTTGGGTAGTGTTTTCACTTTCCAAGAAGAAAACATTGGGTGAGTTATCATATTCTTATTACACATGCAGTGTGGTTTTTAGCGTAGTTGAGCATACCTTGTAAACATCACTGGTTTCCACAGAAATAGATTTGGTTTAGCACCTATTAAATTAAATTTTTATGATCACACGATCTGCCGTCACTACAAACCAATTCGATAGAATCGTTCATGAGCTTACTCAGATGAGGGCTCAGTTAGTGCAGTTACAAATGTTTTTTTTTAATAAATGCTTATTTTTAAATCTGTCTAAATAAAAATAAAAATTGTAAACTCAGTATGAGAGATTTGTAAATATTACAAAATTTACTTTAAAAATTGATTTTTTAATATGAAGTTATGGTGTTATCGTCTCAAATCCTGAATTCTGTATAAGTAATAAGCTCAAAATTTATCTAAAAGAACTTGACTTATATAATATGAAGAAATCAGTTAGATATTGTAATGTCCGGTGTGGGACTTGTTCGTTTTTCACATTAATTCTCTCTTATTACATGATTTACGCTATTTGATTCAAGATATGATGGAGCAACAATACTCATAACATTTTTTGTTTAGTGTTTGTACTGCTCGCAATTAGGTTAATGCTGAGTTTGCTATTGTGTCACCATCAATCTACGGCATCTACAATAACATATGATTACCGACAAATGCATAATAATCATAATAATAGTTTACAAATTTTGCTGTGTCAGGGGTTGTCCGGGAGGCCCAGGCTTGATTGTAGCCGATTGATTGTTGATGGTTGATAGCTTTGGGTCTTGGGATTGGTTGGTGACATACGTCATGTGGTGGGGAAAATGCCAGAGAGAGGGGACAGTAAGGGGAGTATATAAGATGGCTACGTGGCTTGAACGGGGGTCGAACTGATCGGAGTGTCCAGGGAGGATGGTCGAGCACCAGTGAGCACGTCGTAGCTACGAGGGTCAACGCAGAAGAGCAGCAGGACGGCGAGTCGAGGAAGCTCCATTAAAGACTCGAACGTGGGAATGCCTGACGACGGGCAGACTACGAAATGACCAGGTAAAGCACGACGGTCAGGGAACGGGATGGTATTGTGTGATCGAAAGTAGCCTAAGCAGGGTCACCACATCATTGCCAAGGTTAGGACAATTGTGTTTCGATTATTAAAATACGGTTCCTTATTGTTGTTTGAACCAAGTCTAATTATTTCGCATCCAAAAATCCTAACGTCCTCAGACATTGCATCGATCCTTATTGTTCGAATTCACATATATAGAGTTGCGCTCCCGCAAGCTTTATCTATGGAATTCATGCTCTACCGGTGAATCCTGATACATAACAACGTTGGTGGAGGCTGCCGGATCCAATTTGTTTCATGGCAAATTGGTTTGTGACATAACAAAGTTGATATAAGCGCCGGTTTAAAAACTTTGTTGTAATGTATTTCCAATGTCTGACGAGGTTAGTTCTCATCCTGAAGACGCATCGCATGGCGGAATCTCACAAAGGCCGATGACCTTGGGGACGTTTTGACCAAAGGAAGCACATGGAGGATAATGATCTCCGTCTTGACGGGGTCACCCAGAAGTGGTGCTTTGAAATCGGAAAATCGGGGTCGATTTTTCCGGAGACCCGGAAATGTCATGAAGGCTGGATTATATGGATTTTAGCCATTTCTGATGTGTGAGATTCCATTTAGTTGTTTGGTTTGGAGATGTCGTAATGTTTTTAGTATTATAACTGGGTCAGTAAGCTATTCAAGGATTGTGCATGGTCGGCGCGCCTAGTTAGTTAAGTAAAAAGATGATTGGGACAAGCCTTGATATCATTACATAACGAAACATTTTTGGTTTAATTATTTACTTATTATTGTTACGATGTTATTGGTGTCGGCAATTCGTCGCCGTGGCAGGCGATAACGTAGAGAGACGTGACGTCGTGAGGAGGGGTTTATAGCCAAGGTGTGTGGACACTGTGGGGGACTCAAGTTGAAAAGCTGAAGAACAGAAGCAAGTGTGTGAATCACGCGGGTCAGCAGAACAGACACATTCGTCGACGTGGGAATCCAGGAGTCGGGAAAGCGAGCAACCATCTACTGAGGGAGCGGAAAGCCGGGGCTGCCACTCGGTGAGTTTGGGACTGATTGCCTGGCCATGTCAGGATGTATGTGTTATAGCCCAGGCCACATGTTCACGGGTCTTGGTTGTTGCTAAATTCCTGACTGAATACACGTAATTATCATTTTTGAACCGTGGTTATTCATTAAAATAGCCTGCATTGTGAACAATCCCGCCACTTGATCCCTGTTATTGGCAGGGCAGGGGTAGGAGCGAAGCGCTACGTCCATGTCACGATTATAGGGGTAATCGTGCAGATGTTCGTTCGTGAAGCCTTGAACTACTGTGGTCCATAACAATATTAAGGCTCTGGGTGGTGCCTGCGTGCATTATGGTGGTGCAGTTTCACGTGATCTGTATGACATATCTCGACAGAAATAGATGCAGGTCACGTGTGCTCATGCATATTGGTGTTCTCGAGGTGAGAACAGAGCAGCACTCAAAGCAGCACTCGGGTGATATTTGGGCTCTGAGTGTTACCAGCGCACAATTGGCCTAGGAATTAAAATGACCCATTAATGTAGCAACAATGAGGAGAGTTCCAGTAGAGGCGATACGTCTTCGAGGCGGGCACTAGAAACTCACACGCTGTTTTTGCGAGTTATTTGTTTGTTACGGAAGAATCGCGGGGAAGGACCCATACTTTAAGCAATGTATGAAAAGGAGTACCTGTTAATTGTACTTTTAGTTTTACTATTAGATAGGGTTATGGTAAGGATATGATCAGGATAAGTTCAGTCATGAACTTGTCATGTAAAAGTTTGTACTTTTTTACTTTTACATTTGTTATCTCCTTCTTGGTGATTTATGGGTATCTTGATTGTGTCACTTAGTTTGTCATTTGCCGTTTTCTTTAAGGTATGCGCTGTGCTGGCTATTTCGTCAGCCTAGTTCGTTGGTGATTTCATGTTATGGTGACTGGAGTAAATATTTAATAATCATAATTATTTTAGTATTGAGGGTAATGACTTTAGCAACATTGATGACAGCTCGGTTAAGGAGGGCGCTGGTTCAATTAAGTCGTCAGTGGAGCCTGACCCCACTCATTCGTGATTGTTACGGGAGGGGGTCAAACCGAGTAGTCTGATTGGTATTTTTAATAATAATAATAATAATAATAAAGCCTTTATTTACAACAGAGTGTTTAAACTCCACAAGTGTTAATGTAATATAACCTGAAAATAACACAAAATTTGTAAGGATCACAATTCACATAATGACTTAGTACAGCCAGCGTAGGGCAGAGAGGGGGTGGCTGGGGTATGATGTAAGAAAGCTTAGGTGCGAGGGAACACGTGTGTAATTCGGGTATTCAATCATGGAACGGAAGAAGAGGTAGGTAGACCTGTGTCAAGGTGGAACGGTGAAAAGAACGACGGAAGACCCAGAGGGAAGGACATGGTGGCCGATCGTGGACAAGGACCAAGGAGACGAACCACATCACGGGGTCAGAGCTAGCCACCGGGAAGCCAAGGTAGGGTTACTACAGCTACCCGCTGGTAGGAAGGATAAGTCCATCAGACCTGGAATGCCCATAGACAGATTCACCATAACCCAGCCACGTAGGATAAATGTGTAGTTTAATTGCGGTTCCTTTATTGTTTGAGCCAAAGTCTTGTCATTCTAAGACCTAAACTGCCAGAACTGGTATGTCCCGATCCCAATGATGTGAGAACCACCCCCTAGAGCTACGTCCCATTACTTTTACGGGTCCGTCGACATTGGAGTCCGTGGGTGAGGCCCATCTTACCCATTAGGCCAACGAGGCCAATGCCTCGTGCTGCCGATCCGAAGGGGCCCCCTAATGTCCACGGTATTTTTTAAAAAGTGTGAACGTGTCTGAAAAGTTTCGTGACAAGTGCCGTTAGGGTCAGTATTCTCACTCAGCCCCTGTGAATGGATTGAAGCCTTAAAGCCGCGTGTACACGAGCCAGGTTTAAGGGGTGGTCTTGTGAAGTATTACAGTTATGCAGACTTGCAATGACAGTATAAAAATGAAACTTCATAACATTTTGAAACTCAGTTGGATGTGTTTTTAACAGTGACAGTAAAATGTGTGGGGGGCCCTTGAGGGACTCCCCAAACTTATTTTGGCCTCAGCCCCCAAATATACTAAGACGGTCCTGCCGTGGGTTCGAGGCTGAGCCGGCGGAATTGGGTAGGTGTCACGGTAGGTTCTCACTATCTAACATAATATGGTGGAGGCGCCGGGTAGATATGCTGCTGAGTGGTCAGTTCTGTAGATCTGCGATTGTTACATTTTCATCCTCTACAGGTTTGGTTGTAGTATCGGTGACGCAAGTTCCGTAAGGGGTTTGTTTTTCGACAGGGGTGTCCATGTTGGTTTATTATTTAAGCATGATAGGTTTATGTTCTTTTAGGTGTATGGACTTCTACCTTTTAGACTCCCTTTATCGCCTTGCTGTGATAGTTTAGGGGGGACGTATGATTAGTTTATTGTTGTCTATTTTAAGTAATTATCTTTATGTTATTGTTCGGACATCCCTGAGGTTGCAAGGTATCTTGCGCTCTTCCTCTCATGAGGGGGGTTTGTGTGTTGTGTTTGTGTTGGTTGTTTACGGGGTGCCGGGGTCACCAGTTTGGCATTGGTCATGTATCAGTTTTCCTGTCATGATACTCATTTTGTTGTTTGGCGGGTTTTGTTATGGTACGTCAGCCTGGGGTTTGGGCGAGTGCTGCTGTGGTTCGGCGTTTTTTTGGGGGGGGATGGGGGGGGGGGGGTTCGTTCCGGCCGGGCGATGTCTTCTCGTCGTTTTGTCTGTGTGTTCTCGTTTGCACTCGCTCGGGTGTGCTTTGCGTGGCCTCAGTGTATCTGTGCGAATGTCGTTGTTGCATTTATGTTTGCTGATGTGGGGGGTTTTCGCATTGAGCTGTGAGGACTCGGTGTTGGTTCAGTCGTTCTATACCCATCACCATGGAGAGGTTCGTCACCGAGGATTGGACGAGTGACGTCGTCAGGCCTGGCTAGAGGGGTTCGGATAAAATAAAAAGCCTTGCCTAAGCTTATCAAAAGGAAGTGTTTACTTTTATATTTTAACGCAATATTTGTTAATTTACTTAGTGATTGGCATACTAATAGTTAAATCTTGAACCCTGGATTGATGGGCATGTCTTGTGTTTCTCTTTGCTTTGCGGCATCTTGGCACTGAGTTTCGCGATGGTAGCAATTAGCGTGTGTAGACTGTACTGGGTTCCTTGATGCCTTTAATTAAATGGGTTTGCAAGATATTTCATCTTCATCTTGCTGGTTGTTACTGGCGCTTTGCTTGATCAGTTGTGATCTGGTCTCGTCTTTGTTTACTTCATAACATGGAGAGTTTCGATAGCGAGTAATGGGAGCACCATGTGGTGATATTGTGAAGAATATTACCATTTCATGGTTCTCTTCTGTTCTTTCGATATAAGTTATTGGCCGCTCTACCGGATGTGTTGCAATCTTAACAGGATGCATGCAAAAGGTGAGTGTACTCGCGGAATGTGCATGTGTCAGGGTTTCAACACTTCGTCGGGAGCGGGCAACGAACGGGTATCGTGAGAACACCTTAGTCAGTTGGACTTTGGTCTACTAAAATTTACAACAGTGGCGGACCCCACTTAACCGAATTAAAGAAGAGGGAGGAGGGGCTCCTGAGATCCAATTGGCTAAAACGAGAGGGAAAACGATTCATACACACAAGAACGGACTTTTCCAACTAAATCTATAACTTGGTGGGGATTGATATCTATGACATCAAGAGTGTCGCGGTTGGAGAGAATGATGGACCGGCTCGAGGAGCTCTTGTTTAAACTTGAAGGAATAAACATCGACCGGGGAGTTGATCAACGAGTGTAACCTCCCATGAAACCGGACAAAGCATTCAAGAGCCGAAGAGAGAAGGAGAAGTCAACGCCGACGGCAAACAACAAGATCGTACACCAGGACCCGAACGAGAGACGAGCTAGGACAAGGGGATTGACCGGTTGCTGTATCAAGCCGTCTATTGAGGGTAGAATGTCGGCTCAACTGAATGTCTAAGCTTTTAATAAATTAAATCATAACCACGTACCCTACTCATAATGCAACAGTTTATGGAATGACCATTTAGGGTAGTAGTTTAAGGGAAATATACGTAACCCTTGTTTATTGGAAACAGTCTGCTTCATGGCGTAAACTCTGCATAATCCATGACCTTCAAAATACCGATCCTGGTCAAGATTATGGAAAAACTGGGTCCCATAGCTTAACACCAGCTACGCTCTCCAAGCCGAAAGGCAACACCATCTGCCTTGGGGCGCAGTCCGCCCCTGTTCTTCACAATATTACGTAATGTGATACGATATTACGTGTGACCATACGTTATGATGCGTCGGTAGGATTCTGCTTCCTCCTGCTTGGTGACAGACGCTTTGTTTCTGTTTGGTCAGATCTGTTTCGGCTCTGGTTCCAATAGAACCGTAACAAGATGGACGATTTTGACGAAGAGGCTTGGGGGCACCATGTGGAGGAGTGGCGCGTGTGGGCTGAGGCCTCTGCCTGTGGGGGGCAGAATCTCCTGCTGCCCTGTGGAGCAGCAGGAGATTCTGCCTTTGGTTTCGGGCCCGGGCAGCCCCCTGGTTCTGGAGGGGGCGCTTCGGGCTCGGAAGGTGCGGGGGGTGACGGTGCCCTCCCATGAGGAGGCGGTGCACCGCTGGCGTTATTATAATGCTGAGTACATAAAGAGTTTCCGGGTGCATACGGATGACGATACAAATGTTGCAGTGTGGTAGTTAGTGCGACAGTTATATTGTCATGTAAAAGTGGACTCTTTATAACTTTTACTGGTATTAATCTCCTTCTTGGTGATTTATGGATATTTGAATTAGGGCACTTAGTTTGTCATTTATTGTTTCTTTCACAATTAAGGTATGTGCTGTGTTCGGCTATTTCAACAGCCCAGCTCGGTTGTAATTGCTTGTTATGATGACTTGTGTAAACATTTGATAATAATTAGAGTAGTTATTGAGGGCAACTATTGCTGTACTTTGCTGACTGCTCAGTTACCACTCTCTGGTCTCTGACGGGAGGGGGTGTGTTGAGTGGTTTGATTGGTCAATTATGACGTATGTGACCTGAGTAGGGCTAAGAGAGGGGTGATGGGAGTATGACGTAGGGAAGTCTACTTAAGGGGTGACACGGGTGTAATTCGGGGCTATCAACCACTGTCGGGAACGAGTGAGAGACCTGTGCCAAGGTAGTTCGGTGAGGTAAGGAGGAGGAATCCAGTAGAGGAACCCAGGAGCGACACGAGGAGTACTACGTCAGGCTGTCCGTGGGGTATACCGGAGACCGAATCACCAAGCCGACTACTGAGGAGCCAGGACGTGAGCCCAGTTTACCGCACCGTACCGGCACACCATGAGGAAAGAGGTAGACCAGCAGTTGGAATCGTAACATAGATAGTCAATAGGCAGGTTCGCCACGTCTCAGCCAAGTTAGGATTAATGTTCTTAATCAATAAATACGTTTCCTCTTGTGTTTGAAACTAAACTCTTATCATTTCTAATCACTACAGTCCAAACTCTGGTACGTCCTATAAAAGATCCCAGTAGTGTAGGTGAGAACTGTCCCGGGAGTAACGCCCCAGTATCGGGTACGTCGCCGGCAGTCCGTGGGTTCGAGTCCGAGCTATCATCATTGGACTGAGAAGACGGTAGGTTCTCGCTACATGACAAATATGGTGGAAGCGCCGATTCAAAACTAAGTTTTGTGTTCTTTGGCGTACCTTTGTTCCGGCGCTCTCCCTCACCGCGGGGGGGGGGGGGGGTGTTTGTCTCGTGATGTTGGTGATTTTACGAGGGCCAGCGTCGTCAAATTCTGCGTTTGCACTCGCTCGAGTGTGCTTTGCGTGACCCCAGTATAGCAGTGCAGGTGTCGTCGTTGCAATTTTTTTTTTTTGATTTTTGCTGACGAGTGGGGTTTTCGTATTGACTTGTGCGTGCTCGGACTCGGAGTGGGCTCAGTTGTACGTTAGTGCTTAGCATGGAGTGTTTCGTGGCAAACGACTGGGTCGAGTGCGTAGATGCGTGGCGGGCTCACGAATGGATCGAGGGGTTCGGCCGGTTGGGCTGCCCCCTTCTGCAACGGTCCTGCCGTTTTTTCAGATGGATTAAGATACAAGCGGCCCTCTTGGTTGTGGAGGGCCTTGTGGAGGCTCGCCTCCGCCGGGGGGACTATCGGGCGCCGCCGACGGCGGAAGAGGCGTTGTGGGCCAACCGGTACCGCGCCTGGGCGGCCCGTTACCGGTTGATCTTCGGGGTACACCCCGGAGACAATCTCCCCCCGAGCGCGGTGGAGTCGTCGATCGTAGTGCCGGCTCGGTACTACGACTTTTATAGGGGGTAACTTCAAAGGGGGGGGGGGGTTGGTCGTAATGTAAAACAACGGTGTGTTTATTGTTCTTTTCATGTTCTTTCTATTGTTCAATTTTTTCTAAATTGGTTGTTCTTTTCGGTCTTATCTTTTATGGCGTGTAACTGTTGGGTTGTGATGAGGGGTCACGTGTGTGGGGGCGATTACTTACTGCTTGGTAAGAAGTGCGTTTTTTGTTCCCAAAGGTTTGCTTCTACCCGCAACATCATGGGGCTTCGTTCCGGCATCGTCAGCGTCCTCCTGTGGTGGTTGTTCCCGCTTGCGGTCTGGTCCATCACGGCGGGCGGTGCGTCTCAGCCTTCCTTTCTGCTGGCACCGGGCGTCACGGTGATTCCCGGGGTTCGTTGGAAGGAGGTTGGGGATGCCGTGGTCTACGAGGGTTCGGTGCCCTTGTCGTACTCCGGGGTTTGGCCGTCTTCGCCTCCGTCTTCATTTGATGTTGAGGGGGTGGTGGACTCGGCCTGTCCGGTGGGCACTGATACCGACGGCTGCGATGTCCTTCGCTTGTTCCAGGATATGAAAGGTATGTTGGGGGTCAGATGGCGGTCCTTGAGGCCAGTAGTACGGGTAATTCTGCTGTCCCGGGTGTCCCAACAGGGAATCGGTCTGCTAGGGCACTTGCTTTTTTGGGCGATATGTTCAAGTGGTGTTGTGCTCTAGCTACCCGTAAGGATACCAGATCCCTGTTTAAATCCGAGGTAGAGCTCCGTCAATACTCTGAAAGTCTGGATCGAGCGGTCCATGAGAATCATGAGGAGTTACGGAACGTGTCTCGTGCCTTGCGGGCGTATGGTAGGGATTTGGAGGCCGTATTACAGATGGGGGCCCTAGTGCAGCACAATCTCTCTCTTGTTTTCTCTCAATTTGAGAATGCCACGGAGGTGGAACATAATTATCAGGAACGTTTGTTGCACTCTACTCTTTTGGTGCTATTACACACGGTTGCGAATCAGGTTCGTACTTTGGAACAGCTCTTTCGTTCGCGGATTGCGGAGTATTGCCATCTCGGACGTATTCCGTCTGTTTTGGTTCCGCGGTCCGTTTTGTAACGAGACCTCCAGGTTTTGGCTGGCGCTTTGTTGCGGGATGGGAAGGAGCTGTCATTGCCTCTGGAGCATCTCGATGCGTATTATTCGCTGGATATCAACCTGTGTTATAGGGGAGGGTTAAGTGTTGCTGACTGTTCGGGTTCCTATCCGGGGTGTGGGTGCTGCTTGGCGTTTGTTTGAGGCGGAGCCGGTTCTTTTTGCGTGGCAAGGCCAATCTTGCATCTTGCGGGCTTCTCCGGCTGTCGTCGCGGTGTCGAAATCTGAGGTAAAGGCGGTGGTCGGGGGCTCTCTTCGGCATTGTCAGCCTCACGTGAATTCTCTGTGTCTACTTCCTCGGCTTGTTGTCGGGAGTGGTAATCGCCGGTTGAAGTCTTGTTTGCAGGTCTCGTTTGCGGGGGGTTTGTCGGGGGAGTTTGTGAAGGTTTGTTCCTTTCAGTGCTCTCCAGGCGAGGGGGTTCTGGTTACCCAGCTCGGCCCTGAGCGGTTTGCGCTTTCTCATGCCCAGGGTGTTCTTAAGTTTGTCTGTTCCATCTGGAAGTCAGTCAACATTCAAATTCCACTGGTCGCGAGTGTGGGTAGTTTTGGAGGTGTCCTTGCCTTGCGATTGTCGATTGGTCTTGAACGGGGAGTTGTTGATCCGTGATTTGTATCCGTGTGATGCCAAGGGGCTTACGGCACCGGGCCTCGTTCATATTCTCCCGATTGGGTGGAGTAAGTCCAATCTTTCGGATGGGTCTCGGGTGTCTTTCCATGGGCGTTCGTGGTTTGACAACATCTCTTTATTTCTTGATGAGTCGTGGTCCACCAGGGTGCCGCATCTCAATATCTCTGTTCCTGCTACCTTGGGAGTCCTCGCGCCGGTGATGAATCACACTTTCGGGTGGGGGAAGGCAGACATTGTTGGACTTCATGGGACGGTTCTAGGCGTGCTAAATTGGGTTGTTATTGTTGTTATGGGTATTATTGTGTTGCGCAACCCCTACCTCCTAGGGATTTGTGTTCCCCGTCCGGTTCAGGCGTTCTCGGTCGGCGCTACGGAGGTGAAACTGGAATGCATTGAGATTATGTCAATCATTTTGGTGTTCACTCTTTTCGTAGTGTTTCTTTGGGGGGTGGGGTTCGCGGATGTTGTTATTGTCATCGACGGCGAGTTGCCAAGCAGTCGCCGGTGGTGGTTTCGTCTCCGCGTCGTTCGGTAGACGTGCTTCCTCCAGTGCCGATAAGTGGGGACGTATCCGTTTCAGTGGTCTCCGACCTCTATGCTCCCTTGTCGGTGTCTGCGTGTAGAGGAGACGGGGGGAGCGTACGTCTGAGGTGGCTGCCGCCGTTTGTGACTCCTCAGGCTCTTCGGAGGGAGGAGTGCTTCCGGAGGAAGGGTTCAGTCTTGTGGTTGAGCCGGTCTCAAAGGTACAGTTAAGTCCAGTCGTTCCCTTTTGGAGCCCTGCGTGGGGGGGGGGGTAAGACGGCTTATCTGATCCCTAAACCATGCGGGGTAGTCTATACCAATGAGTGGTTGTAGTTAGGGGGAGATTGGTCGTCGGCACGGGGGGTGGCGTGGTGTGGAACCTTGGTCGTTTATTTGTGTTATTAACTGTATCTGGATTCATGGGGAAGTGCAATGTTGACTGGGGAAGGGTGCTGGTGCGGGAAGGCCATACTGCTGTTTTTTTTTGTGTGTTACAGTGTGACCTGCGTCTGCGATCTGTGTGAGAACTGTCGATCTGTTGGCTTGGGTGGATCAAGGCTACCGTCAGCGGGTCGGCGGAGAGGCAACCCCGGACCGAGGAATTGTTCGTCTCCGGGGTCTATTGTATTGACGAGGAAACGTGTACCGTGAATTTTTCTTTGTTTTTTTCACATTTCTGTTTTTCTTCTTTGTTTGGAAGTGTATTTTCTTCTCAAAATCAATATTCACTTTCTCGATTGCGGAGCATGATCTCTAGCCCATGTGTGCACTAGGGTGCGGAGAGATCATGACTCTTGGTAGCTTCATTTTAGAATGTATATGGCTGAGAGGTGAGAAATTTGACTATGGGTTTTACGAGATTTTAGTATTCCATAAGGGGGGATGGGTTGTTTAATTTCAGGTTGTCTGTAATTTTGCTAACGTCATACATCCGATGCCAAATTTGGTTATCACTTTGTTTTCTAGCTTACTATAAATCACCCTTCGATTCGGGGTCGAATCTTACCGGGGGGGGGGGGGGGGGGGGGCGGATGTCATGTAAAAGTGGATTCTTTATAACTTTTACTGGTATTAATCTCCTTCTTGGTGATTTATGGATATTTGAATTAGGGCACTTAGTTTGTCATTTATTGTTTCTTTCACAATTAAGGTATGTGCTGTGTTCGGCTATTTCAACAGCCCAGCTCGGTTGTAATTGCTTGTTATGATGACTTGTGTAAACATTTGATAATAATTAGAGTAGTTATTGAGGGCAACTATTGCTGTACTTTGCTGACTGCTCAGTTACCACTCTCTGGTCTCTGACGGGAGGGGGTGTGTTGAGTGGTTTGATTGGTCAATTATGACGTATGTGACCTGAGTAGGGCTAAGAGAGGGGTGATGTGAGTATGACGTAGGGAAGTCTACTTAAGGGGTGACACGGGTGTAATTCGGGGCTATCAACCACTGTCGGGAACGAGTGAGAGACCTGTGCCAAGGTAGTTCGGTGAGGAAAGGAGGAGGAATCCAGTAGAGGAACCCAGGAGCAACACGAGGAGTACTACGTCAGGCTGTCCGTGGGGTATACCGGAGACCGAATCACCAAGCCGACTACTGAGGAGCCAGGACGTGAGCCCAGTTTACCGCACCGTACCGGCACACCGTGAGGAAAGAGGTAGACCAGCAGTTGGAATCGTAACATAGATAGTCAATAGGCAGGTTCGCCACGTCTCAGCCACGTTAGGATTAATGTTATTAATCAATAAATACGTTTCCTCTTGTGTTTGAAACTAGTCTCTTATCATTTCTAATCACTACAGTCCGAACTCTGGTACGTCCTATAAAAGATCCCAGTAGTGTAGGTGAGAACTGTCCCGGGAGTTACGCCCCAGTACATCATCGGGTACGTCGCCGGCAGTCCGTGGGTTCGAGTCCGAGCTATCATCATTGGACTAAGAAGACGGTAGGTTCTCGCTACATGACAATAACACGTCACACAAAGACATCTGTCGGGAGGAGTGAGTAACAAGACGTGTACTTTGCTCGTCTACACAGTTCATACTCCTTGTATTGACTTCCGTTGGTCTTGTATCGTTTCCGTTTTCACTTTTGTAATAAACTTGTGTTTCCCTCCTGCTAACAAATGTAATTAATCCATTAATTACCTTCACACACTGATTATCCCAATGGTTATGGGCCCAATACAGTAGTGAAAATGTGTAATTACTTGTGAGTGTCGAAATTGCGAAATCGAAAGGGTTTTAACTTGAGGCCCACGAGGTTGAAACAATCTATTACAGTCGGCGCGATTTTTGACAGCATTGGAATTGATCTGTTGGGTCCTTTGTAACGTAGTATTCATGTTTATCGGTTTATCGTCACGGCTACCGACTATGAAGCGAAGTGGGCTATGGCACGACCATTTCCTTCAGGGGGCGCAGTTGAGTTGCTTATTTCATTATCGATGTTATTTGTCAACATTCATGTCCTCAAATGATTTTGAGCGATTGTGGCGGTGATTTCCAGGAAAATTTGGTAACGGAAATTGTCCGGAGGCTGGGGGTGCGTTCGCTGTACACCACTTCGTATCGGCCGTCTACGATTGTATTGGATGAAAACTATCACACGTACACACTCTTTCGTCATTTTTCGTGAACTTACGTCACGATAATTGGTGTGAATATGTTCGTCTTTGTACATTTTCGTACAACATTTCGATCCAGGGAACAACAAAGCGTGCGCCTTTCTATCTCGTGTGTGGTCGTGAACCTTCTCTTCCCATGGATGCGGGCCTTCAGCCCGATTTCCACTTTGAAAAGGGGTGCGAAATACGCTTGGAGCGGCTCCGGGATGTGCGCGAAGTCACCCTTGAGGTAATGAAGACCGAGCAGGAAGGAGGTGGCGGGTAGTGTCTTTGTTGATACGTAACGCCTAGCCTCCTTGCATGAAAGGGCAGTTTTGCATAGGGCTGTATGGTTGCATGTCTTGCTAGTGTGTTTTATTTTTGCTTTTTTGTCTATTTGTATCTTTATAATTATTTTTGTTTTTTATCATTTCTGATATAATGCGTAGATTCAGCTCTATGCGCAATCACATAACGTTGTTGTAAGACAAAGCGAGTGCTTGGTAGCAAAGTTCTGTTGATACGCAAGTGTGTTGTTCATCGCTGTCAGTGATTGCGGATAGAAAAGTTGCTGATAGTGAAGTCCCCTTTCGTAATTGGTAAAGGGGTGGCTCGATGTTTTGACTGCCCTGGTAGGTCGGATTCCGTGAGCTATGACGGATTGGTCGCTTTAGGCGGCCATGAGTCTTTACTTCTTTATTGAGGTCACTTGATGCGGCTCGTGACGATAATGGGTCCATTTTAACCTAGTGGAGTGATTTTGTCGGTTTCGGGGATGGCTAGTGTTCGGTTGGGACTGTGTAACTTTGTCTTTGGGTCGAGGCCCGACGCGAGCTTAGTCGGACCGCGCGCGGACGCTGACCAGCCGGCTGATGTTCCATCGGTTCCGATAGTCGAGTTTGCGCGTGGTTAACTTCCATTCCGACGTAGAATCTATATACCTTGTGGATGATAAAAATCAAGCTCTGCTGTCTGTTGTGGGTTTAGCGTTGGGGGGTTTAGACTGGGGGGGACAGTCGATGGGATTATTTGGTAATTACCGCGGATTTCGACCAGCGTGGAGCTGTGGAGGGGGGTGAGGGGGTATGACGTAAGGGAGGCTAGGTGCGAGGTTACGGATGGTTGGGTCGGGGCAATCTACGGCAGGACCTGGAGGGTGAAGGACCAACACCTTGGGAGTACGGGAGAAAGATCAAGCCTAGGGGAAGACACCTGTACCGTAACATCGTACACGGAGGCCCGCGGAAACCACACCACGGACGGGACCAAGGCAGCAGGGGAGATTGGACACCTGGAAACCAAGGTAGAGGGACTTCGGCCTATCACTATAACCCCTGGGGAACTCATAGTTAGACTAGTCACGTCTCAGCCAAGCTAGGTTTGCAAAATTAGTGTTAATAAACGGTTCCTTCATTGTTTGAACTCAAGTCTTATCTTTAACCTGTTTCACAACAATCCTGAATCACTGGGTATACTATAGAAGCAGGATTTCCCCCAGAAGCTACGCCCCAGTACTTCTGCGGATTCGCCGACTCCGGAGTCCGAGGTTCGAGACCAGTTCGGCGGAATTGGGTACGTTACACGGTAGGAATCTGCTATCTGACAATATCACGTCACACACAGACATCTGTCGGGAGGAGTGAGTTGAGTAACAA
This sequence comes from Isoperla grammatica, assembly GCA_945910005.1. Classification (NCBI taxonomy): domain Eukaryota; kingdom Metazoa; phylum Arthropoda; class Insecta; order Plecoptera; family Perlodidae; genus Isoperla; species Isoperla grammatica. The sequence goes on from OX246737.1 coordinate 99,828,583, forward strand.
GTCATGTACTTTGTTTGTCTACACAGTTCATACTCCTCGTATTGACTTCCGTTGGTCTTGTATTGTTTCCGTTTTCACTTGTGTAATAAACATGTGTTTCTCTCCTGCTAACGAATGAAATTAATCCATTAATTACCTTCACACACTGATTATCCCAATAGGTTATGGACCTAATACAGTAGTGAAAATGTGTGATTACTGGTGAGTGTCGAAATTGCAGTGTGGTGTCGTAATATACAGTGTGAACTGTGTTGAGGTTAGGACTTAAGCGAGTGCGGGAACGTAAGCCTAGCCTAGGCCTAGTTGAGCACGATTTCCGAGACCGAACGCACTACAGGGACTGCTGGAGATGGTATCAAGAAACTACAAGGAGTATAAATATTCAAGATTGGAAATTTCCAGTTAAAATTTATCTTAAGAACAAAGATTGGTGGGAAGCAATCGAACCAGGCACGAACGCGGATGGTTCTGCGAAAGCACTGGTCGCTGTGAAAGAACGAAAGGCTCGAGGCGGCGAACGACCATTTGTTTGCTAGTGGAGCCTAGCTGTTACACATACGTACACTCCGCCAAGAGTGCAAAAGAAACGCAGTCCAATTTGTGTACAGCTTATGAATATAAAGACTGGGGCAGGCGTTGTGAGTTGCAGCGCACACTGTGGTCACGTAAGCTTGAAAACTTTAAGTCCATGGAAGATTACATAAAGGCTACGCTAAGGGTTATAACTGAGCATTAGCACACCAGCTAGATGAGATTGACACAGCAATAAGCGATGACTGGCTAGTGTAAATTCTTTTGAGTGGATTGCCGGAAGAGTACAGCCCAATGATAATGGCAATCGATAACAGCGGTACTGAAGTCAAGAGTGAAACAACCAAGACAAGAGAAAACTACTGCAGAAAGCCAACCGGCGGAAAAATGCAAATTATCAAAACTCAGATGAAAGGGCTTTATACACAAAATTCAAGAAGAAGATTCCACAAAACAAAAATCAAGCCAATAAGAAGCAGGAAACAACAGCTGAAGGGAAGAAGTTTGATTACAAATGTTTCAAATGTCATGAAGAAGGCCACAAGACTGTGGACTGCTCGGTGAAGAAAACACAGCAGAAAGCCCTTCAGAATATGGAAGCCAAAATTGCACTGTTGACAGCATGTCATGCAGAAATTAAACCCACAAAATGGCATGTTGACAGTTGTGCAAGTGGGCACATGAGCAACAGTAAAGACAAAATGGTAAACTTTTCTGATGAGGGTAAAGGGCTAATTACTGTGATAGTGGCAAATGACGAGTCACTCTGTAGCTCAAGTTCAGATTGATTGATTAATGGGGCTTAACGTCTCATATTTATGCAACGATGGCTAATCGAGACGATAAGCGGGTGATAATGAAGATGAGAGAGATAGTAATGAAGAATAAAGCCACATCCGAAGCAGATCAATTGTACGTCGCGTGAGTCGTCATACGGGAGTCCAGCAAGGGAGGGCAGGGCCAAGTGGGAGGAGAAATATTCAATGGGACAGTGGGGGGGAAAGGGGATTGGGGTGTGGACTGCACTTCGTCTGACTTCACCTCCTCGACCAGTCCGGCTAGGGTCGCCCTACCAGAAGCATACGCTTCCGCCGGCATAGCTCTCGGGATCAACAAAGCACGCAAACCTGCGCACCACGATAAGGTGGCAGTCCCTGGGCAGGGCTCAAGTTCAGGAGATGTGCCGGTGCGGAAATACAAGTAATGCAGTTGATCATTTTTCTGAAGTGTTGCATGTTCCTGGGGTAGCGACTAATGTCTTGTCAGTGAGCAGTGTGGTTCATTAGGGACCAAATGTAATTTTACTGCTACCTCAGGATGTCAAACATAGGATCAGCAACAGAAGTGAAAAAGTTTCGTCGTCGCGTCCTTAAAGGTGCAGAGTCTACAGGCGGAGTGTCTAGTGAGCCCTGTGATGGTAGCTCCATTTCTAGCGTCCCGGAATCTAAAATGCCGATACTAATGCGTATGGTACGTGATATGGATCGGGATTTTATCCCTGCAGGATTGCGTGGCACCGGTTGGGAGGGGGGGGGTCAGGCAGCGAATGGGTAAAAGGTATTCATGTCATAAGGACCCCATTAATGGCATAATGGGTTAATGGCAGGGGTGAATGTTTCCCCCCCCCCTTTGTTTTTCTGTCGTCGGTCGGGCAATTTTAAGCGTGATTGTGCTGTGTTGAAAATGGGTCCGACACAGGCATCGGCAGGGAGCAGATGGAGAACGGACCTCTTGAAGTTCTTTTCCAGGAGCGAGAAACGCTTAATCCCGCCAGGGGGGTGGCTTCCCTGGTGGGGGGTGGTACGAGTCTTGGGGGTTCGACGTCGCAGATCGCGTGTTCGGAACTGTTGGATCTGTCGGTGCCGAGGGTACTTGAAAGTGTCTTGCTCTATGTAGAGGGAGCGTCTCGTGCAGAGGGAGGTTCTTGCTCACAAGATGGAATATTTAACTGGATTTCGGGACTTCATTTATTCATCGTGCGGGAGGGTTTAGAAAGTAATGAGTCCAGTAAAAGAGTGGTAAGCGCTGTTGATAAGAGTGCCGAAAATCGGGATACCGTATCAGGCATGGGACTGACATTTACTTTCGTTGACGTGGTAGTTATTTGGGCTCTATGCTCACTTAAAATTCCAGGAAATCTAGAGTGGGTGGGTAGTAATGAGTTCATTGGTTGGTGCGTGGGCGGGTATTTCTGGCATTCATGCCAGCAGAACTCGTCATTATGTGCTTCAAACAGTCAAGAGGTTGCTTCTTTGTACGGCGGATAATTTCCTTTTGCAAGTTGTTGGACAGACGCATGGAATCGAGTTCTCTATTGAAGGGTTGGAATTCACCTTGGATTTCGTTGCTGCTGAAAGCCTCTCGGTTGATTGCCTGTTGGGAAATGATTTCTGTTTTCGATATACTTTTGTGATTGATTATCAATCGTGCCATGTGCTTATGTACATGGGAGATCAGTGTATACTTCTTACATTTGGGAAAAATTGATCAACGTTCCTCGAGACGACAAGTGCGAGTCGGAGCGTTCATTGTCAATCATTTCGACTTTTGAGCCAGGTTTCATGAATCAGATGGCTCAGAGGGAAATCATCACTAGACCGGGACAGGTAATACAGGTGGCTTTTACGGTCAAGGGTGTCTTAATGCCTAGACAAGTATTTTTGAGCCTCGACATGCATTGTTGTCTAGCTTCTTTCCGCCTCAGCTCTACGCCACTTTTCAAACAATGCGGCCACTCAGATGAGAACGGATGCTTCACGAGAGGGTTTAGGGCTGTTATTTTCAGAAGTTTGACTCCGAGTTACATCTCAGTGGTTAGGGCTCTCGGAGTTGAACTAATGCGAAGGCTAATTTTGGAGTTACGGAGCTGGAGTGTTTGGCTATTTTCTGGGCGGTAAATTACTTTCGTCATTTTTTTTTGGGACGTGCGTTCCAGGTAGTATCCGGTCAATGGACCACTAGATGGAAGTCGTATACAAGTCAAGAAAGTTACATCTTAATGTGGATTGCATGAGTAGGTTGTTGCCAGAAGGTGGTCCTGAACCTGAAAATATTGAGGATGACATGGAAATTATGACCACGCCAGTTCACGTCGATGAGATAGCCTGGGAACAGCAGGGAGATGTTCACCTTGCTGAACTGATTGCAACTTTAACGAATCCCGACGCTTCTGCTTCTAAATTACGTCGACAAACGAGAAGTTACGACTTGGAAAATGCAGTTTTGTATCTGAAAAAATTTGTTTTTAAGTACTTCTTGTTGTGCCTGACAGTATGAAGATGGAGCTTCATATTGTGAGATAAAAATTGGTATTGTTCATTATTTCATTTTTACTTAGTTTTATTTAGTTGCGTGATTTATGGATACCTTACGGTGACACCTGTGTTCGCTCACAGCTGTCGTCACCGTAAGGTATGCGCTGTGCTCGGCTATTTCGTCAGTCTCGTCCGGTTATAATTTCCTGGTTATGCAGCCACTTTGCTGACTGCTCGGTTCGGGAGGGGGCCGGTTCGTTGACTTCGTCAGTGGGCCCCGGACCCACTCTTTCGTGTTTGCCACGAGAGGGGGTCGAACTGAGAAGTTTGATTGGTAGATTATGACTGGGGACAGCCGGCGTGAGGCAGAGAGGGGGTGACTGGGGTATGACGTAGGAAAGCTTAGGTGCGAGGGGTCACGGGGTTTATTCGGGGCTTTTGGCTTTGGACTGGAATCGAGGACGGACGGAGGACCGACACCTGGGTAGAACGGCTGAGGATCCAACAGTGCGAAGGGAACGACGAACGACAAGGCCAAGGAAACGTCACGAGCGCGACCAAGGCGGATACGGAGAAAGGGATACGACGCCAGGATACCAAGGTAGAGGCACTCCGGCCACACGTCTAGACTAAGTTGCACAGGGTTAAACACGTAGACAGATTCGCCACCACTCAGCCACGGTTAGGATAAATGTCTATTTAATAAACCACGGTTCCTTTATTGTTTGAAACAAAGACTTATCATTCCTAAGGTGTTCGAACCGGAACGTCCCGATCCCTTAGTAGTGAGAACCATCCCTAGAGTTACGCCCCAGTACATCGACGGGACCGTCGACGTCGAAGTCCGTGGGTTTGAGGCCGAGCCGACGGAATCGGGTTGGAGACACGGTAGGTTCTCGCTATCTGACAATATCGCTGCCCATGATAACCCGGCTGGGGGGGGGGGGGGCATCTGGGCTATATGAAAACTTATGGCAAGCTTCAGGCATGTTATTATTGGAACAACATGGCTCGTGGGGTTCTTGGTTTTGTCAAAAGCTGTGGCGATTGTCAGGGAAGAAGGGTTTTAACTTGAGGCCCACGGGGTTGAAACAATCTATTACAGTCGGCGCGATTTTTGACAGGATTGGAATTGATCTGTTGGGTCCTTTGTAACGTAGTATTCATGTTTATCGGTTTATTGTCACGGCTACCGACTATGACACGAAGTAGGCTATGACACGACCATTTCCTTCAGGGGATGCAGCTGAGTTGCTAATTTCATTATCGATGTTTTTTGTCAACATTTATGTCCTCAAATGATTTTGAGCGATTGTGGCGGTGATTTCCGGGACAATTTGGTAACGGAAATTGTCTGGGTGTTGGGGGTGCGTTCGCTGTACACCACTTCGTATCGGCCGTCTACGATTGTATTGGATGAAAACTATCACACGTACACACTCTTTCGTCATTTTTCGTGAACTTACGTCACGATAATTGGTGTGAATATGTTCGTCTTTGTACATTTTCGTACAACATTTCGATCCAGGGAACAACAAAGCGTACGCCTATCTCGTGTGTGGTCGTGAACCTTCTCTTCCCATGGATGCGGGGCTTCAGCCCGATTTTCACTTTGAAAAGGGGTGCGAAATACGCTTGGAGCGGCTCCGGGATGTGCGCGAAGTCACCCTTGAGGTAATTAAGACCGAGCAGGAAGGAGGTGGCGGGTAGGGTGTATGGTTGCATGTCTTGCTAGTGTGTTTTATTTTTGCTTTTATGTCTATTTGTATCTTTATAATTATTTTTGTTTTATCATTTCTGATTTAATGCGTAGATTCAGCTCTATGCGCAATCACATAACGTTGTTGTAAGACGAAGCGAGTGCTTGGTAGCAAAGTTCTGTTGATACGCAAGTGTGTTGTTCATCGCTGTCAGTGATTGCGGATAGAAAAGTTGCTGATAGTGAAGTCCCCTTTCGTAATTGGTAAAGGGGTGGCTCGATGTTTTGACTGCCCTGGTAGGTCGGATTTCGTGAGCTATGACGGATTGGTCGCTTTAGGTGGCCATGAGTCTTTACTTCTTTATTGAGGTCACTTGATGAGGCTCGTGACGATAATGGGTCCATTTTAATCTAGTGGAGTGATTTTGTCGGTTTCGGGGATGGCTAGTGCTCGGTTGGGACTGTGTAGCATTGTCTATGGTTCGAGGCCCGACGCGAGCTTAGTCGGACCGCGCGCGGACGCTGACCAGCTGGCTGATGTTCCATCGGTTCCGATAGTCGAGTTCGCGCTTTGTCAACTTCCATTCCGACGTAGAATCTATATACCCTGTGCATGATTAAATCAAGCTCTGCTGTCTGTTGTGGGTTTAGCGTTGGGCTTCGCTTTGACTCGACTTTCGTAAGTGTGGTTTTTACTGTCGAAATGTCCATTGTGGGTTTTAGGTTATACCTAGATTACGTTAGCCTTATAGTCTTAAACTACATTGCTGGCCATGCAGTCGTTTTATTGAAAAGCTAGGTTTATTTTTACACATTGTATTGACATTAGGTTTAAGTATAGGCTAATGTAGTTTTGGGTTTGTTGGATGTTTCGGAGTTTGCCAGACTTGATCGTTAACGCGTGTCGATCAGGTGTGGTGGAATTGATTGCTTAATGGGGTTGAGTTTGCGGATTCCGACGTTGACGCAATTAGATAATTGCAATGTGCAGTTTTCTCTATGTTTTTTTTTGTGCATGTGAGTTTAGGTGCTGTCAGTCGTGCATTGGTTTTTGCGTCGATCACTATACCCATACGTCATGGACAGTTGGTTGGTTGTCGAGCACTGCAGAATTCTGCAGGTGCCGAGATGGGAAGCGTTGGTGTGCCAGCAGGCGGCCCGGGTGATGGGCCAGGCGACACTTGCGCAGTCGGAACGTGTGAGGGTGTGGGCCAAGGCCCGGGGCGCCCTGTTGGGCACCGAAAATTTAATTGCGGTAAGGGGTTTGCTGGGATGGGCCAAGGGGGCTACTTTCAGTCAGGAAGTACAGTGGGCGGAGAGATACCGGTATTGGGTCGCTCTGTATCTGGAGACTTACCAGGTCCACCCAGAGGATGATGTGCCGGTACAAGCTACCGATGGTTAGGCGGTGGTACCGGTTCATTACTACAAGTTCTACTTGTAGGTCCTCTGGGTCGTGAAAGGGTGGAGGGGGATAGCTCTTGGTCCTTTTGAATTTTGCTTGTGGTTTGTTTTGTTATTGATTTATCGCATATTTTTTAAAAATTGGGTGTAATTTTTATATTTCAGGTTTTAAGGTTTTTCGATTGGTATGAGTCCGTCATTTTGGTGGCTGGGGGGGGGGGGGGGGGTGGGGCGGGGGCGGGGCGTCTGGCAGGTTACGGTTTCATGGTGTGGTTTGTAGCAGGACGTCTTCTCGTGCTCCCATATGTTTTAAACAACGCGGTCGAGCAGTGGGGACGGTTCTGTGGATCGAGAGGGTCTTCGTGTGCGTGCTGCTACTAGGTCTCACCGCCGTGTCGAGGAGCGTCCCAGGGGGAGTCACGGTCTAATTCTGTATTCGCCCCAGGGGTGTCGGTCATCGCTGGAGTACATTGGGGTGAGATTAGGGATACCGTTATCTATGAGGGCGCGGTTCCCTTGACGTACTTTGGGACGTAGCCGACCTCATCTTCATCGAGGTTCGATGTGGCAGCTGTGGTTCAAGCGGCATGTCCATTCAACGCTTCTTCGGACGGTTGTGAGACGTTGCGGATGTTCGAGTCTCTGGAGAGTGTGTTGGAGAACTGTCGGTTCTGGATAGAAGTAGTGGGCAGGGCATGTCGTCTCGTAATAGTAGCGTGGTAGGGCGCAACGCGCGAGCGCTTTCATTTCTGGGTGACATGTTCAAGTGGTGCTGTGCCCTGGTCACTCGCAAGGATACGAAGTCGTTATTCAAATCCGAGGAAGAGATGCGAGTGTACGTGCGTAACTTGGACCAGGCGCTTCACGAGGATCACGAAACCTTAAGGAATGTTACGCTCGCGTTGAGAGCTTATGATGCTGAGTTGGAGTCGGAAGTTCGTAGCGGGGGTCAGGCTCAGTGTTATCTTTCCCTGGCTTTTGCTCAGTTTCAGAATAGCACTGTGGAGGAGATGGGTTACGAGAGACGACTCTCACACTCGGCTCTTTTGTGGTTGCTGCATACTGCATCCACCCAGGTAAGGGAGATCGAGCACTTGTTTCGCTCTCGCGTTGTCGAGTCCTGTCGATTGGGACGGATCCCCTCGGTGATAGTTTCACCAGCCGTCTTGTCACGGGATCTCAAGTTGTAAAATTTTCCATTTGTAAGCGACTCTAGAATAAATGATGGACCCATTATCTCGTCACCATTTTAATCACCTACAACTGTCTGGGTCAGAATCCTACGTGCTTCCGCTCTTTCCCCGCTACCACAGCACTAAGGCTTGGGTCCCTCACCCATAACACTGGTTACGCTCTCGCGTTTTCGAGTCCTGTCGTTTGGGACGGATCCCCTCGGTGATAGTTTCACCAGCCGTCTTGTCACGGGATCTCAAGGAGTTGGGGGCGGCACTGTTGCTCGATGGTAAGGAACTTGTCTTGGGGGTGGATCGGGTGGAGGAATAATTTGCTTTGAACCTGGCCACCTGTGCTATTGGGCGGGAGGACGTGTTGGTTTCTGTGCGGGTGCCGGTGAAGGGGGTTGGTAGGACCTGGAGGGTATTCGAGGCAGAGGTTCGGCGCTGTTGCTCGATGGTAAGGAACTTGTCTTGGGGGTGGATCGGGTGGAGGAATAATTTGCTTTGAACCTGGCCACCTGTGCTATTGGGCGGGAGGACGTTTTGGTTTCTGTGCGGGTGCCGGTGAAGGGGGTTGGTATGACCCGGAGGGTATTCGAGGCAGAGGTTCGGCGCTGTTGCTCGATGGTAAGGAACTTGTCTTGGGGGTGGATCGGGTGGAGGAATAATTTGCTTTGAACCTGGCCACCTGTGCTATTGGGGGGGAGGACGTGCTGGTTACTGTGCGGGTGCCGGTAAAGAGGGTTGGTAGAGCCTGGAGGGTATTCGAGGCAGAGGTAATTCCTTTTGCTTGGCAGGGGCAGACGTGTGGGTTGCGAGTTCCTCCTGCTGTTGTTGCAGTCTCCGGTTCGGAGATAACGGCGGTGGTGGGGAATGCCTTGCAGGATTGTCAGCCGCACGTGACGTCCCTGTGTTAACTACCCCGGGTGGTAGCGAGCCCTGGTAATCGGCGGGTGCTTGAGTGCCTGCAGCATTTGTTTACCGGCGTCACGACGAAGGAGATGGTTCAGATGTGTTCTTTTCAATGTGCCCCGGGGGAGTAGGTAGTTGTTACGCAACTGGCACCTGAACGTTTTGCTCTGACTCATGCGCAGGGGCTGATTAAATTTGTGTGTTCCATCTGTTACGTTCCTTTTCCGGAGGCGGCCACGGTTGGTAGTCCCGAGGTGGTTTTGCCCTGTGACTGTACATTAGTGTTGAATGGTTATGTGCTGGTGCGCGACCTCTGTCCATGTGATTCGAGAGGGGTAAGCCGTCCGGCGGTTGTTCATCTGCTACCTAATGCATGGGGTAAGATTAACCTCACAGAGGGCGGCCGCGTATCGTATGCAGTGCGGGCGCAATATGCCAATGTGACCCAGTTTTTGGACGGGTCGTGGGTTAGCCGGATCCCTCACCTCAACATCTCTGTTCCGGGGAAGTTAGGACGTTTGGATCTTGAAGGAAACCGGACTTTGGGATGGGAGTGCCTGGATATTGTTAGCCTGCACGGTACGGTAATAGGGGTGGTTAATTGGATAGTGGTCGTTCTGGTAGCAGTCATTGTGACCCGCAACCCCTATCTCTTGGGCCTGTGTGCTGCGCGTCCCGTTCAGGCTTTCACCATTGGTACGGCTGAGGTGGAATTCATTGAAGTGGTGTCCGGGGTACTGTTAGGTACCATTTTTGTTTGTATTGTATGGGCGAGTGGTCAAGCGTGTTGTTCTTGTCGGCGACGACGGCGGGGTGCAGTGGTGTCCAGGGACATTAAGTTGATTTCCAGTCCGGTAAATGTACTGGCTGATTCGGTTACTAGTATCGATGTTGACGACTGCAGTTGTAGTACCGGATCAGGGAGCTATGCTCCATTGGGGATCGTCTTGGGGGACATCAGTGCTGAGGAGCAATCTCTCCCGTTGGGAGGGTTGATTACCCTTCAGGGGGCTCCCGGACCATCCCCGGATGGCTTGGGGGTCTCACGGAACAGTGCGTTGCCAGGTACGGGAGATTGTGGCCCTCCGCCTGTTCCGGACTGGGATCCCACCCTGGCAGGGGGTGCGGTTTATTTGGTACCCGCTCCACGCCGGAAGGTGTATTACAACACGTGAGAACGGATTTAATTTGTTTTGTTCGGGGAGAAATTTTGTGTCGGTTGTTTGTTTTATTTTTTACTATGTGTTACATCGTGTTTTCTAGTCCTTTGTTTAGTAGTAGGGAAGACGCGGGCTGGGGATGCGATACTGTTGTTTGTTTCTGTTTGCAGTTTATTTATCATCCCATCCCCTCTCCGTGTCTTGGGCCGACGATCTGTTGACCTGGGTGGTTGGGACTACCGTCAGCGGATCGCCGGGTTGGAGGGCTTCGGGTCGAGGAATTGTTTGATGCCGGGACTTTGTCAAGAGGGACCGTATGTTTTTTTTTTTTTGGAAAGACAAGACTTGTATTGTATTTTGAATTATAACTTTTGTTAACGCCCCATGATTCTTGAATTGTAAATTGTTAGTCTCAATGTGCATGGTGGCGTATTTTTTCTATAGTGGTTAATGTTTTTATCTTGAATTTTTATAATTTGTATTAAATTTGTTACTTGTATCAATGGCAATGGTGTGAGGGTCTTGCGGAGGGGGAATTGGTTTGTTGTTCTTATTGACTGAGGTCACTGTTTTCTCTCTCTGGTTAGCGATAAATCACGGCTCCAGCGTGGGCGCTGGATGTTAAAGGGAGGGATGTAATGTTCAGGGTGAAACTTGTGTTTTTTCACATTTTTTTTAGTTTGTGTACGTGATTTATGCTATTTGATCCAAGACATGATGAAGCAATACTCATAACATTTTCTGTTTTGTGTTTGTACTGCTCGCAATCAGGTTAATGCTGAGATTGCTATTGTGTCACCACCAATCTAGGGCAACAACAATAACATTTCAACTACTGATACATGCATAATAATCATAATAATTGCTTGGTAATTATGCTGTGTCAGGGGTTGTTCGGGGTCCCAGGCTTGATTATTGTTGATTGTTGATAGCTTTGGGGGCTTGGGTTTGTGTGGTGATCAACGTCATGTGGCGGGTAAAAGGCTAGAGAGAGGGGATAGCAGGAGGGGGGTATATAAGATGGGCACATTGCTCAAACCGGAGTGGTAACATCTGAAGTGCACAAGGAGGTCCTGGGAGTCGGCGGTGAAGGACAGGAAGACGGGCTTACGTGGAAGCTACAAGGGAGCCGCAAGAGAGCTGTACAGTCGTCGACAAAGGGGAACCTCCGGAATGTCAAGGTAGTGCACAAGCGGGGAATAGGAACGTATGTAGAAGTATAAGCTAGTTAAACCTACACAGGGTCGCCACATCATTGTCTATTGGTTACATTATCAGTATTCATTAAATAAATACGGTTCTTCATTGTTGTCTGAACCTAGTCTAATTAATTCACACCCTGAAATCCAGCTTCCTCAGGCATTGTACCGATCCCTTGTAGTATTAATTCACCAGAATTGAGAGTTGCGCCCCTGCAAGATCTACCTGTAAATCCTGGTACACAACAATATAACGTGTTGAATACACACACTTTGACCACACTCTTGTCACCGTGTAGGCCTGTAGATCGAACACTTGCAATACACACACACACACACACACCAACAACAACAACAACAACAACAACAACAACACCAATCTTTTTCCCCTCATGTCAAGAATCAATAGAATCTCTATGATTCTTGGCTCCTACCAACTATCTAACATCAGCCACACACTCATGTTTGCGCGGTTACATCATCGCCCGGGCATCGAACACTTCCATAGACCGTCAACGCGGCATCGACTCACACGGCTCTCAGATGCACAAACGAAGAACGTGGATTTGTTTCTCACCCAATGACACGTAGTGGGAGCACGATTACTCTATCACCACTCAACAGACAATCGACGTAGCAACAGATCACACGGATCTTAAATTAACCTCACACTGGGTTTGGAAGGCCAAACTAGCGAAAATCCTGCTGAGAATTACAAAACTTGGATTGTTCAAAATCACGCTGAAGTGGGAAGAAAGCGGACCGTTAATTGGCGGATGATAATGATGCTCGAGATTGGCCATGTGTCAGGGAGTAACGAGGAAATGAGGAGAACTCGAAGGAGCGCGAGGGAGGTAAAACAAATAGGGACTGGGAGACGAACTCGAGGGAGACGGGGAGCAACACGCGAGAAGTGCAAGTGGCAACTCTCAGACTCAAGAAGAAGTACCCAAGACTCAAGCAGCGGGGTTGGAGGCCCGGCTACTCCCGAAACAAGGACCTCCAGGGACTGGAACTCCGAGTGGGCTGTTACCGATCCGTAGAGAAGGTAGGGGATGATTACCTTCCTTTTGATTAGCCCATTGGCCCAGGGCCCACGGTGTTATGTTGTTTTTAAGTCCAGGTTCGCCAAGCCAAGACTACACAAGTAGTAGCCAACAAGAATACTAACACCAACACCAACACCAACAGACATGTTTTATCCCTAATAAAAGTGGTTCCTCATTTTTATATCTAAATTAACATGCTTTATCTATTCTCGATTACCCGCATGAGTGTTACCAAACAGCAATCTAACTCTCCATTGTCATAACAAATTTGTGTTAGCGCCTTGATTCCCGTTCCCGGAGTGTCCGAAGTTGATACTAGGATTGGATGAATCATTGTCGCTACGTTCCCCCCATTTCTTTGATAATTAGGCAATGTATTTGGCAGTAATTGTTAGTGATTAACCTTCGTAGACAATCTCATGCAACCCACTATCTCGCCTACATGACAGGGCCACGGGACCCAGGAGGTGAGCGCCAGACGCTGCTGTGGCACCGGGCCGGGAGTGGGTTGTGCTGGCGCCTGCACCGCTGCCGTGAATGAAGTCTGAATGGTGGAAGCAAGCAGGGTGTGAGGGGCTGCCTTGTGTAGCGTCGTGGCGCCTTCCCCGCGGAATTGTGACACTCAATAGCAGCGACGCGGAAAAACACCCATTGGCCCCGCCGCCCACAAACACCACTTCACTGCACACACAGCGCAGACACTCTTATTAACTCTCTTTATTCTTGCGACAAAAATCAGTCTGAATCATATTTAATGATGGCCTCTATCTTTCTCCTGTGAAAGGTGAGTGAATGATATACCACATTGCTTCATCCAACAGACAGAGCTAGCCTTCACATAATGGTCTAGCATCCTACCTAGTTTCTGTTGATACTGTTTCGATCCGTCATTCCATCGTATCGTATTCTAGGCTAGGTCTATTAGCACGAAATCAAATGCAAATCCAAAGTTTGGGCATTTTCTTTTGCTCGTATTTTGATTAATAGTACACCAGCCCAGGACGTTTTGCTTACAAAAAGGGCCGACGCTTTTTGACTTTGGAATGTGATAAAACAACGTTACCTTAGTTGTAATTCATGAGGTGCTTAGCTGGCAAAAGGGCCAAACACGCCGCCATCTTGGATTTTATGTAATTTACATTATTAGCTATAAAAACCAAAATGATTGACCAATTTAAAAAAACTTTAGTATTTTAAATTGCATTTTTCAATTACAATGTATTTGTGGAGAAATTTTACAAATTTTATTTTTATATTATACATTTAAAACACATTTTCCTTCTCAATGTTTTTGGTTTTGGAATGTTAAGCTTATAACTTTTATGGAAGCGTATAAACTGAAAAAGTACTTCATGTAAACGTTTAAGATAGATTTATTAAAAAAAATAACGCAATTAAATTCAAGTCCATATCTTGATTACGTCCCGAGATATGAATTTTTGAAGAGTCACACCAACACCCCCCATTCACTCGCACCCGAAGTCGATTTCCACGCAGTCGATGGCGGGTGGTATATGCTACGAATTTGGCCTCCGGCATATGAAGGGGGTCGGGCCGCCACTGATCATATATGTCATCATATAGTAAATAAGCAGGATTTTTTGTATTTGCAGTGTCGCGCAGTCAAGGTAGCTCCTCTTACCAGTCAGCTGTTTTGATCTATCTACCGACTATGGTGGAACATGCCAACGGTCGCCGACTCATGACAAGGATATGTTCGCTTGATATCGAATGTATGAAGAGGAACCACATACATCGTTTTATATACATGTTTTGAAAACATAAATTATTTGTTACTCTTTATGAAATCTACTTGGTATTGTTTAGGTGCATGCCTTAGGTAATAGTGCTTCAATTTGTTATATTGTCATGTAAAAGTTGTGAATTTATAACTTTTACTGGTGCAAGTCTCCTTCTTGGTGATTTATGGATGTTTGGATTGTGTCACTTAGTTGGTCATTTATTGTTTTCTTTCGCAACTAAGGTATGTGCTGTTCATGGCTACTTCTTCAACCTAGCTCGTTAGTAATTTCATGATTATGATGACTTGTGTAAACATTTTATAATAATTAGAGCAGTGATTGAGGGCAGTTATTGCGGTAACTTTGCTGACTGCTCATTACACCCCCTCCTGTCAGAACTAACAGAGAGTGGTAACTATATATATCCGTAAATCCGGTGTCGATGCTCTCCGTGCGTGCGTTTGCATTTTCGCGTGCGACTGCGAGCGTGGTGCAGGTGTTAAGACCATCTTTGATTCATCATTGGGCACGGAATATTACTTTGCATATCAGCACTTTGCGAACTTCTTTTCTGTTTTCGTGGCCGTTAAAGGGGTTGGTCAAAGTCAGCATAGGGTTGTCACAACGTTCGTCGTTTGATTATCGTGTTGACTCAATGTCAACATGGCTAGTTGTTGTTCGTTTTAACGATGTGTTGATTATGTTCGGGTCAACACAACGGTGCGTGCTGTTTTTCGTGTTTACTTGTCAACATGGCTGGTAATTGTTTTTTTTTAAGTGTGTTGATTATGTTCGTGTCAACACGACGATGTGTGGAATGATAATCGTGTTGACTTATTTGTCAGCATGGATAGTTGTGCTGCTAAAGTGTTCGGTTCTGTCAATCACGGATTGGTGACTGTTCAGATTCCACAGGTTGTTGTTTAATTTTCAAGTTTAATTTTCAAGACTTTTCTAAGTAATTTTTTTATGTTTTATTATTTTTAATCATTTTTTATTTTATACCACTTAATAAATTACGGTTCTTTTATTGTTTGAATCAAAGACTTATCATTCCTAAATCCTTAACTGTTTGGACTGGTACGTCCCGATCCCTTAGTTGTGAGAACCACCCCTAGAGCTACACCCCAGTATTTCTACGGGCTGTTGACTTCGCCATCTATGGATCGTTTCAATTTGGTGGATTGGGGAACGTGGGTGGAGGCGTGGTGCCTCCGCGCTTGGGTGGAAGGTTTCGGAAGAATGAATCACCCCATTCTGCCGAGGACGGGCCGCTTGTATGTTTGGGTAAAACTCATGGTGGCCCTCCTCATGGTACAGGGTTTGATTTCGGCCCCCCTCTACCAGGGGGGTCGGGGGGCCCCGCCGCCGCCAACCGAAGAGGAAACGCGGTGGGCGGACCTGTACCGGTGTTGGTCCCGGCGATACCGGGACCGGTATGGGGTGCATCCCGAAGACGACCTCCCATAAGGGGGGTCGTCGTCGCAGGTTATCCTGCCGATTCACTACTACTCCTTTTATTCTGGATAATAAGTAAATGTGGGTTGGGGTCTTGTTTTTTTCTCGTGCCTGGGAAGGGGGGTAGGGGGGTTATATGGGGGGCTTGGTTCAATTGCTTTCTTTTTCTCTTATCGTTTTTTTTTTTTTTTCAAAATTGGTATTATTTTTCGGTCTAAGGGTATCTAAGGTTCATCATGGGTGTGAGGCGTGGTGTGTGGTGTGGACAACGTGGTTGTTTCCGTCTGCTTCGCTCCTGATTGTTGTGCTTATTTCACTCAGGTTCGATTGGTGGGCAGTCATGTTTTTCGGGTGGATACCGCGCGGTCTGGCTGGTCTGGTGCGCTTGTGTCTCGTGGTGGCGGTGGGCGTGCTGGTGGAAGGTGAGTCTTCCACTTCCTCTTTGCTTGCCCCGGGGGTGACGATAACCTCGGGTATTCATTGGTTGCTGGTGGCGGACCCCGTTGTATACGAGGGTTAAGTGCCCCTAGCCTACTTTAGCCCTTGGTTACTTAGTCGTTGATTAATGTTTTAGAATTATTTGTTTTCTCCGCAACTATTACCATGTGTTTCTAAAAGTCAGCTGTCAGTCACGCTGTGTTTACGTTTGTTGTAACACGTGCGAAGCCTCGTGGCTCTGTCTGGCGTCAGCGGAATTCGCTGGATGCGAGTGTGTAACCTTGACTGGTGACTGGCGCAAGGTTGTTATATGTTACTGGCACAGTCCACTAACACGCTGACGTTTCAGCTTGACGCAGTACATGCCTGCGAACCGAGCCGTCACCAGGGAATTGCCAGGGCGAGCTCACTTGTACACGAGGGTTACGTTTTCTTTTGGATCAAGATTGACATTCGAACAAAACAACAACAAAATGAAATTATTATAGTTTTGGTTTGTACAAAGACTCGTTAGGTAGGACATTTTCTTTGTTTAATGTTGGTGTTATAACACATAGGCAATTTTAAATATGCTCTTGTTTTTCTCTTTGTTTTTACGCCTGTGTGCAAGCTGGTTAGCGTTTTCAAGGGCGTTTGTTGCCGTTAGGATTTCTGCCCTTCAGGTGAAACTTCTATAGGACGAGTTTTGTTTTTCATTTAGGGTTTTAGCGGCCTGTAAGAGTCGGACGTAAATTGTTGCATTGTGGGTACGGTGTTAGGGTATTGCATTTATTGGATAGGTTTGGTGCAGTGATTGGGTCATGATACTGGTCCATGAAGCTTGAAGATGCTACTTGAAGACATAAAGATCAACATGCAAGGCCGAGACTGTACGATACAAAGTTCAACAATTCACATACTCATGAAACTACTGAAGACTGATGGAGGATGCCTTTGCCTGATATACTTGCCGGGTTAAGGAAAATGTTGATGGATGCAAATAGAAGAGGTGCCCGAAGTCTGAAGAGGATTCTGCCGCAAGGAGTGCGTGGGCATTCGAACGATGAGGTCATCGTTCATTGGGGGGCCGGGCATGTGAAGAATATGACCATTTCATGGTCTTCCTCTGTTCTTTCGATACAAGTTATTGACTGCTCTACCGGATGTGTTGCAATCCTAACTGGACGCATGCACAAGTTGAGTGTACCCGTGAATGTGCATGTGTCAGGATTTCAACACTTTGTCGGGAGCGGGCAACGAACGGGTATCGTGAAGAACACCTGAGTCAGGTGGTTTTTGTTTTGTTGAATGGACAACGGTGGCAGGCCCGACTGGTTTTGACGGGAGAGAAGAGGCGGCATTGTCGGAGAAGAGACGAGAGCGGGTGGGAGTAGTAGAAGGAAGACAACAAGAACTTTACCGGGATCCGACCGAGGGGCGAGCCAGGACCAGTGGATTGGCTGAGTTGCTGTACCAAGCCGTCATAAAGGGTAGAATGATGTTCTGTAAGATTGTGTTTTCTTAAAACTAAGTCGAACCCACGCACGCATACTCATGATGCAACAGTTTACGGAATTACCGAATAGGGTAGAAATTAAAGGAAATATAAACGTAACCTTCGTTATTAAAATCTGTTTATTAAATGGTGTTAGCCCTGCATCGATCCATGACCCTACAAAACTACCGATCGTGGTCAAGATTGGGGGAAAACTGGGCCTCTTAGCTTAACATCAGCTACGCTCCTCAGGCCAATCAAGGCAACAACATCTGCCTTGGGGCTCAGTTAACCTCTTTTCTTCACATAATTACATGGATCGTAGTGATTGACTGCGTTACTTCACCGCTAGCGTGAGGTGCGTTGATTCTATAATTGTATTGTCCAAAAGCGACGGGTCGGGGTGTTCGATCAGTTGTCTGGTTGCTCGATGTATGCGCAGGGGTAGTTTTCTCTGGTGGGGATGTCCATGGAAGTGTTAGGTTTAAGACTAGTTCCTTATGCTCGACTTTGTCACATTAGGTTTATTTGTCTTCTCTCTTCTCTTTTCTGTGCGCGTGCAGATGTGGGGAAGAGCGATAATAGTTAGGTTTATTTAATCACTTTTAGGTTTTATTTAGGTTTAGGGATTGATGGACATTCCCGGTGTTTCCCTTTGCTTGACGGCCACTGAGCATTGAGTTTCATAGGTGATAGTTTTGTGTGCATTGAGTGTACTGGACTCTTGTGTCAACGAGTGTACCGAGAGTCTGTGCTCGGATGGTGATGTGTCGGCAAGTTTCTTCTTTCCGCTTGATGACTGACGCCTGGCTCCAGCTCGTTCAGTGTGATTCTAGCGTTCGTTCTACTTAGTACTACTATGGATCGTTTTGTTGGAAAAGATTGGGAGACGTGGCTGGAGGCGTGGCGCCTCAACGCGTGGGTTGAGGGGTATCGGGCGATGGACCACCCCATCCCGGCGATGACGGGTCGCCTGTTTTTGTGGATAAAGGTGATGGCAGCCCTCCTCGCCGTAGAGGGCCTGATCTCCGCGCGTCTCTGCCGAGGGGGTCGCTTGGCACCCTCGGCGGAGGAGATGCGTTGGGTGGGGCGTTTCCGCTGTATGGCCCGGCGGTACCGGGACCACTTCGGGGTACACCCCGAGGATGACGTCCCGCCAGGGGGGTCGTCCTCACATCTCGTCTTGGCCGTACATTTCTATAAATACTATTCTGGTTGATCATAAATGGGGGGTGGGGTCTTGTTTTCTTTCCAATGAGGGAGGGGGGTAGCGGGGTTGTTTCAGAGGCTTGATCTTGTTTTGTTTTTATTTTTCTCGTCGTTTTTTTTTTTAAATTGGTTTTACTTTTCGATCTATGGGTATTTAAGGTTTGTCATGGGTGTGTAGTGAGTTCGGGGTGGTTGTTTTCGGCTGCTTCGCTTCTGATTGTTGTGGTTTCTTCATTCAGATTCAGGTGCCGGGCGGTCATGCTTTGCGGATGGATAACTTGCGGCCTGGCAGGGCTGGTGAGCTGGTGTCTCGTGGTGGCGGTTGGCGAGCCGATGGAAGGTGAGTCCTCCACTTCCTTTTTGTTTGCCCCGGGGGTGACGGTCACCTCCGGTATCCACTGGTCATTGGTGGCAGACACCGTTGTGTATGAAGGTTTGGTTCCTTTGGCTTATACAGGGGTATGGCCACTTGCTCCTTCGACTCCATTGGATGTCGAGGGGGTAGTGAGATCGGCCTGTCCTGGCGGGCTGGCTACTGACGGTTGCGAAGTCCTGCAAATGTTTAAGGGTTTAAGGAGGTGGAGCACGTTTTCGGGTTGCACTTGTCGGTTCTTCAGGCCAGCACGGGGGGGGAACGACCAGACAGGGGCGGGTAATCTTACGAGTGGTCGGGGGATTCGAGCGTTGTCATTTGTAGGGGATGCGTTTCGTTGGTGTTGTGGGGTGGCCACTCGCAAGGATATCCGGTATTTGTTCAAGTCCGAAGCGGAGCTTCGTCAGTATGCTCACGGCTTAGATAGTGCGGTGCATGAGGACCATGACGTGCTACGCAATGTCACTTTGGCGTTGAAGGCGTACGACATGGAGTTGGCGACGGTTGTGCAGAGGGGGGGGTGAGGCCCAGCGTAATCTGTCTTTGGCACTGGATCGGTTCGGTAATGTGACTGCCGTTCGTTTCGATTATGATGAGCGTCTGATGCACTCGGCTCTACTATTACTTCTCCACTCGGTCACTACCCAAGTGAGGGTGGTGGAGCAGTTCTTTCGAGCGCAGGTTACGTCGTCGTGTCGACAGGGGCGAATTCCTTCAGTGTTGCTTCCTCACGAGGTGTTGTCTCGGGACTTGGGCGTGCTGGGGAGGGCACTATTATTAGACGGCATGGAGCTTGTGATACCGAAAGAGGAGGTCGATGCGTACTTCTTTCTCGATTTGGCTTCGTGTGTGGATGGCAAAGACAGGGCTCTGTGACGGTGCGTGTTCCTGTGCGGGGGGCGGGTAACGTGTGGCGTTTGTATGAGCCGGACATAATTCCCTTCGCTTGGCAGGGCCAGTCCTGCAAAAGTTGTCTTGCATAATGAAGTTCATTGTTGTATAGTAAAAGTACCTTCATTTATTCACGTTGCACTGTTGTATAATATGTTGTATGAATATAGATGTAAAATAAACCTAGAAGGCTCTCCTTTACTTACTTTACTTTTTTTCTCTATTTTAACTTTACTTTCATTTCAGAAGGTATTATTATTTGTTTCATAATAAACTTGTTTTTTTACTTTTTTAATTTACTTTTTATCATATGTCTTCTTGTAAAATAATATTTTTGTTCATTATCAACTTAATATTGTGTTCTGTATTATTGTATTTCTGTTATGTAATAATTAATAATTATCTAATCTTTATTATTTCTTTCCTTCTCGTAGTGCTAAATCTCAAAGGTGTATGTTAATATAATATCTTACAATGTAGAGGCTTCAATATTAAAATGATAATACCTCACATAAATTAGACCTAAACTGAATGATGGGATTAAGTTTACTATTTGATATGCTATATAAACCGGAAATATCCTCTAAATCGCCAACTTGAGTGGATCACATTCTTGAATATAATATAATGCAGTATAAGGTTAATGTAAGAGTGCATGCACCTTCCTTTCAACAAAATCATCATTAAAATATGATACAATTGCAAAGTGCAGCAGTCATATAATGATGCTGATTGTTAAGAAATAAGCCGAGTAGCAGGCAATGGTGGGAAAAATATTTATTCATTAAACATTCATTCATCATGTTGTGCGTAAGGTTGTTGGTTTTGGTGAACGTTCTGTTGTTGGGGGTTGAGAGTGAGTACTAAAACTTCATTAATTTATGGTTTAGAGTATTACTTATACTAAGAGCTTCTTTTTTTAAAAAATGTTTTAATGTCAATCCAGTGTTTACAATTAACACATTTCGGTTGTATAAAATTTAAGAAAAAAAAAGATTTACATTACCGTTATGTTATCACGTGGTAGACAATATTTGATTTATTAGTATATTGAAATTACTCCAGTTCGAATCATGAATACTTTCAAATGTACGCATAACATTTTTGCAACACTTCATAGTGTGTAAAATTATTAGGTTAAAACGTTTAAATAACGAGAACTTTGAGACAACATTATACGATTTAATTAAAATGCTTACGTTTTAAATATTTTCCAACAAGGAAAAATGTAATTCATGTACATTTATGTTTTATTCCTTAATTTATAGTAAATTTTTGTCCAAGGTTGATTTAATTATAGTATTTTCTGATTTAAAATTAATCACTGCATGATCATTTTGTAGAACATAATTGCTATATTTAGAATGTATTAACATGAGACACTTTTACGAACATTCTGCTTACAAAAAACTTAATAATTTTTATATATGTATGTTTTTTTTTTTTTTTTAAATATTACTCTAAAACATTCTAACAGTTAGAAAATATTTATTTGTGTTGTTAGACTAGAAGCATTCCTCACTTTCAATGTATAAGGATCAACCCTATTAGACTTGTTTTTAATATATCTATACAATACTGTGATGTGGGCAGGGAAGCCTTTCAATCAATATCCATTGATTGATTGGTAAATCATAATTTGGTAATCATAAATATGATTAGATAACTTTTCAAGAACATTGTAGACTTATTGCTCAGCCTTCAACGCGTCCAGCTGATTAGCTTGCGAACTGCCGGCCTCGGTCACTGGATCCCTGCTACTCGAGATCCCTGAGTAGACAGTACAAGCCTCTCCATATGTTTGTAGACTGACAAGCAGCATATGGGGATTCCAGGCAGATCACTGTTTAGTTATTACATATGACTGTACTCCATAAGCTAACATTATGGGAACCAGGAGTGGATGAGGTAACCCCCTCTCCCCCACTCCTGGCTGCAAGAGCTTGCAATCGCTCTCTTCTAATCTGGCAGCCGAACCGATAGGAAGTTCATTTAGGATGATAGGATTGATAGTAGTATTAAGCTTTTGTAAGTATTTGTTTTATTAAATAGTTCACTATACAAGGCTTATGAATTAACCCAGAAAATCCTTCCCTCTCATTCCCAATATCAGTAAGTAAATCAAGCTCCAGGTGTCGATAATAGATTGACTGGTATTCAATCTGATTGTCGGCACAACAAATTGGTGGCAGCTACGGGATAATCTTTTTTCCTTACTAACACTTTGGAAAAAGAACCCACTGGAGTTTTGATTGCTGATTGATATTGGTGTGAGAGGTTGGGTAGTGTATCACAAGAAAACAACATTGGGTAAGTTATTGCACTATTATTCCTACGCATGCAGTGTGCTTAACACAGTTGAGTGTACCTTGCCGAACATCATTGGTTTCCGTAAAAATAAAGCTAGCTCAGTATTCGTAAATTAAATTTTTCTGATCACACGATCTAAAAAATTAATCAAAATGGCCGTTACAAAAGAACAGTTTGAGAGACTAGTTCAGGAGCTGACTCAAATAAGAACTCAGTTTGGGCAGTTGCAAACTGCATACGAACAAGTTCGAGCTGAGCTAGTGACGGTTAAAGCTGAGGCAGCTGTTCGCCCTACCCAGGCGCAGCAGCACGAACATAATGGAAACCAGGGTGAATTGGCTGTGGTAAAAGACCTCACTGTGGGCAATATGATCAAGCCCTGGACGGGAGACGCCTCGGATTTACCAGTCGAGGGTTTCCTCTCCCAGATCGATAAGGCAGCTGATCTAGGATCCTGGACGGAGACTGACAAGATGAAGATCATTGGTCTCAAATTGCTCGGGCCTGCACTTACTTTTCTAGAAAGTAATGCAGAGCTTCAGGCTCCTGGGATCTCATACGCTAACTTCCGAGCAGCGTTAATTGAACGATTTCGGTCTAAACAACCGGATCAGTTTTATTACACGCAGCTCCAAAATGCTAAAGAGACTGCTGGCGAATTGCCCGAAGCCTTTGCTGACCGTTGCAAGCAGCTATGCCTTGCAACTATTCAGAAAGTAGGGGACGCGCGGGAGCAGCAGATTATAAACAGGGAAGCTGAGCGTAGGTTATTAGCCGCTTACACAAACGGTCTCCTGGGCAATGTAGGATTGCAGGTACGATACCGTATGCCAAGCACACTAGCGGAGGCGATAACTCTCGCAGTCGCGGTTAATTCGACTGACCAGGCGGCTAAAGAACAAGAACCAAAATCATCCAAGGTAGTGTACGCAACTCAATCTAAAAGCGTAACTTGTTACTCGTGTAACAAAAAGGGACATTATTCCCGAGACTGCAGAGGGAATAAAGCCAATCAAGCGAAGGCTAGTCCCCCAGAGTCCAATGAACCCCCGACAAAAGTAAACGGTAACAAGCACAAGGGAAAGAAACCTCCATTTTGTGTTCATTGTCGGAAGCCAGGACATCTGAGCAGGAACTGCTGGCATAAGCCATCGCCGGAGGCCGCAACGCAAGACCCAAAAGGTCAAGGTTCGTTGAGGGCCCCATCAACGAGCCAGAACTAGTCCAACAGGTGACGGTGCCTAGTGTAGCTACGCCCGATAATGGAGACTGTGAAGTTCTCATTGAGGTAGAGATAGAAGGAATAGTCAGTCAGCTACTGGTCGATACCGGAGCTACGATTTCTGTCCTACAACCAGGCGTTAGCACAGATGCACTTAGGACCGATCATACACGGGCTAGGGGCGTAACAGGAACAACTATTCAGATCCTTGGGCTACAATCTGTTACGTTTAGTATCCAAAGTCAAAATTATGAACATCAGTTTCATGTAGCCAATCTAGATCTACCATTCGATGGCATCCTAGGCGTGGACTTTCTCTCACGGGAGAAAGGAGTATTAAACTTCGACTCACAAACCCTACGCATTAAACATAGTGAAGTACCATTTATTGGGAAAGCAGCACGTGCAGCTACGTGTCCTAACGGGCATAAATGCAACACTTGTTCTACCAGATTCACTAATGTTCACTTGGAAGTAATTAATCCGGGTGAGCAGGAATCGACACGCGGACGGAAGGGCCTAATTACCCCTGCCGCTCGAGCCTTGTCAGGAACTCCAAAGGGTGCATGCAACCCTAGTGAGAATTCAGCACAGGCAGGTAGTTCAAACAGCACAGTTAAGTCTGCGAACACTACAACTAAAGGTTGGAAAGTTTATGCGCAGGAAACCACCATGTTGCCTAGCCATAGTGAAGTCATTGTATATGGGAGACTAGATCGAGGAGGTCCTAGTATTCCTACCGACGTAGTTGTGGAACCCCAAGCGGTGCAACTACACGGTGTGTTAGTGGCCAGAGTTGCGGCTAGCACGAACGGCAATCTAGTTCCCCTCAAACTCATGAATGTTGGGATGGATCCGATCCAACTAGTGAAAAACACTTTGTTGGGAGAGGCAGAAAGAATGGATTCAAACGTGTCCGAAACCCAGCAAGATATCCGTGCAGTGCTGCCTAATGTCAAAAGGCGAGTAATGGAAACAGATAATGCACAGCAAGATAAGGCCAAAGTAAAGGCACTTCTCGAGAGCAAACTAGCACACTTAGAGCCTCAAAGTAGGGCTAAGGTAAACAGCGTACTTGATCAATACGTTGAGTTGTTCTCCGAGTCTGAGGATACGCTCGGGTGTACAAGTATGGTTAAACATACAATTGACACAGGAGATGCAAAGCCAGTGCGCAAGCATCCATACCGGATACCGCATGCCTTGAAGGGTGTGGTTGACGAGCATATAGATGATATGCTCCGAAAGGGTATAATTGAACCATCAAACTCTCCCTGGTCCGCACCCATTATTTTGGTACCTAAAAAGGTTGCAGAAGGAGCTGAACCCAAGTACAGATTGGTCACTGACTTTAGAGGGTTGAATCAAGTCAGTAAAGGGGATGCTTACCCCCTACCAAACATAACCGAAACTCTAGACAACCTAGGGAATTGTAAATATTTTACAACGTTGGACCTGCGAAGCGGATATTACCAATGCCAAATCGATGAGAAGGACAGAGAAAAAACTGGGTTTTCCACCCCTACCGGTCATTATCACTACAACCGGATGGCGTTTGGACTGTGTGGGGCCCCAGCTACCTTCCAGAGATTGATGGATTGTGTGCTCGCAGGCCTAACTAATATAGAATGCATGATATATCTGGACGATATCATTCTATATAGCCGTACAATCGATGACCATGTTGAAAGTCTGCGTAAGGTGTTTGAAAGGCTCAGAGAAACCAACCTAAAAATCCAGCCAGACAAATGTACATTAGCTCAATCAGAAGTAAATTACCTCGGACATGTAGTCACTTGCGACGGTGTAAAACCTGACCCGCGGCTTACGACAGCCATTAAGGACTACAAGAGACCACAGAATGTCAAAGATGTACGAGCATTCCTAGGATTGTCGGGTTACTATAGAAAATTTATTGAAAATTACGCTGATAAGGCACACCCTCTAACGCAGTTGACGAATCTCTACTCAACTCAACTCCTACAGAACTCAACCCTATTAGACTTGTTTATAATATATCTATACAATACTAACGAGAACTTAAAAGCTGCTATAGCAAACAGATCTATACTGATATTATAATTATTAGTTCTTTTACACAAGTGAGTAACACAACTCCTGCTACTTGAATATATTCTGTTCTGCAAATATATTACTAATGCTCATACACATTTTATTTTGAAAGATTAATATTTAATTATTATTCATTACTATATAAATAAAAATATAATCGTTTCAATTTATATTTTCTAATCGTGTGTGTAGTTAACTTAAAAAATATACAGTTTTTATTTTTCATTTAACATAAAATGTTGAGAATCATAATAAGCTATACTTTGAAACTCACTAATCTACAATATATATTTATATTTAAAATAAATTGCTCTTTAATAAGTTAACAGCTAAGTCTACTCATCTAAATAAATTCAGTAAATCCTTTAACTCTTAATTTAAGACTTGAGTCTTAGTTATAATGAGAGAGGATATAATATACTTTACAAAGGACTGTCTTCTATTATAAAAATTAGGATAGTTTAAAATTTAAAAAAAAATAAGTCTTATGTCATGAATAAATCAATCGTTGATTTTTAGTGTATAAATGGTGATTTAATATTATCTTTTACATTACGTGTGGTATTTTTAACTGCGTAATGTATCTATTTTATAAGATTTCATATTTTTAGTGTAAGTTTCAGAGTTAATCATAAGGAAATTGTTGAGGTATGTAACGGTTGGATATAATATAAATCTATTTTATTTTTTGTTTATTTGTTTATTTATTTGGTCCCCCGCGAGTTCCCGCATAATATTTTTATAAGGTAGGCTTATAAGCTAATATAACTATTGAAAAAAGTTATTCTAATGGAGTAAACATAAGTATTGATGGTATTTGAATCACTATGTAATGTATATACAACGTTAAGATGAATGAAGGTAGATAGAGCAAGCTAATCAAGTAGTGTAGGTTTGATTGTTTCTTAAGGTATTTTATATATTTATGTTAGATTTAAATAAATATTAAATGTATTTTAAGAAGTAATTCATAGACGGTGAACGAATGAAATCGTAATCTATTCATCAAAAAAACTTTTAACCTAATTATTTTCGAGGGTGATTTTTATCTACGCGTAAATGTTGTATGATAAATGTTTAAAACAATCCAAGCAAATCATATCAAAATATATTTTCAAGGTTAACATAATATGATAACGGGTTAGAGATAATTCTATACGGTTAACGTTACGTTATTTATATTTCGTTAAGCCGCATCTACATCATACTTATAAATAAAAATTATTTGTTTTGTTTTATGTTAAACTATAAAGCGAATATTTTTAACTTGATTCGTATTATATTATTTATATTATTTATATCAACATCGTAAAATGTCACGAAAAGTTTTATGTAACGTCATGTTATAAATAGTCATATGTAAATAACCTATATTATATTCATCTTATAATATTAAATGTGCTACATTTCAAGTATATATCTTTGTACTTTGTTACAGCACGTGCATGCGTTGAGTGCACGTGGTGAAATGCCGGACGTCACCGTCCGCGACCGGTGACATTCCCACCACCCACCAGGCCCACAACAACAACAACAACAACAACAACAACAACGACAACAACGACAACCACCGCAACGAGTACTCCCACACCCGGCCTTGTACGCCCACCTTTGAAGGTTGTTGTCGTAAATCGCAATAACACTTTGGAGGTGGGTACGATATCCGTACAAGGTCGGGATACCTTTATAAATATACACCCCCTCCGCAATTGCGGGTGGGGGTTCTTTAGGCCTTAATCTTTTTATTTGTTTATGTTAATTTTTATATTTATAAAAATTGTATTTTAAAAAATTATAAATTCTTACAATAAAATTATTGAAATTATCAAATCATGATGTTAGTGTCTTAAACCTCGAATCCTTAATAAGTTGCAAAATTTATCTAAAAGAGCTTAATAATAAGCCTTATATATTTAAAATGTTTAAGATATAACTAAATATTAATATGAATGATCGGTGATACACGTGTAGGATCAGCTCAGTTCACTGCACCTAGACAGGATGTCGCAGTTTGTTTACTTATTTAGCAGAGCAGCACGTCTCTGAAACGTGTAATGAGCTGAAGAATGTTTAGCGCGTGCTGTTTTATCATCCTGTTGCAAGGTTGACAAGTTTTCTTCTCTCAGTATACCTACGTTTAGTTGATGTTGTAATCGAACAAGTAAATGGGTTTGAGTTATCTTGTAAACATAAAGTGACGGTTCTATCACCTGATTACAGTTGTTTGTTTTTTATGTTTTTTGTTCGTGCTTTATGTGTAATGTTTTTCTTTTTATTTCTTCGTTTTTTTTTCTGGTTTGTGTTTATAATATTCTATTTTTATACATTCCATGTTTTTGTTTCTTGTTTTGTCTTCAATGTTTTTATTTTTTTATTTATTCTGTTTGTGGTTTGTGTTTATAATGTTTTATTTTAATACATTCTGTGTTTTTGTTTCTTGTTTTACGTTCAATGTTTTATTTTTTTATTTATTTTTTATGTTGTTTTGGTTTTACGTTGAATGTTTTTATTTTTATTTATTCAGTGTTTTTTTTTCTTGGTTTGTGTTTATTATTTTTTTTTATAATGTTTTACGTTGAATGTTTTTGTTTTTATTTCTTCTGTTTTTTTTCCTGGTTTGTGTTTATAATGTTTTATTTTTATAAATTCCGTTTTTTTGGGTTTGTGTTTATTTATTCCATGTTTTTTTTCTTTCTGGCTTTATGTTTAATGTTTTTATTTTTATTTATTCTGTGTTTTTTTCTTGTTTCGTGTTTTATGTGTTAATTCTTGTTTTTATGTTGTTGTTTGTTATATTTAATTGATTTTTTTTTATTGTAAGCAGTATACATGACTAATGAAGGCTACGTGTTGACAAGTCTTGATGCTTTGAGGTAGGATACAGATAAATAAATCATCTTGTTTTATATATGATTCGAACCTGTGTCATGATTGGTTTTGAAAAATATAATGTCTCTTCCGTGTTCATAGTGAGAGCATAATAGCACGAGTGAGAGTTGTAACGTAATACTGTCTGCTCCTGGAGCTGAGTGCAAGGTCAACGTGTTTTCTCAAGTTATCTTGTAGACATACAGTGACGGTTCTATCACTTGTTTACTTTAAAACTGTTTCTGTTTATGATATTATTTCCTTTTACTATTCATTGTTAGTCTACTTATCCGTGACTTCGAAGCGACGCACTCACGTCACATCCAAGGTTGTTGGTATTTGAAACGCGATGCACTCGCGAGAGATTGCCGGGTTCACGCTTCAAGGTCGACGGGTTCCCACAAATTCACCGATGAAAGTCGGTCATTTAGTTCTTGGTTCATTCAAAGCGGTGTTATAACCTTGATAAAAGGAGTTGAAGAGAGTGATGGCAGCAATCTTGGATTGCCCCTCAAAATGGTGAGCCAGAACCCTCACTTACTCCCTACTATGGGTCTAGTTGTGGGAAAAAAATTTCCGCTCAAAAAAGCTGCCAGCACGTCCGCCGTTCGCTTCATCTCCACAAAGACAACCGTCTGTTTGGTGTTTTTTTTTTTTTTTTTTTTTTTTTACTTTTCCACCTTCTCCGCCGAGCTGGAGGATAAGGACTGCAATCTTGCTCTGGGCCGCAAATTGTATCTGGGTGCGAGTGCTTCCGTAGTTACTAGCGGCGTTGATTGCGCGAGTGTCGTGATTCTAGTACCATTATTTTCAGACTGGAATACCTCGTCGTCCACGTGAGCTTGTTCTGTCTGAGAAGTCTCGTGCTTTGAGTTTTATGTGAGTGGCATGGATAACAGTTTCCTTGTTTTTGTCAAGCTGTAACTTTTTATTTTCGTTACCAATTTTACCAAAATTTTGTATGGTCCAGTCCACGGGCTAGCAAGTTTCTTACTCAGTCCAGGTTTCATTGCTGCGTTAAGCAAAAAGACGTTTTCACCCACATTGTATGGTTGTTGTTTTGCCTTTTGGTCGTAATATCGTTTTTGTGAATCACGAACCTTGAGATTATTTGGTTTGACTAATTCATAAGCTTCGTTCAGTTTGTCGGCCAAATGTTGTTGTTCCGATTCATCCTATTAGGTTTGGTTTGTAGGTTGTCATTGAACGGTAGGCTCATCTCTCGGCCATGCAACAAGTAATATTGTGAAGGATAGGACCATTTTACGATTTTTCTTCTGGATTCTCTATGGTATTTTATTAATAAAATTATCAAACTAGTGGATGTGTGCAATCAATATCATTATGCATACACTACTTGGAATGCATGTGTCAGGGGTTTCGACATTTATACTGGACGGGCAATGCTTACAGTTTTAAAATAATTCTACTCAGTGTTACGCTGTTGATGTGTGGAATGGTGATACTAGTAAGTTGCAGTTTGCTTTTTACATGATGCATTTGTGGTGAGGTGAAGGTTTTTATTAATAAATGGTTTAATTTTAAGCATTGTTTCTAAATCAATTCATAATTTACATCATGTTATTTCTTCATCAGTCTTAAATATTTCGTTACTTGACAATTCTCACCAGACACAGGATGTGTATATCCTGTCGTGGGGTGGAATTACACTAGACTCAGCTATCAGGCTTCACCAATAATAATTAAGAAAGCAGACTGGAGTGCGTAGCGTGCAAGAGTGCAGGTCAGCTTAACGGACGGCACGAACACGTGTACGGAGAGTTGTTCTAGGCTTTGAAACAGTAAAGAACTATGTATTTTGGATCCGAAATTATTATTGACAGCTCAGTTATTTGTAAGTAAACAGTTGTAAAATTTTCCATTTGTAAGCGACTCAGGAATAAATGATTGACCCATTACCTCGTCACCGTTTTAATCACCTACAACTGTCTGGGTCAGAATCCTACGTGCTTCCCCTCTTTCCCCGCTACCACAGCACTAAGGCTTGGGTCCCTCACCTATAACACATTCACTGCTTTTAAACTGCAGTCACGTATGTACTTTCATTCTTTAAGAAAAAGTTGTCTTGCATGATGAAGTTCATTGTTGTATAGTAAGTACCTTCATTTATTCACGTTGCACTGTTGTATAATATGTTGTATGAATATAGATGTTAAATAAACCTAGAAGGCTCTCCCTTACTTACTTTACTTTTTTTCTCTATTTTCACTTTACTTTCATTTCAGAAGGTATTATTATTTGTTTCATAATAAATTTGTTTTTTTACTTTTTTAATTTACTTTTTATCATATGTCTTCTTGTAAAATAATATTTTTGTTCATTATCAACTTAATATTGTGTTCTGTATTATTGTATTACTGTTATGTAATAATTAATAATTATCTAATCTTTATTATTTCTTTCCTTCTCGTAGTGCTAAATCTCAAAGGTGTATGTTAATATAATATCTTACAATGTAGAGGCTTCAATATGAAAATGATAATACCTCACATAAATTAGACCTGAACTGAATGATGGGATTAAGTTTACTATTTGATATGATATATACACCGGAAATATCCTCTAAATTGCAAACTTGAGTGGATCACATTCTTGAATATAATATAATGCAGTGTTAGGTTAATGTAAGAGTGCATGCACCTTCCTTTCAGCAAAATCATCATTAAAATATGATACAATTGCAAAGTGCAGCAGTCATATAATGATGCTGATTGTTAAGAAATAAGCCGAGTAGCAGGCAATGGTGAGAAAAATATTTATTCATTAAACATTCATCATGTTGTGCGTGAGGTTGTTTGTCTTGTTGAGCATTCTGCTGTTGGGGATTCAGAGTGAGTACTAAAACTTCATTACTTTATGGTTTGGAGTATTACTTATACTAAGAGCTCCTTTTTTTAATGTTTTAATGTCAATCTAGTGTTTACAATTAACACATTTCGGTTGTATAAAATTTAAGAAAAAAAAAATTTACATCACCGTTATGTTATCACGTGGTAGACAATATTTGATTTATTAGTATATTGAAATTACTCCAGTTCGAATCATGAATACCATCAAATGTACGCATAACATGTTTGCAACACTTCATAGTGTGTAAAATTATTAGGTTAAAACGTTTAAATAACGAAAACTTTGAAACAACATTATACGATTTAATTAAAATGCTTACGTTTTATATACTTTCCAACAAGGAAAAATGTTATTCATGTAAATTTATGTTTTATTTCTTAATTTAAAGTAATTTTTTGTCCAAGGTTGATTTAACTATAGTATTTTCTGATTTAAAATTAATCACTACATGACCAATTTGTAGAACATAATTGCTATATTTAGAATGTATTAACATGAGACGCTTTTACGAACATTCTGCTTACAAAAAACTTAATAATTTTTATATATGTATGTTTTTTTTTTTTTTTTTAATATTACTCGAAAACATTCTAACAGTTAGAAAATATTTATTTGTGTTGTTAGACTAGAAGCATTCCTCACTTTCAATGTATAAGAATCAACCCTATTAGACTTGTTTTTTAATATATCTATACAATACTAACGAGAACTTAAAAGCTGCTATAGCAAACAGATCTATACTGATATTATAATTATTAGTTCTTGTACACAAGTGAGTAACACAACTCCTGCTACTTGAATATATTCTGTTCTGTAAATATACTTAAGTAGTTATTACTAACGCTCATACACATTTTATTTTGAAAGATTAATATTTAATTATTATTCATTACTATATAAATAAAAATATAATCGTTTCAATTTATATTTTCTAATCGTGTGTGTAGTTAACTTATAAAATATACAGTTTTTATTTTCCATTTAACATAAAATGTTGAGAATCATATAAGTTTTACTTTGAAACTTACTTATCTACAATATATATATATATATATATATTTAAAATAAATTGCTCTTTAATAAGTTTACAGCCAAGTCTACTCATCTGATTAAATTCAGTAAATCCTTTAACTCTTAATTTAAGACTTGAGTCTTAGTTATAATGAGAGAGGATAAAATATACTTTACAAAGGACTGTCTTCTATTATTAAAATTAAGATAGTTTAAAATAAAAAAAAAACCTAAGTCTTATGTCATGAATAAATCAATCGTTGATTTTTAGTGTATAAATGGTGATTTAATATTATATTTTACATTATGTATGGTATTTTTAACTGCGTAATGTATCTATTATATAAGATTTCATATTTTTAGTGTAAGTTTCATAGTTAATCATAAGGAAATTGTTGAGTTATGTAACGGTTGGATATAATATCATATCTATTTTATTTTTTGTTTATTTGTTTATTTATTTGGTCCCCCGTGAGTTCCTGCATAATATTTTTATAAGGTAGGCTTATAAGCTAATATAACTATTGAAAATAGTTATTCTAATTGAGTAAACATAAGTATTGATGGTATTTGAATCACTATGTAATGTATATATACAACGTTAAGATGAATAGAGCAAGCTAATTAAGTAATGCAGGTTTGATTGTTTCTTAAGGTATTTTATATATTTATGTTAGATTTCAATAAATATTAAATGTTTTTTAACAAGTAATTCATAGACGGTGAACGAATGAAATCGTAATCTATTCATCAAAAAAACTTTTAACTTAATTATTTTCGAGGGTGATTTTTATCTACGCTGAAATGTTGTATGATAAATGTTTAAAACAATTCAAGCAAATCACATTAAAATATATTTCTAAGGTTTACATTATATGATTACGTGTTAGAGATAATTCTATACGGTTAACGTTACGTTATTTATATCTCGTTAAGCTGCATCTACATCATACTTATAAATATACATTATTAGTTTTGTTTTATGTTAAACTATAAAGCGAATATTTCTAACTCGATTCGTATTATATTATTTATATCAACATCATAAAATGTTACGAAAAGTTTTATGTAACGTCATGTTATAAATAGTCATAATATGTAAATATCTTATATTATATTCATCTAATAATATTAAATGTACTACATTTCAAGGATATATCTTTGTACTTTGTTACAGCACTAGCATGCATCGAGTGTACGTGGTGGGATGCAGGTCGTCACCGTCCGCGACCGGTGACATTCCCACCACCCACCAGGCCCACAACAACAACGACAACAACGACAACCACCGCAACGAGTACTCCCACACCCGGCCTTGTACGCCCACCTTTGAAGGTTGTTGTTGTAAATCGCAATAACACTTTGGAGGTGGGAAGATATCCGTACAAGGTCGGGATACCTTTATAAATATACACCCATACCGCAATTGCGGGTGGGGGTTCTTTAGGCCTAAATCTTTTTATTTGTTTGTTAATTTTTATATTTATAAAAATTGTATTTTAAAAAATTATAAATTCTTACAATAAAATTATTTAAATTATCAAATCATGATGTAAGTGTCTTAAACCTTGAAATTGAATCCTTAATAAGTTGAAAATTTATCTAAAAGAGTTTAATAATAAGCCTTATATATTTAAAATGTTTAAGATATAACTAAATATTAATATGAATGATCGGTGATACACGTGTAGGATCAGCTCAGTTCACTGCACCTAGACAGGATGTCGCAGTTTTGTTTACTTACTCAGCAGAGCAGCACGTCATCTGAAGCGTGAAGTGAGCTGAAGAATGTTTAGCGCGTGCTGTTTTATCATCCTGTTGCAAGGTTGACAGGTTTTCTTCTCTCAATATACCTACGTTTAGATGATGATGTAATCGAAAAAGTTAATGGGTTTGATTCAGTTATCTTGTAAACATATAGTGGCGGTTCATCACCTGTTTACAGTTGTTTGTTTTTTATGTTTTTTGTTCGTGCTTTATGTGTAATGTCTTTCTTTTTATTTCTTCGTTTTTTTTTCTGGTTTGTGTTTATAATATTCTATTTTTATAAATTCCATGTTTTTGTTTCTTGTTTTGTCTTCAATGTTTTTATTTTTTTATTTATTCTGTTTGTGGTTTGTGTTTATAATGTTTTATTTTAATAAATTTCGTGTTTTTGTTTCTTGTTTTACGTTCAAGGTTTTATTTTATTTATTTATTTTTTATGTTTTTTTTGTTTTACGTTGAATGTTTTTATTTTTATTTATTCAGTGTTTTTTTTCTTGGTTTGTGTTTATTATTTTTTTTTATAATTTTTTACGTTGAATGTTTTTGTTTTTATTTCTTCCGTTTTTTCATCCTGGTTTGTGTTTATAATGTTTTATTTTTATAAATTCCGTTTTTTTGGGTTTGTGTTTATTTATTCCATGTTTTTTTTCTTTCTGGCTTTATGTTTAGTGTTTTTATTTTTATTTATTCTGTGTTTTTTTCTTGTTTCGTGTTTTATGTGCTAATTATTGTTTTGATGTTGTTGTTTGTTATATTTTATTGATTTATTTTGATTGTAAGCAGTATACATGACTAATGAAGGCTACGTGTTGACAAGTCTTGATGCTTTGAGGTAGGATACAGATAAATAAATCATCTTGTTTTATATATGATTCGAACCTGTGTCATGATTGGTTTTTAAAAATATAATGTCTCCTCCGTGTTCATAGTGAGAGCATATAAGCACGAGTGAGAGTTGTTACGTAATACTGTCTGCTCCTGGAGCTGAGTGCAAGGTCAACGTGTTTTCTCAAGTTATCTTGTAGACATACAGTGACGGTTCTATCACTTGTTTACTTTAAAACTGTTTCTGTTTATGATATTATTTCCTTTTACTATTCATTGTTAGTCTACTTATCCGTGACTTCGAAGCGACGCACTCACGTCACATCCAAGGTTGTTGGTATTTGAAACGCGATGCACTCGCGAAAGGTTGCCGGGCTCCCGTTTCAAGGTCGATGGGTTCCCGCAAATTCACCGATGAAAGTCGGTCATTTAGTTCTTGGTTCATTCAAAGCGGTGTTATAACCTTGATAAGAGGAGTTGAAGAGAGTGATGGTAGCCATCTTGGATTGCCCCTCAAAATGGTGAGCCAGACCCTCACTTACTCCCTACTATGGTTCTAGTTGTGGGAAAATAATTTCCGCTCAAAAAAGCTGCCAGGACGTCCGCCGTTCGCTTCATCTCCACAAAGACAACCGTCTGTTTGGGGTTTTTTTTTTTTTTTTTTTTCACTTTTCCACCTTCTCCGCCGAGCTGGAGGATAAGGACTGCAATCTTGCTCTGGGCCGCAAATTGTATCTGGGTGCGAGTGCTTCCGTAGTTACGAGCGGCGTTGATTGCGCGAGTGTCGTGATTCCAGTACCATTATTTTCAGACTGGAATACCTCGTCGTCCACGTCAGCTTGTTCTGTCTGAGAAGTCTCGTGCTTTGAGTTTTATGTGAGTGGCATTGATAACAGTTTCCTTGTTTTTGTCAAGCTGTAACCTTTAATTTTCGTTACCAATTTTACCAAAATTTTGTATGGTCCATTCCACGGGCTAGCAAGTTTCTTACTCAGTCCAGGTTTCATTGCTGCGTTAAGCAAAAAGACGTATTCACCCACATTGTATGGTTGTTGTTTTGCCTTTTGGTCGTAATATCGTTTTTGTGAATCACGAACCTTGCGATTATTTGGTTTGACTAATTCATAAGCTTCGTTCAGTTGGTCGGCAAAATGTTGTTGTTCCGATTCATCCTATTAGGTTTGGTTTGTAGGTTGTCATTGAACGGTAGGCTCATCTCTCGGCCATGCAACAAGTAATATTGTGGGGTACACGGAATAACGCCCACAAGGAATAAGGCCCACATGGAACAAGGCCCACATGGAATAACGCCCACATGGAACAAGGCCCACATTTTACGAACCCGAAGCTTCCCGAGCGATGCTGCGTTGCCAAATGTTTAATATTGGTTTTGATAGTCGTTACTCACACCTAATTTGCATACCTGATTTGCATAATCAAGGTCAACGGCAATGCAACCTTCGGGATCGTAAAATGTGGGCCTTGTTCTATGTGGGCGTTATTCCATGTGGGCCTTGTTCCATGTGGGCGTTATTCCATGTGGGCCTTGTTCCATGTGGGCCTTGTTCCATGTGGGCGTTATTCCGGTAGCTTGCATGGCCGCCTGGCTCGCGCTCGTAGACAGTTTCCTAAGTCTGCGATAGAGTGCGTTACTCGCGCCAACACGGGCGAATCTGGCGGCCGTTAAGTTACTTACCCGTTTGAAGCCAATGGCGGTACGCGCGAAGAGAATGGCTATCTTAACGGCTTACCTACGAATAATAGTAATAATAATAATAACAACAATTATTATTATTATGAAGAATGAATATACTTCAAGGAATTCTCCATCCTGCCGGTGGTGTTGGTGGTTGTCCAGCCATACGAAGAGCGAATGCTAAGATGGGTTCAACAAAGTGGCCACGACATCTTAATTTTGTTTAGATGTTTGTTGAATAATGTATTCATTTCATATAATAGATAGGCGCTAATTGTGCGTTGTTTTAAGGTTTCAAGTGGATTAAGTAAGGTAAGCGCATAGAAATACTCGACATTTATGTCCGTACTACATGATCGCACCAGGTATGACCGAGTTTGTATGTGTTACAACAAAAAATGTATAATAATAACTAGGAAAACGCCACATGAGAACCGCGTTATCAGATGAGCGAATAATATTTTTGACAGGATTGCGGCGTGAGTTAAAAACTTACAACTTATGTGAAGTGTGTTCGGATATGTTGTAAATATTTTCATGACATTATTTAAATCCGTCAAGAAGATATTATAAAAAAAAAAAACTTAATATAAAACCATTAATGGTTTTTCGTGAAACAGTCGTCTACTAATTAGGCTGTACATCATAAACTCTTTTACATATCTGTGTATACAATATTGAGTTAGATAATGGTTATATGTAGAGAGTATTTTATTATTTTATAGAGAAACGCATGTTAACCATAATAAAAGAGTTTTAAATGTTGTAAATAAGTAGTTTCTTGCAATGTACACGAAAAACATCAAACATATCACACAATTAATGCCATTCTATGAAAGTTCAATCCAAAGGCACCATTAACAGAGGCAGTGGCGTAACTACCGCCCGGCACACCCGGGCAAAGCCCGGAAACCCCCACTTCGAGGGGGGCCCTCAGGGGCCTCGGAGATTTTCCCTGAGTTATTAATCTAACTCAAAATTTTATATTTCCTCTAATCTCGCAAAATAATTGTGACACAATATTAAGATGGAAACTGTTCAATATTCATTTATTTATCGTTATTGACAACAGGTCACAAGACCCACAAGTGCAATATAATAAAGTTGTATACAAGGACAAGTACAATTACAAACAAATACAAAGACAAGTACTGGCAATAAAGGAAATAAAATACAGACGTACACTTCATAATATTCACACAGGCGTTCATGTGTATGTCGATAACAGTTAAAAATAAGTTTTAGTGAAGGATGAAAGAGAAAGAATTACAAAGGAACAGTACTTTTAGCGGTGTTTAGATATAGCCGATTTGAATGCGTCAAGTTTCACTGGCATTAGCAAAAGGGTGTGGAGAGGGGGGGGGGGTGTAATGTGCTTATTTATTTATTTTACAGCAATCCTTTTCAGTTTTGAAACTTATTTACAAAAATTACAATGTTCTTTACTGACTGCCTACTTAGCCGGTACGCTCTTAGGTGACGCCGTGGTGGTTTCTTTTGTTACTTCCGTCTCGATTAGCCCTATCGAAAAATATGAGACGTTAAGGCCAATTTATCAATCAATCTATTGTTACTGCACTTATTCGAACTTTACACGAACGACCACACACTCAATTCTGATATAAAAATTGGCTCATTCTGTCACTTTTCCCAATATGCGTACTACCCCGATACTTTATGCTGTTGCCTATGGGTGGACAGGGTAGGGATGCCGGGGGTAGATAAGACACAAGGTAGTATAAGAATAGCGAAGAATTGTTTGAAATATTATTACTCAATGCTTAAGGGAGTAATAATACTGAATGAAAGCTGTGAAATAAAATTTATCTACCTGCTAACAAGGAAATTACAAACCAACAATTTCAACAAGGTACATCTTGATGATGTCAGACTAGTTAGATTCTACATTTAAATACTCATTGCTAAGGGAGTATAATAACATTGAATAATTGACCTGAAATACTATTACTCTATCTGCTAACGAGGAAGTAATATACGATGACATAGCAACTATAGGTTCATCGTAGTGATGTAACTTAGTTACTTAAATCATTTAAAAGCTCGATGTTAAGGGAGTAATAATATTGATATTGAATGAATGAGGGACCTGAAACACTATTACTGTATCTGCTATCAAGGAAATGATATACCGTTTAAAAATATCAACAACAATGTTTGACGTGATTATGTTAGCGTTACTTTCTACATTTAATACTCATTGCTAAGGGCGTAAGTATATTTAATTAATAAGTGATCTGAAATACTATTACTTTACCTGCTAACGAGAAATCACATATCATGAAATTTCCTCTTTAGCTGGTAGAGTAATAGTGTATCAGGTACATCCTTCAATATTATACTCCCTTAACAATGTGTTTTTAATGTTGTAAGTAAATAAATCACATCATTGCGATAAACCTAGTTAGTAAGTAAGTAAGTAAGTAAGTAAGTAAGTTTATTTCCAACACAAAATGCATACAGAATATACACATACATAGTAATAGTACCTATAGTACACATACACATACATAGTAAATACACATTTTGCCTTGACCCTTAAGGTAGTTAAAAAACAAACCTTGTTATTTAGGCATCGTATATAATTTCCTTGATAGCAGGTAGAGTAATAGTATATTACTCTAGAGTAATATACATTACTCTACCTTCTTCATTCAAGTTAATTACTCCGAGTTTTTAGATGTTTTAAGTAACTAACTTACATCATTACGATGAACCTAGTTGCTATGTCATCGTATCTTCCTCGTTAGCAGGTAAAGTAATAGCTTATTTCATGTCCCTCATTCAATATTATTACTTCTTAAACAACTACGTTATTACGTTGAAGTAACTACACCTACATCATCACGATGACCCTAGTCGCAATGACACGGTGTATTTCTTTATAGTTAGCAGGTAGAGTAATAGTATTTCAGGCTTTTCATTCTATATTATTGCTCCCTTAACAATGGGGTTTAATGTAGAAATTAACTAGTCTTACATCATCCCGATAGACCCTTTTGAAAAGACATGGTACACGATTTCCTCGTTAGCACATAGAGTAATAGTATTTCAGGTCAATTATTCAATATTATTATACTCCCTTAGCAATGAGTATTTAAATGTAGAATGTATAACTAGTCTGACATCATCAAGATGTACCTTGTTGAAATTGTTGGTTTGTAATTTCCTTGTTAGCAGGTAGATTAATTTTATTTCACAGCTTTCATTCAGTATTATTACTCCCTTAAGCATTGAGTAATAATATTTCAAACAATTCTTCGCTATTCTTATACTACCTTGTGTCTTATCTACCCCCGGCATCCCTACCCTGTCCACCCATAGGCAACAGCATAAAGTATCGGGGTAGTACGCATATTGGGAAAAGTGACAGAATGAGCCAATTTTTATATCAGAATTGAGTGTGTGGTCGTTCGTGTAAAGTTCGAATAAGTGCAGTAACAATAGATTGATTGATAAATTGGCCTTAACGTCTCATATTTTTCGATAGGGCTAATCGAGACGGAAGTAACAAAAGAAACCACCACGGCGTCACCTAAGAGCGTACCGGCTAAGTAGGCAGTCAGTAAAGAACATTGTAATTTTTGTAAATCAGTTTCACAACTGAAAAGGATTGCTGTAAAATAAATAAATAAGCACATTACACCCCCCCCCCTCTCCACACCCTTTTGCTAATGCCAGTGAAACTTGACGCATTCAAATCGGCTTTATCTAAACACCGCTAAAAGTACTGTTCCTTTGTAATTCTTTCTCTTTCATCCTTCACTAAAACTTATTTTTAACTGTTATCGACATACACATGAACGCCTGTGTGAATATTATGAAGTGTACGTCTGTATTTTATTTCCTTAATTGCCAGTACTTGTCTTTGTATTTGTTTGTAATTGTACTTGTCCTTGTATACAACTTTATTATATTGCACTTGTGGGTCTTGTGACCTGTTGTCAATAACGAATAAATAAATGAATATTGAACAGTTTCCATCTTAATATTGTGTCACAACTATTTTGCGAAATTAGAGGAAATATAAAATTTTGAGTACGATTAATAACTCAGGGAAAATCTCCAAGGCCCCTGAGGGCCCCCCTCGAAGTGGGGGTTTCCGGGCTTTGCCCGGGTGTGCCGGGCGGTAGTTACGCCACTGCCTCTGTTAATGGTGCCTTTGGATTGAACTTTCATAGAATGGCATTAATTGTGTGATATGTTTGATGTTTTTCGTGTACATTGCAAGAAACTACTTATTTACAACATTTAAAACTCTTTTATTATGGTTAACATGCGTTTCTCTATAAAATAATAAAATACTCTCTACATATAACCATTATCTAACTCAATATTGTATACACCG
Source organism: Isoperla grammatica (assembly GCA_945910005.1). Classification (NCBI taxonomy): domain Eukaryota; kingdom Metazoa; phylum Arthropoda; class Insecta; order Plecoptera; family Perlodidae; genus Isoperla; species Isoperla grammatica. The sequence goes on from OX246737.1 coordinate 99,869,560, forward strand.
ATATGTAAAAGAGTTTATGATGTGCAGCCTAATTAGTAGACGACTGTTTCACGAAAAACCATTAATGGTTTTATATTGTTTTTTTTTTTATAATATCTTCTTGACGGATTTAAATAATATGTCATGAAAATATTTACAACATATCCGAACACACTTCACATAAGTTGTAAGTTTTTAACTCACGCCGCAATCCTGTCAAAAATATTATTCGCTCATCTGATAACGCGGTTCTCATGTGGCGTTTTCCTAGTTATTATTATACATTTTTTGTTGTAACACATACAAACTCGGTCATACCTGGTGCGATCATGTAGTACGGACATAAATGTCGAGTATTTCTATGCGCTTACCTTACTTAATCCACTTGAAACCTTAAAACAACGCACAATTAGCGCCTATCTATTATATGAAATGAATACATTATTCAACAAACATCTAAACAAAATTAAGATGTCGTGGCCACTTTGTTGAACCCATCTTAGCATTCGCTCTTCGTATGGCTGGACAACCACCAACACCACCGGCAGGATGGAGAATTCCTTGAAGTATATTCATTCTTCATAATAATAATAATTGTTGTTATTATTATTATTACTATTATTCGTAGGTAAGCCGTTAAGATAGCCATTCTCTTCGCGCGTACCGCCATTGGCTTCAAACGGGTAAGTAACTTAACGGCCGCCAGATTCGCCCGTGTTGGCGCGAGTAACGCACTCTATCGCAGACTTAGGAAACTGTCTACGAGCGCGAGCCAGGCGGCCATGCAAGCTACCGGAATAACGCCCACATGGAACAAGGCCCACATGGAACAAGGCCCACATGGAATAACGCCCACATGGAACAAGGCCCACATGGAATAACGCCCACATGGAACAAGGCCCACATTTTACGATCCCGAAGGTTGCATTGCCGTTGACCTTGATTATGCAAATCAGGTATGCAAATTAGGTGTGAGTAACGACTATCAAAACCAATATTAAACATTTGGCAACGCAGCATCGCTCGGGAAGCTTCGGGTTCGTAAAATGTGGGCCTTGTTCCATGTGGGCGTTATTCCATGTGGGCCTTGTTCCATGTGGGCCTTATTCCTTGTGGGCGTTATTCCGCGTCCCCATATTGTGAAGAATAGGACCATTTTTTGGTTTTTCTTCTGGATTCTCTATGGTATTTTATTAATAAAATTATCAAACTAGTGGATGTGTGCAATCAATATCATTATGGATACACTACTTGGAATGCATGTGTCAGGGGTTTCGACACTTATACTGGACGGGCAATGGAGACAGAAACATGTAAAAACAGGAGTCAGCGTAATAAGAGCCAGCCAAGGAAGTGGAAACAATAACCGGCTGGAGGTGTTTGGTTGATCTTGCACAATAGGCACGTGTTGATTCTGAATTTGGAAACATGAGGAAATGGAAAGGTGGGAGGGAAATAAAAGGAGTGGTGGTCGACCGGCTCGGGGTCTTTTCGCTGGGAGTGTCAAGTGAAGTGGTTGGAAGAAGACGGTATCGCGTGGAGAAGACTGAGGACAGCAGGACGGGGATCGAATCGAGGACAGCAGACCGGGCGGATCGAACCAAGGACAGCGTGGATCGGAGGATCGACCCAATCACTGTGCCAGGCCGCTGTTAAAGGGTAGGATTGAATGGCATTGATTCATAGATCGGCGCAGATAGCAGATAAATTTTGACCACGCACTCTCGGTCACAATAGTGAGAAGAATATGACCATTTCATGGTCTTTTTCTGCTCTATCAATATAAGTTGTGGGCCAGTGCCCGGATGTGTTGAAATCCTAACAGGATGCATGCACAAGTTGTGTACCCGCGGAATGTGCATGTGTCAGGATTTCAACACTTTGTCGGGAGCGGGCAACGAACGCCGAGAAGTATTAAAACCTTAGTCGGTTGGACTTTGTTTTATTAAAATGTACAACGGTGGCAGGCCCCCACTCTATTGACACAGAGAAGAGGGGGAGCGGGTTCTGAGAGCTAATTGGCTGATTCGTGCGGGAAAACGGTTTGAAGAAATAAGGATAGACTTTTTGAACTAAATCTATGGCTTGGTGGGGATGGAGAGCAATGACGTCAGGAGTGTCGAAGTACGGGAGAAGGATTGGCCGGCTCGGGGAGTTCACGTCTAAACATCGAGGAATAAACATCAACCGGGGTTTGAGGAGTGAGTGACCACGCATGGAAGAGGATTAAGCATACAAGAGCGGAAGAGGTGATTATTTGGGCTTAACGTCTTATATTTTTGCAACTTGGCTAATCAAGACGAAAGAGAGAAGTGGAAGGAAGACTAGAAGAACAATACCGGTATCCGAACGAGGGGCGAAACAGGGCCTGTGGAATGACCGGTTGCTGTACCAAACCATTAACAAGGGTAGGATGATGTTCCATAAGATTGTGTTTTTTTAAAATTAAGTCGAACCCACGCACGCCAAACACTCAATGCAACAGTTTAAAGAATGACCATTTAGGGTAGAAGTCTAAGGACAATATACGTAACCCTTTGTTTTTGGAATCTGTCTATTTAATGGTGTCCACCCTGCATGATCCAGGACCCACAAAATAACGATCCTGGTTTAGATTAGGGGGAAAACTGGGTCCAATAGCTTAACACCAACTACGCTCCCCAAGCCTAAAGGCAACACCATCTGCCTTGGGGCTCAGTCAACCCCTTTTCTTCACAATAGTACAGTTACTAATGACAATTAGGGTAGTTTTTGTTAGTACAATACACGTAACCCTTGTTTATTTGAATTCTGTGTTATTTCCTTGAGGACAATTCTGCATGGTCCATCCCTGCAAAATACCGATCCTGGTCAAGACTAGGGAAAGACTGAGCCGCAAAGCTAAACATCAGCTACGCACCCCATGCTAGTCAAGGCAATTATTACATCTGCCCTGAGGCACAGTCTTCCCAAATTCTTCACAGTACCACGCTCTAAATGTGTCATCTCACATGTGTGCAACATCTTCTATTGTCACAGCGTGATTGTCAGCGTTTTCGACATTATTTCAATCTTGACACTGCTAAGTTAGCTGAGGCCGCAGCGAAGCGAGTTTTTCGCCACCCGACGGACGGGGAGTCTCACCAAAGGAGCTGAGCAAGATGGTTGGCCGGTAGGTGCGTGAGCCAGGGAGGCCGTGGCTGCCGTAGACGGCTGACCCCACGAGGGAAGATGTGATGGAACGAGGGAAGCATGTCCTAGCGGCCTGGGTGAAGATTGAGGGTGCGTGGGAGTCGAGCGGAAGAGAACGATATGGAAGGGGGAACGAGGACGAACGGACCTGAGGATGAATAGGCGGACACGAAAAGCGATTGGAGAACAAACGAGTAGACGTTTGCCAGCTGGAAATACGGTTATAAGGTATGGGGCGCTGGCCCTCGTTAGAATAGGTGGAATGTGCTCATCAGGCTAATTATGACCATAGTCATGTTTGCCACGCTAAAGCCAAGTACAGAATAAGTGTATGTAATAATAAATATGATTCCTCAAAATTCGAACCAAGGGTCTTGTGATTCAACATAACCTAGATTCCCTGTTCTCCTCAGTCTTGCCAAAGATCCCGCATGTGCGAGTTCATGTATGTCGAGAGAGTGTAACGTCCCCAGTAAAACCTTGTGACAGCCGACCAGAACATGGGTTCGAGTCCCGTACCAGGGTGGTAGGGACAAGGGTGGGTCGGCCCGTAATCTCGCTACATGACAGACAGACAGAAAAAAAGCATCAAAAAAGCTGCCAGGACGTCCGCCGTTCGCTTCATATCCACGAAGACAAACGTCCGTTTTTTTTTTTTTTTTTTACTTTTCCCCTTTCTTTACCGAGCTGGAGGGTGAGGACTGCTATCTTGCTCTGGACCGCAAATTGTATCTGGGTGCGAGTGCTTCCGTAGTTACGAGCGGCGTGGATTGCGCGAGTGTCGTGATTCCGGTACTATTATTTTCAGACTGGAATACCTCGTCGTCCACGTCAGCTTGTTCTGTCTGAGAAGTCTCGTGCTTGGAGTTTTATGTGAGTGGCATGGATAATAGTTTCCTTGTTTTTGTCAAGCTGTAACTTTTTATTTTCGTTACCAATTTTTGCCAAAATTTTGTATGGTCCAGTCCACGGGCTAGCAAGTTTCTTACTCAGTCCATGTTTCATTGCTGCGTTAAGCAAATATACGTATTTACCCACATTGTATGGTTGTTGTTTTGCCTTTTGCTCGTTATATCGTTTTTGTGAATTACGAACTTGCGATTATTTGGTTTGACTAATTCATAAGCTTCGTTCATATTGTCGGCAAGTTGTTGTTGTTCCGATTAATCCAGTTTCGGTTTGGTTTCTAGGTTGTCATTGAACGGTAGACTCATCTCTCGGCCATGCATTAAGTAATATTGTGAAGAATTGGATCATTTTTTGGTTTTTCTTCTGGATTCTCTATGGTATTTTATTAATAAAATTATCAAACTAGTGGATGTGTGCAATCAATATCATTATGCATACACTACTTGGAATGCATGTGTCAGGTGTTTCGACACTTATACCCGACGGGCAATGGAGACAGAAACATGTAAAAACAGGAGTCAGCGTAATGGGAGCCAGCCAAGGAAGTAGAAACAATAACCGGCTGGAGGTGTTTGGCTGATCTTGCACAATAGACCCGTGTTGATTCTGAATTTGGAAACATGAGGGATTGGAAAGGTGGGAGGGGAATAAAAGGAGTAGTGGTCGACCGGCTCAGGGTCTTTGTCGCTGGGAGTGTCAAGTGAAGTGGTTGGAAGAAGACGGTATCGCGTGGAGAAGACTGAGGACAGCAGGACGGGGATCGAACCGAGGATAGCAGACCGGGCGGATCGAACTAAGGACAGCGTGGATCGGAGGATCGACCCAATCTTTGTGCCAGGCCGCTGTTAAGGGGTAGGATTGAATGGCATTGCTTCATAGGCCGGGCCAGATAGCAGATAAATGTTGACCACGCACTCTCGGTCACAATCGTGTGAAGAATATGACCATTTCTTGGTCTTTTTGGGGCTAAACGTCTCATATTTATGCAACTATGGCTAATCGAGACGATGAGCGGGTGATAATGAAGATGAGAAAGATGATGATGAAGAATAAAGCCACATCTGAATCAGATCCATTGTACGTCGCGTGGGTCGTCATACGGGAGTCTAGCAACGGAAGGCATGGCCAAGTGGGAGGAGGAATATTTGGTTGGATAGTGGGGGGAAAAGGGACAGGGTCTCCTGCCGTCGCCTCTTACGACTTGCAGAGTCACTCTGGGCCTATTCTACCCCGGGCCGAGACGGGTCTGGTGTGCTCGAGAAGGTCCTTGGAGTTGGCGGTGAAGTGCAGGAAGACGGACTGACGTGGAAGCTACAAGGGAGCCGCGGGAGAGCTGTACGGCCGTCGACAAAGGGGAACCTCCGGAATGTCAAGGTTGTGCACAAACAGGGACTAGGGACAGATGAAGTAGAACAAGCTAGTTAAAACTACGCAGGGTCGCCACATCATTGCCAAGGTTAGGTTGATAGTGTTCATTTAATAAATACGGTTCCTTATTGTTGTCTGAACCTAGTTTAATTAATTCACGGCTAGAAATCCACCATCCTCAGGCATTGCACCGATCCTTGTTGTACAAATTCACTAGAATAGAGAGTTGCATCCCCTGCAAGCTCTACCAGTGAATCCTGGTACAAAACAAAGTTGGTGGAGGCGCCGTTTTTAAAACTTTGTTTTAATGTTTTTGCATGTCTGACGAAGTTGGTTTCAGTTTCATTGTAAAAGATTCTTTTTGGTTTAATTTTTATTTTTTTTATTGTTTTCCTTGGTTGGTGGATTTGGCGAACCTGTGTAGCTGTGTAGGTGCACGCTATGTTGTGTAATTGTTGTAAACGATATCTGCTGAGGCAGTGATTATTCGTTGTGCGTTCCTATACAGAGGTAGTGTTACACGTTTCTCTCCTCAGCCCTTGGGCAGCGCCTGTGGTTATTGTACCTTAGAAGAGTACGGACGGGAAACCAAAATTCAGAATGTGTTGTGATTTTAGGGGTGTTATCGGGGTGACAACTCCTGATGTATATGAGTAACCTAATATAACAGAGACTTTGGATATGTTGGGAAATTGAAAATTGTTTTCAGTGATAGATTTAGCGAGTGGGTTTCATCAGATACCTATGGATCCGGACAGTCAGGGTAAGGTGGCGTTTAATGTGTTATTTGGTCATTATGAGTACACTAGAATGCCTTTCGGGGTGCGGAATGGGCCCGTATCATTTCAGCGATTGATGGACTGTTTTAATGGGATTGAAGGACGATCAGTGTTGTGTGTATATGGATGATGTAATTATTTTCAGTAGGGACATGAATGAACATATAGTTAGGTTGCAGAATGTTTTGAGAGGTTAAGGAATGCTAATTTGACTGTTAAGCTTGAGAAGTGTAAGTTTGCGGTACAGGAAGTTGAATATTTAGGTCATGCGATAGGCCATGATGGTGTTCGGCCAGATTCAAAAAAAGTGGAGGCTATACAAAATTATCCGGTGCCTAAGTCGAGTCGAGAAGTGAGGGCATTTTTAGGGTTGACATGGTATTATAGAAGGTTTGTTATGAATTATGCTGACATTGCTAAACCACTCAAACAGTTGACTACGAAAGATGTTGTTTTTGAATGGAATGAAGTTAATCAGCAGGCATTTGAGACATTGAGAACTTGTTTGATTACTAAGCCTGTATTAGTTTATCCTGATTTCAAGAAGAGTTTTAAGTTAACTTGTGATGCAAGTGGGGTGGCAATAGGGTCTGTGCTGTCGCAGGAGGTAAATGGGGCTGATTTGCCGGTAGCGTATGCGCCCAGGGTGTTGAATAAGGCTGGGAGGAACTATACGTGTACAGAGAGGGAATTATTAGCGGTGGTTTTTGGAACGAATGTGTTTCGTTGTTACTTGTATGGACAGAAATTTACAGTTGTGACGGATCATGCTAGCTTGAAGTGGTTATTGAATTTGAAAGATCCAAGTAGTCGTCTGAGTCGTTGGGCGAAGAGATTGATGCAATATGACTATGATGTGATTCACAAACCAGGGGTGAAATTAGCAAATGCGGACGCTTTGAGTAGGCATGTAATGACGACACAGGTAGGGGTGTTACCAGTTTTGGATTTAGAACTTATTAGGCAGTGTCAGAAGGATGATAAGGATTGTCAGGCATCTCGTGGAAGGAAAGGATTCAAAGTGAGTCCTGAACGTGTGATTTATTATGACATGAATGGAACTAAATTAATTTAGGTGCCTATAAAATTGAGGGAAAAGTTAATTCAATTGCACCATAATTTACCAACTGCAGGGCATGGGGGTGTGAAGAAAACTTTAAATCGGATACGTAATAAGTTTTGGTGGAGTAAGATGGAGCAAGATATAAAGGAGTATGTGAAAAAGTGTTATGAGTGTAGTCAGCGGAAAAATTTTTGGAAAGTGGTTGCACCTTTAGGGAGGTTTGAGGAATCAAAAATTCCATTTGAGAGGGTAGCGGTGGACATTGTAGGACCTTTACCAAAAACGGAACCAGGTAATAAATATATATTGAGTGTAATTGACCATTTTACTAGATTTGTGGAATTTGTGGCTATACCAAATCAATCAGCGGAAATAGTTGCAAAAGCATTGGTTCACAGGGTTATTACAAAAATTTGGGTACCGTCAGAGATCTTGTCTGATCAGGGGGGTAGTTTTACAACGGATATTATGAAGCAGATGTGTAAGTTATTGAAAATACGTAAGTGGTTTACGACAGCGTATCATCCTTAGTGTAATGGTAGGGAAGAGCGAATTCATAGATCAATGGCGGATATGTTGAGTTATTATGTTAATAAGGCACAGACAAATTGGGATGAATATTTACCATATGCGTGTATGGCAATGAATTCGTAAGAGAATGATAGTACAGGTTATTCACCATATGTGTTATTGTTTGCAAGGAAATTGGTTATGCCAATGGAGGCTGATTTGGTTATTGGGGAAAGTACAGAGGTTTATAGTAAACATGTGGAAAGACTGAGAGAGAGGTTGTTAGAGGTGAGAGATAGGGCAGGTTTGAATCAGGTGAAAGCAAAGAAGAAGCAAAAGAGACAATATGACAAGAAGGCGAAATCTAGGGTTTTTAGTGTTGGTGATTTTGTGTATTTACATAATCCAGCAGTAGTTAAGGGTTGCGTGAAGAAGTTAACTAAAATGTGGAAAGGGCCTTATGAAATCGTAGAGGTTATTTTGAAGTTAAATGTTAGGTTGAAATTAAAGTATAATAAAACCGCAGTAGTGCATGTAAATAGAGTAAAACCTTGTTATGGGAGGCGAGGAAAAGTGAGGAAAGACGCAGTAATTGTTGATATCAAAGGAAGAGAAGAGAGCGGAGATGATGATAGTAGTGAGGATAGTGAGCAGAGTAAGGTGCAAGATCAGTGTTATCAGGATGTGCAAGAAAGTGGTGGAAGGATGAAGTTGAGGGATGGAAAGTTAGTGGGGTTGAAGTAAGAGATTGTATGTGTATTTATTATTTAAGTTGTTGCATGATTTTTGTATTTCAATTGTTTTATTATTTGTAATTATATTGTTTTGTTTTTTTGTTTTGGTTGCAGACTCAGGGGTAGTTTTCCTATGGACTGTGGTGGGTCTTGTTGTTGGGCAGGATGCAACTGTGTTAGATCAAGGTATATTGTTTGAAAGAGTTAACGATGTGCTGTTGTCTGAAAATGAGTGGACTATTGTTTTGAATTTAGATTTGTCAGAGATGAAGGGGGAAGCTGATAAGTTGCGGGTTATTAAGGAGGAAACGGGGAAGCTTGTTCATAGTCCGTTTGAGTGGAGAAGAACTTGGTGGACAGTTTAAAGAGGGAGTTTGGTAGGGTGGAGGGGCATTTGGTTGGTTATTTGCAAGAGATTGATGATTTGGTTGAGTTGTTACCAAATGGTAGGGTGAAGAGGGGGTTGATGTATATGGGGGGTAGTGTACTTTAATATTTATTTAGGACGGTGGATAGTGATGATCATGAAGTTATAAATGGTAAGCATGAGAGTTTGGCTGGATTGGCGGATGATGTGGTACATGATAAGGAGGCTCAGATATCAGTGTTGCAAAGGATGAATGGAAAAATTAAAACTAATGCAGTGGCGATACAGGATGTTTCAAAATTTTAGTGGGAGGTTGCAGGAGGTGCTTGTGGAGCTACAAGTGGAATGGGATTTTTATATAGGTAAATTATTAAATTTTTCTCAAAATATGTGTAGTATAATTAGGCAAGTAGAGCAAGTTGCGTTGGATGCACAAATAAAGATAGTAGAGTTTAGGCAGGCATTGGAGTATACTTCACATGGAAAATTGAGTAGTAAGTTGCTTCCGCCACATGTATTTTTGGAAAATTTTGAGAGGAATAGAGAAGAGAATTCCAAGAAATTTGCTTCTTTATGCCCCAGTTAGGGAGGATGATTTGTATATATATTATGAGAATAGTGGGGTGAGGGGAATTGCGACCCGCGATTCGATTAAATTATTTGTGCATGTAGTTTTGGGTTCTGATGATAGGAGTTTTGAATTGTACAAGGTCATAACTCTTCCAGTGTTAAATGATAAGATAAAACATTGGATTGAGTGGGATTTACGGAATGAGTATGTGGCAGTTGCTAGTTGACGTCAGTACTATGCAGAGGCGGACTGGGGGGGTAAGGGCCCCATACGGAAAAGGACTTTAGGGGCCCCGGAACTTGGCGAAGTTGAAAGGGGTCTGGGGCGAAGCCCTAGTCGCCGGAGGCGAAAGTTTTTTAGCCTATTATTTTGTGTAGAACGCATATAAACACGTTTAAAATCGATAAATGATGACAGTTATGTGGAACACGTGTTGAACTGTGAACACCACTTTAAAAAACGAAATTGAAGAAAACTTTTCCCAACACTGGCAGTTTTAAATTGTATACTTCAAACTATATTGTTTCTCAACCCTCTACAAATATCGACTACTAATTGTCCGCTCGCATTGTGTAATTTGCACTCGGCAAGGCGCTTGCGGGATGTAGCTGCAGGGGGTCTGGGCCTTGGTCTGGGGCGAAGCCTCTGCCGCGGGAGGCAACTTCGCCGAAGGCGAAACAATTTTTGGTCGTGCATGATGCCTAGTGGCCTAAAACGCGTTTCGAGGCGATATCCTATCATGAAAACAATTAAACTTAAGTCAATAATGCAATTATAATTTCTTACTTAGCATAGATGTGCGATCCTGTCATTTGAGAAAGACTTATGGCTAGTGTTGCGCGGGATCGGATTTCAGTAGGCGCCGATAGATATATTTTTGCGAAAATGTTCGCTTTTGACAATTTTGAGCACACATCACGCGATCAGCCCAATTTGTAATTTTTCTGATATGACAAAGGTTACTCGCAAACTATCAAAAGTCACTCTCAAGTTGCGAGCTAGCGAGCAGTAATTTGGAGGATTGTTGTTTCCTATTAATTTGTTTAGAACGCATATACACATGTGTTAAAATCGATAAATGATGTTAAGTATGTGAAACAACATGTTGAACTGTGAACACCACTGTTCAAGAGTAAATAAAAGAAAGAACTTTCCCAACACTGGCAGTTGTATATGCGGTGCGGCCCTATTGTTTGTGGAGGGGCTCCTTTGAGATCGGACGCTTCGTCGATAGACGGCGCCCTCCAAATTGGAGGAGCAGGGGGTGCGCCGTTGGCGCTATTTTAATTCCTTGTATCTACGCCGCTTCCGTATCCATCCTGAGGATGATCTATCTGACAATATTGTGGCGTAAAAATAGGCACTTGTTCATTATTTCATTTTTAGTTAGTTTTATTTTTTGCATGATTTATGGATACCTTACGGTGACACTTGTGGTCGCTCACAGCTGTCGTCACCGATAGGTATGCGCTGTGCTCGGCTCTTTCGTCAGTCTCTTCCCGGTTGTAATTTCCTGGTTGCGCAACACTTGCTGACTGCTCGGTTCGGGAGGGGACTGGTTCGTTGACTTCGTCAGTGAGCCCGGGTCCCACTCTTTCGTGATCGCCACGAGAGGGGGTCGAACCGAGTAGTTTGATTGGTAATTTATGACTGGGGACAGCCAGTGTTAGGCAGAGAGGGGGTGACTGGGGTATGACGTAGAAAAGTCTAGGTGCGTGGGTTCACGTTGGTAATTCGGGGCATTCGACTGGGGACCGGAACGAACGGAGGACCAACACCAAGGTAGACCGGGAGAAGATCCAACAGTGAGAAAGAGGGGTCAAGACCAAGTGGACACGAAGGCAGCCAATCGAGACAACACCTACGCGACCAGGACGGACACGGAGACTGGGATCGGACACAGGGAAACCAAGGTAGAGACACTCCGACGGCACTTCTATATTTAGCTGTTCAGGGACACCCGTAGACAGATTCGCCACTACTCAGCCACGGTTAGGATAGATGTCTAACTGAATAAATCACGGTTTTTTTATTGTTTGAATCAAGACTTATCATTCCTTAATCCTAAACTGCTTGGACTGGCACGTCCCGATCCCTTAGTTGTGAGAACCTCCCTTAGAGCTACGCCCCAGTATCTCTACGGGACCGTCGAACTCAAGAGTTCGTGGGTTCGAGGCTGAGCCGGCGGAGTCGGGTTGGAGACTAGGTAGGTTCTCACTATCTAACAATATGGAAGTTATGACATTGCCGGTTACCGTAGACGATATTGTTTAGGCACAGGGCGGCGACCCCGCACTTCGAGAGCTTATCGCGGCCATGTCTGATCCAGATCATGCTACGTCTAAGGCTCGTCGCCAAACACGCTGTTTTGTTTTAGAAAATGGAGTCCTATATAAGAAAAACTTTGCGGTCGCCGGCCCCACAAAATTATTGGTCATCCCGGAAAGTTTGAAGGGGCAGATTCTCTATGACGCACACGACAGTCCCGCTGGCGGGTCCCACTTAGGTTACGTTAAAACTTACGGCAAATTGCGCTCACGCTTTTACTGGGATGGAATGGCTCTTCAAGTGAAAACGTACGTTAAAAGCTGCGGGGACTGTCAAGCAAAGAAAAATCCCCATTTATTACCAGCAGGTCTTCTAAAACCTATATCAGTAGGCCAACCTTTTGATATGATTGGCATAGATCTATTGGGGCCCCTCAAACGTAGCATTGGTGGCCACCGCTTTATTGTAACCGCCACTGACTATGCAACTAAGTGGGTCATAGCACGTCCCATACCCTCCGGCACTGTAACCGATGTAGCCACGTTTATTATAGACCATGTCATCTGTATCCATTCATGCCCTCGCATGATTTTCAGTGATCGAAAGGCAGTTTTCCGAGGTGCCCTTGTATCAGAAATATGAAGGGGGCTGGGAGTACGCTCCCTCTACACAACTGCTTACAAGCCTAGTACAAACGGTCTATGTGAACGATTTAATGGCACTCTCGCCACCATGTTGTCCTTCTATGTCAACTCTAAACACGACAACTGGTGCGAATACGTTTCATTGTGCACTTTCTCCTACAACGTCTCGATACAGGCAACAACCAAATACACACAATTTTATTTAGTCTACGGGCGCGAGCCTACGCTGCCACTCGACGCTGGTATGCAGCCTGATCTGCAAATGGGACATGATAGTGCGGAGAGAGTGCAAGCTTTAAGGCACGAGAGACAACATGTCTTGGACGTCATAAAAAATGAACAAGCTACTCAAAAATCCCGTTATGATCAAAGTTATCGATCTGTGTCATACGAGGTTGGACAATACTTCAAAGTCTTCTTCCCTCTTCGCAAAGTCGGTCAGGTTGAAAAGTTTATTCATCGCTAGTTAGGCCCTTTCAAAGTCATTGAAAAATTATCAGATTTAAATTATAAGGTCAAACTAAAAATAAATAACAAATGGGTAGAAGATGTTATTCACGTTTCACGTCTCAAACCATGGTATGACCCTAAAGCATGGCAACAGCCTTGGCAAAATTAATTGGCTCAATCTTGTTGCCTGTCACATGTTATATTGTATAATTAATATATTCCTCCACCAAGTTCTTATATTTATTTTGCCTTATGCTAGCTTCCATATTAATATCGTTAATATCCTCATCTTAATAATTAATGATTCATACATTGTTCATACTACGCACCTCGTGCTAATTATTTGTTGGATCTCTGAATTTTATTATTTCCACATTAGCTATCGACTTAGTATTAGTTATTGCATCACCTTGGCGGTTGGTTTATTGTTCTATAGTTTAAGTTCAGCAATCGTGATTACCTTCGTCTGAAACAACGGCGAGAGCATACTAGGTAAGTCCATCAGCAGACCATCGTTGAACCCATTGTCTATGTATTTCATGTTGTTTTTGGGCTTCCACGCTACCCAGCGATCTTGGGTTCGAACCCATTTCGTTTCGTTTTCGCTCTTAGTGACTTACACGTGCATTACTTCAAGTCCGTTATCATGTGTGTGTTGCACGTGGGCGTAGATCACTTGCACGGTTGCGCTCGCGTCAACGCTTTTAAGGAGGGTTGTGGAGCAGTCCGAACGTGGACAAGTGCAAGTTGGCAACCCGTGACTGTTCCCACTGCCTGCAATGTGTCAGGTCTCTCGTCCGCTCACGCCCCCTCGAACTCATGTGGGGCCGTTTGGTCCGAGGGTTCAGCACGGAGAAGTCGGACCAAGTTCAAACTAGCGGGGGCGGGGCACGCGTTTCCTTTGAGGCGCGAGGGTTTTTACCGACAACCGACGGGAAGGACGCGCCGGGGCCACAAGTGTCGCGCACCGCCGTTCCCACTGTGCGTGGTGCGTCGGTTTTATGGTCAAGTGTGGCAAACTTTGCTCCGTGGGATACCGGCTTTATGCACTTCAGCTATACCAGACGTTTCAACGTCATCCCGACTCATGATAACAGCTATCTATGTGCACGGTTTAAGACACGTTCCACTTTACCATTGGAACGACTTAATCCTTTGCAAGCTCTGCATTTCTCGAAGCTCCAGCTCATACCTCGAGCATTCAGCGGGCTATTCACGATACTTTGTTGTACATAAGTAGGTATTTATAACATTTATTATTGTATATATATCATAAGGTTGTATCATTTTCAATCGATGATGAACGCAAGTAATACTATACCATGGAAAGTCCAACTTTACATCACCTCTGAGCACTTTACTGTCTTGTTCATTCAACCCCCTCCCCCCCACCCTCCGTTTATTTTACTTTATTCGTTGCAATTACCACCCTTTTTTTTGGAGCTCGTCAGTGGCTGCCGACTACCCTTCTCGACACTTTGAGCCGAGAGCATATGACTGGTTTCAATCCGTCTTATGTCATTGAAATCTTATGCCAACTTATAGTGTTGTGGCCTCTCTGGCCCCGTACATTCCCTTATCTCCACTTACAATGATTTATTTATTGCAATTACCACCGTGGGCTGGAATTCGTCTCTGTCTCTTGCGTGATAAGTCTCATTGTACTAAAGTAGGGAATCCACTCCTGAATGCTCACCGCGGAGCCAGTCCTGAGCTTTGAACGCTTGAGACAGCCCTTTTAAGGGCTATTCGAATTCACATCCCCCTCTACAATCAATTTACTACTTCATCGTTGGGATCCCACATCCACAATACACAAAAAATATATATATCTAATAATTTCGATTTGGGAATTTTCTTTATAGACTACAACATCTTGGCATCCATGTAGTCTTGACCTGTTATAATTCACTATCTCTCCGGTCTCTACGTGCACGCCATTGGTTATCAAAACCCAGTTCACTTTATCACAATTATTTCGTGTCAATCTTTATCGATATTCCAATTCTCAAACTTCAACAGCTTTCGATTTGGGTTTTTATCTCGACTCCAGTCTGAACCTACTATACGATGTCGGCTTCACCAGCCGTAGATCACCATATTCCCACGCAACATCTCCACAGACGTCTTGCGTTACGCACCTTATCTGCGACGCATCAGCGTTTTCCAACACCCACACATGCACGCGCCACGCTTTGCTTTCACTCTCGTAGTAACAAAACAGAACAAGAGACGGGCATTGCACTATCCCTACCTTTTCATTTTTATATTTAGTACTTTTAGTATTACTTAGTATAAATTTCATAATAAAATATAATATTAATATACTTAGTGTATCCTCTCATTGGAATTTGCCCATTAGCGCTCACCTCCTCTTTGAAGTATATAAATATTTGTTTTTCTCTCTCTCTCGTTATAAGTATCAACTATCCGAATAAATTGTATTACACTATTTCAAAAATTTAAACCCCGTCTGGTACCATCTCTGCTTGTCATAATCCCCAGAGAAACTCATTGCCTTGGTCGCTACTCGGCTTCGTGTCTCCCCGGTGGTTATTTCATCTGAGATCTACATCAGGCATCGACATCCACTTTGTCTACCTAATAGACTCTGCAACACTTCCTTCGTTACCCAGACGGTGTTTCATTCTTTCATAGCGTTCCTGATCACCCTAGGTTTATGGTCTTATACCCCTTACCCCCACCCCCCTTTATCGCTTTGCTATAGTAGTTTAGGGAGGAAACGATTAGCTTATGTGTCAGACATCTCCGAAGTTGCACACCACGTGTGACATGACGTTGTGCAGCTCACGTCGTTGGTTGGCATGAACTGAGTCGACGATTCACGCGTCATTCTGTCCTTTTCCTTACCATTGTCTGCATTTTTTTTTTCTCTTACTAATGTATATATATATTGTCATGTGAAAGTGGGTACTTTATAACTTTTACTGGTATTAATCTCCTTCTTGGTGATTTATGGATATTTGGATTGGGACACTTAGTTTGTCATTTATTGTTTCTTTCACAATCAAGGGGATAGGCGTCGTCGGATACTGCGTCTCCACTCGCTCTAGTGTGCTTTGCGTGGTCCCAGTATATCTGTGCGAATGTTATCTTTGCATTTTCATTTTGCTGATGTGGGGGGGTTTTCGCTTGCAGCGGTGAGAACACGGTGTAGACTCAGTCGTTCTACTGTATTCTAATGGAGAACTTTGTTACAAGCGAGTGGCTGGCCTGGGTCGACGATTGGCGTCGGGCGGCCTGGGTGGAGGGGTTCGGCCGGGTGGGCTGCCCTCTCTTGCCGCAGTCCTGTCGATTATTCTGGTGGCTGAAGTGTCAGGGGGCCCTCCTGGTTGTGGAGGGCCTGATAGGAGTTCGCCTGTACCAGGGCTCGGCGCCGACGACGGAAGAGTGCCGGTGGGCCGGGCGATACCGAGCATGGGCGGCCCGCTACCGTCTCCAGTGGGGTTGCCATCCTGAGGATGATCTGCCGGTAGGCGGGTCGGCAGCGAACGCCGTAATACCGGCTTACTTTTATGAACATTATCAGGGATAGGGTGCTCTTAAAAGAAGGGGGGGGGGGGGGGGGGTTAATATTCTTGGGGATTGGTGTGTTTTTTTTTCTTACTTCTGTTTGTAATGTGTATTATTTTTCTAAATTGGATGTTAATTTCGGACTTAACTTTTATGGCGTGTAATTGTTGAGTTTTGGGGGTGGGTCGAGTGTGTGGGAGCGAATACTTTCTGCTTGGTAAGCATTACGTTTTTGTCCCCAAAGGTTTGATTCTTGTCGCCCATATCATCATGGGGCTTCGTTCCGTCGTCATCGGCGTCCTTCTGTGGTGGTTGTTCCCGCTTCCGGTCCGGTCCATCACGGCGGGCGGTGCGTCTCAGCCTTCCTTTCTGCTGGCACCGGGCGTCACCGTGATCTCCGGGGTTCGTTGGAAGGAGGTTGGGGATGCCGTGGTCTACGAGGGTTCGGTGCCCTTACTGTACTCCGGGGTTTGGCCGTCTTCGCCCCCGTCTTCATTTGATGAGGAGGGGGTAGTAGACTCGGCCTGTCCGAGGGGGACCGATACCGACGGCTGCGATGTCCTTCGCCTGTTCCAGGATATGGAAGGTATGTTGGGAGTTCAGATGGCGGTCCTTGAGGCTAGTAGTACGGGTGATTCAACTGTCCCGGGAGTCCCTACGGGGAATCGGTCTGCTAGGGCACTTGCGTTTCTGGGCGATATGTTCAAGTGGTGTTGTGCTCTGGCCACCCGTAAGGATACCAAGTCCCTGTTTAAATCCGAGGTCGAGCTCCGTCAGTACTCTGAGAATCTGGATCGCGCGGTGCATGAGGATCATGAGGAGTTACGGAACGTGTCCCGTGCCTTGCGAGCGTATGACAGGGATTTGGAGGCCGTATTGCAGATGGGGGCCCTGGTTCAGCACAATCTCTCTCTTGTCTTCTCTCAATTTGAGAATGCCACGGAGGTGGAACTTAATT
This sequence comes from Isoperla grammatica, assembly GCA_945910005.1. Taxonomy (NCBI): domain Eukaryota; kingdom Metazoa; phylum Arthropoda; class Insecta; order Plecoptera; family Perlodidae; genus Isoperla; species Isoperla grammatica. Next base: position 99,886,865 of record OX246737.1, read on the forward strand.
TTCAGGAACGTTTGTTACACTCTACTCTTCTGTTGCTATTACACACGGTTGCGAGTCAGGTTCGTACTCTGGAACAACTCTTTCGTTCGCGGATAGCGGAGTCTTGTCAGCTCGGGCGGATTCCGTCTGTTTTGGTTCCACGGTCCGTTTTGTTACGGGACCTCCAGGGGTTGGCTGGCGCTCTGTTGCGAGATGGGAAGGAGCTGTCGTTGGCTCTGAGTCATCTCGATGCGTATTATTCGCTGGATATTGCAACCTGTGTTATAGGGGAGGGTGGTGTGTTGCTGACTGTTCGAGTTCCCGTCCGGGGTGTGGGTAGTGCTTGGCGATTGTTTGAGGCGGAGCTGGTTCCTTTTGCGTGGCAAGGCCAATCCTGCGTCTTACGAGTTTCTCCGGCTGTCGTCGCGGTGTCAGGCTCTGAAGTTACGGCGGTGGTCGGGGGCTCTCTTCGGCATTGTCAGCCTCACGTGAATTCCCTGTGTTTGCTTCCTCGGCTCGTTGTCGGGAGTGGTAATCGCCGGTTGAGATCTTGTTTGCAGGTCTTGTTTGCGGGGGGTACGTCGGGGGAGGTTGTGAAGGTTTGCTCCTTCCAGTGCTCCCCAGGCGAGGGGGTTCTGGTTACTCAGCTCGGTCCTGAACGATTCGCACTTACCCATGCCCAGGGTGTTCTTAAGTTTTTCTGCTCCATCCGGAGGTCGGTTAATATTCAGATTCCGCTGGTCGCGAGTGTGGGTAGTTTGGAGGTGTCCTTGCCTTGCGATTGTCGATTGGTCTTGAACGGGGAGGTCTTGATCCGTGATTTGTATCCGTGTGATGCCAAAGGGCTTACGACACCAGGTCTCGTCCATATTCTGCCTAGTGGATGGAGTAAGTCCAATCTTTCGGATGGGTCTCGGGTGTCTTTCCATGGGCGTTCGCGGTTTGACAATCTCTCTTTGGTTCTTGATGAGTCATGGTCTTCCAGGGTGCCTCATCTCAACATCTCTGTTCCGGCTCCTTTGGGGGTCCTCGCGCCGGCGGCGAATCACACTTTCGGGTGGGGGAAGGCAGACATTGTTGGTCTTCATGGAACGGTCCTGGGCGTGCTTAATTGGGTTGTGATTGTTGTGGTCGGCATCATTGTTTTGCGCAATCCCTACCTCTTGGGGATTTGTAGTCCCCGTCCAGTTCAGGCGTTTTCGATGGGCGCTATGGAGGTGAAATGCATTGAAATTATGTCGATCATTCTGGTGTTCACTCTTTTCGTGCTGATACTTTGTGGAGGGGTTCGCGCATGTTGTTATTGTGGCGTGCTTGGAGTTTTATGTGATTGGCATGGATAAAAGTTTCCTTGTTTTTGTCAAGCTGTAACTTATAATTTTCGTTATCAATTTATTCCAAAGTTTTGTTTGGTCCAGTCCACGGGCTAGCAGGTTTCTTACTCAGTCCAGGTTTCATTGCTGCGTCATGCAAATAGACGTATTCACCCACATTGTATGATTGTTGTTTTGGCTTTTGGTCGTAATATCGTTTTTGTGAATCACGAACCTTGCGATTACTTTGTGTGACTAATTCATAAGCTTTGTTAAGTTTGTCGGCAAGTTGTTGTTGTTGTTCCAATTCATCCCCTTTTAGGTTTGGTTTCTAGGTTGTCATTGAACGGTAGGCTCATCTCTCGGCCATGCAACAAGTAATATTGTCAAAAATCAATAGAATCTTTATGATTCTTGGCTTCTACCAATTATCTTTCATCGTACACACGCACACATGTTGCGCGGTTACATCATCGCCCGGGCGTCGAACACTTCCATAGACCGTCGACGCGGCATCAAGTCGCACGGCTCTCATATTCACAAAGGCAGAACGGGGATTTGTTTCTCACCTAAAGACACGTAGTGGGTGCACGATTACTCCATCACCACTCGATAGATTGTCAACGTGGCAACGCCTCACACACACCTCGAGTTAACCTCGCACCAGGGTTCGGAAGGCCGAATTAGCAAAAATCCTGCTGATAATTACAAATCCCGGAGCGGTTAGGATCACGACGAAGTGGGAGAAGACCGGACCGCTAATTGGAGGATGATGACGTTATAAACCACAATTGGTCAAGACTGGTCACGTGCCAGGTAGTAACAAGGGAAGGAGGGGAACTCGTTGGGACGTGAGGGAGGTGAATTAAATAGGCGCTGGGAGACGAACTCGGGAGAGACGCTGATCGACACGCAAGAAGTACAAGTGGCAAGACCCAAGACTCAAGAAGAAGGAAAGAGGCCCGTCGACTCTCGAACCAAGGACCTCCAGGGACTGGAACTGCGAGTGGGCTGTTACTGACCCAAGAGAAGTTAAGGGATGATTGCCATCGTTTGGTTTAGGCCGTTGGCACTTGAGGTGGTATGTCATATTTAAGACCAGATTCGCAAAGTCAAGACTACACACGTAGTGGTTAGACATGTTTTAACTTCAATAAATGTGGTTCCTCATTTTTATAATTAAATCTATTTGTTTTATCTAATCTCCTTTACCCATATGTGTTTCCCACGAGAATCCAATTATCCCGTGTCATAACAATCATGTTTTAGCGCCTTGATTACCCGTCCCGGTGTAGCCGAAGTTTGTACCTGAATTGCATGAATGATTGTCACTACGCCCCCAACCCTAATTTCTTTGATCACTTGGCCATGTATTTTTGACAACAATTATTAATCATTGAACTTTGATGACAATCAATCTCATTCAACTCATAATTTTGGCTACATGACATATTTGGTGGAGGCTGCCGGAACCAATTCGTTTGATGACAAATTGGTTTTATGACAAATTGTTCTTTTGACAATTTGTTTTCTGATAATTTAATCGAGGCGTTAGTTTTGTTCATGACACGGTAGGATTTTGATACCCTCGTTTCTTTTTGAAATACTTCAAAATTATTTGTATTATTATTATTTTGTTTTGATTTCATTTATCCACCTACTGTGTTTTGGCTTTCATGAACCTACTTCTAAATGACAGTTATTTCAGTATAGCTTTGTGACGCTGTTATCTCCAGCCGCAGATGTCTCGCGTTACTGTTTATGTTATCTCCCCGGCCGAGCGGCCATCATACATTTATTAGCTGTATGTGCGGGACACTCAAGCTTCCTACTCGCATCTCTGATGTCTGGTTGGTTTCATAGCTTCATGCTACGTCAAGTTGGCTGTTATAGGACCCATTCCATGTGTGACATTCCATCTAGTAGAGCACTGCGTGTTTTGTTGCGCAATTTACGTCAACCTCATCCCGGAAATAACCTATCTGAAGCCGAGCGTTTGTTAGAGTGGTGCCACAGTCGTCAATTAGAAGAAGCCGCTGCTGAAGGTATCGATTTCGATATTCCCGATCCATCACACTCAGTGGTGAACAATTTTCTTGAACCTAATACAGTCTAACTTTCTGAACTGGAGAATCTCATGGCGAACATGTCGGTGGGTCTTAGCGTCTACCGCCCGGCCACAGACCGAGGGGTGGATTACCCGCTTCGAACAAGCAGCAGGCGCCAATGGCTGGTCGGAGGAAAGAAAGGTTTTGGGTTTTCCTTGTTTTTTAGAAGGTCCACAATTAGATTGGTTCGACACGCTCGAACGACGGAGACTAGCAGACCTCACCGGCGAACCACCAGCTCCGAAACCACTTGTGAGGGGTCCTTTAAAATACCTTTTTATTAAAACCTGGGGTGCTTCCAAGGGGACACGCCATCACTGGACCGAATTGCTCGCTAATCGCAAACAGCAGCCTGGAGAAAACATAAAAACATACGTGTTCGCCAAGGCCGCCTTATGCAACAAAATAGATATTTCCCATGTCCAACGAAGATAGGGTTTAATGGGTCATTAGTGGCCTACGACCCGACATGTACGAGTGTGTCATTGGACATTCCTTCGGGGACCAAGACACAATCTTTTCGCGCTTATCGGAGATTGAGGCTTGTCGAAACAAAGCAACTCAACTTGTACCTACTCCTTGGATGGGCTAAAGTGAATTTGTCGGAAAGTGGGCGTGTGTCATTGCATTCTCGTGCAATTTTCGATAACGTGTCGGCATTTCTGGATGAACGTTGGATGGATCGTACACCACATCTTAACATCTCTGTACCAGAGGATTAAGGGGTATTGGCTCCTGGCTTTAATGCCTCCCTTTACTGGGGTAAGTTTGATTCCATGGTCTTACACGGGTCTGCGGTAGATATTTTGACTTGCGTGCTGTGTGTGGTGGTGGCGGTAATGGTGTTTTGGAATCCTCATCTGTTGGGGTTGTGTGCGGTCCGGCCAGCCCACTTTCTTCAGATTGGCGATTTTAAATTGGAATCTTTTGAAATTATTTCTATCGTTTTCGGAGTCACTTTGTGTGTTGGTTTGATTCTGTGTTGTGTTCGGATATGTGTTTGTTGGCGCAATAGGCGGTCGCGGGCAAAACATGTCGCTTCCCCAACACCAGCGCTGGAACGGGGAGAATTGGGGGAATCTGTTATTGACTCAGCTGATGCGTTAAGTTTAGAATTTGTGTTTACACCAGAGGCACAACCGGAACCTAGTCGTGTGGTGGATGGCAATCTTCAATCTTTTCGTCATTTTTGGCGTGTGCATGCTTGACATAGTTTGTGTAGGTTGTTTTTTGATACCGAATGTTGGTGTGTTGGGTTGTTTTGGTGTAATATCGACGAGGTATGAAGTTGATTTACTTTGATGTTGATGTTGAGGTTAATGGGGTTAAAATGTTTTCGGTTTAGATATTGTTTTTTTTTTATATATACTTTTGGAATTCTGTGAAGTTATGATTACGTCGGAAACACATGGTTTTAGTTATAAAGAAATTTGTTATTATTCATTTTGTTGGTAGATGCAATTTTGCGTTCATTTTGTTTTCTTTTGGTTCTGAATGACCTATCTGTGAGTTAAAATTTACTTGATTAGATTATTTGTATTGATTAACATTAACGTCTTAAGCACAATGAGGGCTCAATAATAAAAGCTATTTGTTCCTTAAATTTGACTGCTGTTTTTTTAAGTTGTTTGATTTCTTTGCATCTATAACCATGTGTCTCTGAGATGTCAGCTGTTATGTTACGCTATGTTAACATTGGTTTTACCACGTGCGTGGCCTCGTGGTTCTTTCTGGGGTCAGCGGAATTCGCTGTATGTGAGTGTGTTAAAGTAACCTTGAATTGTGACTGGCGCAAAGTTTTTTTTTGTTACAGGCACAGTTCACCATATGCTGACTTGACGCAGTACATGCCTGCGGACGAGCCGCCAGCTGAGAATTGTCGGGGCGAGCTCAATTGTATATCACGAGGGTTACGTTTCTGTTGGATCAAGACTACTATGAAAACTTTATTTAAGAAAAAAAAAAATGAATTTATTTTGATATTGGTTCGGACAAAGACTCACCAGGTAGGATACATTCTTTTATATTTTTGGTTTCTCACACAGGTCTTGGTGTTGATATTTTTCAGTTGTTTACTTTGCTTTCACCAGTTTGGAAGTTTGTTAGCTATTTCAGGGGCATTTGTCGCCATTAGGGTTTCTGCCCTTCAGGTGGAGCTTATATTGGAAGAGTAATTGTTTTCAGTTAGGATTTAAGCGGCCTGTACGAGTCTGAGGTAAGCTGTTGCATTGTGAGTGCGGGGTGTAGGGTATTGCGTTAAGGGTAGGTTAAAGGTAGGTACTGGTCCGGGACGATGATGAAACTACCTGAGACGGCAGAGATGGAAGTCCGACACTGATGACCAAGAAGCTCTATGAAACGAAGTTTAACGACATCATACGAGGATACTTGAAGCATATTGGGATTATACAAGAAAGTCTTGTCAACGCCATATACATGCCTGATGTACCTACTGTGTTCATGAGATGCCGACTTGCACAATAGGCACGTGTTGATTCTGAATTTGGAAACATGAGGAAATGGAAAAGTGGGAGGAAAATAAAAGGGGTAGTGGTCGACCGGCTCGGGGTTTTTATCGCTACTGTGTTGATGAGATGACGAGGGATCCGGTGAAAATGGTGCCTAAGGGATGAAGAGATTCTACGAACGATGAGGTCATCGGTCATTGGGAGGCCGGGCATGTGAAGAATTGGACCATTTCATGGTTTTTCTTCTGGATTCTCTATGGTATTTTACTAATAAAATAGCCAAACAAGTGGATGCGTGCAATCAATATCATTATGCATTCACTACTTGAAATGCATGTGTCAGGGGTTTCGACACTTATACTGGACGGGCAATGTAGACAGAAACATGTAAAAACAGAATTCAGCGTAATGGGAAACAGCCAAGAAAGTGGAAACAATAACCGGCTGGAGGTGTTTGGGTGATCTTGCACAAAAGGCACGTGTTGATTCTGAATTTGGAAACATGAGGAAATGGAAAAGTCAGAGGAAAATAAAAGGAGTAGTGGTCGACCGGCTCGGGGGCTTTTATCGCTGAGAGTGTCAAGTGCAGTGGTTGGAAGAAGACGGCATCGCGTGGAGAAGACTGAGGACAGCGGGTCAGGGATCGAACCAAGGACAGCGAGGCTCGGTGGATCGACCCAATCACTGTGCCAGGCCGCTTTTAAAGGGTAGGATGGAATGGCATTGATTCATAGGTCGGGGCGGTTAGCAGGTTAAAGTTGACCACGCACTCTTGCTTACAATGGTACAGTTTACAAATGACAATTAGGGTAGTTTTTGTAAGTACAATGCCCGTAACCCATGTTTATTTGAATTCTGTGTATTTCTTTGGGGACGATTCTGCATGATCCATCCCTGCAAAATACCGATCCTGGTCAAGACTAGGGAAAGACTGAGCCGCAAAGCTAAACATCAGCTACGCACCCCATGGTAGTCAAGGAAATTACATCTGCCATGAGGTGCAGTCTAACCCTATTTCTCCACAAAATTACCAGTTATCAATGAGCCGGCTTATGAAGAACATATAACATTGAGCAGAGGAAACGTAATACTATTTTTGACTAGAAAAAAGAAATAGTTGATTAATGCATTGACGACGTTACGATTCTTAGACAAGCAAGCATGAAATTCAGGGGCAAATTTCTTGCCTCAACAGATATTGATCCTTTCTGGGATGAAATCACCATTGCTGGTGCCTGTATGCAAATTGACAAGAAAAACTTTCTTTTGGCAAAAGCAAAACCTCTTCTTCCGCCTGGTGGCTACAGGATGGCTGATCACCAATCGTTTGTTCCGTTGTGCTGGTTGCGCTGGGTAGCTTAAAGCCAAGGGCTTTACTTCGAAACTTCAGAAAATGGTCGCCATGTAAAGCTCTTAGGGCGAGTCAAAGTGGATGGATACCACGATGACGGCAACGGTAACAAGACCGTGTATGAATTGCATGGCTGTTACTGGTATGGTTGCTCTACCTGTTTTCTTGAACAAGATAAGGTGATATGCCCGGACACACAGCATACGATGGGGTAGCGGCTGGAGGCGACGAGGACTTCTACGTGATGCCGGCTACAAGGTTATTGAGATGTGGGAGTGTTCGTTTAACAAACTTTAAGAATCAAATACGGATTTGAAGTATTCCCCGCTCAACATCCACGTAGACATGAAATGCTGCTTCAACTCCGAGATGCATATTTGGTGGACGCACCAATTGCCCTAAAACGTATTACAAGGTGAAAAAAGGTGAACAAATTCACTATTTCGACATTTGTAGTTTGTAGTTCTTCATAAACCGCTATCCTCTGGGGCACCCAACAATTTGCGTAGGCAAACAGTGCAAGGACTTTGTGAATAGCAATCTTAACAACGTAGATCGTGTAGAGGGACTAATTAAATGTAGTATTTTACCCCCCAACGATTTCTACCACCCTGTACTGCCTACTGGCCTTGGCTGCTCTTGGCCTTGTGCAGGTGATGTGCAGAAGAAGGAATACGTGTAGACTGTGGTCATTATGACGATGACCGTGTACTGACAGGCACATTAATAGCTGCTTAAGTAAAGAAAGCTGTTCAACTTGGCTACAAAGTGAAGGAAAGTTTCGAAATTTGGCAATATAGGACCATGTTTTACAATAAGATAACAAAGCAAGGTGGCTTATTTGGCAACTATGTTAATTCATTTCTTAAAATGAATGTTGAGGCAAGCGGCTTGTCTTCCTAGTGTACGTCCAACGAAGATAAAACTTATAACGTAGCCATGTTTGAAGATCGTGAAGGAATAAAATTAGACCCTACAAAGATTGAACTATATCCAGAACAGCGAACTGTGTCCAAGGTTATGCTTAACTCTTTGTGGGGAAAATTTGGTCAGAGATAAGATCTTACAAAGCATAAAATAGATGAAACATATGCTGATTTGGTAGAAATACTTGAGACCACGGCCCGACGTCATAAGTTGCGAACCTGTCTCGGAATCAAAAATGCTTATTTCGTGGACAGAGAACGTAAACGATGTGACTCCATCACCATCCACAAATGTAGTGATCGAACCTTATACTACAGCTTTTGCCAGACTAACGCTCTAATCTTTCCTTGAAATACTCGGCGAAAGCGTACTCTATTACGATACAGACAGTATCATTTTCGATAATCGTCCTTTCGATAACAACCCTCCTGTGGGTGATTTCCTAGATGATGCTGTGAGGTTAAAACTGTTTCATGTTCATTATTTTATTTTTACTTAGTTTATTTAATCGCGTCATTTATGGATACTTAACAGTGACATGATGAGTTTGTTAAAAGTTGTCGTCACCATAAAGTATACGCTGTGCTCGGCTATTACCTTCGTCTTGTTTGGTTATAATTTCCTCTTTGTGCGGCTACTTTGCTGACTACTCGGTTCAGAAGGGGGCTGGTTCGTTGACATCGTCAGTGAGGCCGGGGCCCACTCTATCGTGATTGCCACGGGAGGGGGACGAACCGAGTAGTTTGATTGGTAATTTCTGACTGAGTACAGTCAGCATAGGGCAGAGAGGAGGTGACTGGGGTATGACGTAGGAAAGACTTGGTGCGAGGGTACACGTGTGAAAATCGAGGTATTCGACCGGAGACTGGAACGGACGGAGGACCAACAGGTGGAATGGGAGAAGATCTAACATTGTGAAAGAGGGGTCAAACCAAAAGGACACGAAGGCCGCCAAGGAGACAACACCTACAGGGCGGTCACGGTGACTGGAATCGGACACCGGAAAACCAAGGTAAAGGGCACTCCGACTGCACTTCTTTAGCTGTTCAGAGAAACCCGTAGACAGATTCGCCACTACTCAGCCACGGTTAGGATAAATGTCTAACTTAATAAATTACGGTTCCTTTATTGTTTGAATCAAAGACTTATCATTCCTAAATCCTTAACTGTTTGGACTGGTACGTCCCGATCCCTTAGTTGTGAGAACCACCCCTAGAGCTACACCCCAGTATTTCTACGGGCTGTTGACTTCGTCATCTATGGATCGTTTCAATTTGGTGGATTGGGGAACGTGGGTGGAGGCGTGGTGACTCCGCGCTTTGGTTTAAGGTTTCGGAAGAATGGATCACCCCATTTTGCCGAGGACGGGCCGCCTGTATCTTTGGGTTAAACTCATGGCGGCCCTTCTGATGGTAGAGGGTTTGATTTCGGCCCATCTCTACCAGGGGGGTCGGGGGGCCCCGCCGCCACCAACAGAAGAGGAAACGCGGTGGGCGGACCCGTACCGGTGTTGGGCCCGGCGATACCGGGACTGGTATGGGGTGCATCCCGAAGACGACCTCCCGCCAGGGGAGTCGTCGCAGGTTATCCTGCCGATTCACTACTACTCCTTTTATTCTGGATAATAAGTAAATGGGGGGTGGGGTCTTGTTTTTTTCTCGTGCCTGGGAAGGGGGGTAGGGGGGTTATATAGGGGGCTTGGTTCAATTGCTTTCTTCTTCTGTAATCGTTTTTTTTTTCAAAATTGGTATTATTTTTTGGTCTAAGGGTATCTAAGGTTCATCATGGGTGTGAGGCGTGGTGTGTGGTGTGGACAACGTGGTTGTTTCCGTCTGCTTTGCTCCTGATTGTTGTGCTTTCTTAACTCAGGTTCGATTGGTGGGCAGTCATGATTTTCGGGTGGATACCGCGCGGTCTGGCTGGTCTGGTGCGCTTGTGTCTTGTGGTGGCGTTGGGCGTTCTGGTGGAAGGTGAGTCTTCCACTTCCTCTTTGCTTGCCCCGGGGGTGACGATAACCCCGGTATTCATTGGTCGCTGGTGGCGGACCCCGTTGTATACGAGGGTTCGGTTCCATTGGTCTATACAGGGATATGGCCGGTCTCTCCTTCGATACCTTTGGATGTCGAGGGGGTAGTGCAATCGACCTGTTCTGGCGAGGCTAATACGGACGGCTGCGAAGTCCTGCGCATTTTTAAGGAGATGGAGCACCAGTATATTAGATATTGTAATCTGGCTGCCTAGCAGATAAGGTGTTCTAGTCGGATCTAGGATGTTAGGGTTAATTCAAATTGTAGGCTTTTGTAAGTACAGTTCTAATTGTTTTATTAAATATTAGTTAATTCTTATAAGGCTTATGTCTTAACCTAGTAAATCCTATCCTCTTATTCCCAATATCAGTTAGTAGATCAAGCTCCAGGTGTCGATAATAAATCAACAAACTGGTGACAGCTATGAAATAATCTTTATTCCTTACTAAAACTTTGGAGAAAGAACGCACTGGAGTTTTTGATTACTGATAACTGATTGATATTAGTGTGAGAGGTTGGGTAGTGTTACCAAGGAGGCAACATTGGGTGATTTGTCGCATTCTTTTTACTACGCATGCAGTGTGTTTAGCACAAATGAACTGCTGAACATCACTGGTTTCCATAGAAATAGATTTAGCTCAGCACTTGTAAATTACATTTTTTCTGATCACACGATCGGAATATTTATTAAAATGGCCTTCACTAGAGACCAGTTTGATAGACTTGTTCAGGAGCTTACTCAAATGAGAGCTCAGATCGGGCAGTTACAAACTGCTTATAAACAAGTGCAAGCTGAGCAAGTGCATGTTAAAACGGAAGCAGCTTTTCCCCTACCCAAGCGCTGCATGTACTTAATGGAAACCAGGGTGAAATAGCAGTGGTAAAGGACCTCACTGTGGGCAACATGATCAAGTCCTGGAAGGGGGACGCCAGTCGAGGGTCACCTCTCCCAGATAAACAAAGCGGCTGATCGCGGATCCTGGACGGAGACCGATAAAATAAAGATAATTGGTCTCAAATTGTTCGGGTATGCACTCACTTTTTTTAGAAAGTAATGCAGAGCTTCAGTCCCGAAATCTCGTACGCTAACTTTCGAGCAGCGTTAATCGAACGATTTTGGTCTAAACAACCGGATCAGTTCTATTATACGCAGCTGCAGAATACCAAACAAAATACTGGCAAATCTCCCGAAGAATCACCCCATTCTGTTGAGGATGGGCCGCTTGTTTCTCTGGGTAAAACTCATGGCGGCCCTACTGATGATAGAGGGGTTAATTTCGGCCCACCTCTACCAGGGGGGTCGGGGGGCCCCGCCGCCGCCAACAGAAGAGGAAACGCGGTGGGCGGACCCGTACCGGTGTTTGGCCCGGCGATACCGGGACCGGTATGAGGTGAACCCCGAGGACGACCTCCCACCAGGGGGGTCGTCGTCGCAGGTTATCTTGCCGGTTCACTATTACTCTTATTATTCTGCATAATAAATACATGGGGGGGTGGGGTCTTGTTTTTTCTCGTGCCTGGGAAGGAGGGTTGTTTGGGGGGCTTGGTTTTATTGCTTTCTTTTTCTCTCATCGTTTTTTTTTTCAAAATTGGTATTTGTTTCGGTCTAAGGGTATCTAAGGTTCATCATGTGTGTAAGGCGTGGTGTGAGGTGTGGAGAGAGTAGTTGTGTTCGTCTGCTTCGCTCCTGATTGTTGAGCTTTCTTCACTCAGGTTCGATTGGTGGGCAGTCATGATTTTCGGGTGGATACCGTGTGGTCTGGCTGGTCTGGTGCGCTTGTGTTTCGTGGTGGCGTTGGGCGTTCTGGTGGAAGGTGAGTCTTCTCCTTCTTCTTTGCTTGCCCCGGGGGTGACGGTAACCTCCGGTATTCATTGGTCGTTGGTGGCGGATCCCGTTGTATACGAGGGTTCGGTGCCATTTATTGGTCTATCTATTACATTTGACTGTACTCCATAAGCTGACATTGTGGGAACCAGGAATGGATGAGGTAACCCCCTCTCCCCCATTCCTTGCTGCAGGAGCTTGCAATCGCTCTCTTGTAATCTGGCAGCCTAGCAGATACGATGTTCTAGTCGGAACTAGGATGTTAGGGTTAATTCAAATTGTAGGCTTTTGTAAGCACAGTTCTAATTGTTTTAATAAATATTAGTAAATTATTACAAGGCTTATGTCTTAAACTAGCAAATCCTTCCCTCTTATTCCCAATAGCAGTAAGTAGATCAAGCTCCAGGTGTCGATAATAAATTGATTGGTAATCTATCTAATTGTCGGCACAACAAATCGGTGGCAGCTACGGGACAATCTTTATTACTTACAAAACTTTGGAGAAAGAACCCACTGGAGTTTTTGATTACTGATTACTTACTGACTTAATTACTTGATTAATTACTGACTGACATGAACCCTACGCAATACACGTAGTAAAGTTCCTTTTTTTGGGGAAAGCAGCACGTGCATCCACGTGTTCTAACAGGCATAAATGGGGCACATATTATACCAGATTCACCAATGTTCGCTTGGAAGTAGTTAATCTAGGTGAGCAGGAATCGACACACGTAAGAGCCTAATTACCCCTGTCGCTCGAGCCTTGTCAAGAACTCCAAAATGTGCATGCAACCCTAGTGAGAATTCAGCAAAGGCAGGTAGTTCAGACAGCATAACTAAGGGAGAGAAAGTTCATGCGAAGATAACCACCATGTTTCCCAGTCACAGTAAAATTATTGTATATAGGAGGCTAGATCGAGGAGGTCCTAGTTTTCCTACCGACACAGCTGTCAAACCCTAAGTTGTGCACCTACGGTGCTCTCGAAAGCAAACTAGCACACTTAGGACCTCAAAGTAGGGTGAAGTTAAACAGCGTTCTTGATGAAAACGTTGAATTGTTCTACAAGTCTTTGGATACGCTCGGGTGTACAAATATGGTTAAGCATACAATCGACACTGGAGATGCAAAGCCAGTGCGCAAGCATCTGAACCAGATGCCCCATGCCTTGAAGAGTGTGGTTTATGAGCCGTTAGGGTATAATTGAACCGTCAAACTCTCCATGGTCCGCATCCATTATTTGGCACCCAAAGAGGTTACAGACAGAGCTTACTCACGGTGTCCACGAACAGTGGACCGTAATGATAGGAATTAACGAATGGGTGACCCAAAATACAAAACGTATAACTATTATGGCAGAAATGTTAAAAGCCACAATACCAAGTTGGCGAATTATCTCCCAGGCATTCAGAAGTGAAATCCAAAATATAAAACAGTATTTAGTATACACCAATAGGCTAGCTACACGGTCAGGCTGATCGAAGTTGATCTAATCAATATTAAACATAATCTTATACAACCTCAGGAAGCCCTTGATGTAACCTCTTGTGACCAGTCCGTTCGAGTTTCCTAAAATCGGGGAATTTGTCAAGGATACTGCAATAATTAGCATTACATCTACCCAAAGATGTGTTACTAACTATAAACTGGTACAGACTAGGCCAAGTGTATGCATATTTTAATGTTGCTAACGTCAAAGCCATGGCCACACAAATTTTATAAGATTGCTCATTAAATTACCACTGAAAGCCTTAGATAGAACTTTCGAGTTGTTAAAGGTAAAATCACTGCCATACCTTGATCCAAAGTTAAGTTATGGAGTGGCAATCGGAAACACAAAAAATTATTTGGCAATATTGTGGCATAAAAATAGAGACTTGATCTTTATTTCATTTTTATTTAGTTTTGTGCATGGGATCGCGTGATTTATAGATGCCTTACAGAATGTGTTACTTCCTGGCTTTCACCATTGTAAGGTATGCGCTGTGCTCGACTATTTCAACATCTCAGTTTAGTTTATTTTATGATGACTGAAGTGACTTGCCGTAGTTACCATTGGAGTGAGTGCAATGTTCGTGGCAGCTTCGCTGATTGGCCAATCCTGGTGGTCGCTAGTTCGACGTTGTCGTCAGTGGGCCATTTCCCTCACCGTCGTGATTTCTACGGGAGGGGGGGGGGGGCAGTCGATGGAATTATTTGGTAATTACCGCGGGTTTCGGCCAGCAGGGGGCTGAGAGCGGGGTGAGGGGGTATGACGTAAGAGATGCTAGGTGCGAGGTAACTCATGGCTAAGTCGGGGCAATCAACGGTAGCACGTGGAAAGTGAAGGACCGACACCTTGGGAGTACGGTAGGAAGATCGAGCCTAGGGAAAGAGACCAATATCGAGGGACCGTACACGGAGGCCTGCGGGATCAACACCACGGTCGCAGTCAAGGCAACAGGGGAGATTAGACACCTGGAAACCAAAGTAGAGGGACTTCGGCCAATCATTTTAACCCCTTAGGTGCCTTCATTGTTTGAACACAAGACTCATCTTAAACCCGTTCCTCGCAAAACCTGAATCTCCGGGTATACCATAGATCCCGACAGGTAGCAAGATTTTCCTCAGAAGCTACGCCCCAGTATGTCTTCGGATCCGCTGACTTCGGAGTCCGAGGTTTGAGGCCGAGACGGCGGAATTGGGTACGTGTCACGGTAGGAATCTGCTGTCTGACAATATCTAAATGGCGAGCTGTTAGTTCGTGCACTGTACCCTTGTGACACGGCAGGTGTACATCAGCCGGCGCTGATCCACATCTTGCCAAATAGTTGGGCCAGACCCAATTTATCTAAAATAAATCTGGTTTCCTACTCCACTCGAGCACGTTTTGGCAATTACACTACCACAATAGACGAAACCTGGTTTTTAAGAGTCTTCCATATTAATGTTTCTGTACAATGGAACAGACTAAACATCTTAGATACCTCCATCTCGTTCATAGGCATTATCAATTGGGTAACTTTTGTCTTGGTAGCAGTTACTATCTTCCAAAACCCCCATCTACTCGGTCTTTGTATAGTTCAACAGGCACAAGCCTTCTCAATCGGCTCTATTGAAATCTAGTTAGTCGAAATCGTATCCGCTATCATTTTCCTGACCATACCCCCCTTTTTAATCGGCGTTTGTGTTCGTCTCTATTTTTAATAAAAATCAGGTGCTTCCAAAACCCGCCCACCTGGTAAACCCCACCTGTAATCCGATATAGGAATGACGTCCTTCCAAACGTCACTCCCACAACCGGATACTTCATCTCACACCAATGTCAACACCATTTCTCCTAAGTTCGCTCCTGTCTCCGTACAGGTCGTTTCCAAAATCGAAGACGACTGTTCTTCTACTCAGGACCCAGTTTCATCCCCCGTAATTTTATCACACCCCGGACTACCTTCCGCCTCCGTACAAGATCTCAGTGTGGTGCCAGTCTCCGCCCCGTTAGTATATTTTAATACCTAGATTTTCATCCCCTTATTAGAATAACTCATTATTAGTTGTCATCCTTCTAAAGAAAATAAATTGGCATAAATATTGCCTTTTGTAGTTCTTGATTATTCTAAGTCACTATTACAAAAAATTGCTACCAAACCTCGAATCTACTCGTAGAACGAATCATTCTGAAATTACCAAGACTGTCGCTCGCATCCTAACCCAACGATGTACGCAGTTTATTTTGCCACAGATGATTCGGGAAGGACGGCAGCAACTATTTCTCTATTTTTCTCTATCAGCATCACAACTCCTACTTTGTTGCGCCTTGCCTGGCATCGCATATCATAATTCCACAACAACAACAACAAAAAAGACACCGAAGAAAAGAATATGACACTTCTCATCGCCTTGATAAACCCCTTTTTCAACTGTTTTTTTTCTAACTGGAGAGGATTTTGGCACTTTTGAGGCACTCGCGAAATATAACGAGTAATGATTACACATGTTTGTCTCTCATGTCAGGGCCTGGTCCAGGACGTAGATCCCAAGGACCGCAATGTGCGTTCGAAACGTCGATGTTCATGTGTCCTGCAGTTCACACGTAGACGCGCTTTGTGCTGCGTTCTTCATCGACCCCCAAGCCTAGTGATCCACCGTTCAGGGTTGTGAAAAAAAAAGACAAACTTCTTTTTATTCTTCTCCTTCACTGGGCTAGGATGAAGAGTCGATCCGCTGGCCCTTACACCGGTGTTTTTTTTAACACCATTTTACATTCATTGGTAATTTCAACTTTTCTGAAAGTTCCTTCTCGCTGGTCGATTCGACCTCGCGCTCAAAACGGATCCCCAACCTCCGAATTATATTTTAATGCTCTCACCTCGCATCACCACCGCCCAATTCTACGGGGTCAACACACGTTGCACCTTCGGGAATGTTATTCCCTTACTCGCTTCTTATTTTAAATGCGCTCGCCTCGCATAACATTTAGTATATACATACTCTGCCACCCACTTTGGACTCCTGTCCTACTTATGAACATTATAATACATTATGTACCATAACGATTCTTTCTGCAATATCACATAACTTTCATGATGGCTCTCATTCGTAACCTATCAGTACAAACCCAGAGCGGCTGACACAACTGAGGGAGACGGCACTATGTCCCCACGCTTGCCGTCACACTCTCAGCTGGCCACCTCATTGAGGAACAGACTCGGTCAAGGTCGCGCAGCCAAGTCAGCTGTTTCATCTGACGCAAGCTGCCGCGGTGGTACATGCCCACCTGAGACTCCAGGACGAAGATTTGTTCGCCACTGGATGTCACGTGTATCAAGAGGAACCACAAACAGATATGTTTTAATTATATTTACTATTAGCATTACGTTCTATGTAGCGATTTTTAATTTTCATATACTATGTTTTCTACATTATTACTATTATTTAACATAGCTTTCATAATTTAGGGTATAACGTGACCCTAGGTAGAGGACCCTTCAAATAAGGTTATCATTAATCATGATAACACTTTGGAGGTGGGCTCAATCTCGGTGCAAGGTCGGGATACAACTATAAATATACACCCCATTTGCAATTGTGGGTGGGGTGTACTACCTTATAGATTTCTAATTCTTGTATTTACCATGTTTATATTTATATAGCATCAAGTTTATAGCATCAATTTAAAAAAAAAACAGTCTGTTTAAAAAATTATTTATTTATTTATTCTTCTTAAAAATTATTTAATATTATGAAATCATGATGTCAGTGTCTTAAACCTCGAATCCTTAACGTGTCCCTATACCTACGTCTAGTACCAAGCAAATCCGCTAGTTAGGCGCCACTGGTCAAAATTACGCGGGGTTTGAATTTGGATGCCGGCAACTTATCAGACGTCTATGAATGGAAGACGTCTTCTGTTCATGGGCACAGAGGAATGCGGGCGGAAGGCGAGGGTCGGTTATTGCTCCAAAGTGGCCAACGACTGCGTGGTCTCAGATAACAGGAAAGTGTGTTCAGCTTGATATGACAATTCACACAATGAAGCAAGAACGCATTTTATTTATAGCTGCACTGCTAGTTACGCTACAACTTCCATTCAAATTGCATTGTTATTACAAAAGTGTTCTTTAAATTAGAATGTGCATTTTAATTTTTTTATCATTTCACGACAGAAAGTAGTTTTCTTGACTAGCGTAAGCGTCCCCCCCCCCCCCCTCGGTGTCAGTTATCTTATCGCTACAAAGTGGTCGGTCGACTGCATGGTCTCGGATAACAGGGACCTTGTCCTCACCTCCCTTTATCTCGCATTGAGCATTTCGAGTGTTTTGGTTTTGTTTTCTGTTGACTGAAATCATTACATAGTTTTTTCCGATCAAGTACTGTTTTTTTTTTTTTAATAAAGCAATATGCTTGGATCTGTACTCTTCGTTAGACTATTAGCTAGGTTGTAGCTTTGAAAAAATCCGTCTATCTCGTTTCTAATTTCCCCCACAACTGGCCAAACTTTGGTCTAATTATGGTTAAAAATATATTTAAATTCATATTTTTGTGAGTTTTTTTTATCGGAACGGAATTGTTTTTTTTTTTATGTCCACAGAGTAAAAATTTGAGAATGTTGCTATTGTTAAACTGTGCACCTGCATTGGCGGTGAAACGCCCGCAAATGTGGTCCTGGTAAATGCTCTTCAGTTGGACTGTGTTTTGGTAGATTTGAAGCTCAATGAAAATTGAAAACACTCCTAGCTGTGCTCCTAGTGTCCTGTGTCTTACGAGGAACATCCGTACCAAAACAAAGTTGAGATTTGTCTAAGACCAATGTTGTGGCGTTCTAAATTACATAGCAACGGGTACATGACGGGGGGGAGGGGGGTATGACGGGTTATGTACGTATGGCTTTTATGTTATAGACTTATAAGCCTACTGTGGTTTCTTTTGTGTTTAGTGATTTCTTGTAGATATAATTTGTTTGCGTTGTGTTATTACGTTGTGTCTATAGGTTGCCTACTACACAGTTTACTTCATACCAGTATTCAATAACTAAAAATGTGAAATTAATGAATTATTGGGAATCATTGTCAGTTGCATTTTTACAATTGTACTTGGGTCCATGGATAACCACACGCACACCTGTTGGCGACGCTGTCACTAGTGAAGAGTGCGTATTTTTTATACCTAATCCCATGTTATATAATTTTGCAAGGTTGACAGGTTTTCTTCTCTCAATATGTTAACGTCTAGTTGCTGATGTAATAAGTTCATGGGTTTGATTATTTTGTAAACATAATATTGACGGTTTTATCACCTGTTTACAGTTGTTGGTTTTTAGATTTTTTATTTTGTTTGTGTTTTTATTTTTTATTTCTTGATTCTTGTTTCATGTTGAATGTTTCTATTTTTATTTATTCCGTGTTTTTTACGTTTCTTGGTTTGTGTTTAATATTTTTATTTTTTCATTTATTATGTGTTTTTTTCGTTGTTTTGTGTTTAATGTTCTTATGTTTGTGATGTAGGCAGGGGAGTCTTTCAATCAATATCTATTGATTGATTGGTTAATCATAATTTGGTTTTCATGAACATGATTAGATAACTTTTCAAGACCATTGTAGACTTATTTCTCAGCCACCAACCAGGCCTGTTGACCAGCTTGCAAACTGCAGGTCTCGGTCACTGGATCACGGCTACCCGAGATCGCTGTGTTGACAGTACAAGGCTCTCCAAATGTTTGTTGACGGACAAGCAGCATATGGGGATTTGCAACAGATCACTGTCCAATACAGTGGTGTAGTGGTGCGTATACGGGCGTATACGCCGTATACACACTGCTCCGGCTAAAAAACTTTCGTATACACACTGGTTTTGGTTATGATACGAGTGATACGCAATGATACTGTCGTAACATGCCTCGAATGACGGACACATTATTCACGATTGTCAGCTTTTCTCCATTGAGACCAGCCCTGGATCTGGGAGTCCCGATATTCAATTTTAAGTTCCGCGTCCCGCCAATACACCAATGGGATACAATTGTCTCGCTCGGTATCAACAGCCAAGATCAACAAATATACCTATACGGGCCACGGGTGGCGTGTGTGTTTTGCGAAACCACTTCCCAAGCCCCAAAACGTATTCCTGAACAATTCTCGTCAGTGTTCCAATTATTTTTGGTGATTTTTCTGGTTTTGCACTGCAAAAACTGCAGTATTTCGGGATTGCATTCAGTCCGGTATTGGTATCTGAAACGCTCAAAACACACTCTTAAAAGCCTGTTTTTTAAAACACCGCCTGCGGCGCCATTGTTGGGGGGCTCTGCCCCCCAAACCCCCCAAGTTCTTTTGCCTGGAAAGATGTGTCCCTCCAGCTTCCCACTAAAGCGTATACGTACTGGTAAATTTGGCACTACACCACTGGTCCAATAATAACATATGACTGTACTCCATAAGCTAATATTGTGGGAACCAGTAGTGGATGAGGTAACCCCCTCTCCCCCATTCTTTGCTTCAGGAGCTTGCAATCGCTCTCTTGTAATCTGGCAGCCTAGCAGATAAGGTGTTCTAGTCGGAACTAGGATGTTAGTGAAGTGGTGCAAATTGTGGTAAGATTTGTGTATTTGTTGTAACTCTTCAATGGAAGTGGGTTGTTATTGTATAATGGTTCATTTTGGTAGTTAGCTATAATATTGCATTGTGTTATTAAATGTTAGGCTGCATTAGGCAATATTGCAAGCTGGCATTTCTTCCAGTGCAGTAGCCCTGCCTGGGGAATGCCTGTGTCAGCATTATAATGCAGTGTGGAGTGAGAGGGAGCTCTGACCTAGAATGAGGACTGTAGAGAGGGAATTTAGGACAGAGCACGTCGACCCCGGTGGTAGCCTCCGAGCAGGGCAGTAGTGTCAAAGTTCCCCCTTATTCCCCCCGTCGGTAGAGCCAGTCAAGTATTTGTAAGCTATCACGCAGCGTAGTCGTCTACATAGTTAATACCTTATAATTTGTGCCAGTTAGAAAAATCTTAATAAAAACCCACCAGATCCACAAACATCGTCTACGTCGCTTACCAACGGAACTTCCCCCTCAGCCATTCCCTTCCCCCGACTTCGCGTACTAAGCAACCCAGCAGCACCCGACACAACAGCAATAAACAACTTCTCCGAAGAGACTCGGCCGGCCTCAGCGCTCTGCAGCAGCTGAGCGTGGTGAGCATCACGGGTCGTCGTTACATTAGGGTTAATTCAAATTGTAGGCTTTTGTAAGTACAGTTCAAATTGTTTTTTTTAAATATTAGTTAATTCTTATAAGGCTTATGTCTTAACCAAGTAAATCCTTCCCTCTTATTCCCAATATCAGAAAGTAGATCAAGCTCCAGGTGTCGATAATAAATCAACAAACTGGTGACAGCTATGGGATAATCTTTTTTCCTTATAAAAACTTTGCAGAAAGAAAGCACTGGAGTTTTTGATAACGATTGATATTAGTGTGAGAGGTTGGGTAGTGTTTCCAAAGAAGACAACATTGGGTGAGTTATCGCATTCTTATTACTACGCATGCAGTGTGTTTAGCACAGTTGAGCATACCTTGCTGAACATCACTGTTTTCCATAGAAATAGATTTAGCTCACCACTTGTAAATTACATTTTTCTGATCACACGATTGGAATATTAATCAAAATAGCCGTCACTAAAGACCAGTTTGTAGACTTGTTCAGAGGCTTACTCAAATGAGAGGTCAGTTTGTGTAGTTACAAATTGGTTATGAACAAGTGCAATCTGAGCTAGTGCATGTCAAAACAGAGGCAGCTGTTCGCCCTACCCAGGCGCAGCATGTACTTTAATTGAAACCTAATGCTATTGCTAATTGCTACCTAATGCATGGGGTAAGATTTACCTCGCAGAGGGCGGCCGCGTATCGTATGCAGTGCGGGCGCAATATGCCAATGTGACCCAATTTTTGTACGGGTCGTGGGTTAGCCGGATCCCTCACCTCAACATCTCTGTTCCGGGGAAGTTATGACGTTTGGATCTTGAAGGAAACCGGACTTTGGGATGGGAGCGCCTGGATATTGTTAGCCTGCACGGTACGGTATTAGGGGTGGTGAATTGGGTATAGTGGTCGTTCTGGTAGCGGTCATTGTGACCTGTAACCCCTATCTCTTGGGCCTCTGTGCTGCGCGTCCCGTTCAGGCTCTCACCATTGGTACGGCTGAGGTGGAATTCATTGAAGTGGTGTCCGGGGTACTGTTAGGTACCATTTTTTTGTTTATTGTGTGGGCTGGTGTTCAAGCGTGTTGTTCTTGTCGGCGACGACGGAGGGGTGCAGTGGTTTCCAGGGACATTGAGTTGATTTCCAGTCGGGTAAATGTACTGGCTGATTCGGTTACTAGTATAGATCTTGACGACTGCAGTTGTAGTAGGTACCGGATCAGGGAGCTATGCTCCATTGGGGATCGTCCTGGGGGACATCAGTGCTGAGGAGCAATCTCTCCCGTTGGGGGGGTTGATCACCCTTCAGGGGGCTCCCGGATCATCCCCGGATGGCTTGGGGGTCTCACGGAACGGTGCGTTGCCAGGTACGGGAGATTGTGGCCCTCCGCCTGTTCCGGACTGGGATCCCACCCTGGCAGGGGGTGCGGTTTATTTGGTACCCGCTCCACGCCGGAAGGTGTATTACAACACGTGAGAACGGATTTAATTTGTTTTGTTCGGCGAGAAATTAAGTGTCGATTGTTTGTTTTATTTTTTACTATGTGTTACATCGTGTTTTCTAGTCCTATGTTTAGTAGTGGGGAAGACGCGGGCTGGGGATGCGATACTGTTGTTTGTTTCTGTTTGCAGTTTATTTATCATCCCATCCCCTGTCCGTGTCTTGGCCAACGATCTGTTGACCTGCGGGGTTGGGACTGCCGTCAGCGGATCGCCGGGTTGGAGGGCTTCGGGTCGAGGAATTGTTCGATGCCGGAGTCGACTTTGTCAAGAGGGAACGTATGTTTTTTTTTTTGGAAAGACAAGACTTGTATTGTATTTTTAATTATAACTTTTGTAAACGCCCCATGATTCTTGAATTGTGAATTGTTTGTCTCAATGTGGATGGTGGCGTATTTTTTTACTATAGTGGTTAATGTTCTTATTTTGAATTTTTATAATTTGTATTGAATTTTTTACTTGTATCAATCGCAATGGTGTGAGGGTCTTGCGGAGGGGGAATTGGTTTGTTGTTCTTATTATCGACTGAAGTCACTGTTTTCTCTCTCTGGTTAACGATAAATCACGGCTCCAGCGGGGGCGCTGGATGTTAAAGGGGGGGATGTAATGTTGAGGGTGAAACTTGTGTTTTTTCACATTTTTTTTTAGTTTATGTACGTGATTTATGCTATTTGATCCAAGACATGATGAAGCAATACTCATAACATTTTCTGTTTTGTGTTTGTACTGCTCGCAATCAGGTTAATGCTGAGATTGCTATTGTGTCACCACCAATCTAGGGCAACAACAATAACATTTCAACTACTGACACATGCATAATAATCATAATAATTGCTTGGTAATTATGCTGTGTCAGGGGTTGTTCGGAGGTCCCAGGCATGATTATTGTTGATTGTTGATAGCTTTGGGGGCTTGGGTTTGTGTGGTGACCAACGTCATGTGGCGGGGAAAAGGCTAGAGAGAGGGGATAGCAGGAGGGGGGTATATAAGATGGGCACATTGCTCAAACCGGGGTGGTAACATTTGAAGTGCACAAGGAGGTCCTGGGAGTCGGCGGTGAAGGACAGGAAGACGGACTTACGTGGAAGCTACAAGGGAGCCGCAAGAGAGCTGTGCAGCCGTCGACAAAGGGGAACCTCCGGAATGTTAAGGTAGTGCACAAACGGGGAATAGGGACGTATGTAGTAGTATAAGCTAGTTAAACCTACACAGGGTCGCCACATCATTGTCTATTGGTTAAATTAACAGTATTCATTAAATAAATACGGTTCCTCATTGTTGTCTGAACCTAGTCTTATTAATTGACACCCTGAAATCCAGCTTCCTCAGGCATTGTACCGATCCCTTGTAGTACTAATTCACCAGAATTGAGAGTTGCGCCCCTGCAAGCTCTACCTGTGAATCCTGGTACACAACAATATAACGTGTTGAATACACACACGTTCTCGTTTTTTGTTAACGCATGGCCCTCGCCTTGAATTCACCGGGCACCCTTGGCCAAACTACACTACAGCCCTTCTACACATTCAGCTATGGACCCCGCTCATTCCCGTGTTCATCTGACCACACTCTTGTCACCGTGTAGGCCTCTAGGTCGAACACTCTCAATATACACACTCACACAACAACAAGAACACAAATCTTTTTCCCCTTATGTCAAGAATCAATAGAATCTCTATGATTCTTGGCTCCTACCAACTATCTTACATCGACCACACACTCATGTTTGCGCGGTTACATCATCGCCCGGGCATCGAACACTTCCATAGACCGTCGACGCGGCATTGACTCACACGGCTCTCAGATTCACAAAGGAAGAACGTGGATTTGTTTCTCACCCAATGACACGTAGTGGGAGCACGATTACTCTATCACCACTCAACAGACAATCGACGTAGCAACAGATCACATGGATCTTAAATTAACCTCACACTGGGTTTCGAAGGCCAAACTAGCGAAAATCCTGCTAAGAATTACAAAACTTGGATTGTTCAAAATCACGCTGAAGTGGGAAGAAAGCGGACCGTTAATTGGCGGATGATAATGAATTAGACTCCATATTGCTCGAGATTGGTCATGTGTCAGGGAGTAACGAGGAAATGAGGAGAACTCGAAGGAGCGCGAGGGAGGTAAAACAAATAGGGACTGGGAGACGAACTCGAGGGAGACGGGGAGCAACACGCGAGAAGTGCAAGTGACAACCCTCAGTCTCAAGAAGAAGTACCCAAGACTCAAGCAGCGGGGTTGGAGGCCCGGCTACTCCCGAAACAAGGACCTCCAGGGACTGGAACTCCGAGTGGGCTGTAACCGATCCGTAGAGAAGGTAGGGGATGATTACCTTCCTTTTGATTAGCCCGTTGGCCCATGGGGGCCATGGCCCATGGTGGTATGTTGTATTTAAGTCCAGGTTCGCCAAGCCAAGACTACACAAGTAGTAGCCAACAAGAATACTAACACCAACACCAACACCAACAGACATGTTGTATCCCTAATAAAAGTGGTTCCTCATTTTTATATCTAAATTAACATGCTTTATCTATTCTCGATTACCCGCATGAGTGTTACCAAACAACAATCTAACTATCCATTGTCATAACAAATTTGTGTTAGCGCCTTGATTCCCGTTCCCGGAGTGTCCGAAGTTGATACGTGGATTGGATGAATCATTGTCGCTACGTTCCCCCCATTTCTTTGATAATTAGGCAATGTATTTGGCAGTAATTGTTTGTGATTAACCTTCGAGGACAATCTCATGCAACCCACTATCTCGGCTACATGACAGGGCCACGGGACCCGGGAGGCGGGCGCCAGACGCTGCTGTGGCATCGGGCCGGGAGTGGGTTGTGCTGGCGCCTGCACCGCTGCCGTGAATGAAGGGCCCGTCTGAACGGTGAAAGCAAGCAGGGTGTGAGGAGCTGCCCTGTGTAGCGTCGTGGCGCCTTCCCCGCGGAATTGTGACACTCAATAGCAGCGACGCGGTAAAACACCCATTGGCCCCGCCGCCCACAAACACCACTTCACTGCACACACAGCGCAGACACTCTTATTTACTCTCTTTATTCTTGCGACAAAAATCAGTCTGAATCATATTTAATGATGGCCTCTATCTTTCTCCTGTGAAAGGTGAGTGAATGATATACCACATTGCTTCATCCAACAGACAGAGCTAGCCTTCACATGAGTGTCTACTGTCTAGCATACTACCTAGTTTCTGTTGATACTGATTCGATCCGTCATTTCATCATCTCGTATTTTAGGCTAGGTCTATAAGCACAAAATCAAATGCAAATCAAAAGTTTGGGCATTTTCTTTTGCTCGTATTTTGATTAATAGTACACCAGCCCAGGACGTTTTGATTACAAAAAAGGTCGACGCATTTTGATTTTGGAATGTGATAAAACAACGTTACGTTAGTTGTAATTAATGAGGTGCTTAGCTGGCAAAAGGGCCAAACACGCCACCATCTTGGATTTTATATAATTTACAATTATGGCTATAGAAAACTAAAGTGCTTGACCAATTAAAAAAAAACTTTAGTATTTTAAATTGCATTTTTCAATTACAATGTATTTGTGGAGAAAATTTACAAATTTTATTACTATATTATAAATTTAAAAACATTTTCCTTCTCAATGTTTTTAGTTTCGGAATGTTAAGCTTATAACTTTTATGGAAGCGTATAAACTGAAAAAGTACTTCATGTAAACGTTTTAGATAGATTTATTAAAAAAAATAACGCAATTAATTTCAGGTCTATATCTTGATTACGTCCCGAGATGTGAATTTTTGTGTAGGCGTGTTGTGTAGGCGACTTCGGGTCGTAACACGGCTAGGGGTATTATTACATGGATCGTAGTGATTGATTGCGTTACTTCACCGCTAGCGTGAGGTGCGTTGATGCTATAATTGTATTGTCCCAAAGCGACGGGTCAGGGTGTTCGATCAGTTGTCTGGTTGCTCGATGTATGCACAGGGGTAGTTTTCTCTGGTGGGGATGTCCATGAAAGTGTTAGATTTAAGACTAGTACCTTATGGCATGACTTTGTCACATTAGGTTTATTTGTCTTCTCTCTTCTCTTTTCTGTGCGCGTGCAGATGTGGGGAAGGGCGATAATAGTTAGGTTTATTTAATCACTTTTAGGTTTTATTTTTGTTTAGGGATTGATCGACATTCCCGGTGTTTCTCTTTGCTTGGCGGCCATTGAGCATTGAGTTTCATAGGTGATAGTTTTGTGTGCATTGAGTGAACTGGACTCTTGCGTGCGTGAGTGTACCGAGAGTCTGTGCTCGGATGGTGATGCGTCGGCAAGTTTCTTCTTTCCGCTTGCTGACCGACGCCTGGCTCCAGCTCGTTCAGTGTGATTCGAGCGTTCGTTCTGTTAGTGCTTCAATGGATCGTTTTGTTGCGAAAGATTGGGAGACGTGGGTTGAGGCGTGGCGCCTCAACGCGTGGGTTGAGGGATATCGGGCGATGGACCACCCCATCCCGGCGAGGACGGGACGCCTCTTTTTATGGTTAAAAGTGATGGCGGCCTCCTCGCCGTAGAGGGCCTGATCTCCGCGCATCTCTGCCAAGGGGGTCGTTTGGCACCCTCGGCGGAGGAGATGCGTTGGGCGGAACGTTTCCGCTGTTGGGCCCGGCGGTACCGGGACCACTTCGGGGTTCACCCGGAGGACGACGTCCCGCCAGGGGGGTCGCCCTCACGTAACGTCCTGGCCGTTAATTTTTATAGATACTATTCAGGTTGATCATAAATGGGGGGTGGGGTCTTGTTTTCTTTCCAATGAGGGAGGGGGGTAGGGGGGTTGTTTCAGGGGCTTGATCTTGTTTTGTTATTTTTCTCGTCGTTTTTTTAAAATTGGTTTTACTTTTCGATCTATGGGTATTTAAGGTTTGTTATGGGTGTGTAGTGAGTTCGGGGTGGTCGTCTTCGGCTGCTTCGCTTCTGATTGTTGTGATTCCTTCATTCAGATTCAGGTGCCGGGCGGTCATGCTTTGCGGATGGATAACTTGCGGCCTGGCAGGGCTGGTGAGCTGGTGTCTCGTGGTGGCGGTTGGCGAGCCGATGGAAGGTGAGTCCTCCACTTCCTCTTTGTTTACCCCGGGGGTGACGGTCACCTCCGGTATCCACTGGTCATTGGTGGCGGACACCGTTGTGTATGAAGGTTCGGTGCCTTTGGCTTATACAGGGGTGTGGCCGCTCTCTCCTTCGACTCCATTGAATGTCGAAGGGGTAGTGCGATCGGCCTGTCCTGGCGGGCTGGCTACTGACGGTTGCGAAGTCCTGCAAATGTTTAAGGAGGTGGAGCACGTTTTGGGGTTGCACTTGTCGGTTCTTCAGGCCAGCACGGGGGGCAACGACCAGACAGGGGCGGGTAATCTTACGAGTGGTCGGGGGATTCGAGCGTTGTCATTTGTAGGGGATGCGTTTCGTTGGTGTTGTGGGGTGGCCACTCGCAAGGATATCCGGTATTTGTTCAAGTCCGAAGCGGAGCTTCGTCAGTATGCTCACGGCTTAGATAGTGCGGTGCATGAGGACCATAACGTGCTACGCAATGTCACTTTGGCGTTGAAGGCGTACGACATGGAGTTGGCGACGGTTGTGCAGAGGGGGGGTGAGGCCCAGCGTAATCTGTCTTTGGCACTGGATCGGTTCGGTAATGCGACTGCGGTTCGTTTCGATTATGATGAGCGTCTGATGCACTCGGCTCTCCTACTACTTCTCCACTCGGTCACTACCCAAGTGAGGGTGGTGGAGCAGTTCTTTCGCGCGCAGGTTACTTCGTCGTGTCGACAGGGGCGAATTCCTTCAGTGTTGCTTCCTCACGAGGTGTTGTCTCGGGACTTGGGCGTGCTGGGGAGGGCACTATTGTTAGACGGGATGGAGCTAGTGTTACCGAAAGAGGAGGTCGATGCGTACTACTTTCTCGATTTGGCTTCGTGTGTTATTGGCAAAGATAGGGTGCTGTTGACGGTGCGTGTTCCTGTGCGGGGGGCGGGTAACGTGTGGCACTTGTATGAGCCGGACATTATTCCCTTCGCTTGGCAGGGTTAGTACTGTGTTTTGCAGACCTCTCCGTCTCTTGTAGCAGTTTCTCGGGGGGAATCGACGGCGATCGTGGGAGCCTCGTTGCGCCACTGCCACCCTCACGTCGGTTTCCTTTGCCTGGTGCTCAGGGTGGTGTTGGGGGGTGGGGACCGTCGGGGGCAGACGTGTGTGCAGTCATTGTTTGCGGGGGCCACAACGGACGAAATCGTGCGTGTCTGTTCTTTCCAGTGTGCTCCGGGAGATGAAGTGGTCGTGACTCAGTTAGGTCCTGAAAGGGAAGCGCTCACCCATGCCCAGGGACTCTTAAAGTTTGTGTGTTCCCTTCGGAAATCGGTCACTATGCAGGTCCCTCGGGTGGCCAAGGTGGGCAGCCTCGAGGTGACTGTGCCTTGTGACTGTCGTTTGGTTTTGGAAGGTGCAGTGTTGGTGAGGGAATTGTATCCCTGCGATGCGAAAGGGGTGAGTCGGCCGGGGGTGGTCCATATCTTGCCTAGTGGATGGGGGAGGTTGAATTTGTCTCAGGAGACCTGGGTGGCGCACGGTGTGCGTTCACGTTTTGCGAATTTATCCCATGTTCTTGATGAGTCTTGGTTCACGCGCGTGCAGCATCTAAACATCACGGTCCCCCCTCCTTTGGGTAAGATAGATCTATCGCTGGATGACGTCACGAATTGTACCTTCGGTTGGAGTCAGCTGGACGTAATGGGCATGCATGGGACTATTCTAGGTGTGGTAAATTGGGTCATCATTGTTTTGGTTATCATCATCGTCCTGCGTAACCCCTATTTAATAGGGTGTTGTATGGTTCGGCCGGTCCAGGCGTTCCCCTTGGGGTCTGCGGAGGTGGAATTTATTGAGGTGGTGTCGGGAATAACCTTGGGCACGATCGCTATTGCCTTACTTTGCGGCTGTGTGCAGGCTTGTTGTCTATACCGACGTCGTCGAAGCTCCTCGGATAAGTCTATGGGGGGGGATGTGTCGGATGTTCCTGCAGGCGTTCTGTCATCGATCAATTCGGTTGCGGGGAACAGCTTCCAGTATGTACCTGCATCGTATGCCCCGGTCGGGCCGGTGGTGCGAGATGTTGGGGTTCAATGTCGGCTAGATGCTGTGGGAGAGTTGTCAGCCTTGGGGGTGTCGGGGGACGTGCCGCCCCTGGCGGCAGTGGTTGCTAATACGGCTTCGTCCCAGGCGTTCCCGGGTGATGCTCTGCCACCGGTGGTGCCGGCTTGGGTACCGGCTCTAGAGGAAACGGAGGCATATTTAGCTCCTTATCGTGCCATTCCCGTCTATCGGTTCGGGTGAGGGGTCTGATGCTTTGGAAATATCGATGGTGATGATGATGATCGAAATAATGATGATGTGTATTGGCACTTCACTTTTGGGGTTGTTATTTTGTGTTTCTTTTTCTCTTTTGTTGTGTGTTTTCAATTTCAATTTCAATTTATTTCGTCTGCAAACATATACATAATACATGGATGGACATCATCTATAAGTATCTTAAAACTTTTGTCTGGTTTTTGCGGAAAAGGGGGAAATGTGATTGTGGGGATGCGATACTGCTGTTCCGTTTTGTGTGTTACAGTATATTACATCTCGTGGCTGGGCTCGAACCGACGATCCGTTGACTTGAGTGGATTAGCTGCTGTCAGTGGGTCGCCGGAGGGGAAGACGACTCCGGACCGAGGAATTGTTTGGCTCCGGGGTCCATTGTAATCAAGAGGAACCGTGTGACTAAACTGTGATTACTGTTATGTTTTGTGTATATTTTCTCTCAATCGTTTATTTTTATTTTCTCGTTTTTGCGGAGCATGATCTCCAGCCAGTATTGTTGTTGTTATTCGGTTTGCAGTGGTAGGCACAAGGGTGCTAGGGAGATCATGACTCTAAGTAGCTTCTTTTTAGACTGTATATGGCTGAGGGGTGAGGAATTTGACTATGGGTTCCAGGAAATTTTGTTACTTTTTATGGGAGGGGGTGGGTTAATCTATTTGGGGGAATTGTGCTTACGTCATACATTCAACACCAAGTTTGGTTGTCGCTTTGTTCTCTGGCTTTCCATAAATCACGGGTCGAGTCAGAGTCGACTCTCATCTAAGGGGGGGCATGTGAGATAAAAATTAGTATGGTTCATTATTTCATTTTTACTTAGTTTTATTTTATTGCGTGATTTATGGATACCTTACGGTGACACCTGTGTTCGCTCACAGCTGTCGTCACCGTAAGGTATGCGCTGTGCTCGGCTATTTCGTCAGTCTCGTCCGGTTATAATTTCCTGGTTATGCAGCAACTTTGCTGACTGCTCGGTTCGGGAGGGGGCCGGTTCGTTGACTTCGTCAGTGGGCCCCGGACCCACTCTTTCGTGTTTGCCACGAGAGGGGGTCGAACCAAGTAGTTTGATTGGTAGATTATGACTGGGGACAGCTAGCGTGAGGCAGAGAGGGGGTGACTGGGGTATGACGTAGCAAAACTTAGGTGCGAGGGGTCACGGGGTTTATTCGGGGCAATCGGCTTTGGACTGGAATCGAGGACGGACGGAGGACCGACACCTGGGTAGAACGGCTGAGGATCCAACAGTGCGAAGGGAACGACGAACGACAAGGCCAAGGAAACGTCACGAGCGCGACCGAGGCGGACACAGAGACGGGGATACGACGCCAGGATACCAAGGTAGAGGCACTCCGGCCACACGTCTAGACTAAGTTGCACTGGGTTAAACACGTAGACATATTCGCCACCACTCAGCCACGGTTAGGATAAATGTCTACTAAATAAATCACGGTTCCTTTATTGTTTGAATCAAGTCTTCTCATTCCTGAAACCTTAACTGCTTGGACTGGTACGTCCCGATCCCTTAGTTGTGAGAACCACCCTTAGAGCTGCGCCCCAGTACTTCTACGGGACCGTCGACTCTGGAGTCCGTGGGTTCGAGGCTGAGCCGGCGGAATTGGGTAGGTGTCACGGTAGGTTCTCACTATCTAACATATGGTGGAAGCGCCGTTGCAAAACTTAGTTTTGTTGTATTTGGGATACCCAGGTCAAGCAGTTTTTTTTCCCTTCTCTTCTAAATTCAATTTTTATTTTTTAATTATTACATCGTGGCTGTGAGTCTTTGCTAGTCTGTCTACGTGATTCAAGGCTGTTCATTCATCTATCTAGCGCTGTTTGCTGCGTGTGCACTGGCGTCGAGTTTCTATCGGCGCGCTTATCACCTCGACTGGCGGCCATCATACATTCCTTTCGTGTGTATGAGTAACACGGGAGTTTTTTTTTTACTTACGTGTATTGGTGAGTGGTGAACTCCATTCATGAGTGAAGTCCCCTCTGACAGGACTTTGCGTTGGCTGTCGCGTACCTTGGGTATTGCTAGTGCTGGTGGCAGTCTGTCGGAGGGCGAGAGGTTATTGGAGTGTACAGGGATGTTCCATCGGACATAGCGTCTCTCAATGTGAATAAGGATATGCCAGCGGGGGCGCGTCAGGCCTTACTGGATTTGCTTGCGCGTTATCATGACGTGTTCGCGTGGTCCTCTGACCTGATAGGTCGCTGTAACGTGGGGGAGTGCGATATTGAGCTAAAAGATCCCACTCCTCACATGCAGCCCTATCGGGTCGGCCCGGGGGAGCGCGAGGTCATACGAGAGCATATTGATGATATGTTGAAGGCGGGGGTGATAACTCCTTCCCAGTCGGAATGGGCATCCCCTATAGTGTTGGTTAAGAAAAAGAATGGGAAAATTAGGGTAGTAGTCGATTTCAGGCGTCTTAATCTCCAGCTCAAGACGTTTAGTTATCCTAGCGCGAATGCAGAGGACCTGTTGGCATGTTTGACTGGGTGTACAGTGTTTACATCCCTTGATTTGGCGTCAGGTTTTGGCAACTACCGTTAACATCGAAGGCAAAGGAGATTTGTAGTTTTGCGTGTTGCATGGGTTTGTTCAAATTTGAAGTTTTGCCTTTCGGGATATCGACTGCTCCAGCTTTGTTTCAGGCTGCGATGGACAAGGTTCTTGCAGGGTTGAAGTGGTCGGCGTGTGTGTGTTATCTTGATGACGTCTTGTGCATGGGGAGGGATTTTGGGGAACATCTGGCGCGATTGGAGTTAGTGTTACAGAGATTTCGTGCGGCCCATCTCACTCTTAATCCTGGGAAATGTTCGTTTGGATATGATAGGGTTAGGATGTTGGGACATGTTGTTAGTGCGGAGGTGGTTGATCCCAGCCCAGAGACGGTGCAGGCGGTGCTGGACTTTCCGGTCCCACGGAAACTCAAACAGGTGCGGTCGTTTGTTGGGCTAGCCTCATTCTATCGTAAGTTTATCGAGAACTTCAGTAGGATTTGTGCACCCCTGACTGACTTGACGAAGAAGCAAGTCAAGTTCATTTGGGGTCCAGAGCAAGAGAGCGCTTTCCGTACGTTGCAGGACAAACTTCTTTCAGCCCCTATTTTGAGGCATTTCTCCGATTCTGCGCCTACGCAGTTGCGTACGGATGCTTCGAAGGAGGGGTTGGGGGCGGTCACTCTACAACACTTTGACTCCGAGTGGCACCCTATTGGTTATGCGTCGAGAAGGTTAACTAAAGCAGAAGCTAATTATGGGGTGACTGAGCTGGAATGCTTGGCTATCGTATGGGCAGTTAAGTATTTCCTTCATTTACTGTGAGGGCGGCCATTTCAGGTCGTTACCGATCACTGCGCGTTGTGTTTTTTACGGAAAAACTGCGAACGAGGTGGTCGGTTGGTGCGATGGAGCATCTATCTTCTGGATCATCAGATTAAAATCATCTATAAATCGGGGAAAAAACATCTGGATGCGGATTGTATGAGTCGCTTATTACCGGAGGGTGGTTCTGAGCCGGAGGATGTGGAAAGTGATATGGAGATCATGACGTTGCCCGTAACTGTAGAGGATATCGCCCAGTCAAAAAGAGGGGTGATGCTGCTTTGGCAGAGTTGATGGACGCTATGACTGATCCTGAGGGTGCTACTTCGAAAGTTCGTCGGCAAACAAGGAGTTATGTTTTGGAAAATGGGGTGCTGTACAGGAAAAAATTTGCTGTTCCCGGCCCTAGCAAATTATTGGTCATCCCTGAGAACCTGATGGTGCAAATCTTGTATGATGCGCATGATAGTCCAGCGGGTGGGGCGCATTTGGGTTACATCAAGACGTTGGGTAAGCTGCGTCAGCGGTTTTATTGGGATGGAATGGCTCGGCAAGTGGAGGCGTATGTGAAGAGCTGTGCGGATTGTCAGGGGAAGAAAATGCCCAATTTGTTGCCCGCGGGTTTACTACAGCCTATACCGGTGGGGGAACCATTTGACATTATCGGTATCGATCTCTTGGGTCCTCTAAAGCGTAGTATTGGCGGTCATCGCTTCATTGTGACGGCCACCGACTATGCTACGAAGTGGGCTATAGCTCGCCCTATTCCGTCTGGGGGTGCGACAGATGTGGCTACATTCCTCGTTGATCATGTGATTTGCGTGCACTCCTGTCCCCGAATGATTTTGAGTGACCGGGGGGCTGTGTTTCGCGGGGCTCTCGTATCAGAGATTTTGAGGGGCTTGGGTGTTCGTCCCCTTTACACCACCGCCTATAAGCCTAGCACTAACGGCCTCTGTGAACGGTTTAACGGCACGCTCGCTACCATGTTGTCTTTCTATGTTAACTCTAAGCATGACAATTGGTGTGAGTATGTGTCGTTGTGTACATTCTCTTACAATGTGTCAATTCAAGCTACGACCAAGTACACACCGTTTTATTTGGTATACGGGCGTGAGCCTACGTTGCCGTTGGATGCTGGCTTGGACCCGGATTTGCAGATGGGGGTGGACAGCGCTGAGAGGGTAGAGGCTCTACGAGAAGCGAGGCGGCTAGTGTTGGACGTTATTAAGGCTGAACAAGCTGATCAGAAGGGTAGATATGACAAAGGGCGTCGTCATGTGTCGTATGACGTGGGACAGTATGTGAAGGTGTTTTTTCCCTTACGGAAGGTGGGCCAAGTTGAAAAGTTTATGCATCGTTGGTTAGGTCCATTCAAAATTGTGTCAAAATTATCTGATTTGAATTACAGTGGGGCATCAATTATACGTTTCGTACTTATACGTTTTTCGTATTTATACGTGATTTCCATATGGTCCCGGCCATTTCCCATAAGAATCAATGTAAAAATAATTTAATTATACGTTATTTGGTTATACGTTATTTTCGGTTATACGCGACAGAAATTGTTCCCCCCAGACATCTTAGTAGCGATTATACGCTAATTGGTTTTATTTGTCATCCGAAATCACTTCCTGGAAGCGCAAGCTTTATCTCGTTCGGGATATGCAGCTGTGAATGCGCGAGAATGGAATGTTGTTATTGTCAAGCGGTCACCCCACCTCGCCCCCCTCCCATTCGCTACCCTTGCTCACGTCCGGCTCTTGGCAGGTAGCCCAAGCCCCGAGGCATCGTATAGCGCCAGCCCCTCACCCCTCCTTCCATACTACGTTTCACAGAGTGTCTGTCCATGCAGATTGTTCCAAGTTTGTTGGTGTTTTTAAATTGATACCACGTGTTCATAATGGCTTGTTTTGTCGATTTGTTGTTTTATTACTATCCTCTGATTTTATAGTAACATTTCACGTATTGATCTGATCGTTTCATCAATTTGTTGATTTAAAATAATTATCCGTGCCCCCGACCTTGCCGACGTAATAGGCCTGCGGGCCGAGCGCGGGCGCTGTGGGATACATCCCTCCCGGGCGCTGAGCCGACAGCTGCGGCCAGCTCGTGATAGCGGTCTCCCGGTGACGCGCGGCCGTACAGTCGCGTCCAAAAAACACTTACGTAGCGGTCGCTGAAACTTGTTTCCACGTTGACATTTACAACCGAAAAACGATTAATCGAGGTAAATATTGATCTGGGACGGGAAAAATAAAGCGATCGATGTTGAAAAACGGTACGGCGAGCAACAATATTTGGAATAAAATGATTTAGATATCACTTTCGGTCGGGACTATTCGAAATAAAAACGACGATTTTCACAACGCAACATGTAAAATATATATTTAGGCCTAAGCACCATTTCCGACCCCCCCCCCCCCCTCCCCCCTCCCGCTTCTACGTGCGCTAGAACACACCGTGAAGGGAATTTTTGTACTGCAGAAAGAGGAGACTGCCGAGAGTCACCATCTCCACTCATTACAAACGAAAACAAATGTAATTGTAGTTATACGTTTTTTGTACTTATACGTTTTTTTCGGTTTGGCCCTTGGAAAACGTATAATTGATGCTCCACTGTATGTAGTTAAATGGAAATTAAATAATAAGTGGGTTGATGACACTGTCCACGTTTCGCCATTGAAGCCCTGGTATGATCCCGACGAATGGCGGTTGCCCTGGCCTGCTTAATAGAATGGTGATGTGTTGTATGTGCTAGATATATGGCGGCTTTGTATGTGCCTCTGGTCTTGTTTTTTTTACTGTGTAGCTGCAATCATGGTTGTTCGTGTTGCATCTCGCCTTTGTAGGTGCTACTTTCGACTGTGTCAGACCTTAGCGGCCCTTGGGGGGCCTGTTTGTGTGTGGGAGCAATCGGTTGACGGGGCACGGGATTGAACCCAGGACCGTGAGATTGAAGAGAGTTGGCTATATGGATGGTGTGAATGCTTTTACATCTATGTCACACGCGTTGGCCTGGTATGCGGGTGATCGCCGCTATCTGTGCTGATGAGTGGCGTGTCAGCATTTCCGCTCGCGTTGGTGAGCTTCTTGCTCGCTATAAGTTCTCTTTTCTTTATATTATTGTGCCTGGTTTATTACTTTGTCGGCGCAGCAGTTTTGTCTTCGCTCGTCGGTAGTCGAGGTGCAACGAAGATAATCGTGGTGTGCGGTTGCACGTTAGTATGCTTGTTTAGTGTGATTGTTTTGTATGATTGTTTAGTATGATTGTTTAGTATGATTGTTTTGTATGATTGTTTAGTATGATTGCTTTGTATGATTGTTTGGTGTGATTGTTTAGTGTGATTCTATGGAATGATTGTTTCGTTTGTTGGGTGATGTGTAGATTTTGCGTGCGTGTCTGTGACGGGACTCAGCACGGACGATGGACAGTCCGTGGTTGCAGTTCCGTCCGGTGGCATGAGTGACAGGTGGACGGACAGTCCGATGGGGGTGTCATGGAGCGTGACAGCACGGACGATGGACAGCTCGTGGATGGTCACGTCCATTGACTATAGGACGGACGACGGACAGTCCGGTGATGCGTGTCTGTGACGGGACTTAGCACGGACGATGGACAGTCCGTGTGTGCAGTCCCGTCCGGTGACTATGGTGCGGACGATGGACAGTCCGATGGGGGTGTCATGGAGCGTGACAGCACGGACGATGGACAGCTCGTGGATGGTCACGTCCATTGACTATTGGACGGACGACGGACAGTCCGGTGATGCGTGTCTGTGACGGGACTCAGCACGGACGATGGACAGTCCGTGGTTGCAGTTCCGTCCGGTGGCATGAGTGACAGGTGGACGGACAGTCCGATGGGGGTGTCATGGAGCGTGACAGCACGGACGATGTACAGCTCGTGGATGGTCACGTCCATTGACTATAGGACGGACGACGGACAGTCCAGTGATGCGTGTCTGTGACGGGACTTAGCACGGACGATGGACAGTCCGTGTGTGCAGTCCCGTCCGGTGACTATGGTGCGGACGATGGACAGTCGGATGTGGGTGTCATGGAGCGTGACAGCACGGACGATGGACAGTCCGTGTGTGCAGTCCCATCCGGTGACTATGGTGCGGACGATGGACAGTCCAGTGATGCGTGTCTGTGACGGGACTTAGCACGGACGATGGACAGTCCGTGTGTGCAGTCCCGTCCGGTGACTATGGTGCGGACGATGGACAGTCGGATGTAGGTGTCATGGAGCGTGACAGCACGGACGATGGACAGTCCGTGTGTGCAGTCTCGTCCGGTGACTATGGTGCGGACGATGGACAGTCGGATGTGGGTGTCATGGAGCGTGACAGCACGGACGATGGACAGTTCGTGGATGGTCACGTCCATTGACTATAGGGCGGACGACGGACAGTCCGGTGATGCGTGTATGGTTGATTTTATTGTCCTTGAGCGACGAGTCGGAGTGTTTGATCAGTTGTCTGGTTGCTCGATGTATGCACAGGGGTGGTTTTCTCCGGTGGGGATGTCCATAGAAGTGTTAGGTTTAAGACTAGTTCATTATGGCGTGACTTTGTCACATTATGGGTTTATTTGTCTTCTCTCTTCTGTGCACGTGCACTAGTGCAGTTGTGAGGAAGGGGGAGGAAAATTAGTTTTATTTGATTACTTTTAGGTTTTATTAGGTTTAGTGATTGTTGGACATTCCTGGAGTTTCTCTTTGCTTTGAGCGCTCTTGGCATTGGGTGATCGTTTTGTGTGCATTGAGTGTACTGGACTCTTGCGTGCGTGAGTGTACCGAGAGTCTGTGCTCGGATGGTGATGTGTCGGCAAGTTTCTTCTTTCCGCTTGCTGACCGACGTCTGGCTCCAGCTCGTTCAGTGTGATTCTAGCGTTCATTCTATTCAGTCGTGACTACTATGGATCGTTTTGTTGCGAAAGATTGGGAGACGTGGGTTGAGGCGTGGCGCCTCAACGCGTGGGTTGAGGGGTATCGGGCGATGGACCACCCCATCCCGGCGAGGACGGGTCGCCTGTTTTTGTGGATAAAGGTGATGGCGGCCGTCCTCGCCGTAGAGGGCCTGATCTCCACGCGTCTCTGCCGAGGGGGTCGCTTGGCACCCTCGGCGGAGGAGATGCGTTGGGCGGAACGTTTCCGCTGTTGGGCCCGGAGATACCGGGACCTCTTCGGGGTTCACCCGGAGGACGACGTCCCGCCAGGGGGGTCGTCCTCCAGTCTCGTCCTGGCCGTTAATTTCTATCGATACTATTCAGGTTGATCATGAATGGGGGGGTGGGGTCTTGTTTTCTTTCCAATGAGGGAGGGGTGGTAGGGGGGTTGTTTCAGGGGCTTGTCTTGTTTTGTTTTTATTTTTTCTCGTCGGTTCTTAAAATTGGTTTTACTTTTCGATATATGGGTATTTAAGGTTTGTCATGTGTGTGTAGTGAGTTCAGGGTGGTTGTTTTCGGCTGCTTCGCTTCTGATTGTTGTGATTTCTTCATTCAGATTCAGGTGCCGGGCGGTCATGCTTTGCGGATGGATAACTTGCAGCCTGGCAGGGCTGGTGAGCTGGTGTCTCGTGGTGGCGGTTGGCGAGCCGATGGAAGGTAAGTCCTCCACTTCCTCTTTCTTTGCCCCGGGGGTGACGGTCACCTCCGGTATCCACTGGTCATTGGTGTCGGACGCCGTTGTGTATGAAGGTTCAGTGCCTTTGGCTTATACAGGGGTGTGGCCGCTCTCTCCTTCGACTCCATTGGATGTCGAAGGGGTAGTGCGATCGGCCTGTCTTGGCGGGCTGGCTACTGACGGTTGCGAGGTCCTGCAAATGTTTAAGGAGGTGGAGCATGTTTTGGGGTTGCACTTGTCGGTTCTTCAGGCCAGCACGGGGGGGAGCGACCAGACAGGGGCGGGTAATCTTACGAGTGGTCGGGGGATTCGAGCGTTGTCATTTGTAGGGGATGCGTTTCGTTGGTGTTGTGGGGTGGCCACTCGCAAGGATATCCGGTCGTTGTTCAAGTCCGAAGCGGAGCTTCGTCAGATTGCTCACGGCTTAGATAGGGCGGTGCATGAGGACCATGACGTGCTACGCAACGTCACTTTGGCGTTGAAGGCGTACGACATGGAGTTGGCGACGGTTGTGCAGAGGGGGGGTGAGGCCCAGCGTAATCTGTCTTTGGCACTGGATCGGTTCGGTAATGCGACTGCCGTTCGTTTCGATTATGATGAGCGCCTGATGCACTCGGCTCTCCTACTACTTCTCCCCTCGGTCACTACCCAAGTGAGGGTAGTGGAGCAGTTCTTTCGAGCGCAGGTTACTTCGTCGTGTCGACAGGGGCGAATTCCTTCAGTGTTGCTTCCTCACGAGGTGTTGTCTCGGGACTTGGGCGTGCTGGGGAGGGCACTATTGTTAGACGGGATGGAGCTCGTGATACCGGAAGAAGAAGTCGATGAGTACTTCTTTCTCGATTTGGCTTCGTGTGTTATTGGCAACGACAAGGTGCTGTTGACGGTGCGTGTCCCTGTGCGGGGGGCGGGTAACGTGTGGCGTTTGTACGAGCCGGACGTAATTCCCTTCGCTTGGCAGGGCCAGTCCTGTGTTTTGCAGACCTCTCCGTCTCTTGTAGCAGTTTCTCGGGGGGAAACGACGGCGATCGTGGGAGCCTCGTTGCGCCACTGCCACCCTCACGTCGGTTCCCTTTGCCTGGTGCCCAGAGTGGTGTTGGGGGGTGGGAACCGTCGGGGGCAGACGTGTGTGCAGTCATTGTTTGCGGGGGCCACGACGGACGAAATCGTGCGTGTCTGCTCTTTCCAGTGTGCTCCAGGAGATGGAGTGGTCGTGACTCAGTTAGGTCCTGAAAGAGTAGCGCTCACCCATGCCCAGGGACTCTTAAAGTTTGTTTGTTCCCTTCGGAAATCGGTCACTATGCAGGTCCCTCGGGTGGCCAAGGTGGACAGCCTCGAGGTGACTGTGCCTTGTGACTGACGATTGGTTTTGGAGGGCGCAGTGTTGGTGTGGGAGTTGTATCCCTGCGATGCGAAAGGGGTGAGTCGGCCGGGGGTGGTCCATATCTTGCCTAGTGGATGGGGGAGGCTGAATTTGTCTCGGGAGACCTGGGTGGCGCACGGTGTGCGTTCACGGTTTGCGAATTTATCCCATGTTCTTGATGAGTCTTGGTTCACGCGCGTGCCGCATCTAAACATCACGGTCCCCC
Source organism: Isoperla grammatica (assembly GCA_945910005.1). NCBI lineage: Eukaryota > Metazoa > Arthropoda > Insecta > Plecoptera > Perlodidae > Isoperla > Isoperla grammatica. The sequence continues at coordinate 99,926,950 of OX246737.1, forward strand.
CTCCTTTGGGTAGGATAGATCTATCGCTGGATGACGTCACGAATCGTACCTTCGGTTGGAGTCAGCTGGACGTAATGGGCATGCATGGGACTATTCTAGGTGTGGTAAATTGGGTCATCATTGTTTTGGTTATCATCATCGTCCTGCGTAACCCCTATTTAATAGGGTGTTGTACGGTTCGGCCGGTCCAGGCGTTCACCTTGGGGTCTGCGGAGGTGGAATTTATTGAGGTGGTGTCGGGAATAACCTTGGGCACGATCGCTATTGCCTTACTTTGCGGCTGTGTGCGGGCTTGTTGTCTATACCGACGTCGTCGAAGCTCCTCGGATAAGTCCATGGTGGGGGATGTATCGGATGTTCCTGCAGGCGTTGTGTCATCGATCGATTCGGTTGCGGGGGACAGCTTCCAGTCTGTACCTGCATCGTATGCCCCGGTTGGGCCGGTGGTGCGAGATGTTGGGGTTCAATGTCGGCTAGATGCTGTGGGAGAGTTGTCGGCCTTGGGGGTGTCGGGGGACGTGCCGCCCCTGGCGGCAGTGGTTGCTAATACGGCTTCGTCCCAGGCGTTCCCGGGTGATGCTCTGCCACCGGTGGTGCCGGCTTGGGTACCGGCTCTAGAGGAAACGGAGGCATATTTAACTCCTTATCGTGCCATTCCCGTCTATCGGTTCGGGTGAGGGGTCTGATGCTTTGGAAATATCGATGGTGATGATGATGATCGAAATAATGATGATGTGTATTGGCACTTCACTTTTGGGGTTGTTATTTTGTGTTTCTTTTTCTCTTTTGTTGTGTGTTTTCAATTTCAATTTCAATTTATTTCGTCTGCAAACATATACATAATACATGGATGGACATCATCTATAAGTATCTTAAAACTTTTGTCTGGTTTTTGCGGGAAAGGGGGAAATGTGATTGTGGGGATGCGATACTGCTGTTCCGTTTTGTGTGTTACAGTATGTTACATCTCGTGGCTGGGCTCGAACCGACGATCCGCTGACTTGAGTGGATTGGCTGCTGTCAGTGGGTCGCCGGAGGGGAAGACGACTCCGGACCGAGGAATTGTTCTGCTCCGGGGTCCATTGTAATCAAGAGGAACCGTGTGACTAAACTGTGATTACTGTTTGTTATGTTTTGTGTATATTTTCTCTCAATCGTTTATTTTTATTTTCTCGTTTTTGCGGAGCATGATCTCCAGCCAGTATTGTTGTTGTTATTCGGTTTGCAGTGGTAGGCACAAGGGTGCTAGGGAGATTATGACTCTAAGTAGCTTCTTTTTAGACTGTATATGGCTGAGGGGTGATGAATTTGACTATGGGTCCCGGGAAATTTTGTTACTTTTTATGGGAGGGGGTGGGTTTATCTATTTGGGGGAATTGTGCTTACGTCATACATTCAACACCAAGTTTGGTTGTCGCTTTGTTCTCTGGCTTTCCATAAATCACGGGTCGAGTCAGAGTCGACTCTCATCTAAGGGGGGGCATGTGAGATAAAAATTAGTATGGTTCATTATTTCATTTTTACTTAGTTTTATTTTATTGCGTGATTTATGGATACCTTACGGTGACACCTGTGTTCGCTCACAGCTGTCGTCACCGTAAGGTATGCGCTGTGCTCGGCTATTTCGTCAGTCTCGTCCGGTTATAATTTCCTGGTTATGCAGCAACTTTGCTGACTGCTCGGTTCGGGAGGGGGTCGAACCGAGTAGTTTGATTGGTAGATTATGACTGGGGACAGCCAGCGTGAGGCAGAGAGGGGGTGACTGAGGAATGACGTAGGAAAGTCTAGGTGCTAGGGAACACGTTTGTTATTCGGGGCTATTGGCTTGAAACTGAAATCGAGGACGGACGGAGGACCGACACCTGGGTGGAACGGCTGAGGATCCAACAGTGCGAAGGGAACGACGAAAGACAAGGCCAAGGAAACCTCACGAGCGCGACCGAGGCGGACACAGAGAAGGGGATACGACGCCTGGATACCAAGGTAGAGGCACTCCGGCCACACGTCTAGACTAAGTTGCACTGGGTTAAACACGTAGACAGATTCGCCACCACTCAGCCACGGTTAGGATAAATGTCTACTCAATAAATCACGGTTCCTTTATTGTTTGAATCAAGTCTTTTCATTCCTGAAACCTTAACTGCTTGGACTGGTACGTCCCGATCCCTTAGTTGTGAGAACCACCCCTAGAGCTACGCCCCAGTACTTCTACGGGACCGTCGACTCTGGAGTCCGTGGGTTCGAGGCTGAGCCGGCGGAATTGGGTAGGTGTCACGGTAGGTTCTCACTATCTAACAGTATTTTAACTCCACAAGGGTAAATGTAATATAACCTGAAAATAACACAAAATTTGTAAGGATCACAATTCACATTATGACTTAGTACAGCCAGCGTAGGGCAGAAAGGGGGTGCCTGGGGTATGATGTAAGAAAGCTTAGGTGAGAGGGAACACGTGTGTAATTCGGGGCATTCAATCATGGAACGGAAGAGGAGGTAGACCTGTGTCAAGGTGGAACGGTGGGAAGAACGAGCGTAAGACCCTGAGGGAGGAACTTGGAGGCCGATCGTGGACAAGAACCAAGGAGCCGAACCACATCACGGGGTCAGAGCTAGCCACCGGGAAGCTAAGGTAGGGGTACTACAGCTACTCTCTGGTACGAAGGTTAAGTCCATCAGACCTGTAATGCCCATAGACGGATTCGCCATAACCCAGCCACGTAGGATACATGTGTAGTTTAATAAATTGCGGTTCCTTTATTGTTTGAGCCAAAGTCTTGTCATTCTAAGACCTAAACTGCCAGAACTGATATGTCCCGATCCCAATGATGTGAGAGCCACCCCCTAGAGCTACGCCCCATTACTTTTACGGGTCCGTTGACATTGGAGTCCGTGAGTCTGTCCCACCTTACCCATAAGGCCAACAAGGCCAATGCCTCGTGCTACCGATCCGAAGGGGCCCCCTAACGCCCACGGTATTTTTTTAAAAGTGTGAACGTGTCTGAAAAGTTTTGTGGCAAGTGCCGTTAGGGTCAGTTCTCTCTCTCAGCCCCTGTGAATGGATTAAAGCCGCGTGTACACAAGCCAGGTTTAAGGGGCGGTCTTGTGAAGTATTTCAGTTATGCAGACTTGCAATGACGGTATAAAAATGAAACTTCAGAAAATTTTGAAACTCAGTTGGATGTGCTTTTAACAGTGACAGTAAAATGTGTTTAGGGCCCCTCGAGGGACTCCCCAAACTTATTTTGGCCTCAGGCCCCCAAATATACTAAAACGGCTCTGCCGTGGGTTCGAGGCTGAGCCGGCGGAATAGGGTAGGTGTCACGGTAGGTTCTCACTATCTAACATAATATGGTGGGGCACCGGGTTGATATGCTGCTGAGTGGTCAGTTCTGTAGATCTGCGATTGTTAAATTTTCATCCTCGACAGGTTTGGTTGTAGTATCGGTAACGCAGGTTCCGTAAGGTGTTTTTTTTCGACAGGGGTGTCCATGTTAGTTTATTATTTAAGCATGATACGTTTATGCTCTTTTTGGTGTATGCACTTCTACCTTTTAGACTCCCTTTATCGCTTTGCGTGGTAGTTTAGGGGGGACGTATGATTAGTTTATTGTTTTGTTTTTTTTAGTTTAATTTGCAAGTCTATTTTAAGTAATTATCTTTATGTTATTGTTCGGACATCCCTGAGGTTGCAAGGTATCTTGCGCTCTTCCTGTCATGAGGGGGGTTTGTATCGTGATATTGGTGGTTTACGTGGGCCTGGGTCATCAGATTCTGCATTGGTCATGAATCAGTTTTCCTGTCATGATACTCATTTTGTTGTTTGGCGGGTTTTGTTATGGTACGTCAGCCTGGGGTTTGGAAGAGTGCTGCTGTGTTTTGGCGTTTTTTTTGGGGGGGATGGGGGGGGGTTCGTTCCGGCCGGGCGATGTCTTCTCGTCGTTTTGTCTGTGTGTTCTCGTTTGCACTCGCTCGGGTGTGTTGCGTGGCCTCAGTGTATCTGTGCGAATGTCGTTGTTGCATTTATGTTTGCTGATGTGGGGGGTTTTCGCATTGAGCTGTGAGGACTCGTTGTTGGTTCAGTCGTTCTATACCCATCACCATGGAGAGGTTCGTCACCGAGGATTGGATTGAGTGGGTGGACGAGTGACGTCGTCAGGCCTGGCTAGAGGGGTTCGGATAAAATAAAAAGCCTTGCCTAGGCTTATCAAAAGGAAGTGTTTACTTTTATATTTTAACGCAATATTTGTTAATTTACTTAGTGATTGGCATACTAATAGTCAAATCTTGAACCCTGGATTGATGGACATGTCTTGTGTTTCTCTTTGCTTTGCGGCATCTTGGCACTGAGTTTCGCGATGGTAGCAATAAGCGTGTGTAGACTGTACTGGGTTCCTTGATGCCTTTAATTAAATGGGTTGGCAAGATATTTCATCTTCATCTTGCTGGTTGTTGACTCGCGCTTTGCTTGATCAGCTGTGATCTGGTCTCGTCTTTGTTTACTTCATAACATGAAGAGTGTCGATAGCGAGTAATGGGAGCACCATGTGGTGATATTGTGAAGAATATTACCATTTTATGGTTCCCTTCTGTTCTTTCGATATAAGTTATTAGCCGCTCTACCGGATGTGTTGCAATCTTAACAGGATGCATGTAAAAGTTGAGTGTACTCGCGGAATGTGTAATATACAGTGAGAACTGTGTTGAGGTTAGGACTTAAGCGAGTGCGGGAACGTAAGCCTAGCCTAGGCCTAGTTGAGCACGATTTCCGAGACCGAACACACTACAGGGACTGCTGGAGAAGGTATCAAGAAACTAAAAGGAGTATAAGTTTTCAAGATTGGAAATTTTCAGTTAAAAATTATCTTAAGAACAAAGATGGGTGGGAAGCAATCGAACTAGGCACGAACGCGGATGGTACTGCGAAAGCAGTGGTCGCTGTGAAAGAACGAAAGGCGCGAGGCGGCGAACGACCATTTGTTTGCTAGTGTAAATTCTTTTGAGTGGATTGCAGGAAGAGTACAGCCCAATGATCATGGCAATCGATAAGAGCGGTACTGAAGTCAAGAGTGAAACGACCAAGACAAGAGAAAACTACTGCAGAAAGCCAACCGGCGGAAAAATGCAAATTATCAAAATTCAGATGAAAGGGCTTTATACACAAAATTCAAGAAGAAGATTCCACAAAACAAAAATCAAGCCAATTAGAAGCAGGAAACAACAGCTGAAGGGAAGAAGTTTGTTTACAAATGTTTCAAATGTCATGAAGAAGGCCACAAGACTGTGGACTGCTCGGTGAAGAAAACACAGCAGAAAGCCCTTCAGAATATGGAAGCCAAAATTGCACTGTTGACAGCATGTCATGCAGAAATTAAACCCACAAAATGGCATGTTGACAGTTGTGCAAGTAGACACATGAGCAACAGTAACGACAAAATGGTAAACTTTTCTGATGAGGGTAAAGGGCTAACTATGATAGTGGCAAATGACGAGTTACTCCGTAGCTCAAGTTCAGGAGATGTGCCATTGCGGAAATACAAGTAATGCAGTTGATCATATTTCTGAAGTGTTGCATGTTCCTGGGCTAGCGACTAATCTCTTGTCAGTGAGCAGTGTGGTTCATAAGGGACCAAATGTAATTCCACTGCTACCTCAGGATGTCAAACATATAGTGCTGAGAATGTCTGTGTTCAGGGTACAGTCATAGGATCAACAACAGAAGTGAAAAAGTTTTGTCGTCGCGCCTTAAAAGGTGCAGAGTCTACAGGCGGGGGGGTCCTGTGAGCCCTGCGATGGTAGCTCCATTTCTGACGTATCGGAATCTAAAATGCCGATACTCATGCGTATGGTACGTGAAATGGATCGGGATTTTAGCCCTGCAGGATTGCTTGGCACCGGGGGGGGGGGGGGGGGGGGGTCAGGCAGCGAATGGGTGAAAGGTATTCATGACAAATTGCGTCATTAATTTCATAATGGGTTAATGGCAGGGGTGAATGTATCCCCCCCTTTGTTTTTCTGTCGTCGTTTGAGCCATTTTAAGCGTGATTGTGCTATGTTGAAAATGGGTCCTACACAGGCATCGACAGGGAGCAGATGGAGAACGGACCTATTTAAGTTCTTCTCCAGGAGCGAGAAACGCTTAATCCCGCCAGGGGGGTGGCTTCCCTGGTGGGGGGTGGTACGAGTCTTGGGGGCTCGACATCGCAGATCGCGTGTTCGGAACTGTTTAGTCTGTCGGTGCCGGGGGTACTTGAAAGTGTCTTGCCCTATGCAGAGGGAGCGTCTCGTGCAGAGGGAGCGTCTTGCTCACGAGATGGAATATGTAACTGGATTTCGGGACTTTATTTATTCATCGTGCGGGAGGGTTTAGAAAGTAATGAGTCCAGTAAAAGAGTGGTAAGCGCTGTTGATAAGAGTGCCAGAAATCGGGATACCGTATCAGGCATGGGACTGACATTTACTTTCGTTGACGTGGTAGTTATTTGGGCTCTATGCTCACTTAAAATTCCAGGAAATCTAGAGTGGGTGGGTAGTAATGAGTTCATTGGTTGGTGCGTGGGCGGGTATTTCTTGCATTCATACCAGCAGAACTCGTCATTATGTGCTTCAAACAGTCATAAGGTTGCTTCTTTGTACGGCGGATAGTTTCCTTTTGCAAGTGGTTGGACTGACGCGTGGAATCGAGTTCTCTATTGAAGGGTTGGAATTCACCTTGGATTTCGTTGCTGCTGAAAGCCTCTCGGTTGATTGCCTGTTGGGAAATGATTTCTGTTTTCGACATACTTTTGTGATTGATTATCAATCGTGCCATGTGCTTATGTACATGGGAGATCAGTGTATACTTCTTACATTTGGGAAAAATTGATCAACGTTCCTCGAGACGACAAGTGCGAGTCGGAGCGTCCATTGTCAATCATTTAGACTTTTGATCCAGGTTTCATGAATCAGATGGCTCAGAGGGAAATCATCACTAGGCCGGGACAGGTAATACAGGTAGCTTTTACGGTCAAGGGTGTCTTAATGCCTAGACAAGTATTTTTGAGCCTCGACATGCATTGTTGTCTAGCTTTTTTCCGCCTCAGCTCTAAGCCACTTTTCAAACATGGCGGCCACTCAGATGAGAACGGATGCTTCACGAGAGGGTCTAGGGCTGTTATTTTTAGAAGTTTGACTCCGAGTTACATCTCAGTGGTTAGGGCTCTCGGAGTTGAACTAATGCGAAGGCTAATTTTGGAGTTACGGAGCTGGAGTGTTTGGCTTTTTTCTGGGCGGTAAATTACTTTCGCCATTTTTTTTTGGGACGTCCGTTCCAGGTAGTATCCGGTCAATGGACCACTAGATGGAGGTCGTATACAAGTCAAGAAAGTTACATCTTAATGTGGATTGCATGAGTAGGTTGTTGCCAGAAGGTGGTCCTGAACCTGAAAATATTGAGGATGACATGGAAATTATGACTACGCCCGTCACGTCGATGAGATAGCCTGGGAACAGCAGGGAGATGTTCACCTTGCTGAACTGATTGCAACTTTAACGAATCCCGACTCTTCTGCTTCTAAATTACGTCGACAAACGTGAAGTTACGACTTGGAAAATGCAGTTTTGTATCTGAAAAAATTTGTTACTAAGGACCAAGTACTTCTTGTTGTGCCTGACAGTATGAAGATGGAGCTTCATTACGCTGCCCATGATAACCCGCCTGGGGGGGGGGGGGGGGGGGGGCGCATCTGGGCTATATGAAAACTTATGGCAAGGTTCAGGCACGTTATTATTGGAACAACATGGCTCGGGGGGTTCTTGGTTTTGTCAAAAGCTGTGGCGATTGTCAGGGAAGAAGGGTTTTAACTTGAGGCCCACGTGGTTGAAACAATCTTTTACAGTCGGCGCGATTTTTGACAGGATTGGAATTGATCTGTTGGGTCCTTTGCAACGTAGTATTCATGTTTATCGGTTTATCGTCACGGCTACCGACTATGACACGAAGTGGGCTATGGCATGACCATTTCCTTCAGGGGATGCAGTTGAGTTGCTAATTTCATTATCGATGTTATTTGTCAACATTCATGTCCTCGAATGATTTTGAGCGATTGTGGCGGTGATTTCCGGGACAATTTGGTAATGGAAATTGTCCGGGTGTTGGGGGTGCGTTCGCTGTACACCACTTCGTATCGGCCGTCTACGATTGTATTGGATGAAAACTATCACACGTACACACTCTTTCGTCATTTTTCGTGAACTTACGTCACGAAAATTGGTGTGAATATGTTCGTCTTTGTACATGTTCGTACAACATTTCGATCCAGGGAACAACAAAGCGTACGCCTTTCTATCTCGTGTGTGGTAGTGAACCTTCTCTTCCTAAGGATGCGGGGCTTCAGCCCAATTTCCACTTTGAAAAGGGGTGCGAAATACGCTTGGAGCGGCTCCAAGATGTGCGCGAAGTCACCCTTGAGGTAATTAAGACCGAGCAGGAAGGAGGTGGCGGGTAGTGTGTCTTTGTTGATACGTAACGCCTAGCCTCCTTGCATGATAGGGCAGTTTTGCATAGGGCTGTATGGTTGCATGTCTTGCTAGTGTGTTTTATTTTTGCTTTTTTGTCTATTTGTATCTTTATAATTATTTTTGTTTTATCATTTCTGATATAATGCGTAGATTCAGCTCTATGCGCAATCACATAACGTTGTTGTAAGACAAATGGAGTGCTTGATAGCAAAGTTGTGTTGATACGCAAGTGTGTTGTTCATCGCTGTCAGTGATTGCGGATAGAAAAGTTGCTGATAGTGAAGTCCCCTTTCGTAATTGGTAAAAGGGTGGCTCGATGTTTTGATTGCCCTGGTAGGTCGGATTTCGTGAGCTATTGATTGGTCGCTTTAGGCGGCCATGAGTCTTTACTTCTTTATTGAGGTCACTTGATGCGGCTCGTGACGATAATGGGTCCATTTTAATCTAGTGGAGTGATTTTGTCGGTTTCGGGGATGGCTAGTGCTCGGTTGGGACTGTGTAGCATTGTCTGTGGTTCGAGGCCCGACGCGAGCTTAGTCGGACCGCGCGCGGACGCTGACCAGCCGGCTGATGTTCCATCGGTTCCGATAGTCGAGCTCGCGCGTGGTCAACTTCCATTCCGATTTAGAATCTATATACCCTGTGCATGATTAAATCAAGCTCTGCTGTCTGTTGTGGGTCTAGCGTTGGGCTTCGCTTTGACTCGACTTTCGTAAGTGTGTTTTTTACTGTTGAAATGTCCATTGTGGGTTTTAGGTTATACCTAGATTACGTTAGCGTTATAGTCTTCAACTACATTGTTGGCCATACAGTCGTTATATTGAAAAGCTAGGTTTATTTTTATACATAGTATTAACATTAGGTTATCGGCTAATGTAGTTTTTGGTTTGTTGGACATTTCGGAGTTTGCCAGACTTGATCGTTGACACGTGTCGATCAGGTGTGGTGGAATTGATTGCTTAACGGAGTTGAATTTGGGGATCCGACGTTGACGATCCGACGTTAATAATTGCTATGTGCAGTTTCTCGATTTTTTTTTTGTGCAGGTGAATTTAGGTGCTGTCAGTCGTGCATTAGTTTTTGACTATACCCATACGTCATGGACAGTTGGTCGGTTGTCGAGACATGCAGAATTCGGTAGGTGCCGAGATGGGAGGCGTTGGTGTGTCAACAGGCGGCCCGGGTGATGGGCCAGGCGACATCTGCTCAGTCGGAACGTGTGAGGGTGTGAGCCAACGCCCGGGGCGCCCTGATGGGCACCGAGGTTTTGATTGCAGTACTGGGTTTGTTGGGAGGGGGCAAGGGGGCTCCTTCCAGGCAGGAGGTCATGTGGGCGGAGAGATACCGGTATTGGGTCGCTCTGTACCTGGAGACTTACCAGGTCCACCCAGAGGATGATGTGCCGGTACCAGCTACCGTTGGTGAGGCGGTGGTACCCGCTTATTACTACAAGTACTACTTGTAGGTCCTCTGGGTCGTAAAAGGGTGGAGGGGGGTAGCTCTTGGTTCTTTTGAATTTTGCTTGTGTTTTGTTTTGTTTTTGATTTATCGTAGATTTTTTAAAAATTGGATGTATTTTTTATTTCAGGTTTTAAGGTTTTTCGATTGGTATGAGTCCGTCATTTTGGTGGCTGGGGGGGGGGGGGGGGGGGAAGCGGGGCGTCTGGCAGGTTACGGTTTCATTGTGTGGTTTGTAGTAGGACGTCTTCTCGTGCTCCCATATGTTTTAAGTAACGCAGTGGAGCAGTGGGGACGGTTCTGTTGATCGGGAGGGTCTTCGTGTGCGTGCTGCTACTAGGTCTCACCGCCGTGTCGAGGAGCATCCCAGGGGGAGTCACTGTCTCATCCTGTATTCGCCCCAGTGGTGTCTGTCATCGCTGGAGTACATTAAGGTGAGATTGGGGATACCGTTGTCTATGAGGGCACGGTTCCCTTGACGTACTCTGGGACGTGGCCGACCTCATCTCCATCGAGGTTCGATGTGGCGGCTGTGGTTTAAGCGGCATGTTTATTCAACGCTACTTTGGACGGTTGTGAGACGTTGCGGATGATCGAGTCTGTGGAGGGTGTGTTGGACTCACAACTGTCGGTTCTGGATAGAAGTAGTGGGGAGGGCATGTCGTCTCGTAATAGTAGCGTGGTAGGGCGCAACGCGCGAGCGCTTTCATTTCTGGGTGACATGTTCAAGTGGTGCTGTGCCCTGGTCACTCGCAAGGATACGAAGTCGTTATTCAAATCCGAGGAAGAGATGCGAGTGTACGTGCGTAACTTGGACCGGGCGCTTCACGAGGATCACGAAACCTTAAGGAATGTTACGCTCGCGTTGAGAGCTTATGATGCTGAGTTGGAGTCGGAAGTTAGTAGCGGGGGTCAGGCTCAGTGTTATCTTTCCCTGGCTTTTGCTCAGTTTCAGAATAGCACTGTGGAGGAGCTGGGTTACGAGAGACGACTCTCACACTCGGCTCTTTTGTTGTTGTTGCATACTGCATACACCCAGGTAAGGGAGATCGAGCACTTGTTTCGCTCTCGCGTCGTCGAGTCCTGTCGATTGGGACGGATCCCCTCGGTGATAGTTTCACCAGCCGTCTTGTCACTGGATCTCAAGTTGTAAAATTTTCCATTTGTAAGCAAATCGAGAATAAATGATGGACCCATTATCTCGTCACCGTTTTAATCACATACAACTGTCTGGGTCAGAATCCTACGTGCTTCCGCTCTTATCCCCGCTACCACAGCACTAAGGCTTGGGTCCCTCACCCATAACACTGGTTACGCTCTCGCGTTGTTGAGTCCTGTCGATTGGGACGGATCCCCTCGGTGATAGTTTCACCAGCCGTCTTGTCACGGGATCTCAAGGGGTTGGGGGCGGCGCTGTTGCTCGATGGTAAGGAACTTGTCTTGGGGGTGGATCGGGTGAAGGAATATTTTGCTTTGAACCTGGCCACCTGTGCTATTGGGGGGGGGGGAGGACGTGTTGGTTACTGTGCGGTTGCCGGTAAAGAGGGTTGGTAGAGCCTGGAGGGTATTCAAGGCAGAGGTAATTCCTTTTCCGTGGCCGGGGCAGACGTGTGGGTTGCGAGTTCCTCCTGCTGTTGTTGCAGTCTCCGGTACGGAGATAACGGTGGTGGTGGGGGTTCCTTGCAGCATTGTCAGCCGCACGTGTTGTCCCTGTGTTTACTACCCCGGGTGGTAGCGAGCCCTGGTAATCGGCGGATGCTTGAGTGCCTGCAGCATTTGTTTACCGGCGTCGCGACGAAGGAGATAGTTCAGATGTGTTCTTTTCAATGTGCCCCGGGGGAGTAGGTAGTTGTTACGCAACTGGCACCTAAACGTTTTGCTCTGACTCATGCGCAGGGGCTGATTAAATTTGTGTGTTCCATCTGTTACGTTCCTTTTCCGGAGGCGGCCACGGTTGGTAGTCCCCAGGTGGTTTTGCCCTGTGACTGTACATTAGTGTTGATTGGTAATGTGCTGGTGTGCGACCTCTATCAGTGTGATTCGAGGGGGGTTTGCCGTCCGGCGGTAATTCATCTTCCACCTAATGTATGGGGTAAGATTAACCTTACAGAGGGCGGTCGAGTATCGTATGCAGTGCGGGCGCAATATGCCAATGTGACTCAATTTTTTGACGGGTTCTGGGTAATCGGATCCCACACCTCAATATCTCTGTTCCGGGGAAGTTGGGACGATTGGATCTTGGAGGAAACCGGACTTTGGGATAGGAGAGCCTGGATATTGTTAGCCTGCATGGTACAGTATTAGGAGTGGTGAATTGGGTAGTGGTTGTTCTTGTGGCAGTTATTGTAGCCCCCAACCCCTATCTCTTGGGCCTGTGTGCTGCGCGTCCCGTTCAGGCTTTCGCAATTGGTACGGCAGAGGTGGAGTTCATGGAGGTGGTGTCCGGTGTAGGCCTACTGTTAGGACCAATTTTTCTATTTCTCGTGTGGGGGTGTGTAAGCGCGTTGTTCTTGCCGACGACGAAGGAGGGGTGCGGTGGTGTCCAGGGACGTTAGGTTGATTTCCAGTCCGGTAACTGTACCGGTTGATTCGGTTTCTATTCATGGTGTTTACGACTGCAGTAGTAGTACCGGATCGGGGAGCTATGCTCCATTGGGGATCGGCCCGAGGGGCATCAGTGGTGAAGAGCAATCTCTTCCGATGGGGGGGTTGTTTACCCTTTAGGTGGATCCCGGATCGTCTCCGGATGGCTTGGGGGTCTCCCTGAAGGGGTTGCCTGGTATGGGGATTTTGGCCCTCCGCCTGTTCCGGAAAGGGATCCTACCCTTGCAGGGGCTGCTGTTTATTTGGTACCCGCCTCACGCCAAGAGAAGTACCATACTACAACACGTGAGAACGGCCGTTGTGTACACATTGGGTGAAGTTTTGATTTGATTGCGGGCTGGTTTGAATTGTTTACCTGGTTGGTCTGTTTTTGTTTTAATTTAATTTTTTTTGTTACGGGGAGAGGTTAAGTTTCGGCTCCATTTTGACTGTGTGTTACCTCCTGTTTACTAGTCCAATGTAAAGTGGTGGGGAGGACACGGGCTGGATATGCGGAACTGTTGTTTGTTTCTGTTTGCAGTTTATTTATCATCCCTGTCCGTGTCTTGGCCGACGATCTGTTGACCTGGGTGGTTGGGACTGTCGTCAGCGGATCGCCGGGTTGGAGGGCTTCGGGTCGAGTAATTGTTCGATGCCGCAGTTGACTTTGTCAAGAGGAACCGTATATTTTCTTTTGGGGAAACAAGTTTTATTGTATTTTAAGTTATAACCTTTGTAAACGCACCGTAATTTTTGAATTGTAAATTAATAAAAATGTGATGTGGGCAGGGAAATCTTTCAATCAATGTCCATTGATTGATTGGTAAATCATAATTTGGTTATCATGAATATGATTAGGTAACTTTTCAAGAACATTGTAGACTTATTGCTCAGCCCTTAACCCGTCCACCTGATTAGCCTGCAAACTGCAAGCCTCGGTCACTGGATCCCTGCTACTCGAGATCGCTGAGAAGACAGTACAAGCCTCTTCACATGTTTGTAGACTGACAAGCAGCATATGGGGATTTGAGGCAGATCACTGTTTAATTATTACATATGACTGTACTCCATAAGCTAACATTATGGGAACCAGGAGTGGATGAGGTAACCACCTCTCCCCACTCCTTGCTGCAAGAGCCTGCAATCGCTCTCTTGTGATCTGGCAGCCAAGCTGATTAGGTGTTCAGTAGGACGTAGGATGATAGGGTTAATAAAAATAGTAAGCTTTTGTAAGTACAATAGTGTTTGGTTTATTAAATATTAGTTCAATCTTACAAGGCTTATGTCTTAACCTAGCAAATCCTTCCCTCTCATTCCCGATATCAGTTAGTTATTTAAGCTCCAGGTGTCGATAGTAAATTGACTGGTAATCAATCATATTGTCGGCACAACAATAGCATCAAGTTTTCAAAAAACAGTCTTCCTTAAGAATAAAATGAAATTTTTTTATGAAATCATGAAGTGTCTTAAACCTTGAATCCTCAATAAGTTTAAAATTTATCTATAAGAGCTTAATAATAAACCTTGACCTTATATATTAAAAATCATTAAGATATTGTCATGTAAAAGTGGATACTTTATAACTTTTACTGGTATTAATCTCCTTCTTGGTGATTTATGGATATTTGAATTGGGACGCTTAGTTTGTCATTTATTGTTTCTTTCACAATTGAGGTATGTGCTGTGCTCGGCTATTTCAACAGCCGAGCTCGGTTGTAATTACTTGTTATGATGACATGTGTAAACATTTGATAATAATGAGAGTAGTTATTGAGGGCAACTTTTGCTGTAACTTTGCTGACTGCTCAGTTACCTCTCTCTGGTCTCTGACGGGAGGGGGTGTATTGAGTGGTTTGATTGGTCAATTATGACGTATGTGAACTGAGTAGGGCTAAGAGAGGGTTGATGGGAGGATGACGTAGGGAAGTCTACTTAAGGGGTGACACGGGTGTAATTCGGGGCGATCAACGACTGTCGGGAACGAGTGAGGGACCTGTGCCACGGTAGTTCGGTAAGGAAAGGAGGAGGAATCCAGGAGAGGAACCCAGGAGCGACACGAGGAGTACTACGTCAGGCTGTCCGTGGGGTATACCGGAGACCGAATCACCGAGCCGACTACTGAGGAGCCAGGACGTGAGCCCAGTTTACCGCACCGTACCGGCACACCGTGAGGAAAGAGGAAGACCAGCAGTTAGAATCGTAACATAGATAGTCCATATGCAGGTTCGCCACGTCTCAGCCACGTTAGGATAAATGTTCTTTATCAATAAATACGTTTCCTCTTGTGTTTGAAACTAGTCTCTTATCATTTCTAATCACTACTGTCCGAACTCTGGTACGTCCTATAAAAGATCCCAGTAGTGTAGGTGAGAACTGTCCCGGGAGTTACGCCCCAGTACATTATCGGGTACGTCGCCGGCAACCCGTGGGTTCGAGTCTGAGCTATCATCATTGGACTGAGGTGACAGTAGGTTCTCGCTACATGACAAATATGGTGGAAGCGCCGATTCAAAACTGAGTTTTGTGTTCTTTGGCGTACCTTTGTTCTGGCAGTTTTTTTTTTCTCTTTTTCTTTCTTTTTACTACAGTAGTTTTGAGACATGGCTAATCTGTTTATGTAGGTGAAGGTTGGTCATTCCTCTCTGCTTCGTCTCCTTTCATTGTTTTGCGGTGTCAGCAGTGCTCTCGCGTTGCTGTTATCTTTCGTCTTACTTACAACCTCGTGGCGGCCATTTTGCATTCTTGATGCGGTACGTATTACACTGTGCTGATTCCTTGTGTGCAGGTCTGCTTGTTGAGCTATAGTTGTCTATGTGTAACATTCCCGACAACCGCACTTTGCGCCGTGTGTTGAGATCGTTGAGCGAACCGCATCCGGGGGCGCCTTTGTCTGAGCCTGAGCGATTGTTGGAGTGGTGCCATAGACAGGTGGGTGATCCATCTGAAGAGGGCGTAGAGCACGAGGAGGAGTCAGTTCCGAGTGAGGAGAATGACGAAGTTATACCTATTGTGCAGGCGTGTGAGCGGGCGATTGAGCCGGAGATCATGTCACTGCCGGTCTCCGTTTTCTGCCCTGAGCAGGAGACCGCTGAGGAGTGGGTGCGGCGTTTTGATCGCAGTGCTGGGGTTAATGGCTGGACGGATGACCGGAAGGTCTTAGGCTTTGCGAGTCTCTTGCGGGGGTCTCACCTCCATTGGTTTAATTCTTTAGAGCAGAGGCGGTTGGCGACGGTGACGGAGAATCATCCGGTACCGGCGGTCATCCTTTGGGAACCCTTGCGAGATTTATTTATTAAAACCATTGGTTATCACTGGGATTCGGGCCGGCAGGGGCTGCACTTGCTGGCTACTCGCAGGCAGGGAGTCGGCGAGTCTGCCATGGATTATGTGTTTTCTCAGCTAGCGTTGTGTGATCGCGTTGATCCTCGCATGACGGCTGAGGAACGCATGGGGTGTGTAATGGATGGCTTGCGGACTAGTTTGGCTAGAAGCTTGCTTGGGACGTCGTTCGCTAACATCGATCTGTTGTTGGCCCGTCTGCATGAGTTAGAGGACATGGAGACGCGCGAACAGGAGGAAGTGGAAGCGGCCCGGGAGGTAGCTCAGGCTACGCAGCAAGTTATTGCTCTCGTTTCAGTGTCTTCGCGTGAGGGCCGGCGGAATGTTGATCGTCTGTGGCAGAACTTTGGCGATCGTCGCACAGAGGAAGAGTCGTTTTCAGCAAGGGCTGCGCCGCCGGGGGATGATTTGGTTGCGTTGATGAAGGAGATGACGTTGAAGCTGGGAGCGTTGAAGGAGTTGAAACAGGAGTTGGGGTCGTTGAAGTCACAGGTGCAGGGATTACTCTCTGAGCCCCAGGGTCAGGGGGTGCAGTCGGGGGCTTCGGCCGACGCTGCGCGTCCTAATATACGGGGTGTGAATGGGTCTCCTAGGTGTTTCTTTTGTCGTCGTCTTGGTCATAGGGAACGGGGTTGTGAGGCGAAGAAGAGAGCGCAGCAACAGGTGTGTGCGGAGTTAGGGACGGCTGAGGCTTCTGCTGCTGCGCTGCCTGCGGGAAACGCTTAACCCCATCGGGTAGGGTGTCCTCCCGCATGGGGTGTAGTGGTGCCTCGGGAAAGGGGTGCCGCCGTAGGTCACGTGTTCCTTCATGTTGGATCTGCGGTCGTTCGGGACACATTCAGTTTCGTTGTCGTCTTAGGCGTACGCGTATGGTGCACCGTCGTCGTTATTTGCGGGAATTCCCGCAGTTGTATGATTCCATCACCCTGGGATCGTCGGGAGATGAAGTACCTCTGTCTCTTTGTGTGGATGTTCTGGATGCTTTGCAGGACATAGGTGTAGAGACGGAGAGGGGTGTAGCAAAGGAGGTGCCGTGCGTCGACTCGTCTACTCGTGTCGATGTCGTGGTCATTCCTACTTTTGGCGCTTTACGTATTCCGGTAGGAATACGGGGTTGGCCTGAGTGCGCTGGTTGACTCAGGGGCAGGTGTTGTGTGAATGTGAATTCACACAACTTCTTTCTTGTGTGAATGCCGACTGGGTCCGTAATTTGCATCTTCAGAGAGTAGAGGGGTTAGTGCTGCGTACTGCAGATAACTCGTCGTTGCGGGTAGTGGGTCGCGTCGAGGACGTCAACGTTACTATAAAGGGTAGGTCTCTGCCTATGTCGTTCGTGGTGGTTGATGGGTTGTCAGTTGACTGTTTGTTGGGCAACGATTTTTGTCATCGGTTTGGTGTTGTTATTGATTATGAATCAGAGAGGGTGTTGTTCAATGTGAATGGTGAGTGTGTACAGGTGTTGTTTGGGGAGGACAAGAGTATTGTTTCGGCGGGGTTGGAAGAGGGATGTTCTGACTTTCTGGCACATGTTGATGTCGTGGAGGGCGAGCCGTGGAAGGTAGTTGTAGCGAAGGAAGTCACCATAGGCCCAGGTAAGACAGGCGCGGTAGAGTTTATAATTACTGACATTTGTTTTTTAGGTGCTTTTATTTTTGAGCCTACTACTTCGTTATTGTGTTACAAGGGCCTTATTCTTCCTACGGTCTTGTTGTCTGGTGCGGCTACAGGAGTTTTTCCGGTCACTAATGTGTCCACGCAGGCGGTTGTGCTGTATACTCGCACTGTGTTGGGCACGTTAGAGGACGTTGAGATCTTGCCGCGTGAGTCAGGGATGGACAAAACGTGCGAGGAAATGGTTTGTGTTATTGAACATCAAGATCCTGATAGAGATGTGATGGCGGATATTGCTTCGCCCGATGTGAATACAGATATGCCTACTGAGACGCGAACGGGTTTGCTTGAATTGCTTGCGCGTTATCATGACGTATTTGCGTGGTCCTCTGACCTGATAGGGCGGTGTAACGTGGGGGGGTGTGACATAGAACTTAAGGATCCCACCCCAGTTCATATGCAACCCTATCGTGTGAGTCCTGGGGAGCGTGATGTCATACAGTCGCACATTGAGGAGATGCTAAAAGCGGGTGTGATTACTCCTTCTACATCTGAGTGGGCAAGTCCGATTGTGTTAGTTAAGAAGAAGAATGGCAAGATAAGGGTTGTTGTCGACTTTCGTCGTTTGAATCTCCAGCTGAAAACCTTTAGTTACCCTTCTGCGAATGCGGAGGACTTGTTGGCTTGTTTAAATGGTTGCACTGTTTTTTCATCCCTTGATTTGGCTTCTGGATTTTGGCAGCTACCCTTAACACCTAGGGCGAATGAGATTTGTAGCTTTGCATGTTGTATGGGGCTCTTGAAGTTTGAGGTATTGCCTTTTGGTATTGCTACTGCTCAGGCCTTATTTCAAGCTGCCATGGATAAAGTTTTAGCGGGGTTGAAATGGACGTCTTGCGTCTGTTATCTTGATGACGTATTGTGTATGGGGAAGGACTTTGTTGAACACCTGGCTAGGTTGGAACTCGTTTTACAGTGTTTTCGTGCCGCTCGTCTCACACTTAACCCTGGGAAGTGTTCGTTTGGGTATGCCGAGGTGAAGATGCTGGGTCACATTGTTAGTGCTGTAGGGGTGGCTCCTAATCCTGACACGGTTCAGGCAGTACAGAATTTTCCGGTCCCTCGAAAACTCAAGCAAGTTCGGTCGTTCATTGGGCTTGCATCTTACTATCGGAAATGTATTGAAAATTTCAGCCGCATTTGTGCGCCCCTGACGGACTTGACGAAGAAGCAAGTCAGGTTCATTTGGGGTCCAGAGCAAGAAAGCGCTTTGCGTACGTTGCAGGACAAGCTTCTTTCGGCCCCTGTTTTGAGGCATTTCTCCGATTCTGCGCCTACGCAGTTGCGTACTGATGCTACGCAGGAGGGGTTGGGGGCGGTTATTTTGCAGCAATTCGATTCGGAATGGCATCCCATTGGTTATGCGTCGCGTCGCTTGTCCAAGGCGGAGATGAATTATGGAATTACCGAATTGGAATGTCTCGCTATCGTGTGGAGTGTCAAATACTTTCGACATTTCCTTTGGGGGCGGCCATTTCAGGTGGTTACTGATCACTGTGCCTTGTGTTTCCTTCGAGAAAGTGAGAGGGGTGGTCGTTTGGCCCGCTGGAGCATTTATCTCTTAGATCATCATATCGAGATTGTATATAAGTCGGGAAAGAAACATCTGGATGCTGATTGTTTGAGTCGATTGTTGCCGGAGGGTGGTTCTGAGCCTGAGGATGTGGAGGGCGAAATGGAGATCATGACTCTCCCGGTTACTGTCGACGACTTGGCACGTGAGCAGGCGACAGATCCTAAGTTGGTTGAGTTGATTGAAGCAATGTCTGAGCCAGACAAGGCTACGTCTCAGGTTCGTCGACAGACTAGGAGTTATGTAATGGAGAATGGAGTATTGTACAAGAAGAACTTTGCGGTCAACGGCCCTACTAAATTGTTGGTCATCCCTGAACATCTAATAGTGCAAGTGTTGTATGACGCGCATGACAGTCCGTCGGGTGGCTCCCATTTGGGCTACGTGAAAACGCTGGGCAAGCTTCGTCAGCGTTTTCATTGGGACGGATTGGCACGACAGGTTGAGTCCTACGTTAAAAGCTGTGGAGACTGTCAGGCGAAGAAGATGCCACATTTGTTGCCGGCCGGTTTGTTACAACCTATTGCGGTAGGGGAACCTTTTGATATGATCGGTATCGATCTATTGGGTCCCCTTAAGCGTAGCGTTAACGGTCATCGCTTTGTGGTAACAGCTACTGACTACGCTACCAAGTGGGCTATAGCGCGGCGTATTCCATCTGGCGGTGCTACCGATGTGGCCACTTTTCTCATTGATCATGTTATCTGTGTTCATGGCTGTCCCCCTTGCTTCTTAGCGATCGAGGGGCTGTGTTTCGCAGTGCGCTTGTGTTAGAGATTTTGGCCGGGTTAGGGGTGCGTTCGGTGTATACGACCGCCTATAAACCTAGCACGAACGGGCTGTGTGAGAGGTTTGATGGCACTCTCGGTACCATGTTGTCGTTTTACGTAAATTCTAAACATGATAACTGGGATGAGTATGTGTCGTTATGTACCTTCTCTTATAACGTCTCTATACAGGCAACGACGAAGCACACTCCCTTCTATTTGGTTTACGGACGAGAGCCCACTCTGCCCATGGATGCTGGGATGCAGCCCGATCTGCAATTAGGGGTTGAAAGCGCGGCGAGGGTTGAAGCATTGCGAGAAGCGCGTCTACAGGTCTTGGAGGTGATTAGGGAGGAACAGGCTTTTTAGAAAGCTCGTTATGACCAGAGTCATCGTCACGTGTCATACGAGGTTGGTCAGTATGTGAAAGTGTTCTTTCCCTTACGTAAAGTGGGTAAGGTAGAGAAGTTCATGCATCGTTGGCTTGGCCCATTTAGGATTACTGAGAAGCTATCGGACCTTAATTATAAGGTTTATATGAAGATAAGTAATAAGTGGGTTGTTGATACGGTTCATGTTTCTCGGCTGAAACCTTGGTTCGAGCCCCAGGCCTGGCGTCTTCCTTGGCAGGATTAACATCTGTGTGCGTGGTTTGTTCAGTTTCCCGTGATCTTTGTCATTGAATGCCTGGTTATCTTCGTCGTGATTATCCTTCTTGCATTCTCTCTCTCTCTCTCTCTCTCTCTCTCTCTCTCTCTCTCTCTCTCTCTCTCTCTCGCTCGTTTTTTTTTCTCTCTCTCTCTCTCTCGCTCGGTTTTTTTCTCTCTCTCTCTC
Source organism: Isoperla grammatica (assembly GCA_945910005.1). Classification (NCBI taxonomy): domain Eukaryota; kingdom Metazoa; phylum Arthropoda; class Insecta; order Plecoptera; family Perlodidae; genus Isoperla; species Isoperla grammatica. Next base: position 99,947,671 of record OX246737.1, read on the forward strand.
TCTCTCTCGCTCGTTTTTTTTTCTTTCTCTCTCTTGACTTCTCTATGGTCTTCGGTTGTTGGCCTTTGTTTCCTTGGTATGTGTAATTTCCGGTGTCATTACTCGCAGTGCGTGAGTTTGCATTTTTTGCGTGCGATTGCGAGCGCGGTGCAGTTAGTTAGACCGTCTTTGATTTATCATCGGGCACGGAATATTACTTTGCATATCAGCACATTGTGCACTTCTCTTCTCTTCTCAACTCTTTTTGGGGGACGCGGTAGGGGTGTTGTCGGGGTGTGTTGACTATGTTAGAGTCAACACAGCGGTGGTTGATTATGTATCGTGTTGACGGGTGGTCAACATGGCGCGATGTTGCTTAAGGTGTGTTGACTGTGTTTGCGTCAACGCAACGTTGATTATGTATCGTGTTGACGGGTGGTCAACATGGCGAGATGTTGCTTAAGGTGTGTTGTCTGTGTTTGCGTCGACGCAACGTTGGTTGGGTATCGTGTTGACTTCGTGTCAACATGGCAAGTTATGTTTTGTTAGTGGGTGTCTTGACGCTTCTGCTTGTCAACTCGACATTGCCGTGCCTGCTTGTACGTGTAGTATTCGGTGACGCAGGCTCCGAAAGGGTTGGTTTTTCGACAGGGGTGTCCATGTTGGTTTATTGTGTAAGAGTTTTAGATTTATGTTCTTTTAGGTTTATGGTCTTCTACCTTTTATACTCTTTTTATCGCCTTGCGGTGGTAGTTTGGGGAAAATGTATGGTTAGTTTCGAGGATGTCAATTCCCGGGTACCCGGTGACATCCCTTATTTGTTTATCGTTTAATTTAGGAATATTTGTTTAAGGTATTATTTTTATGTTGTTGTTCGGACATTCCTGTAGTTGCTTGCGCTCTCCCTAACCATGGTGGGGGGGGGGGGGGGTGTTTGTCTCGTGATGTTGGTGATTTGACGAGGGCCGGCGTCGTCAAATTCTGCGTTTGCACTCGCTCGAGTGTGCTTTGCGTGACCCCAGTATAGCAGTGCAGGTGTCGTCGTTGCAATTTGTTTTTTGATTTTTGCTGACGAGTGGGGTTTTCGTATTGAGTTGTGAGGGCTCGGACTCGGAGTGGGTTCATTTGTACGTTAGTGCTCATCATGGAGTGTTTCGTGGCGAACGACTGGGTCGAGTGCGTAGATGCGTGGCGGGCTCACGAATGGATCGAGGGGTTCGGTCGGTTGGGCTGCCCCCTCCTGCAACGGTCGTGCCGTTTTTTCAAATGGATTAAAATACAAGCGGCCCTCTTGGTTGTGGAGGGCCTTGTGGGGGCTCGCCGTCTTCGCCTCCGTCTTCATTTGATGTTGAGGAGGTGGTAGACTCGGCCTGTCCGAGGGGTACCGATACCGACGGCTGCGATGTCCTTCGCCTGTTCCACGATATGGAAGGTATGTTGGGGGTTCAGATGGCGGTCCTTGACGCCAGTAGTACGGGTAATTCTGCTGTCCCGGGTGTCCCTACGGGCAATCGGACTGCTAGGGCACTTGCTTTTTTGGGCGATATGTTCAAGTGGTGTTGTGCTCTGGCTACTCGTAAGGATACCAGATCCCTGTTTAAATCCGAGGTCGAGCGCCGTCAGTACTCTGAGAGTCTGGATCTCGCGGTCCATGAGGATCATGAGGAGTTACGGAACGTGTCTCGTGCCTTGCGAGCGTATGATAGGGATTTGGAGGCCGTATTACAGATGGGGGCCCTGGTGCAGCACAATCTCTCTCTTTTTTTCTCTCAATTTGAGAATGCCAAGAAGGTGGAACTTAATTATCAAGAACGTTTGTTGCACTCTACTCTTCTGTTGCTATTACACACGGTTGCGAATCAGGTTCGTACTTTGGAACAGCTCTTTCGTTCGCGAATTGCGGAGTCTTGTCAGCTCGGACGGGTTCCGTCTGTTTTGGTTCCGCGGTCCGTTTTGTTACGAGACCTCCAGGTTTTGGCTGGCGCTTTGTTGCGGGATGGGAAGACGCTGTCATTGCCTCTGGATCATTTCGATGCGTATTATTCGCTGGATATTGCAACCTGTGTTATAGGGGAGGGTGGAATGTTGCTGACGGTTCGGGTTCCTATCCGGGGTGTGGGTGCTGCTACGCGTTTGTTTGAAGCGGAGCTGGTTCCTTTTGCGTGGCAAGGCCAATCTTGCATCTTGCGAGCGTCTCCGGCTGTCGGGTCGGTGTCAGGCTCTGAGATTACGGCGGTGGTCGGGGGCTCTCTTCGGCATTTTCAGCCTCGCGTGAATTCTCTGTGTCTGCTTCCTCGGCTCGTTGTCGGGAGTTGTAATCGCCGGTTTAAGTCTTGTTTGCAGGTCTTGTTTGCAGGTCTTGTTTTCGGGGGGTTCGTCGGGGGAGGTTGTGAAGGTGTGCTCCTTTCAGTGCTCCCCAGGCGAGGGAGTTCTGGTTACCCAGCTCGGCCCAGAGCGGTTTGCACTTACTCATGCCCAGGGTGTTCTGAAGTTTGTCTGTTCCATCCGGAAGTCAGGTAACATTCAAATTCCACTGGTCGCGAGTGTGGGTAGTTTGGAGGTGTCCTTGCCTTGCGATTGTCGATTGGTCTTGAACGGGGAGGTGTTGATCCGTGATTTCTATCCGTGTGATGCCAAAGGGCTAACGGCACCGGGCCTCGTTCACATTCTTCCGAGTGGGTGGAGTAAGTCCAATCTTTCGGATGGGTCTCGGGTGTCTTTCCATGGGCGTTCGCGGTTTGACAATCTCTCTGTAGTTCTTTATGAGTCATGGTCCACCAGGGTGCCGCATCTCAATATCTCTGTTCCTGCTCCCTTAGGAGTCCTCGCGCCGGCGATGAATCACACTTTCGGGTGGGGGAAGGCGGACATTGTTGGACGTCATGGGACGGTTCTGGGCGTGCTAAATTGGGGTGTAATTGTTGTAGTGGGCATTATTGTGTTGCGCAACCCCTTCCTCCTAGGGATTTGTGTTCACCGTCCGGTTCAGGCGTTCTCGGTTGGCGCTACGGAGGTGGAATGCATTGAGATGATGTCGATCATTTTGGTGTTCACTCTTTTCGTAGTGTTTATTTGGGGGGGGGGGGGGGGGAGGATCGCGCATGTTGTTATTGTCATCGACGGCGAGTTGCCAAGCAGTCGCCGGTGGTGGTTTCGTTTCCGCGTCGTTCGGTAGACGTGCTTCCTCCATTGCCGATAAGTGTGGACGTTTCCGTTTCAGTGGACCCCGATCTCTATGCTCCCTGGTCGGTGTCTGCGGTTGGGAGAGGGGAGGAGCGTACGTGTGAGGTGGCTGCTACCGGTTGTGACTCCTCAGGCTCTTCGGAGGAGGGGGTGCTTCCAGAGAGAGGGTTTAGTCTTGTTGTTGAGCCGGTCTCAAAGATACAGTTTAGATCAGTCGTTCCCTTTTGGAGCCCTGCGTGGGGAAGTGAGACGGCTTATCTGGTCCCTAAACCATGCGGGGTAGTCTATACCAATGATTTTTTGTAGTCAGGGGGAGATTGGTTGTCGGCACGGGGCTGGAGTCGTGTGGAACCTTGGTCGTTTATTTGTGGTATTAATTGTATCTGGATTCACGGGAAGTGCAATGGTGACTGGGGAAGGGTGCTGGTGTGGGAAGGCCATACTACTGGTTGTTTGTTTTGTGTGTTACAGTGTGACCTGCATCTGCGATCTGTGTGAGAACCGTCGATCTGTTGGCTTGGGTGGATCAAGGCTGCCGTCAGCGGGTCGGCGGAGAGGCAACCCCGGACCGAGGAATTGTTCGACTTCGGGGTCCATTGTATTGACGAGGAAACGTGTACCGTGAATTTTTCTTTGTTTTTTCACATAACTGTTTTATTTCTTTGTTTGGAAGTGTATTTCCTTCTCAAAATCAATATTCACTTTCTCGTTTGCGAAGCATGATCTCTAGGCCGTGTGTGTGTGTAATTTGGTTTGCAGGTGTGTGCACTAGGGTGCGGGTGAGATCATGACTCTTGGTAGCTTCATTTTAGAATGTATATGGCTGAGAGTTGAGGAATTTGACTATGGGTTTGGCGAGATTTTTGTATTTCATAAGGGGGGTTGGGTTGTTGAATTTCAAGTTGTCTGTAATTTTGCTAACGTCATACATCCGATGCCAAATTTGGTTATCACTTTGTTTTCTAGCTTTCCATAAATCACCCTTCGAGTCGGGGTCGAATCTTACCGGGGGGGGGGGGGGGGGGGGGGCGAATGTCATGTTAAAGTGGATACTTAATAACTTTAACTGGTATTAATCTCCTTCTTGGTGATTTATGGATATTTGGATTGAGTCACTAAGTTTGTCATTTATTGTTTCTTTCACAAATAAGGTATGTGCTGTGCTCGGCTATTTCAACAGCCCAGCTCGGTAGTAATTACTTGTTATGATGACTTGTGTAATCATTTTATAATAATTGGAGTAGTTATTGAGGGCAACTATTGCTGTAACTTTGCTGACTGCTCAGTTACCACTCTCTGGTCTCTCTGACGGGAGAAGGTGTATTGAGTGGTTTGATTGGTCATTTATGACGTTTGTGATCTGAGTAGGGCTAAGAGACGGGTGACGGAAGTATGACGTAGGGAAGTCTACTTAAGGGGTGACACGGGTGTCAATCGGGGATTTCAACGAGTGTCGGGAACGAGTGAGAGACTTGTGCCAAGGTAGTTCGGTGAGGAAAGGAGGAGGAATCCAGGAGAGGAACCCAGGAGCGATACGAGGAGTACTACGCCAGGCTGTCCGTGGGCTGTACCGGAGACCGAATCACCAAGCCGACTTCTGAGGAGCCAGGACCCGCACCGTACCGGCACACCGTGAGGAAAGAGGTAGACCAGCAGATAGAATCGTAACGTAGATAGTCCATAGGCAGGTTCGCCACGTCTCAGCCACGTTAGGATAAATGCTTTTACTCAATAAATACGTTTCCTCTTGTGTTTGAAACCAGTATCTTATTATTTCAAATCACTACTGTCCGAACTCTGGTACGTCCTACAAAAGATCCCAGTAGTGTAGGTGAGAACCGACCTGGGAGTTACGCCCCAGTACATCATCGGGTACTTCGTCGGCAGTCCGTGGGTTCGAGTCCGAGCCATCGTCGTTGGACTGAGGAGACGGAAGTCTCGCGCTACATGACAATATTACGTAATGTGATACCATATTACGTGTGACCATACGTTATGATGCGTCGGCAGGATTCTGCTCCCTCCTGCTGGTGACAGACGCTTTGCTTCTGTTTGGTCAGATCTGTTTCGGCTCTGGTTCCAATAGAACTGTAGCGAGATGGACGATTTTGACGAAGAGGCTTGGGGGCACCATGTGCAGGAGTGACGCGTGCGGAATAAGGCCTCTGCCTGTGGGAGGCAGAATCTCCTGCTGCCCTGTGGAGCAGCAGGAGATTCTGTCTTTGGTTGCGGGCCCGGGCAGCCCCCTGGTTCTGGAGGGGGTGCTTCGGGCTCGAAAGGTGCGGGGGGTGACGGTGCCCTCCCATGAGTAGGAGGTGCACCGCTGGCGTTATTATAATGCTGAGTACATAAAGAGTTTCCGGGTGCATACGGATGACGATACAAATGTTGCAGTGTGGTAGTTAGTGCGACAGTTACAATACGTCACACAAAGACATCTGTCGGGAGGAGTGAGTAACAAGACGTGTACTTTGTTCGTCTACACAGTTAATACTCCTTCTATTGACTTCTCTTGGTTGTAATCGTTTCCGTTTTCACTTTTGTAATAAACTTGTGTTTCCCTCCTGCTAACGAATGTAATTAATCCATTAGGCTAATAACCTTTACACACTGATTATCCCAATAGGTGATGGGCCCAATACAGTAGTGAAAATATTACTGGTGAGTGTCGAAATTGCAGTGTGGTGTCGTAATATACAGTGTGAACTGTGTTGAGGTTAGGACTTAGGCGAGTGCGGGAACCTAAGCCTAGCCTAGGCCTGGTTGAGCACGATTTCCGAGACCGAACGCACTACAGGGACTGCTGGAAAAGGTATCAAGAAACTAAAAGAGTATAAGTTTTTCAAGATTGGAAATGTCCAGTTAAAAATTATCTTAAGAACAAAGATGGGTGGGAAGCAATCGAACTAGGCACGAACGCAAATGGTACTGCGAAAGCAGTGGTCGCTGTGAAAGAACGAAAGGCGCGAAGCGGCAACGACCATTTGCTTGCTAGTGGAGCCTAGCTGTTACACGTACGTACACTCAGCCAAGAGTGCAAAAGAAACATGGACCAATTTGTGTACAGCCTATGAATATAAAGGCTGGGGCAGGCGTTGTGAGTTGCAGCGCACACTGTAGTCACGTAAGCTTAAAAACTTTTAGTCCATGGATTACATAAAGGCTACGCTAAGGGTTAGGGCTAAGATTTTGTCATTAGCACACCAGCTAGATGACATTGACACAGCAATTAGCGATGACAGGCTAGTGTAAATTCTTTTGAGTTAATTGCCGGAAGAGTACAGCCCAATGATAATGGCAATCGATAAGAGCGGTACTGAAGTCAAGAGTGAAACGACCAAGACAAGAGAAAACTACTGCAGAAAGCCAACCGGCGGAAAAATGCAAATTATCAAAATTCAGATGAAAGGGCGTTATACACAAAATTCAAGAAGAAGATTCCACAAAACAAAAATCAAGCCAATAAGAAGCAGGAAACAACAGCTGAAGGGAAGAAGATTGTTTACAAATGTTTCAAATGTCATGAAGAAGGCCACAAGACTGTGGACTGCTCGGTGAAGAAAACAAAGCAGAAAGCCCTTCAGAATACGGAAGCCAAAATTGCACTGTTGACAGCATGTCATGCAGATATTAAACCCACAAAATGGCATGTTGACAGTTGTGCAAGTGGGCACATGAGCAACAGTAAGGACAAAATGGTAAACTTTTCTGATGAGGGTAAAGGGCTAATTACTGTGATAGTGGCAAATGACGAGTCACTCTGTAGCTCAAGTTCAGGAGATGTGCCAGTGCGGAAATACAAGTAATGCAGTTGATCATATTTCTGAAGTGTTGCATGTTCCTGGGCTAGGGACTAATCTCTTGTCAGTGAGCAGTGTGGTTCATAAGGGACCAAATGTAATTTGAATGCTACCTCAGGTTGTCAAATATATAGTGCTAAAAATGTCTGTGTTCAGGGGACAGTCATAGGATCAGCAACAGAAGTGAAAAAGTTTCGTCGTCGCGCCCTTAAAGGTGCAGAGTCTGCAGGCGGGGGGTCCTGTGAGCCCTGTGATGGTAGCTCCATTTCTGGCGTTCCGGAATCTGAAATGCCGATACTAATGCGAATGGTACGTGAAATGGATCTGGAGTTTTTCCCTGCAGGATTGCGTGGCACCGGGGGGGGGGGGGTCAGGCAGCGAATGGGTGAAGGGTATTCATGACATAATGCATCATTACGGCATAATGGGTTAATGGCAGGGGTGAATGTTTCCCCCCTTTGTTTTTCTGTCGTCGGTCGGGCCATTTTAAGCGTGATTGTGCTGTGTTGAAAATGGGTCCGACACAGGCATCGGCAGGGAGCAGATGGAGAACGGACTTATTGAAGTTCTTCTCCAGGAGCGAGAAACGCTTAATCCCGCCAGGGGGGTGGCTTCCCTGGTGGGGGGTGGTACGAGTCTTAGGGTTCGACGTCGCAGATCGCGTGTTCAAAACTGTAGGATCTGTCGTTGCCGGGGCCACTTGAAGTTGTCTTGCCCTAATGCAGAGGGAGCATCTCTTGCAGAGGGAGCGTCTTGCACACAAGATAATGGAATACTTCACTGGATTTCGGGACTTCATTTATTCATCGTGCGTGAGGGCTTGGTAGGTTATGAGTCCAGTGGAAGAGTGGTAGACGCTGTTGCTAAGGGCGCCGATAATCGGGATACTGTATCAGGCATGGGACTGACATTTACTTATGTTGACGTGGTAGTTATTTGGGCTCTTTGCTCACTTAAATTTCCAGGAAATCTATTGTGGGTGGGTAGTAATGAGTTCATTGGTTGGTGCGTGGGCGGGTATTTCTTGCATTCATGCCAGCATAACTCGTCATTATGTGCTTCAAACAGTCAAGAGGTTGCTACTTTGTACGGCGGATAATTTCCTTTTGCAAGTGGTTGGACAGACGCGTGGAATCGAGTTTTCTATAGAAGGGTTGGAATTTACCTTGGATTTCGTTGCTGCTGTAAGCCTCTCGGTTGATTGCCTGTTGGGAAATGATTTCTGTTTTCGATATACTTTTGTGATTGATTATCAATCGTGCCATGTGCTTATGTACATGGGAGATCAGTGTATTCTTCTTCCATTTGGGAAAAAATTGATCAACGTTCCTCGAGACGACAAGTGCGAGTCGGAGCGTCCATTGTCAATCATTTAGACTTTTGAGCCAGGTTTCATGAATCAGATGGCTCAGAGGGAAATCATCACTAGGCCGGGACAAGTAATACAGGTGGCTTTTACGGTCAAGGGTGTCTTAATGCCTAGACAAGTATTTTTGAGCCTCGACATGCATTGTTGTCTAGCTTCTTTCCACCTCAGCTCTACGCCACTTTTCAAACATGGCGGCCACTCAGATGAAAACGGATGCTTCACGAGAGGGTCTAGGGCTGTTATTTTCAGAAGTTTGACTCCGAGTTGCATCTCAGTGGTTAGGGCTCTCGGAGTTGAACTAATGCGAAGGCTAATTTTGGAGTTACGGAGCTGGAGTGTTTGGCTATTTTCTGGGCGGTAAATTACTTTCACCATTTTTTTTGGGGACGTCCGTTCCAGGTAGTCTCCGGTCAATGGACCACTAGATGGAGGTCGTATACAAGTCAAGAAAGTTACATCTTAATGTGGATTGCATGAGTAGGTTGTTGCCAGAAGGTGGTCCTGAACCTGAAAATATTGAGGATGACATGGAAATTATGACCACGCCAGTTCACGTCGATGAGATAGGCTGGGAACAGCAGGGAGATGTTCACCTTGCTGAACTGATTGCGACTTTAACGAATCCCGACGCTTCTGCTTCTAAATTACGTCGATAAAAGAGAAGTTACAACTTGGAAAATGCAGTTTTGTATCTGAAAAAATTTGTTACTAAGGACCAAGTACTTCTTGTTGTGCCTGACAGTATGAAGATGGAGCTTCATTACGCTGCCCATGATAACCCGGCTGGGGGGGGGGGGGGGGGGCATCTGGGCTTTATGAAAACTTATGGCAAGCTTCAGGCACGTTATTATTGGAACAACATGGCTCGGGGTGTTCTTGGTTTTGTCAAAAGCTGAGGCGATTGTCAGGGAAGAAGAGTTTTAACTTGAGGCCCACGGGGTTGAAACAATCTATTACAGTCGGCGCGATTTTTGATAGGATTGGAATTGATCTGTTGGGTCCTTTGTAACGTAGTATTCATGTTTATCGGTTTATCGTCACGGCTACCGACTATGACTTAAAGTGGGCTATGGCACGACCATTTCCTTCAGGGGATGCAGTTTGAGTTGCTAATTTCATTATCGATGTTATTTGTCAACATTCATGTCCTCAAATGATTTTGAGCGAGTGTGGCGGTGATTTCCGGGACAATTTGGTAACGGAAATTGTCCGGGTGTTGAGGGTGCGTTCGCTGTACACCACTTCGTATCGGCCGTCTACGATTGTATTGGATGAAAACTATCACACGTACACACTCTTTCGTCATATTTCGTGAACTTACGTCACGATAATTGGTGTGAATATGTTCGTCTTTGTACATTGTCGTACAACATTTCGATCCAGGGAACAACAAAGCGTACGCCTTTCTATCTCGTGTGTGGTCGTGAACCTTCTCTTCCCATGGATGCGGGGCTTCAGCCCGATTTCCACTTTGAAAAGGGGTGCGAAATACGTTTGGTGCGGCTCCGGGATGTGCGCGAAGTCACCCTTGAGGTAATAAAGACCGAGCAGGAAGAAGGTGGCGGGTAGTGTGTCTTTGTTGATACGTAACGCCTAGCCTCCTTGCATGATAGGGCAGTTTTGCATAGGGCTGTATGGTTGCATGTCTTCCTAGTGTGTTTTATTTTTGCTTTTTTGTCTATTTGTATCTTTATAATTATTTTTGTTTGTTCATTTCTGATTTAATGCGTAGATTCAGCTCTATGCGCAATCACATAACGTTGTTGTAAGACAAAGCGAGTGCTTGGTAGCAAAGTTGTGTTGATACGCAAGTGTGTTTTTCATCGCTGTCAGTGATTGCGGATCTCAAATTTGCTGATAGCGAGTTCCCCTTTCGTAATTGGTAAAGGGGGGGTTCGATGTTTTGACTGCTCCGGTAGGTCGGTTCGTGAGCTCGGACGAATTGGTAGCTACAGCGGCCAGGAGTCTTTACTTCTTTATTGAGGTCACTTGATGAGGCTCGTGACGATAATGGGTCCATTTTAATCTAGTGGAGTGATTTTGTCGGTTTCGGGGATGGCTAGTGCTCGGTTGGGACTGTGTAGTATTGTCTTTGGTTCGAGGCCCGACGCGAGCTTAGTCGTACCGCGCGCGGACGCTGACCAGCCGGCTGATGTTCCATCGGTTCAGATAGTCGAGTTCGCGCGTGGTCAACTTCCATTCCGACGTAGAATCTATATACCCTGTGCATGATTAAATCAAGCTCTGCTGTCTGTTGTGGGTTTGGCGTTGGGCTTCGCTTTGACTCGACTTTCGTAAGTGTGGTTTTTACTGTCGAAATGTCCATTGTGGGTTTTAGGTTATACCTAGATTACGTTAGCGTTATAGTCTTCAACTACATTGTTGGCCATACAGTCGTTATATTGAAAAGCTAGGTTTATTTTTACACATAGTATTAACATTAGGTTATCGGCTAATGTAGTTTTTGGTTTGTTGGACATTTCGGAGTTTGCCAGACTTGATCGTTGACGCGGGTCGATCAGGTGTGGTGGAATTGATTGCTTAACGGAGTTGAATTTGGGGATCCGACGTTGACGATCCGACGTTAATAATTGCTATGTGCAGTTTCTCGTTTTTTTTTTTGTGCAGGGAGTTTAGGTGCTGTCAGTCGTGCATTAGTTTTTGACTATACCCATACGTCATGGACAGTTGGTCGGTTGTCGAGACATGCAGAATTCGGTAGGTGCCGAGATGGGAGGCGTTGGTGTGTCAACAGGCGGCCCGGGTGATGGGCCAGGCGACAACTGCGCAGTCGGAACGTGTGAGGGTGTGAGCCAACGCCCGGGGCGCCCTGATGGGCACCGAGGTTTTGATTGCAGTACTGGGTTTGTTGGGAGGGTCAAGGGGGCTCCTTCCAGGCAGGAGGTCAAGTGGGCGGAGAGATACCGGTATTGGGTCGCTCTGTACCTGGAGACTTACCAGGTCCACCCAGAGGATGATGTGCCGGTACCAGCTACCGTTGGTGAGGCGGTGGTACCCGCTTATTACTACAAGTACTACTTGTAGGTCCTCTGGGTCGTAAAAGGGTGGAGGGGGGTAGCTCTTGGTTCTTTTGAATTTTGCTTGTGTTTTGTTTTGTTTTTGATTTATCGTAGATTTTTTAAAAATTGGTTGTATTTTTTTTTATTTCAGGTTTTAAGGTTTTTCGATTGGTATGAGTCCGTCATTTTGGTGGCTGGGGGGGGGGGGGGGGAAAGCGGGGCGTCTGGCAGGTTACGGTTTCATTGTGTGGTTTGTAGTAGGACGTCTTCTCGTGCTCCCATATGTTTTAAGTAACGCGGTGGAGCAGTGGGGACGGTTCTGTTGATCGGGAGGGTCTTCATGTGCGTGCTGCTACTAGGTCTCACCGCCGTGTCGAGGAGCATCCCAGGGGGAGTCACTGTCTCATCCTGTATTCGCCCCAGTGGTGTCTGTCATCGCTGGAGTACATTAAGGTGAGATTGGGGATACCGTTGTCTATGAGGGCACGGTTCCCTTGACGTACTCTGGGACGTGGCCGACCTCATCTCCATCGAGGTTCGATGTGGCGGCTGTGGTTCAAGCGGCATGTTTATTCAACGCTACTTTGGACGGTTGTGAGACGTTGCGGATGATCGAGTCTCTGGAGGGTGTGTTGGACTCACAACTGTCGGTTCTGGATAGAAGTAGTGGGCAGGGCATGTCGTCTCGTAATAGTAGCAAGGTAAGCCGCAACGCGCGAGCGCTTTCATTTCTGGGTGACATGTTCAAGTGGTGCTGTGCCCTGGTCACTCGCAAGAATACGAAGTCGTTATTCAAATCCGAGGAAGAGTAGCGAGTGTACGTGCGTAACTTAGACCAGGCGCTTCACGTGGATCACGAAACCTTAAGGACTGTTACGCTCGCGTTGAGAGCTTATGATGCTGAGTTGGAGTCGGAAGTTCGTAGCGGGGGTCAGGCTCAGTGTTATCTTTCCCTGGCTTTTGCTCAGTTTCAGAATAGCACTGTGGAGAAGCTGGGTTACGAGAGACGACTCTCACACTCGGCTCTTTTGTTGTTGCTGCATACTGCATCCACCCAGGTAAGAGAGATCGAGCACTTGTTTCGCTCTCGCGTTGTCGAGTCCTGTCGATTGGGACGGATCCCCTCGGTGATAGTTTCACCAGCCGTCTTGTCACGGGATCTTAAGTTGTAAAATTTTCCATTTGTAAGCGACTCGAGAATAAATGATGGACCCATTATCTCGTCACTGTTTTAATCACCTACAACTGTCTGGGTCAGAATCCTACGTGCTTCCGCTCTTTCCCCGCTACCACAGCACTAAGGCTTGGGTCCCTCACCCATTACACTGGTTAAGCTCTCGCGTTGTCGAGTCCTGTCGATTGGGACGGATCCCCTCGGTGATAGTTTCACCAGCCGTCTTGTCACGGGATCTCAAGGGGTTCGGGGCGGCGCTGTTGCTCGATGGTAAGGAACTTGTCTTGGGGGTGGATCGGGTGAAGGAATATTTTGCTTTGAACCTGGCCACCTGTGCTATTAGGGGGGAGGACGTGTTGGTTACTGTGCGGGTTCCGGTAAAGAGGGTTGGTAGAGCCTGGAGGGTATTCGAGGCAGAGGTAATTCCTTTTGCTTGGCCTGGGCAGACGTGTGGGTTGCGGGTTTCTCCTGCTGTTGTTGCAGTTTCCGGTACGGAGATAACGGCGGTGGTGGGGGTGGGTGCCTTGCAGCATTGTCAGCCGCACGTGATGTCCCTGTGTTTACTACCCCGGGTGGTAGCGAGCCCTGGTAATCGGCGGATGCTTGAGTGCCTGCAGCATTTGTTTACCGGCGTCACGACAAAAGAGATGGTTCAGATGTGTTCTTTTCAATGTGCCCCGGGGGAGGGGGTAGTTGTTACGCAACTGGCACCTGAACGTTTTGCTCTGACTCATGCGCAGGGGCTGATTAAATTTGTGTGTTCCATCTGTTACGTTCCTGTTCCGGAGGCGGCCACGATTGGTAGTCTCGAGGTGGTTTTGCCCTGTGACTGTACATTAGTGTTGAATGGTAATGTGCTGGTGCGCGACCTCAATCCATGTGATTCGAAAGGGGTTAACCGTCCGACGGTTGTTCATCTTCTACCTAATGCATGGGGTAAGATTAACCTTACAGAGGGCGGTCAAGTATCGTATGCAGTGCGGGCGCAATATGCCAATGTGACTCAATATTTGGACGGGTCTTGGGTTAATTGGAACCCACACCTCAATATCTCTGATCCGGGGAAGTTGGGACGGTTGGATCTTGGAGGAAACCGGACTTTGGGATGGGAGCGTCTGGATATTGTTAGCCTGCATGGTGCAGTATTAGGAGTGGTGAATTGGGTAGTGCTTGTTCTCGTGGCAGTCATTGTAGCCCGCAACCCCTATCTCTAGGGCCTGTGTGCTGCGCGTCCCGTTCAGGCTTTCGCAATTGGTACGGCAGAGGTGGAGCTCATGGAGGTGGTGTCCGGTGTACTGTTAACTACAATTTTTCAATTTCTCGTGTAGGGGTGTGTTCGAGCGTGTTGTTCTTGCCGACGACGACTGAGGGGTGCGGTGGTGTCCAGGGACGTTAGGTTGATTTGCAGTCCGGTAACTGTACCGGTTGATTCGGTTTCTATTCATGGTGTTGACGACTGCAGTAGTAGTACCGGATCGGGGAGCTATGCTCCATTGGGGATCGGCCCGAGGGGCATCAGTGGTGAATAGCAATCTCTTCCGATGGGGGGGTTATTTACCCTTTAGGTGGATCCCGGATCGTCTCCGGATGGCTTGGGGGTCTCCCTGAAGGGGTTGCCTGGTATGGGGATTTTGGCCCTCCACCGGTTCCAGGCTGGGATCCTACCCTTGCAGGGGCTGCTGTTTATTTGGTACCCGCCTCACGCCAAGAGAAGTACCATACTACAACACGTAAGAACGGCCGTTGTGTACACATTGGGTGAAGTTTTTATTTGATTGCGGGCTGGTTTGAATTGTTTACCTGGTTGGTCTGTTTTTGTTTTAATTTAATTTTTTTTGTTACGGGGAGAGGTTAAGTTTCGGTTGTGTGCTCCGTTTTGACTGTGTGTTACCTCCTGTTTACTAGTCCAATGTAAAGTTGGGGAGGACACGGGCTGGGGATGCGATACTGTTGTTTGTTTCTGTTTGCAGTTCGTTTATCATCCCCTGTCCGTGTTTTGGCCGGCGATCTGTTAACCTGGGTGGTTGGGACTGCCGTCAGCGGATCGCCGGGTTGGAGGGCTTCGGGTCGAGAAATTGTTCGATGCCGCAGTCGACTTTGTCAAGAGGAACCGTATATTTTCTTTTGAGGAAACAAGTTTAATTGTATTTTGAGTTATAACCTTTGTAAACGCACCATAATATTTGAATTGTCAATTAATAATAATGTGATGTGGGCAGGGAAATCTTTCAATCAATATCCATTGATTGATTGGTAAATCATAATTTGGTAATCATGAATATAATTAGATAACTTTTCATGAACATTGTAGACTTATTGCTCAGCCTTCAACCCGTTCAGCTGATAGCTTGCAAACTGCAGGCCTCGGTCACTGGATCCCTTCTACTCGAGATCGCTGAGTAGACAGTACAAGCCTCTCCACATGTTTGTAGACTGACAAGCAGCATATGGGGATTTGAGGCAGATCACTGTTTAATTATTACATATGACTGTACTCCATAAGCTAACATTATGGGAACAAGGAGTGGATGAGGTACCCCCCTCCCCCCAGTCCTTGCTGCAAGAGCCTGCAATCGCTCTCTTGGGATCTGGCAGCCAAGCTGATAGGGTGTTCGATAGGATGATAGGGTTATTACAATTAGTAAGGTTTTGTAAGTATTTGAGTTTATTAAATAGTAGTTCAACTTAACAAGGCTTATGACTTAACCCAGCAAATCCTTCCCTCTCATTCCCGAAATCAGTAAGTTAATCAAGCTCCAGGTGTCGATAATAAATTGACCGGTAATCAATCTAATTGTCTGCACAACGATAATAATGCCTTTATTTGCAAACAGGATATCAAAATCCCACTAGTGCAAACATAAATGGTTAATCTCAATGTGATTGGTGACGAATTTTTTTATAGTGGTAAATGTTTTTATTTTAAATTTAATAATTTGTATGGAAATTTTTACTTGTATCAATGGCAATGGTGTGATGGTCTTGCGCAGGGGCAATTGGTTTGTTGTTTCTTATTCTAGACGAAGGTCGCTGTTTTCTCTCTCTGGTTTGCGATAAATCACGGCTCCAGCGTGGGCGCTGGATGTTAAAGGAAGCGGGGGGGGGGATGAAATGATCGGGGTGAAACTTGTTATTTTTTTCACATTTATTATTTTGTTACTTGATTTATGCTATTGGATTCAAGACATGATGGGGCAATACTCATAACGTTTCCTGTTTTGTGTTTGTACTGCTCGCAATTAGGTTAATGCTGAGATTGCTATTGTGTCACCATCTAGGGCAACTACAGTAACGTCTGGTTACCGACACATGCATAATAATCGTAATAATAGTTTGGTAACTTTGCTGTGTCAGGGGTTGTTCGGGAGGCCCAGGCTTGATTATGGTTGATTGTTGATAGCTTTGGGTCTTGGGATTGCGTGGTTACCAACGTCATGTGGTGGGGAAAAGGCCAGAGAGAGGGGACAGCAGAAGGGGGTATATAAGATGGGTACATGGCTCAAACCGGGGTCGAAACATCTAGTGTGCTCGAGGAGGTCCTGGAAGTTGGCGGTGAAGTGCAGGAAGACGGACTGACGTGGAAGCCACAAGGGAGCCGCGGGAGAGCTGTACGGCTGTCGACAAGGGGAACCTACGGAATGGCAAGGTAGAGCACAAACGGGGACTAAGGACAGATGAAGAAGAACAAGCTTAGTTAAGCTACGCAGGGTCGCCAAATCATTGCCTAGGTTAGGTTGATAGTGTTCATTTAATAAATACGGTACCTTATTGTTATTTGAACCAAGTCTAGTTAATTCACGCCTAGAAATCCAACATCCTCAGACATTGCATCGATCCGTATCGTTCAAATTCACCTTAATACAAAGTTGCGCTCCCAGCAAGCTTTATCATAGATTCCAAGCTCTACCAGTGAATCCTGGTACATAACAATATAACGTGTTGAATACACACTCGTTCTCGTTTTACGTTAACGCTTGGCCCTCGCCTCGAACCCGCCGGGCACCCTTGGCCAAACTACACTACAGCCCTTCTACACCTCCAGCTATGGACCCCGTTCATTCCCGTGTTCAACTGACAACACTCTTGTCACCGTGTAGGCCTCTAGGTCGAACACTTTTAATGTACACACTCAAACAACAACAAAACAATTCTTTTTATTCTTCTCTTTTACTTGAGAGCTAGTGTAAAAAGTAGGCCCACAGGAGCTCGCCCCGAACCCACCGGGCATCCACCCTCCTCCGCTTTTTCATTGCACGCGCCACCATTCTGTGGAGTGACTGACGCTTCTCGAAAGAGCTTCCGGTTAGATCGCTGCCGGCCGTGCCGTTGTTGTTGCACGCCTCTGCTGCCTATCTGATCAACCAATACCCGGGGACAGTGGGTTAAGGTAATTCATACCTAGAGATCCAGCATCCTCAGACATTGCATCGATCCTTAATGTACGAATTCACATGAATAGAGAGTTGCGCTCTCAGCAAGCTCTATCTATAGAATTCAAGCTCTACCAGTGAATCCTGGTACATAACCTTGGGAATAACTAAGGCAGCACATGTGTGTAGGTGTTTCATGTGAGTTGTGTTTCAGGTGAATCATCAGCAGGCGTGTTCGGTGGTCGTTGGACCTGTGTGGGCATGGGTTACTTGGGTACTTCGGAGTCGGGGCTGTGGAGACTGGTCTTGCTGTTCTCTTTTGGGGGTGGAACCACTGTTGGGGTGAGTACTGTACCGGCACGACCAGATTTGGGCGAGTTACACAAAGTTGTCCATCCTGGGATTGAGGTGGTTTCGGGGGTATTTTGGACCGAAGTAGTAGGGCCAGTTGTATACGAGGGTTCAGTTTCCATTAACTTACGATGGGACATGGCTTTCGACATCGCCTTCGGACTTTAATGCTACTGCGGTGATTACGGCAGCTTGTCCTGAGGACACAGTGAGTGATAACTGTAATGTTCTCAGGATAATCTCGGATTTAGAAGCTGTGGTGAGTTCGCAGTTATCTGTCCTTAGTGCTGGCGCGGGGGATGAATTGCGGACTCCGGATCGTCGTGGTAGTGGTAAGGTGAAGCGCGCTTTATCGTTCGTGGGGTATGCCTTGAAATGGTGCTGTGCGGTTGCTACAATGAAAGACACGAAGAAACTGTTTCATACTGAGGAAGTCTTGCGAGTTTATGCTGAGGGGTTGGATTGCGCTATTCATCAAGATCATGAGCATTTACGTAATTTGTCTTTGGCACTGCAACAGTATGGTTCCGGGATGTCAGCGGTGTTGGTTTCAGCAGGGGAGGCCCGACAAAATTTATCTCGTCAGAGATGGGGGGGTGGGGGGGGGGGGGAACTCCAGCTGGACCGCCGATGAAGAGAAGAAGAAGTGTGGATCACGGAACGACGAGGGAAGAGTGATAAACGACGTCGAGGGAAGCAGGAGCCGGGAAGCCAGTCACCAACCACCTCAGGGTGGGAAGCCGAGGCTACGACTCGGGTGAGTCTGGAATCGATTGGCAGGCCTTGACGGTGTGTACATTTTATAGCCCAGACCTCATGTTCACAGGACCTGGTTGTGTAATGTTACATAATTCCCGTCATTGAATAAACGTAATCCTTATTGTTGAACCATGGTATCTTTGTGATTAGACTGCATTGTGAACAATCCCACCACACGATCCCCGTTAGTGGCACGGCAGGGCTGGGAGCGAGTCGCTACGCCCATATCACGATTACAGGGGTAATCGTGACAATGACTGATTGTTCAGCCTGGTACTGCCGTGGTACATAACAATATTATCGGCACCCAAAAACTGCTGACAGCTACGGAAAAATTGTTGTCCCGTGTTACAAGTTTGCAAAAGAACCTACTAGAGTATGACTTCAGATTGATATTGGTGTGAACCTAGAGATGTCAAAGAAGCCGTCGTTTGGTGTGTTATACACTCTTAAAAACAGATGGAATGTCAAGTTAGGGAATGCGAGAATTAAGGGCACAGGAGGATTTGGTCTTGCAGACCACTCCGACTGCTGACAGATTCACCACGTCTTTGCGACGTCAAGATAAATGTCAAAATTTTAATAAACATGGTTTCTCCTTATTCAAATTAAAACATATTGAGTGGTTTGATTGGTTATTTATGACGTTTGTGGTATGAGTAGGACTGAGAAAGGGGTGATGGGAGTATGACGTAGAGAAGTATACTTAAGGTGAAACGGGGGTGTAAATCGGGGCAATCGACGACTGACGTGAATTAGCGAGAGACCTGTGCGAAGGTAGTTCGGTAGAGGAAAGAGGAGGAATCCGGGAGAGGGACCCAGGAGCGATACATAGGAGGGAGTACGTCAGGCTGTCCGAGACCGTACGGCAGATCGAATCACCGAGCCGACTACCGAGGAACCAGGGAACGAGAAACCAACGTACAGGCGCGCGTGCCGACTTGCCAGGGAAAGAGGTAGAACAATCAATAGTCACGTACCACAGATAGACCATAGACATATTCGTCACGTCTCAGCCAAGGTTGGATAAATGCTAAATAACAATAAATACGTTTCCTCCTGAGTTTGAAACCGGTATCTTACCATTTAACAAATAACAACTGTCCGAACTCCGGTACGACCTATAAAAGATCCCAGTGGTGTAAGTGTGAACCAACCCGGAGTTACGTTCCAGTACAACTACGGGGACGACGTCTGCTGTCCGTGGGTTCGAGTCCGAGCTGTCGACGTGGGACTGAAAGGACGGTAGGTTCTCGTTACGTCACAATATTAAACACAGGACATCATCATGTCACCTATCCACTAAAAAGCGGATCGCCACCATTTTCGTTTATATAATTTAAATACTATTAAAATCACAACGTGAGCATTTTATTTCATTGGTGATACCGTTTTGGAAGCAATGTCTATTTTTAGGATGTTAATACAAAATTTTGAAGATTTATTCAGAGGATGTTATATTTTGAAATATTTGAACAAAGCGACCACAAGAACATTAAATGTTTTACTGAAAATGTATAAAACACTTTCAAGCTAATTCATACTTATTGCCTGCAGTACACACAAACGTGTCATCCTAATGGAGCTATCAAAGTATAGTAAAATAATCTGCGCAAACGTATCAATATAAAATACCGCATTTACCCCACTTTCTCCGAGGGCGAATGACCAGCAGACTACTGCAGTCGTTATCATATTTCAAGTACCCGATTCAAAATGCTTATGAACCTACACCATACAAATAAGACACAGTTCATGATCATCACTGTATAGTGTATACTATCAACTATATAAGGGCAGGGCAAGACGGACATAAGTTGTGGTCAGGCTCTGATCCAGCAATTGGTATAATACTCTGCTTAAGGTATAAGTCGCTCTATACTTTGCACCAGGCTACTTTGGATACAGGTCGATAGAACTATCTACTGAAGTTAGTTATGGTAGCCCTACCAAAGGTGTCCTCAGGCTAGTTGGGGTAAGTCTCGACCTAAGTGCGAACAAATTAGGTACCGGTACCTTGAAGTTACTCAAGTGTGCTTTTACGTTGATACTTCCACACAACTTGGTGAGTCTTAATGTAAATCAATGTAATCTGTATGTTGTCAAAGATAGAGTTGTTATTCACTTGATCTCTACGTGGATCAAGAACCAATTATTACACCTCCCTTATTTTTAATTTCTGGTTTTTCGTGTTGATTATATTTGTGATCAATTCCTATTCTGAGCTATTGTTGCAGCAGCTTGTTACATATTGTTGCCTATATAATTTTAGTAAAAAACTTATTTGTCCCCAGTGGCGTATACACGGGGGGGAAGGGGGGGAGGGGGGGACAACCCCCCCCCCCCCTTATGAAAAGGAAACTGGAAAATTACCTTTAACATTTCAATAGACAGTATTTTAGACATTTGTTTTTGTTAAAAATACACGCATCGATCTATAATTCTATTTTTATCTACCAACACCTCAGCTGTTCTTGGGGGGGTGGGCCCTGAATGTGAAACCACACTCACACTATCGAACAAGGCAAGGAACGGAATCCATATCACTTGATACTTGCTGACTCGCACAGAAGACGCCGCCACAGAAAGCGAGGCGGTGTATAGTGGTGTAACGTGTACACTTTTAGAAACAATGCCGCAATTCATTCAAGTTGACGCATGTAGCTGACCCCGCACCCCACATGCCCTCTACATAGGTCCAGCCAAACACATAATCATTGACTACGTTTATCAGGCGAGCTGAGCTCGGACTACTCAGATCGAGCACAGTAGTATGGTACGTGTTTATCAGGCACTTTCAGATCGCACCCCCCAGTTCCCGTTCAGCTCGCTTGGGATGTAGTTGTTGTTGTTGATTCTGTCGTGCTCCATACAGCACGACTTTCCATTTTCTTTTCTTCTGCGTCGAACTTGGAACATGACATTCTGACAAAGATTAGACACTTTTGATACAGCGCGAAGAGGGAAGCAGAGTAGGCGCGAAACAGCTGATTGGACCCTTTAGCAGGCCTAGAAATGTTTACTTTTTAAGGCGGTGGGTTCTATCACGTGACTAAATCCGGCTCGATTGGATTTATCACACACTTTTCGGATCGTATCAAGTGAGCTGGCACGGCTTTGTTGGCGAGCTGAAATGGGTTCGCCCCTCAACAAGACTGGCGTGTTTAGCAAATAAATTATGCGTGTACTGAACTAGCTCGATCTGAGTAGTCCGAGCTCAGCTCGCCTGATAAACGTAGTCATTGTCTGAGTCTCGCAATCGGCGGTCGCATGGTGTGACAATACAGGCAACAGGCACAAGTGCAGCGGTAATTGCGAAACAAAGGTGAATTTTTTTATTTTTTTATTTAATAATTCGTGTTGATCGGGGTGTAGAGAGATGCAATGCAATCAATACTATAAAAGCTACCACCAACTCCTCAATCAGTGACGAGGTAAGTACGCTTACGTAATGTATCATAATAGTTTCAAGTATTATTATGTATTATTAGTATTATGTATGTCCGAAGCTAGCAAGTTTTCCCTACCGAAACAAAGATATGGATTAGCCCAAGTTTTCAACTCATTTCTTCCAACCATGCACACTTCTTAGAATACAATGTATACACCTCTCATTACCTTATTACAATTAACGATATAAATACAATTGTAACGTAATAATGATTGATAACACTTATCACTATAATACACTACTCCGCTACCAATACTCGGCTCGCAGCATATGCCCACTTTACACACGAGCAATGTCGCGTTCATGACATTCTATTCAAAGTTAAAACATAGGCCTAGACTAACAATGAATGATATGAAACGAACAGGTTACTCGATTTCTATTGCGTTTTGTTCACACGGGCGCGCGTGTAATGAAAAACATCTGGCGATTCAACTATGAACAAAACAAGTGCAATTGTTGACTGCGAGTGTCTTATGAATGAAATGTGACGTCACTAGGAAGAGCAACACGTGGCCTGAGTAGTATATATTGAGATGTGTGGAACTGTACGCTTATCCTTGCCCTTGAGACGCACGAGGAAACTAGGTCATCTTCAACACTATCTACACGTCCAACACTGGTAAGACTTCATGCTTTTTCTCAAATGCCAGACAAGTTCAAATTTGGTTCGGTCTCAACTGGAAGTAAATAAGTCAAAACATTGTAACATTTATTATGTTATTTTTTTTTTAATATTTCAATTATTTAAGATGCATAGATGGAACAGAAAATATTTTGTTAAATCCTAAGTAGAGAGTATTTAGCTTTCGAAATAAGTTCTTTCACAAAAAAAATCTAGAAAGAAATGCAGAAAAATGGCAATGATGGCGGCTACTACCTGTTTGAAATATACCACAGTATGTATCGTTTTTGTGATTGAATTCACTTGTAAAAGTAAAAAAAAATATATTTTGAGGATATAAATCTTTTTTTTTTTTAATGAGAGACAATTCAATGTGGCTAAAAGTCAAGGTAAAATTATTCAAGCTCAGATTCCACACAACCAAAATATTGTAAATTACTTCTGAAAGGCGGATTTGAGTGTAATCTGAACAATTTATATACAGGAAGATACCGATTAGTGAGAAAAAGTTTATATCTTTAATATTTCCAACACACTTATCTGATGTAATTAGCATTGCATATAAAAATATCCATACATACTTGCTATAAGGTTGCTAACAAATATGTACACCCTCTCATCATGACCGTAATTTTGAGGTGACAATGCAAATTAACTACTTCCAATAATTTCCGAATGCAATTTGTTAAGCATGAATAATACCGTCTTGGCTTCAAAAGGTATATTTAATATTTTCTAATATCGAAATCAATTAAATGCACCCGGGAAAGATACACAAATTATGCAAATTCAAGGAATACAAATTTGATTCAAATCATATTAAATTCAAATTATTTTCGTATACTAGAAAAATGTGTTTATTTCTTATTTATTAGTGGAGATGTTCAAAGCACTACATTTATAATGTTATTGCACTGCTGAATAAAAAAATTATTAATTTCCTTATAATGAAAATGCCTTGTAACTGTATCAACCAGACAAACTATCAATACATTAATATAAATATTTATAAATACACGACCTCCATTGCATTACGAGCACATGTTAAGAATGTTGCCTCTATTCATATAACCCGTCAATCCAATGATCTTGTTACAGAATCGTGATGGCAGGTACTTGCTGTTCCTGTTCAATCCAAGATACATCCGTGTTGGCTGGGTCATGCTCTCCAACTTTTGCTGTGTTTATGGGACTACTTGACTACCTATTGCAAACACATTGCAACATTGCTGCCCCGTGTGATAGAGCTGGTAAAGACAACTTACGACTCAACCAGGATGCCAGTTTCGATTTCATCGTGGTCGGGGCAGGGGTCGCAGGAAGCGTCGTGGCGAGGTGAGTTTGGTGCAGGGATGCAGTA
Source organism: Isoperla grammatica (assembly GCA_945910005.1). Lineage (NCBI taxonomy): Eukaryota > Metazoa > Arthropoda > Insecta > Plecoptera > Perlodidae > Isoperla > Isoperla grammatica. Next base: position 99,971,112 of record OX246737.1, read on the forward strand.
AGCGTCGTGGCCATGTGAGTTCGATGCAGGGGTTGCAAGAAGCGAAGTGGCGAGGTGATTTAGGGGTCGCAGGAAGCGTCGTGGCGAGGTAAGTTCGATGCAGGGGTGCAGGAAGCGTCGTGGCCATGTGAGTTCGATGCAGGGGTCAGAGTAAGCGTCGTGGCGAGGTGAGTTCGATGCAGGGGTCGCAGGAAGCGTCGTGGCGAGGTGAGTTCGATGCAGGGGTCGCAGTAAGCGTCGTGGCGAGGTGAGTTCGATGCAGGGGTCGCAGGAAGCGTCGTGGCCATGTGAGTTCGATGCGGGGGTCACAGGAAGCGTCGTGGCCATGTGAGTTCGATGCAGGGGTCGCAGGAAGCGTCGTGGTGAGGTGAGTTCGATGCAGGGGTCGCAGGAAGCGTCGTGGCCATGTGAGTTCGATGCAGGGGTCGCAGGAAGCGTCGTGGCCATGTGAGTTCGATGCAGGGGTCGCAGTAAGCGTCGTGGCGAGGTGAGTTCGATGCAGGGGTCGCAGGAAGCGTCGTGGCCATGTGAGTTCGATGCCGGGGTCACAGGAAGCGTCGTGGCGAGGTGAGTTCGATGCAGGGGTTGCAGTTAGCGTTGTGGCCATATGAGTTTGATGCAGGGGTCGCAGTAAGCGTCGTGGCCATGTGAGTTCGATGCAGGGGTTGCAGTAAGCGTTGTGGCTATGTGAGTTCGATGCAGGGGTCGCAGGAAGCGTCGTGGCAAGGTAAGCTCGATGCAGGGGTCACAGGAAGCGTTGTGGCTATGTGAGTTCGATGCAGGGTCGCAGGAAGCGTCGTGGCAAGGTAAGCTCGATGCAGGGCTCGCAGGAAGCGTTGTGGCTATGTGAGCTCGATGCAGGTAACCACGAAATTATAGTTTCTAGACGTATGGTGGGAATGTTGACCGGAGTTCCCTGTGCGCTATGACGTTCGTTTTGAAGAATGATGTAGTGCCAAGAGTTTCACGAGGTCTATCTATTCCACTTTTGGACTTTGGGTAGTCCAGGAATGAGAGGTAAATCAAACCTCTCTCTATGTCAGCTACTCTCCAATTGATTTATCAATCTCAGTAAAGGAGGGAGGAGATCCATTACCGAAGTCAATAACAAGAGGAAGGGAGAAGTACTCCAATTTTTATTGTTTCGTTATTGTTTTTGGGCAAAATGAGAAAAGATAAATAATGGAGGAGATGTGGAGAACAATACGAAACAACGGGAAGGCGATATAATTGGATATAATTGAAAGGAGAGTTGGTTATAATTGGGGTATAATTGGAAGGAGAGTTGGTTTTGGGCAATGAGAGACGGAGGCGAGAACAGGGAGATCTCAGAGAAGAACGGTGGCTGAAAGATGCAAGAGAAAAGGTGACAGTAGAGTCGAACATGGGACGGGAGGGCGAGCGCAAAACGGAGGAACCCGATAGTCCAGGGAAATTGGGGAAAAGGATAAGGATCACTGTATTCCAAATTGGATATGAGTAAGGCCCTTTGGGTGGCAAGGTGGCAGCTAGCGAGGTTCAACACACCCAAGCCATCTTAGGTAATCTCGTTTTATTTGGAAATAAAAAGTGCATAATTACTCTTTGTTTCAACGAATAACCACAATTGTTTTGTGAAATAGCCTTTTCCGAGATTTCCTTCTGAACTAGCGATCCCGTCAACAAGCAGACTGTATGGTAGGGCCAGAGAAGCAGCGTTCCAACGAGAGCCTCTGGCATGAGAACCGGGATCAATTCCAGCCTCTGCCATCACGGCAATACATCGCCACAGCCGTAGAGTCTGCTACATGACAATATTGTGTTTCCACGCAGCCGACTGGCCGAGCTGAATGCCAGCGTTCTGCTTCTGGAGGCGGGTCCCGTAGAACCAACAGCTACACAAGTACCCGGCTTCGCCTTCAGTGCGATCGGCTCGGCTGTTGACTGGAACTATACAACGCAGGTGGAGCAAAAGGCGTGCTTATCAACCGGAGGCATCTGTAGGTGGCCTCGTGGGAAGATGGTCGGCGGTACATTTGCTATGAACGGTAACAACACATTTCGTTTCGTATAAATCAGAAGCTTTGGATGAATATCCAGATATTGATGACTTTCTAACTTATTTTGAACTTCTCCATTAACACAATTGTTTAACCCTTAGGTTAATACGCTTTATTTTGCCTAATGTACTTTGAAATAAGCATAATGGGGTAGGCCTACTACATGAAAAGAAGAGGTTAGGCAGTAGCCTGTAAAATACTTTACTAATGAGGGTGCTATTAGAGTAAACACACATCTTTAAACAATTGTCCACTTTTAATTTAAGATTTAAAGCACGTGTCTGCTTAGTTTTAAAAACAAGATGAATAGATGTTTTTGCCCAATAATGAATGCAATAGCATAGTCAGTCGATCATTTTGTACCCAAGATTAACTAAGCATAGATTTTGTGTTCTGGTTACGTAGCTGCTTTAAATCGCCAATAATGGGGACATTTCGTGTACCTCGTATAATTTTGTTTTTAAATTGTTACAATTGTTTCTTGTTTTTTCTTGTTGTCTGTTGATGTTTGTTTTTTGTTCCTTGTTTCGGTTCATTCCAGATTAGCAAAAAGTAAACGATGGATAATTTATTCAAACTAAAAATAATTATCTGCATAATATATATCTCGTGGCCAGACGAGTTTGACGTTATAAGCATAAAGAGAAGTAGGCCTATAGAAATACAACTAAATGCACACCTTTTCCATGCTATCAACGAAGCACTAATTTTAATCAACGACACTACATACATTTTTTCATATCATATTGTTCAAATATTTAACCAGAATAAGAAGCATGAAAAATAAATTCATAGATTATATTTTTGATAAAAAAGAAGTGTTACTTGAAAATATAAGAGAGGAATGGAAAATACTTGAGTATCATATTCCATATTGTAATGTCAAAGTGCCCGTCCAGCAAATAAATCTTATATCCCTGTATTTCTGGAAAAACATATCATTTTGGCTCGCTAATGAACACTATATATAGGCCTTGTTACAAAGCAAGATTTCCATATGATGATATTTTGGTTCTACATCCCATATTTTTGCAGAAAACGTACAACTATTGTTATTTAAAATTCTATTGAAAATGTTGGGGATTAACGAGCACATTTCTGTCTGCCTTGTTAAAAAGCAGGATTTCCAGATGATGAAATTTTGGTACTACATCCCATATTTTTGCAGAAAACGTACAACTATTGTGATTTAAAATTTTATTCAAAATGTTGGGGATTAACGAGCACATTTTACTTGTCATAAGAGAAAAATCCACGATAAATGCGTCGGTATTCTCATTCTCAGATTAGGTATTCCAGATGTGCATTTTCTACGGCCATGCACGTAGATGGCAGTACATACTGAGCATGGGATAATTTAATTGCGCTTGTAATTTATTTAGCTGAGAGCGTCGTTTCGGTGCACAATATTGTACAAGAATTCAACCAACGATAAAACGGTAACTTGAACATGCAAGCATGGACTTACAACTATCTTGATGCGCAACATGGTTGGAATACGCGTCTGCGATTCTCATTTCCGGTTTTTGACATTCTCGGACATTTTAGTCTCTATCGACACATCAACAGTCACAACAACAATGTGAACAATGTCAAAATCCGAAACTTTAGGGCTAAAATGGCTGCCCACCGCCTTTTTCCGTGACTTTGTAATTGGTACATTGATTTGTTAGCTGATTCAAGTCCAGTAACGAAGTTACTATTATAAGTCCATGATGCAAGCAAGGAATCTTTTAAGAAAATGTCATATTTTCCATTCCCATAGCTAATAGTAAATAAAAGTTCTAGAGTATAAAAGTTTGCCATCTAATGCATTTTAACTTCTTAGGTATGATGTACTCCCGTGGTCACCCCAGCATCTACGACAGTTATGCGACAAGTGGTAATGACGGTTGGTCGTTCGAAGATGTTCTACCATATTTCAAGAAGGCCGAGGGAAACCGTAACCCAGAGTTGGTGGACGAAGGGTATCATGGATTTGATGGGCCGTTGATTGTACAACGCTTTCCGGATCACCCTGCCATTTCCGCGTCAATTGTCGAGGCGGGAAAAGAAATTGGTTACAGAGAAGGAGATTTTGCTGGACAAAACCAAACCGGTATTGGTCTTACCCAAGTCATGGTCAGTGATGGTCTCCGTGGAAGTACTTCACGCATGTATCTACGAAAAACATCGAAACAATCCAATATTCAAGTCATAGTGAACAGTCAAGTCACCAAAGTTATAATTGGACAAAATGGCGAAGCTGCTGGGGTGGAGTATGTGGACAATACAGGCACAAAAAAAGTAGCGTTAGCATCGGGAGAAGTCATTTTGTCCGCTGGAACGATTGGATCGCCCCAAATATTGCTCCTGTCTGGAATAGGGCCTAAATCTGATTTGAAACATCTTGGAATAAAAGTCCACAAAGATTTGCCAGTGGGGAAAAACTTACACAACCACGTTGGTATTGGTGTCAGCTTTATATCCAATCTAACTTCCGAGGAAACATTGACAATTAAGGCTTTTAAGCAATTCATTAAACATCGTAACGGTCCTCTTTCAAGCACTGGACTTACACAGCTCACAGGGTTTCTTCTGTCGAGTCATTCAAGTGACAACATTGCTGACTTGCAACTTTTCTTTGATGGCTACAGTGCATCATGCTCACGAACTGGTATGAACAGAGAATGCACTAATGGCGACCTCGGTCGGTGTGGAAAGAGGGTTTTCCACGCCCGTCCAACCAACATTCTCCCACGTAGCACAGGTTATCTCACACTTAAGTCAAGTGATCCATTCGATCATCCTTTGATCTACGCAAACTACTTTGACAAAAAAATTGATATAGATATACTTCTTGACGGCATTAAGATAGCCAAACGTTTGTTTTTAGAAACGCAGGCTTTGCGAGAGTTTGGGTTTGTATTGGATAACACACCAGTGAAGGGATGCGAGGATCTTGAGTTCGACTCTGATGAGTATTGGCGTTGCAACATTCAAAGGTTTACAGGACCGGAAAATCATCAATCTGGCACCTGTAAGATGGGCCCCGCTAGGGATGAGACGGCAGTCGTCGATCCTCAGCTTCGTGTTCATGGTATTGACAATCTGAGGGTCATTGACGCTTCCATATTCCCTCAACTACCAAATGGGAATCCCGTTTCTGCGATCGTAATGGCTGCTGAGAAGGGAGCAGATATGATCAAGGAGACTTGGTTGACGAAAGGAAATAACGCTGCTTGATGATTATGTTATACAATATATATATATATATATATATATATATTAAATTAAATATTCCTTCCAAATTAACGAAGAAATGCATCATTACTCTGCCTCTTCTTAAATTTCTGTCTTTAAATAAAAATAAAATAGATGTGCTGGTACTAAATGTTTAATTTTTAATCCCTTAACTGTAAAATTCCTTATATAGTTCCAAATCTTTGCGTCGAAATGCAGGAGGACATTTTCAAACGGCTTAGCAAATTTAGTAGATATGAATAAATGGTACTTGATAACATATTGCATATACAATATAAATAGCTTAACTGGAAAATGTTGGGAAACAGAATTGGGAAGTAGTTTCTAACAACAAGACGTCAGTATTTTATTTTACAATCAATAATTGTCAAGTACAAGTTGATTCTGTATTACTTTTTTACTAGTATTAACAACCTTCTTGGTGATTTATGAATTCCTTGATTGTGACACATTATATCATTTCCTGTCTTTCGATGTATGTGAGGTAGGCGCTGTGCTCGGCTATTTCGTCAGCCCGGACATGTTATTGAAGGAAATGATTGCCACAACTGTGCTGACTGCTCGGTTCTAGAGGGCGCTGGTTCAATGGTGTCGCCAGTGTGGCCCCAGTGTGGCCCCACTCATCTGTGATTCTTACGGGAGGGGGTCGAACCGAGTATACTCTGATTGGTAATTGGGACTTGTAATGGCGAACGTAGGGCCGAGGGGGTGACCAGGGTATGACGTAGGAAAGTCTAGGTGTAAGGGTACACGGGTGTAAACGGAGCATTCAAACTTGGAACAGAAGAGGAGGTAGACCTGTATCAAGGTGTGAAAGTGAGAAGAACGAGGGAAGACCCCGAGGGAGGAGCCTGGAGGCCGTGGACATAATGATTGTGGACATGGACTAAAGAGTCGAACTACATCACGGGGTCAGGGGTAGCCACCGTAAAGCTAAAGTAAGGAATAACAGCTACCCTCAGTTGTGTGAGCTAGAACCATCAGACCTGGAATGCCCATAGACAGATTCGTCATAATCAGCCACGTACGATAAATGTGTCATTCATTAATTTTAAAACAAATATGTTACCCGAGTCTCATCATTTTACATAACTGCCCGAACTCTAGTACGTCCTCAAAAGATCCTAGTTGATATGTGAGACCTAACCACAGAGTAAAGCCCCTGTACATCTTCGGGGACGTCGTGTCGAGTCCGTGGGTTCGAGACCGAGCTGTTGACGTTGGGATGGAGACAAAGTATGTTCTTGCTACGTCACACATGGTGGAACCCCGTTTCAAAACTCTTTTGTGTTGTTTGGCTTACCGGGGTTACGGCAGTTTTTTAAAATCTATTATACTACAGTGGATTTGAGACAGCTAATCTGTTTATGTAGGTGAAGGTTAATCATTCGTCTCTTTCATTCGTCGCTTTGCTTTGTTTTGTTGAGTGAGCGGGACTCTCTCGTTTCTGTTGAGGTCCTTATCACTTGTCCAATTGTGTTAGTTTTCATACATTGTTTTAGTATTCGGCGGGTTAAGTTCCGTAAGGGTTGGTTTTTTCGACAGGAGTGTCCATGTTGGTTTATTATTTAGGCATTTTAGGTTAATGTTCTTTTAGGTGTATGGACTTCTACCTTTTAGACTCTCTATATCGCCTTGCTGTGGTAGTTTAGGGGGCAAGTATGATTAGTTTATTGTTGAATTTTTAAATTTAACTTAAAATTTTTTTTAAAATAATACTTTTATGTTGTTGTTCGGACATCCCTGGAGCTGCATGGCATCTTCCTATCTCGAAAATTCAAATATTTGATCTCGATGTGACTGATTTTGTCCCAGTTTTTTTTTTAACGTTGGCATGTCGGGGCGGAGGGGGGGGGGGCAGTAAATTATTTTTTTGTGACATCATTAAAGGGGGGGGGGTATCACACTTGTTGTGACAAACTGTGACAAGGGGGGAGGAGGGAGGGGGGTCTTATTTGGTCAAAAATTGTGTGACATCATTTATGGACTAAGTATCAACTTACGAACCTAGATTTTTCATTTCTAACTTAAAGGTATTTGTCATTTCGAAATGTATTCATTGCTGGCAGTCTGACTTTGGTGTTGCATGTAAGTATTAAGAATATTGCTAGTGCTGGTATCTTGACATTGTGTAATTATTTAATGTTCAAATGTATGCAGTAAGTAAAAATATAATTTAATCTTTTAACTGATCTCATTTTGGTTTAACAAAATATGTAAAAGGGTATACTTGTGCGATTAAAATGGCTCGCCCTCTTTTTCTCACCAAAATAATGTCTTAACTCTAGTTTATCAATATATCAATCCATTGAAGTTTGAAAATACATTTTTTGTATTGTAAATAAGTCCTTACCTGCCCATATCTCTGAAGTCCAAAAAAATCATGATATGTCCTAATTTTTGTATCAATCAAAAATAAATTGAGTGCATATACGTAATTAATAACTGACAAAATGTAATTTTATTTATTTATTGTTCCTAACCCTTCACGTTTCATCTGCAACAAGCCGCAAAATTGAATTTAGTACTTTTTTTGTCGAACTTGTACGTTTTATGTGCCGCGGTTGGTACGATTGCAGATTTCATTCTGGCAACGCTGAGACACGGTGTTGAGTCGGTCAGTCGTTCATAGCTTGCTTATGGACCGTTTCGTCATTGAGGCTTGGAGTGTGTGGGTAGAGGAGTGGCGCCTCCGGGCCTGGCTCAACGGGTTCGGCACCTTGGGACATTCCATTCTGCTGAGGTCGGGTCGCCTTTACCTGTGGATAAAGGTTCAGGGGGCCCTCCTAATCGTGGAGGGACTATTGTCGGTCTGCCTCTGTCAGGGGGGCCGTCGGTCGCCACCGCCACCATCGGTGGAGGAAATGATTTGGGCGGCCCGGTACCGGTACTGGTCTCGTCGGTACCAGGACCGGTATTGGATACATCCAGAGGACGACCTCCCGGCGGGTGGGGCGTGTTTGAGGATTGGGGAGTGTGGGTGGAAGTGCGGCGTCACCGGGTCTGGGTAGAGGGGTTCAGTACTTTACGGTGTCTCCTTTTAGCCAGGTCAGGTCGGCTATTCCCTGGATTCGGATTCAGGCGGCCCTTCTGATGGTGGAGGGACTATTGTCGGTCTGCCTCCATCAGGGGGGCCGTCGGTAACCGCCGCCCCCGACGACGGAGAAAATGAATTGGGTGGCCCGGTACCGGTACTGGTCCCGTCGTTACCGGTACTGGTGTAACGCTATGGATTATTTAGGTAATATAATTATCATCGGGTTATTAGATAATTTGTTGCAGTAATTGAATACATTCTTAACCTACTTATAATGTTATTATTTTCATATATCGCAGTAGTTGTATAGACATATTGATAGCTTGAAATACTGAGCTTGCAGTTACAACACACGGTGTGCGCATGAACTGGGTTGCTGAGCTCAGCTTGTGTGGGCAATAATATGAATTAAAATAAAATGTGAAAGAGGTGAAGTGAAGGGAGTTGATTTTGAGGTCTACACCATGGCACATCTTGCAGGACAGGTCTTTGGTTTATGTAAGTAATGGTTTGCCATTAATTATTCTGTGTTAATTTTCGTGTTGAGAAATAAATGAATAACAACACTCTATGAAACTACATAACGACTTCTCACTAATACTCCATTGATTCTCCCTGGGAAACACCCTGAATCCATGTGTCCAATCGACCTGGGCTACACTGGTCCCATCGGTACCAGGATCGGTATTGGATACATTCTGAGGACGACCTCCCGGCGGGTGGGTCGTGCTTGAGGATTGGGGAGTGTGGGTTGAAGAGTGGCGTCACCGGGTCTGGGTAGAAGGGTTCAGCACTTTACGGTGTCCCCTTTTAGCCAGGTCAGGTCGGCTATTCCCTTGGATTCGGATTCAGGCGGCCCTCCTAATGGTGGAGGGACTATTGTCGGTCTGCCTCCATCAGGGGGGCCGTCGGTAACCGCCGCCCCCGATGGCGGAGGAAATGATTATGGCGGCCCGGTACCGGTACTGGTCCCTTCGGTACCAGGACCGGTATTGGATTCATCTTGAAGACGAACTCCCAGCGGGTGGGGCGGTGTCGGCAGTGATCTTGCCGACTGAGTTTTATAATTTTTATTCGGGGTTACTCAGTCCTTCAGGGGTCTCCCCGGCTTTTGAGTTTTGTTATTACCGTTTCAGTTGTTTTATTTTTTTCCTCCCTTTCTTTTCTAAATTGGTTGTTGCTTTTGGATAAAGCGATTATGGCGTGTCATTAATGTGTCGTGTTTGGATTACGGAAGTTTAGTGGTTGTTGGTTGCAGGTTGGGCGAGTGGAGGATGGGTTATTCGTGTGTGTGGCGGCCATCACTTTCTGTTTGATAAGCGATGTTTTCTTCTCCGAAGGTTTGGTTGTTGTTGCTCTCCGACATCATGGAACTTCGTTCCGTCCCCGCAGCCGTAATTCTGTTATGGTTGTGCCTGCGTCCGATCCTGTCTGTCACCGTTGGCTCAACTCAGCTTGGGTCTCAGTCTTTCTTTCTTCTGGCGCCGGGCGTCACCGTGACCTTCGGTGTCCACTGAATGAAGGTCGGAGATGCCATCGTCTACGAGGGTTCGGTGCCATTGACCTACACCGGGGTATGGCCGTCTTCGGCTCCGTCTTCATTTGATGTGGCGGGGGTGGTGGAGTCGGCCTGTCCGATGGGGACCGTTACCGACGGCTGCGATGTCATTTGCATGTTTTAAGATATGGAAGGTATGTAAGATGTTCAGATGGCGGTCCTTGAGGCCAGTAGTATGGGTTCTTATTCTGTCCCGGGTGTCCCTGCGGGGAAGCGATCTGCCAGAGCATTAGCGTTTCTTGGCGATATGTTCAGGTGGTGTTGTGCTCTTGCCACTCGTAAAGATACCAATGCCTTTTTTAAATCCGGGGTCGAGCTCCGTCAGTACTCTGAGAGTCTGGATCGCGCGGTCCATGATGATCATGAGGAACTACGGAACGTGTCTCGTGCCTTGCGGGAGTATGGTAAGGATTTGGAGGCCGTGTTACAAATAAAGGCCTCGGTCCGACGCAATTTTTCTTTCGCTTTCTCTCAATTTGAGAATGCCACGAAGACGGACCCTGATTATGAGAAACGTTTGTTGCAATCTACTCTTCTGTTGTTGTTGTTACACACGGTTGCAAATCAGGTTCGGACTTTGGAACAGCTTTTTCGTTCGTGGATTACAGAATCTTGTCAGTTGGGACGTATTCATTCTATCTTGGTTCCAAGTGCCATTTTGCCACGGGACCTCCACGTGTTAGCTGACACTTTGTTGAAGGATGAAAAGGAGTTGTCTTTAGCTTTGGATCATTTGGATGCCAATTCTTCTCTGCATATTGTGACGTGTGTTATCTGTGAGAGCGGGGTACTGCCAACTGTTCGGGTTCCTGTCCAAGGTGTGGGTAGTGCTTGGCGTTTGTTTGAGGCGAGGCTGGTTCTTTTGCAATGGCAGGGCCAATCTTGCATCCTGCAAGCTTCTCCGGCTATCGTTGCGGTGTCAGGCACAGACATTTCGGCGGTGGTCGGGGGCTCTCTACGGCATTGTCAACCTCACGTAAATTCCTGGTGTTCTCTTGGATGACAGTGTCGGTGAGAACATACTTTCTAGCGCGACAAAAGGAATTAGGAGGCAAGCGCGGACATTGGCTTTTCTTGGTGACATGTTTAAATGGTGTTGCACGCTGGTAACGAAGAAGGAGACAAAAGAGTTATTTCATTTAACACCGAGCAACGTCTGGAGTCATACACTGAACATTTGGATCGTGGGATTCACAAAAATGATAAAAAATTAAAGAACATGACACTTGCACTACGGCAGCATGATTTGGGGATGACGGCGTTGTTGCAGTCTGAATGGAGGAGCTCCTCGAAATTTATCTCAACTTTTTTTAAATTTTAGGAATGAGATTTACAATAAAAACGATACAAGAAAGGAGTTGGCCAGTCTGCTCTTTTACTGTTGCTACATGGCACAACCACACAAGTGCGTATTTTGCAGCAAATTGTGCATGGATCTATAAAGTTTCTTGATTCATGTAAAAGCAGTTGCATTCCTTCAGTTCTTGTGTCACCTGCGATGTTGCGCGGTAATTTGGCCATTTTCGCTACTACCTTGTGGAAGGCAGATCGGGAGCTCGTGTTGGTGGCACCATGTCTCGATACTACACTTTGGATATTGCTACCTGTGCAATCTCGGGGACGAGGTTTTGGTCACTATTCGCATTCGTGTGTGGCGGTGGGCTTGAACTGGTGGTTGTTCGAGGCCATAGCTGTCCCATTTGCTTCAAAGGAACAGTCGGATGAGATACGTTGCGAGCCAGCAGTATTTGCGGTGTCGGTTTTTTATCTTAACGTGATTTCAGGGGGTGCGCTACGAAATTGCAAACCGCCTGACGAATCCTTGTGTCTTTTGCCTAGGATGGTAATAGTATATAAAATTATTTATGAGAAAATACAAGTAAGCTTTGTTTCTTTAATTCTATCTAATCAGCTGTATTACCAGGAATGATAATGTCCCAACTTACTATTCGATCCCCGTCAAGATTAGAGGAAGACTGTGCGTCATAGTAAAAAATCAGCTACGCTTCCCAAGTCTTATCAAGGCAATAACATCTGCCTTGGGTCTCATTCAACTGTAGGGATGCAAATTCTGGTGCAATGTATATTTGCGTATTTGTAAGTGGGTTGTAATTTTATAATTGTTTATCAAAGTAGTTAATAGCTATATTGTTTTGTGTAATTTAATGATAGGCTGTATTAGTTAATACAGCAAGATGGCACTTCTACCAGTGCAGTAGTCTGACTGGGGAATGCCTGTGTCAGCATGATGATGCAGTGTGTTGTGAGAGGGAGCTTTGATCTGGGGTAATGACGGTAGATCGTAATTTTAAAACAGAGCTCTTGTATAGGTCACCAAACCTATACAAACGGAGTATGAGGTATTTCTTCTGAACCAGTAATTTACACCAAACCGAGACTAACTAAATATGAGTTATTTCTTGCTCAACAAGAAATGAACACCAAAACGACACTATTGCAATATGAGTTATATTTAGAGAAACAATTTTTATGAACATCAAAACGAGACAAATGGCATATGAGGTATTTCTTGCTAAACAAAAAATTAACTTCAAACCAAGACCAATGTATTATGGATTATTTTTGATGAACAAAAAAGAGCACCAAACGGAGACCCATGGATTACGAGTTGTTTCTTGCTGAACAAGAAACGATCATCAAATTAAGGCTAAAGGAATATGAAGTATTTCTTTTTTAGCAAGAAATGAACACCAAACAAGACTATTGGAATATGAGTTATTTCTTGAGAAAGAATTGTAATGAACACTAAACCGAGACTTATGGAATATGAGTTATTTCTTGCTTAACAAGAAGTACACACTCAATCGAGAGTAACGGAAATTGATTTGTTCCTTACTGTAAAAAAATGAACCCCAAACGGAGACTATTGAAATATTGACGTCAATATTGGTTATTCATGTCTGCGAAAACTCTTAATTCAGCAATAATCAAATGCGATGCGAGGTAACTCGAAGACGCAAGAGAAGAAAGATCAATCCAGGACTTGACACGAAACACATCGAGGGTCGACGTGGTGCGTTGTTTGTGTGTGTGGGGGCGAGAACCGAGAAGAGGGTGATCGTGAGGAGGACGCTAAGGGGTTCATGAGGCAGGGATTTCACAGCCCAGCAATAGTCTGCATCTGCCTTGGGCCTCAGACAACTTTAGTGGTGCCAATTCTTGTGAAATGTGTATTTGTGTATTTGCAAGTAGGTTTAAATTTTATAATTTGTCATTTTATTAGTTAATAGCTATATTGCATTGTGTAATTTAATGATAGGCTGCATTAGGCAATACAGCAATCTGGCATTTCTTCCAGTGCAGTAGCCTGACTGGGGAATGCCTGTCTCAGCATTATGATGCAGGGTGGAGTGAGAGGGAGCTTTGACCTGGGGCTATGACTGTAGAGAAGTGATTTTACAACAGAGCTCTGTGTCTCCGGTGGTAACCTCAGAGCAGGATGTTGTGTCAAAGCTTTCCCCCATTCCCTCTGTCAGTAGAAACTTTCCTGTAATTGAAAGTCACCTCTCAGTTTTATGTTAGTATTTTGTAGTTTATGTTATCATATTGTGTACCAGTTTCGAAATTCTTATTGAATAAACCCACTGGATCCACTAACAGCGCAACGATCGTCTACGTCATGTACCCATAAGTCTTCCCCCAGTAATTCCCTTCACCCAAACCCCACTTAGCTACCCTGTGTCAGCCAGTGCATCCGCAAAGAGACATCTCCGTAGAGACTCAGCCGGGCTCAGCGCTCCGCAACATCTGAGGGTCGCGAGCAATACGGCCCGTCGTTACACTGGGGCCACCACTTCCGAACTTCTGTTTGCCAGGACGATGGCTGGGTTTTTTTCGGGGACGGCAGCGTTCCAGTTCCTACCACACTGGGCGAGGAAGGACAAGGACTGCAGGACTCTTCTCTGGGAAGACAGGTACCCTGCTTTTGTGTGAAGTTTACTTGTTGTATTAAGTCTCTGGCTGGTTTGTGCCATCACTGAATTGTAAATTATAATAATGGAGGCAGGTAATGAGGCAGGTGCTTCTCACAGGCAGTTGGGTGGCATTATAGTGTAATACAGATATTGGTTTAATTTATTCATCTAGCTGATGAACGGTGTCATATTAAGACACTTCCCGCGCCTAGGAGCGAATGCTGCAGAACGCGTGAGATCTCCAAGGTAAGCTTCGCTCCTCGGCGTGCGCGCGCGAAAGGTGATTGCCTTGTTGTTGGGGCACTCGTCGTCCAGCTTTTGAACCGAGCTTGTCACTATGTTTGGCTAAGGTTGTATTTGTTGTATTTCTAGTGTTTGAATGTGTAATTCATAATATAATATACTTTGTCTGTAACTTCTATTAGTGCCATCATTTACATCCCGTAGTGCTGCTCGCCACAACCTATATCTTTAAATAAATAGTTAACCGATTTTCGGTCACGGCCACGTGGCTGATCGGTTACAATAGGTTTGGTCGAGGTATTTACAGGGGAGAGGGGATCGATAGATTAAGAAGACTTTCTTAGCTCGGTTGAAGAGGCCGCTATTTTAGGAGACTAAGCAGCATCTCAGAAAGTAGCGATGGCCATGTTACGATGTAAGAATTTGGTAAAGGATTTTATTCAGACCAACGAAGAGGTGAAATCGCGCGCTGCATGGAAGGAGTTTCGCGTGGAGTTAGAGGATACATTTCGGCCCAAGGATCCTCTAGTGCATGCGGAGGAAGCTTTTCGAAGGTGTGTTCAACAAAACAACGAAACAGTGCAGTAGTACGCTATCAGATTGAAAGTTATCGCAAAGAGGTTGGTTCATTGTGCTAGGTCAGGAGATGCAGCTGAGAATAATCTGAGAGAAAAAGAGTTTTCCTGAGCGAACGCTAGCCCAGTTCTTAAGCGGACTTAAGGACGGGGTAAATATGTTTGTTCTGTTTCGTTCACAAACTAACATAGCAGCAGCAATTGACTTAGCCAAGGAGGAGGAAGACAATGAGCGAATGTCAGCACTACGGATGCAGTCGAGGCTTGTTTATGTCATTTCTACGGATCTTGCATCTCCACAACCACTTGTGACTAAGCACCAACCATCTGACCCTGCAAGCAGTACACTAGTCAATAACGGTACTGAGACGGAAAGAAGGATTCGCGGCTTGAGGATAAGACTGCTAACCTTCAAGGGATCAACATTAACCGGAAATTGAACAGTGAGTGGTTTACAATGCAACGGGATATAGCGTTCAAGTGCCGAAGAGGGAAGTGGACGGAAGACACCAAGATGGTGCACCGGGATTCGAGCCAGGGACGAGCTGGGGCCAGTGGATTGACCGGGTTGCTGTGCCAAGCCGTCTATCAAGGGTAGGATATCGGCCCATAAGATAGTTTATGCTATAAATAGAGGAGTCGAACACACATACGCCTCCACGCAATGCAATAGTTTACGGAGTTACCATCTAGGGTAGAAGTTATACAAAAATACACGTAACCTTTGTTTAATGAGTTCTGTCTTCTGCATGAACCAAAACCCTACATAATTTTGTTCAAGATTGGGGAAAAACTGGGCCATAGCTAATCATCAGCTACACACCTCAAGTATTCAAGGCAATAATATCTGCCTTGGGGCGCAGTCAACCAGTTTTCTTCACAATATTGCATTATTTAATATAATGATAGGATGCATTAGGCAATACAGCAAGCAGGCATTTCTTGCAATGCAGTACCCTGACTGAGGAATGTCTGTGTCAGCATGATGATGCAGTGTGGAGTAAGAGGGAGCTTGACCTGGGAATATGACGGCAGAGATGATTGCTTGATGCTTGATTTTGATGCTTTTGCTTACGACACGACATTGCCGTACTAGCTTGAAAGTGTGGTATTCGGTGACTCGGGTTCCGTAAGGGTTGGTTTTTCGACAAGGGTGTTCATGTTGGCTTATTGTTTAAGCGTTTTTTGATTATGTTCTTTTAGGTTAATGGTCTTCTACCTTTTATACTCCCTTTATCGCCTTGCAGTGGTTGTTAAGGTGGGATGTATGATTAGTTTATTGTTGTATTTTAAAGTTTAATTTAGAAATATTTGTTTAAGGTATTATTATTATCTTGTTGTTCGGACCTCCCTGTAGATGCTTGCGCTCACCCTAACTATAAGGGGGGTGGGGGGGGGGGGGGGAAGGTGGTCTCTTGATGTTATGGGTTTTAAGGGGGCCGGCGTCGTCGAATTCTGCGTTTGCACTCGCTCGAGTGTGCTTTGCGTGGCCCCAGTATATCAGTGCAAGTGTCGTCGTTGCATTTTCATTTTGCTGATGTGGGGGGTTTTCGCTTGGAGCGGTGAGAACACGGTGTAGACTCAGTCGTTCTACTGTATTCTAATGGAGAACTTTGTAACTAGCGAGTGGGTTGACTGGGTCGACGATTGGCGTCGGGCGGCCTGGTTGGAGGGGTTCGGCCGGGTGGGCTGCCCCCTCTTACCGCAGTCGTGTAGGCTGTACTGGTGGCATAAGTGTCAGGGGGCTCTTCTGGTTGTGGAGGGCCTGATCGGAGTTCGCCTCTCCTGGAGGTCGGCACCGACGTCGGAGGAGTGTCGGTGGGCAGGGAGGTACCGCGCTTGGGCGGCCCGCTACCACCTCCAGTGAAATATCCATCCAGAGGATGACCTGCCGTTGGGCGGGTCGGCGGCAAACGCCGTGGTACCGGCATACTTTTATGAGCACTATAGGGGATAGGGTACTCTTAAAAGAAAGGGGGGGGGGGGGAGGGTTGTAATATTCTTGGGGAATGGTGTGCTTTTTTTTCTCTTTCTTCCGTTTTTTAATGTGTATTTTTCTAAATTGGATGTTAATTTCGGACTTATCTTTTATGGCGTGTAATTGTTGAGTTTTGGGGGATGGTTCGCGTGTGTGGGGGCGAGTACTAACTGCTTGGTAAGCGATACGTTTTTGTCCCCAAAGGTTTGGTTCTTGTTGCCTCTATCATCATGAGGCTTCGTTCGGTCGTCATCGGCGTCCTTCTGTGGTGGTTGTTCCCACTTCCGGTCTGGTCCATCACGTCGGGCGGTGCGTCTCAGCCTTCTTTTCTGCTGGCACCGGGCGTTACTGTGATTTCCGGGGTGCATTGGAAGGAGGTTGGAGATGCCGTGGTCTACGAGGGTTCGTTGCCCTTGTCGTACTCCGGGGTTTGGCCGTCTTCGCCTCCGTCTTCATTTGATGTTGAGGGGGTGGTAGACTCGGCCTGTCCGAGGGGTACCGATACCGACGGCTGCGATGTCCTTCGCCTGTTCCAGGATATGGAAGGTATGTTGGGGGTTCAGATTGCGGTCCTTGAGGCTAGTAGTACGGGTGATTCTGTTGACCTGGGTGTCCCTACGGGGAATCGGTCTGCTAGGGCACTTGCTTTTCTGGGAGATATGTTTAAGTGGTGATGTGCTCTGGCCACCCGTAAGGATACCAAATCCCTGTTTAAATCCGAGGTCGAGCTCCGTCAGTACTCTGAGAATCTGGATCGCGCGGTCCATGAGGAACATGAGGAGTTACGGAACGTGTCTCGTCTCTTGCGAGCGTATGATAGGGATTTGGAGGCCGTATTACAGATGGGGGCCCTGGTTCAGCACAATCTCTCTCTTGTTTTCTCTCAATTTGAGAATGCCACAGAGGTGGAACTTAATTATCAGGAGCGTTTGTTGCACTCTACTCTTTTGTTGCTATTACACACGGTTGCGAATCAGGTTCGTACTCTGGAACAGCTCTTTCGTTCGCGGATAGCGGAGTCTTGTCAGCTCGGACGGATTCCGTCTATTTTGGTTCCACGGTCCGTTTTACGTAAATTCTAAACATGATAACTGGGATGAGTATGTGTCGTTATGTACCTTCTCTTATAACGTCTCTATACAGGCAGCGACCAAGCACACTCCATTCTATTTGGTTTACGGACGTGAGCCCACTCTGCCCATGGATGCAGGAAAAAAGCCAGATCTACAATTAGGGGTTGAAAGCGCGGCCGGGGTTGAAGCATTGCGGGAAGCGCGTCTACAGGTCTTGGAGGTAATTAGGGGGGAACAGGCTTTTCAGAAAGCTCGTTATGACCAGAGTCATCGTCACGTGTCGTACGAGGTTGGTCAGTATGTGAAAGTGTTCTTTCCCTTACGTAAAGTGGGTAAGGTAGAGAAGTTCATGCATCGTTGGCTTGGCCCATTTGGGATTACTGAGAAGCTATCGGACCTTAATTATAAGGTTAATATGAAGATTAGTAATAAGTGGGTTGTTGATACGGTTCATGTTTCTCGGCTGAAACCTTGGTTCGAGCCCCAGGCCTGGCTTCTTCCTTGGCAGGATTAACATCTGTGTGTGCGTGGTTTGTTCCGTTTCCCGTGATCTTTGTCATTAAATGCCTGGTTATCTTCGTCGTGATTATCCTTCTTGCATTCTCTCTTTCTTTCTCTCTCTCTCAACTATCTCTCTCTCTCAACTCTCTCTCTCTCTCTCTCTCTCTCTCTCTCTCTCTCTCTCTCTCTCTCTCTCTCTCTCTCTCTCTCTCTCACTCACTCTCTCTCTTTCTCTCTCTCACTCTCTCTCTCTCCGACTACTTTCAACATCTTCACCCTCCTACCTCGCTTCTAACTTTCAGTTTCTTCACTCAAATCATAATTTTAATACAAGGTCTCGATCTGGTACACAACTTACATTTCCTGTCCACAGAACAAGTCTTCTTGGCCAATCTTTTACTATTCACGCTATCCGAACTTGGAATGCTCTCCCGACCGACATAAGAGACGTGTACCAAAACCACTTCTTCGCCTTTAACCCTTTCACAACTCACAAACAAAAATTCACAACGCAGCATAATATTTCTTAAGAATAATCCTTCACGGTTCATCACAACCTCGCTCTGTGCTGCGTATTATTAGATGCGGCAAAAGAAGGAACTACTGCACTTCTTATAACTCTCTGTAGTAGACAAATTGGACGATGATAGCGCAATGAGAGGGATCTTGTTACACCTCATTAGACAGTGTTGCATGCTGGGTCGGATATTATACATTCTTCCACATTTTATATAGGGTGTATTCACATATTGCGCATGGTGGCCACATTGGAAGCCACAACGGCATGTGATTGGTATTTCATTGTTACTATGTTTCGGCTGGCGTTTGATGCAAATTCAACTATTCCCGAACTTTGGTTTGCTATTATTACTTAAAATCAACAAAAACTCTTTTGTCTCGATTACTCTTTTAATCGTTTACAAAGGCATACAATTATCATTTTCGTACACTTTATCGGGGGATATACGTGTTCAAACTTGTCATATTTCCCCGTAAACAATATTATTCGTTTTTTATTGACAGCTAAATGAAACTTGAAATAGTACTATAGGTGTCCTCCAATATGGCCGATGTGACGTCACGTGAATACTCCCTATACATCTAGAATAGTAAAGATACCTTCTTTTATCGACGCAGCTTCGTAACAGTTCGGAGTTTCTACTTTCTTTGTACATGAAAGCTACCAAGGAATGCGGTAGCCCAGGTTCAAACTAGAAAAACACAATTTATGAAAACGATTTACGTGGAGGATTATAAAAAAACTATACGATTTACAATAAGACAATAATAAAAAACAAGGAATAAAAATAAATAGTAAAAGATAAATCAACAACAAAACAAAACACTATGGAAAATAAAACTATTGAAGGTCTCTCACAGCAAAAAGTAAGATAGTGTCAGGGGAGTCAGGACCGCCCACAATTAGTTTCCAACTTAACAAATGCGAATCACTAACGTTTTTTCCGCTTATCTAGTAGAATTTGGTTCCGTTCAGTTTTTTGACGGAAACCTGCTTACAAGTTTTCTTGTACGTTACCGTCAAAAAACTAACCGCAACCAAATTGTACTAGATAAGCGGGGACCGCTTGTTAAGTTGGAAACTAAATGTGGACGGTCCTGATTCTATCTTACTTCTTGCTGTGAGAGACCTATAACAATAAGAGTTTAAGAAAATACCTAATGCCTATATAATCAATCTGATCTGTAGTGGAGTCAGAAGTAGTAGCATAATATTAGATTTATTTTATCAACATTTGATGGGAGCCGTCTTTAAAACCACATTACTACATATTCCGTGTTGGAATGCAAACTTGAGAATAATGTCATCTAAATAAAATATAAAACTTACAACTTACATTGACACAACAATAATAACACCGAATAAAAGAAAATAGGGAATGTGCATGAATTTTCTACAGCTCTGAAAGTACGTGGAATATGTTGTTCATCATCTAAAGACATCAGAAACCTAATTTAAAAGTTTTAAAATTTACTCATTATACTTCTATAAATGTTCAAAGACTTTGAATATCTGTTTCCCGCACTATATTATTTTTAAACGGTATGTGACGTCACAATCCATGAAAATCACTGCTTATATGAATGACTTTGCAACCGCCTCCTAGACGAAACAATCAAATTTTCAAGGTCATCAAGCTAACCTTGTCAAAATGTTTACTCAAGCCGTTGTCAAGTCTGCTTTATAAGAATAACAACACCCAATATTTACCGATTTTCTATGAAAATAGGTTTGGTATTATTGTTTTTATAGTAATTGGGCTTCAAAATGAATTACTAGGCGTACTAGACATTAATTCGATTTTATACGATTTTGGATATGATAATTTCCAAATAAGCGTTATTTTTTGATTTATCATTTTATGATTGGTTGATTGCTGATACAAGGAAAGTGACGTATGCCCCGTTTTTCCGGCTATAAATATGAGTGAAACCTTCAGATCGTTTTTATAAATAAAACTTTATTCTATATCATCGAAATAAAATATTTTAGTATTCAGGAAGTTAATCCTATTCTAGTAAAATGCTTAAAAAAATGACGCATATTCCCCATTCTTCCCGGCCCCAGGAAAGCACAACAACAAAACAAGCAACTAAAAAAAAGGCATTGAACAATATAAATTTAAAAAATCTGTATTTAAAAAAATCTATTGTTGTAGGCCTACCTCTATATAAGATAGTGAAGTTGTTCATCATGAAATAATAATACATTCATTCTATCAAAGTTTTGATGGCAGCCATCTTGAATATAAAACATCACCTCATATTCCTCATATACTAAGAAGCTAATGTAGGAGTGATGTCAACCCTGACGCAGACATGCTTCATCTCGTACATAAACCCAGAGAGTATTTCTCTACCTGTGTCTTGTGTAAAGTTTTCCGCCACCTCGAGTGTTCTCACATCCACATCTACAGTTGAAGAACACCGCTGATGCAATAAAGAAAGTTATACTAGTCACCTCCGTTGCTTAGCAACCTAGCTAACTTGGTTTGCTGGATACGGTGTCGACAGGAGCTAGGCCACACAGACAGACAGACAGACAGACAGACAGACAGACAGACAGACAGACAGACAGACAGACAGACAGACAGACAGACAGACAGACAGACAGACAGACAGACAGACAGACAGACAGACAGACAGACAGACAGACAGACAGACAGACAGACAGACAGACAGACAGACAGACAGACAGACAGACAGACAGACAGACAGACAGACAGACAGACAGACAGACAGACAGACAGACACACAGACAGACAGACAGACAGACAGACAGACAGACAGACAGACAGACAGACAGACAGACAGACAGACAGACAGACAGACAGACAGACAGACAGACAGACAGACACACAGACAGACAGACCGCGAGAGAGAGAGAGAGAGAGAGAGAGAGAGAGAGAGACATGACAGACAGTACACAGACAGACAGACAGACAGACAGACAGACAGACCGACAGACAGACAGACAGATAGACAGACCGCGAGAGAGAGAGAGAGAGAGAGAGAGAGAGAGAGAGAGAGAGAGAGAGACATGACAGACAGACAGACAGACAGACAGACAGACGTGTGAAATAAAACATCGTCTAAAAGCAGTAGTTGGTTATATCTCCAGCGAACACGGAAGAGGTGTTGTACAGGGAAAAGCTGGCAAGACACAGCGGAGCGGATAAAGTGGTGACCCCTTTTCGTAACGACGGGTTCGGGGGAGTTCACATTCACACTTGGTTTGTGTTGCTTGTTTCTCTTTACTTTACGAACACTAATGGTATTGAATTGTATTTTGGATGTACGTCTTGATTATAAGCCTGTATTAAACAATGAATTACACAACAATACATTTTATACATTAACTTAAATACATTTTTGTAACTTGTATTCCCAGTCCGACTGCTTCCGGGCAGGTTTGCTTATTTTGTTTTAATACTATAGTTGAGAAACTGTAAGAATGACGGCCCCCTCCTTATCCCCACCACTGCTACCTGACCCCCCTCAACTCCGTGACAACCTAACAAAATGAAATGCGAAACTGAAAATCAGTTTGTTTCAGTTGTTCAGTTTGTTGTTTCATGGAGTTAAGGGGGTCCGGCTAGTAGTGGTGTGAATAAGGCGGGGGCCGTCATTCTTACACTTTCTCAACTATAAAACCACCCAACTTCCTGTAAGAGATGTTGTTTTGTTTCGAATCGTATAGCCCAAAAGAAAAGCATTATAATAACTTCTAATAATTCATACGGAAAGAATGTTTATTCTAAAGAACACAGAACGCCAGAAGGATTATTTCTTTCTCATACCGCATGTTTACAAAACAAAACGCAGCTGTTTAAAAATTTTAAATACGTTTAAATGGATTATTTCTTTCTCAAACCGTATGTTTATGTTTACAAAACAAAAAGCAGCTGTTAAAATATTTTAAATACGTTTCGTTTATGTGGCGAGATAATAATTCTACCACACGGTGTTGTAACTCTTGTAATAGATATAATTCGCGGTGAAGATTAGCCAGTCGGAAGAAGCACCTGTTCTGGTCGGGAAACATTCCCAGGCGGAACAATTCCCGAGGAGAAGAAGTAAATCTCTTTCGCGTCTTTGTTTTGCAGCTTAAGATATTGGAAGCGTTCTGTGGTTGGTCATGCCGGGTACAGTGATCTTGTGAGAAATATTCTTTGTGACCATATTCTTCGAAAAAATATTAAAGGTCTCTCACTCCAAGAAGTAAGATAGTGTCAGGGGAGTCAGGACCGCCTAGAATTAGTTTCCAATTTAACAAGTGCCAATCACTAACGTTTTTGTTCCCGTCAACAAAAGGCGTCGGCTAAGTCGCCCTTTGTGTGTAGTGATTGGCAGGGTGCTTCTTAGGTTTGCACGCAGAGTAGACAAGATTGACATTTACAACTGTCAACAAAGGAGGCGACGGCTAAGTCGCTCTTTGTGTGTAGTGATTGGCAGGGTGCTTCTTAGGTTGACACGCAGAGTAGACAAGATAGACATTTACAACTGTCAACAAAGGAGGCGACGGCTAAGTCGCTCTTTGTGTGTAGTGATTGGCAGGGTGCTTCTTAGGTTGACACGCAGAGTAGACAAGATTTACATTTACAACTGTCTTCAAAGGAGGCGACGGCTAAGTCGCCCTTTGTGTATACTGATTGGCAGGGTGCTTCTAAGGTTGGCACGCAGAGTAGACAAGATTGACATTTACAACTGTCAGTAAAGGAGGCGACGGCTAAGTCGCCCTTTGTGTGTAGTGATTGGCAGGGTGCTTCTTAGGTTGGCACACAGAGAAGACAAGATTGACATTTACAACACTGTCAGTAAAGGAGGCGACGGCTAAGTCACCCTTTGTGTGTAGTGATTGGCAGGGTGCTTCTTACGTTGGCACGCAGAGTAGACAAGATTTACATTTACAACTGTCAACAGAGGAGGCGACGGCTAAGTCGCCCTTTGTGTATACTGATTGGCAGGGTGCTTCTTAGGTTGGCACGCAGAGTAGACAAGATTTATATTTACACTTATCAACAAAGAAGGCGACAGCTAAGTCGCCCTTTGTATGTAGTGATTGGCAGGGTGCTTCTTAGGTTGGCACGCAGAGTAGACAAGATTTACATTTACAACTGTCAACAGAGGAGGCGACGGCTAAGTCGCCCTTTGTGTGTAGTGATTGGCAGGGTGCTTCTTAGGTTGGCACGCAGAGTAGACAAGATTGACATTTATAACTGTCAACAAAGGAGGCGACAGCTAAGTCGCCCTTTGTGTGTAGTGATTGGCAGGGTGCTTCTTAGGTTGGCACGCAGAGTAGACAAGATTTATATTTACACTTATCAACAAAGAAGGCGACCGCTAAGTCGCTCTTTGTGTGTAATGATTGGCAGGGTGCTTCTTAGGTTGGCACGCAGAGTAGACAAGATTTATATTTACACTTATCAACAAAGAAGGCGACCGCTAAGTCGCTCTTTGTGTGTAATGATTGGCAGGGTGCTTCTTAGGTTGGCACGCAGAGTAGACAAGATTAATATTTACAACTATCAACAAAGAAGGCGACCGCTAAGTCGCACTTTGTGTGTAGTGATTGGCAGGGTGCTTCTTAGATTGGCACGCAGAGTAGTGATTGGCAGGGTGCTTCTTAGGTTGACACGCAGAGTAGTGATTGGCAGGGTGCTTCTTAGGTTGGCACGCAGAGTACATAAACGATAGGCACAGAACTCATTTGATTGTTGAGTAGCAAATCCGACTACCGACTGTAGCACCTTGGGTATCCAGCATTGATTGAGAGCTTCTACATGGGGGGGGGGGGGGGGGGTGAGTGCGTAACTTCACATGTGCAGCCACGAGATACCTCACAAGTTCGACGGACATAGCACGGGGAGCAAGAATGTTCTATAAATACTTCGATATCAACTCGCCAAACTATCTTAGGTATTCAGTACCACACTTCACATCACTTCAGTACCTTAGGCAAGTGAATGGGATGCAACTAGATTTAGGTTGGTAGTTGTCACATGCGTCACTTCACTATTACATAATCCGTGACGACAACAAATTGAAAGTTATTTTGACGAGACTATAGTATACCTTACGTATCCAGCATTGATTGAGAGCTTTTACATGAGGGGGAGGGGGGGGGGAAGGGGGTGAGTGCGTAACTTCACATGTGCAGCCACGAGATACCTCACAAGTTCGACGGACATAGCACGGAGAGCGAGAATGTTCTATAAATACTTCGATATTCGATATCAACTCGCCAAACTATCTTAGGTATTCACAACGTGGGGGTTTTACGCATGTCTAGTGTGCGCGAGTTGGGTAGCTGCGTTCCTTGGCTCGCTGGACGTTGTAGAGCAGACGAAGCGATGCAGACAAGAATGCATAGCTAAAGACATGGCCAGCCACAAGATGCACAGGCAATACATTGAAAAGTTGTTCTGAATCGGCCTTGTTGATTATGACACTTGTCCGCAGGTGTTCGCACTGTCCAATCACTGATTCATATGTTTCGTATTTGAAATATTGAACTTGATTGGTTATCGCTCACTCGTCGATGGTGTTTGGAGCCTACAGGGTTGGTTTAGTCACTTTAATATAAAGTCCCCCACTGCAAATCAGTTTCGTTACTGAGTGGGTAGACTCTAAATGTAATTTTTTTATTTATTTTTTTATGTACGTTATCCTACTGTTGATGTTAAAACAGTTTTATTCTTGCTTATAAATTTGCTAAAAAATTGCTTATTGTTTTACATGTAAGTTTAAGCGTGCTTTAAATTTCTCTTAAAGAGGTATTTTGATATTTTATTCGCAGTATTTAATTTTATAATTCAAGAAGATTTTGATTAGCGATTTTACCTCGTGGAACATCCGATTCGGTCTGTTAAGATTGCTTAAAATGGTTTTAAATTGTCCCAAAATAATTCAAAATCTGTCATCCTATAGAGAATGTAATGCTCTTTCTTATAACAGGTTCCTTATTCCCATCAATGTTTCCGTTTCGCAGATGTTCATTAGGTGTGAAAGGTGTCCAGCAACATCTCATTACAAAAGGTAATAAAGAACATCTGCCAAACGGAAATATTGATTGAAATAAAACAAACATTGATTATAAAGACTATTCGATCCCCCACAGGATGACATATTTTTATTTACATTTTGGACAGTTTAAACACACTTTATAGCATTTTTTACACAGCGAAATTGGGTAGTCCGCAGGCTAAGTGGACATATAGGATTTGTTTACGGTTGCTTTGCAGTTTGTTTTTCTTATGGAGAATAGCAATAGCATGTTATAAAACAATTCTATAGCAATAAGCAACAAATCCTATACTTAGCTTGACAATTCACTGCGCATCTGGTCATAAATCTAGTTTTCAAGAATGCTGAAAGGATTTATACAGATCCTTTTAATCGTCCTGTTATGTACACCTGTATGTATTCAATAATCCTGAATAAAACTTTGAACTTTGAACTATGTTAAATGAAATTATGCCTTGCAAAATTGTTCACGACCTGTGAGCCCCCCCCCCCCCCCCCCGTAGTAATAATAATAGAAGTTCGTAATTTGTTAATTTGTTTGTATACAAAATATAGACCTCCACTCCAAAGAAAGTTTTCAAATTCGACCACTGATTGTAAGTGTTTATGTTGAGTTCGTCATCAGGTAACCTTTAAACGTTGTTATTGTCATGTTAGTTCATATCCTATCATTTACAAGTTGTTCTATAATCTTATGATATAGTACGATCGTATCTACCGACAGGAAATAACAAATTATCCATCGCATGAAAATGATACATTTTTGACAAACCCGTTTGAACATGACCGAAAACAAGTTAAAGTTTCGTTTAATTTTCAATGTTCCCTAGAAAGTTTAGTCTCGTGCGACAAAACCAAGTTTTAGTTTTGTCATAATAATTCATTTCGATGCACGACTATGGTTTTCAAAACGTTCTGGAAACACGAACACTATTATTTCAACTTCACGAAAACTTTGCGACTCTTTCATCTTTCTCGTTCATCGCGTGTTTAACATGGAGTCTCTTCAAAAGATGAACTTGTTTATGTGAAATTGTGAAGAGTAAAAAAAAAAAAAAAAAAAAAATCGAGAAAACTTTATGCATTCATGCTAGCTTGCATTTCCCATCAACAGTAGCATTAATTCAAAACTTGTCTTCTTTATTAAAAGCCAAAGAGAAAGAGATCCGTAAAATACATCTCGTTATGATTTACATTCAATGTAGTAGTAAAAAAAAGCAAAAGAAAAAAGCTAAAACTCGAGTCTATTCGTGGAGAATTTTGTTGACCCAGTTCTCAAAAGATCACGTTAACTCGAGTGAAAAAGCTTTAGAGCAATTTTTGACTTTTTAAAAAGTTTATAAATGAAGAACAATAAAGCTGGATATAACCGAGAGGGTTGAGACTAAAGAAAATGCAGAAAGGTGGCAGCAAGTGGGAAACTGGAGCGGGGAGCGGGGTAAAGAGGGGTTGGAGGGTTAGAGTGCGACTTAAGGGAGGCAGTTTAGCATTCATAAAACAGAGAAAAACTGAAAAGCGAAAGAACGGTCCTAAAAGGCGCGTTATACGCTGCCTATACAGCCACGATCATAAATAAGGCATTATACTCAAAATAAGAACGCGCATAAAAAATGAATAATGGAGAAAGGTCAGATAATGTCTGGAATAACAACAACAACAACCGATGCGTTTTCTATAAAGTTCCTCGGAACACATATTAGACGCGTGTGTGTGCGTAAAGCTGTCCTTACTGTAGTAGAGCGTTTGGGGCGACGCGTCTAAAGCGTCACGACCAATCAGATTGCGAGCTTCAGCCGCGTAACGCGCGACACGAACCCATGCAACTATGCAAAACTTGTTTTTTTGATCGACGACAGAATCTATAGTCTACAAACCACAGTATTCATCCAGATTTCGAGGTAAACAAGAACTGCAATTAGTATTTGCCATATACATAGCGAAATTGTGTTTGTAAATAAAAAATAAAAAAAAATTCACATTTAGGGTCTACCCACTCAGTAACTAAACTGATTTGCAGTGGGGTAGTTCAAAGTGACTAAACCAGCCCTGTAGGCTCCGAACACTATCGACGAGTGAACGATAACCAATCAAAGATCGATACTTCAAATACGAAACATGAGTCAGTGATTGGACAGTGCGAACACCTGCGGACAAATGCCAGAATCAACTGAGCCGATTCAGAACACCTTTGAATTTATTTAGTGCTTCGTTGCTAGGACGGCTCCAAAGTCACCGTTTACTTATTCCTAAGCATGTTGATGATATGATTACAGTTGTCATGTTATTGCGTGGCTCGCGTTAGGCCTACAAAAGATTGCGCTACTGCGTAACCACTTCGACGCGAGCAACGCACGTAACGCAGCTAACGCGTCGCGTCGCCACCAACGCTCTACAGTAACTGCGCCTTAAAAAGAAAGCGCTGTACCCGAGCATATAAAAAGGATGCTACAATGTTATGAGATGAGAATGTTGTGATAGATTTGTCTTCTTTTGCGTTCTCAGATATTCTTTGAGAGCCCCTTTTATTACATTCACCGCTGCTGAGACGCCCATTGAAGTTCTCAGTGGGACGACAAAGGGACATATATGTTGGTTTACAAGTATAAACTCACGCATTACTGAAGCATGCGGCCTTCATAAAAAGAGTATGTCAATATATATAGGGCTACACTGTTGCAACATGGTTCATCTCTTTAAAACAAAATTCGCTGCCACAGAGCCACAATGTTGTACCTCAATATTCTATTAATGTTGGGTAAGCTCCAGTTTCCCACTTGCTGCCACCTTTCTTCTTATTTATTCTATCTTATATAACAAGGACTTGTGTAACAATTAATTTTTTCATAAAAATCTTTGTTAATTTTGATACTATTTAAATTTTACAACTTTAACAATTAAAATAAATCAACTATATAAAATTTAAAAACCAATAGAAAACATTGAAACCACAATTTACATAGTCAAAATTTAAAACATTGAAGTAATGGAGTTTAAACACAATGGAGCTATTAACTCCATTCTTTTTTTTAATGTGAGTCACAACAATCTGAATCTGGTGCACCGAAATGTAATATCAATGTAATATCAAAGTATTTTAAGAACATATTCCCTTAATATGAAACTTGCCTTGTCTCATTAAATTTAAGCTTTTAGAGTCAAACATCTTCACAAAAATAGAGAAATATTTCTTGAATTCTTATTGCACGTGTACTTGAATCTCTAAAAACAAGGAACATTGTTTTAGGCAGTGTTGAATGTATCTCTGTGTCCACCCATTAATTATTTCATTTACGTTGGTTCTCTTATAATGAAATGTATTTCTATTTAGATTTTAAACATCAGTTCTTACTATTGTCACAATATTATAAAATGTTATTTTAAGTGCATGTTTTTGCTTAATCTACATTTTGTGTTAAGCATTGTACCTTAATCTATGTGAATGTAAATCAAATGTGAGTCTGTATTTACTCAATTCACCAAATAAATAAAAAAGAAAATGTATATTTTATTATATATATAGAATGAAAACATTTTAACGCTTAACCTAATCCAACGTTTATTTTCACAAAATAAATGTCAACGTTTCGACGACTGTAGAGTCGTCCTTTATTCCATTTATTTTGTGAAAATAAACGTTGGATTGGGTTCATAGTAAAAATGTTTTCGTACTATACCTTTTGCAAACGACAGAATCTAAGAAATCACACATATGTATATATGATTTCTTAGATTTTGTTGGTTGCAAAATGTAAAGTAAGAACACATTTTTTGGTGAAACCTATCCAAAGTTTATTTAAAATAATAAGTCAACGTTTCGACGACTAACTAGCTAGAAGCAAATACAAAGAGCTTGAAGAGCTACCCAGTGATGTATCGCTGTGACAGTGTTTTTGAGTTTATATGCAAGTGTTTTTTGGTTGTTGTGGTTTTTTATTTGTTTTTGTATGTCTTGAAAAAGACGACGCTACAGTCGTCGAAACGTTGACTTATTATTTTAAATACACTTTGGATTGGTTTTACCGAAAAATGTTTTCTTACTCTCTCTCTCTCTATATATATATATTAAGAGCGTTCGGAAGGAGTGGTTTTACCTGTTTTCTCTGCCGTGAACAGATGTTTGGCAGTAAACTGATTACTCGAAAACTAATAATGGGATGTTCATAAATTTACACCTACTTATAGAGAAATATTAGATCTAGGCAACGTTAAACGAATATTCATGAAAAGTGAAACCACAAATTTGATAAAAAATATTGAAAATGTTGCTTTTGTCAAAATTGTTGACTTTTCTTTGTAACTTTGATTACAGCTTGTGGGTGTTTGACGTGAGCTAGAATAAAAATCGATTTTGTGTTGCCTAGAAAATATTGTTGGTAATAGGGAAATAAATTCTTGCACACATGATGATAAAAATAAAGTGTTATATCGGTTTACTCCCACATGTCTGCACTTCCTCAAATATGACAGTTTACGCGAGGTTTTTCTCCACCGAGTTCAAGACTTTGCCACAGATAGCTCCACGGTAGTTCGTCCTCACCAAACAAAAGATGAAGGTCCCCCCTCCCAACAGACCGTTACTAATTTGCGGTGGCTACCTGCATCTCAAGGGTTGCGAGACACAGTGGGACTCCATGAAAAAGGATGAATATTAATTGGGTGTCGTAACATGATTAATTTATTTTCGATTTTGAAAATGAAACTAATACTGATCTCAATATCTCGTCGAGACGGTAACAAAACTTTTTGAAATTTTGTTGTAGCTCAAAATCAAGTGGGTGAGTGTTTGTGCGATGTTCTTTCGTGACACTACATCCAAGCCACCTCTACCTACATTCGCCTGATATGTGTTCGATTATTAGCGGGGTTTGTTTTTTATGTTCTGGTTTTTACTATTATTCTTACATAGTCACAGAGGTTTATAAATGGGGGGGGGGGGGGTGGGGGCACAATTATTTTCGGGACACTTGAAGAAGGCATCAATGGGGGGGGGGGAGTGTGAATGCCCCCCACATAATAGCACAACATGCAATATAAAAACGTGAGTAAGTGTAAATTTTAGGAGTAAGATTTTCTCTTGATTGGGATAGTTTCACAGAATTCTTTGTGGATAAAACAATGTATTTTTAGTCTACCCGCTTAGTTACATTATTAAGTACTGATTTTCAGTGTTATCAGTAAATAGTATTTATTATGTGCTTTGTTGCCTTGACGGCTACTAAGCCACCTTTTACATGAACACGAGTATTAAAAGTCAAGTTCCGAACATAAAAAAACCCATCCCGAACCAGGAATCGAACTCTGGATATTCTGCATTGGAAGCAAAAATAAACCAACTGTTATTATGAATGTATACTATTGCAATAAAATCATTGATATACTCGGAAAGAAGTGGTTAGTCGCAAAGTCAAAATCTGGGCGGTAGGGAACAGGCGAGGTTAGGCTGGTTAGCTGAAACCCGCCTTCAAATGGGGCTTATCACAATGTCTAATGGCAACACTATCCACAAATACGTGTATCATTTGGCGGGTCATTTGAGTGCTTTTCAAAAAGTTTTTCGGACGCCGGGATAGAATCTATGAAAACGGACTGTCGCGGAGAATCCGAGACGTATATGGTCACCTTGAAATAAATGAACTTATGATGTTATTATCACGTTTTTGACATCTTTAAAATTGTTCATGATTGAATTATTTTTGTCAACAAATAATTGGGAATTGTGTTCATTTTGTTAGTGGTGATAGGCTACTTATGGTCAAAATAATAGATGCCCCCTCTAGCCTCATTGTGATAAAAAGAAGAAAGAAAAAGACCCCCCCCCCCTCCCCCCGCGGCCCCTGCCCCGCGTACGTCTAGACGCTCACACACGGCGTTTTACTTCCAACATCGGCATATGTATTTTGGTATTTTGGATTTTAAAAAGCTAATTTAATATTTTTAGATGGTCTGTATTGAACGAGTTCATATTTCAATAAAAAAAATTATAAGAAATAAAAATAAGGAATCGCATTACATTTACGAATTTCTATTGTCAAGATAAGTATGTATCATCGTAATAACTTGTTTTGTGAAATTGACTTCCAGTGCTTTTAAATTGGACCGTGTCAAAAGAACGCATTCCTAGAAATATACAGATCGCGTCTGACTGTAGACAGATAAGAGAAAAATAGCTCTGGAAGAGGGCAAAGTAATTACATCGGTGTATCAGTATGCGAGATTAGGAAACCCAATAAATGAGGGGTGGAGGGGGTGTTTCAATAGTAGAAACGTAAAATTGTTGTGGAAAATCTAAAATTGTTGTGTGCCTAGTGACAGTTCAGGCGTGTATATTGTGGTACAGTGTTCGTGGTAACGTACTGTTAGACGCTTGTGCTACAGGATTATCATCGCTTGAGTCCAGTAACTAATTTCTTGATTGCTGAATTGCATTTGGTAAGCTCACAAAATAAGTCCTGCTTATGCTGATATGTATTATATGATACTGTAGTAGGTCTACTCGAGCTAGATATAGAATTAAATTGTATGTAGGAAACTTGCCATAGGAGAACTTACTGTATTCAGGTGACTAAATGAGACCTAAGGTTTGATAATAGTGGGGAGGCCATATCCAAATTCTCTATTTGTACGACTCAATCCCAGTATTCGCCATTTCTTTGGCTATCAGAAAACGCTTGTAATTACCCTCTAGTCAAGATTGCTGGGCGCAGGTATCGAAGCGGTGACCACGTGAAGAGTACCGTGTGAAACGCGTAAGCCTGCTATATTCGTTAAAATAATAAGTATGCTAGTCTACAAATGTGTATTGAAAAGTTTTCAGATATATTGGCAATAAATACAAATAATTGTAATAACAATAATAATAATAATTATATTAGTAATAATAATAATAATAATAATAAAAATAATAATAATAATAATAATAATAATAATAATAATAATAATAATAATAATAATAATAATAATAATGAAAATAATAATGAAAATGATAGTTATAATTATAATAATAATGATAATGATGATAATAATAATAATAATAATAGTAATAATAATAAGAATAATAATAATAATAGTAATAATAATAATAATAATAATAATAATAATAATAATAATAATAATAATAATAAAAATAATAATAATAATATTAGAAATAGTAATAATAATAATACAAGTATTAATAATAATAATATGCTGGGATGAGTACAAATCGGCCACGACCGTACAAACGGCGTACATAGCATCCACAGTTTGGTTTGAAAAAAATAATATGGACAATGATATATTTAATTAGTTCTAAGTAGATTTTAATAAGGTAAACACATGGAAATACTTGACATTTGTGTCCGTACAACATGTTAACGCCGGTTTTGACCGAGTTTGTATGTATTGCAACAATAAAATAATAATAATAATAATAATAATAATAATAATAATAATAATAATTTTTTTTTTTTTTTTTTTTTTTTTTTTTTTTTTTATTGATAATTACATTTCTCTATACATATATTTCAGAAGTAAGATTCGGTTATCCACAAAGCTGCACGAAGCAGCTTATCTGTGGAATACATCACATTAAAGAAAATCGTGCTTACAAAAATCAATAAAAACAAAAACAAAATATCTCTATAAAAAATAGCAAAGCAATTCTGATTTGTAATGAAAAATAATATCAACTTTCATTTTCTCATACAACCAAAACAAAATAAATAATAAGACAGTAATGAAAAACACAACAACAATAACAAAAACAGCTAACACTGCATACCCAACAAAAGAAATGCCTTTAAATCTCTTTTAATTTCAAAAAAAGTTTCTAAATCTTTAATATTTGCCGGAAGCTTATTAAAATAAAACGGTATACAATAACTTAATGTTCTTTTACCATGCTTATTTTTAAAGAGTGGCAGCTGATATACCCCCGTTGATTTAGCCCGAGTGCAAGTTCTGTGTTCTATACAATTTTTATGAGTTTCTACAAAAAAGTATTTTAATAATAATAATAATAATAATAATAATAATAATAATAATAATAATAATAATAATAATAATAATAATAATAATAGTAATAAAAACAACATTAATAATAATACCATCGACAACTGCTAAAGAATAAAGTAGAATTATTACAAGTACGCGTGGAACAGTACTTACAGCTTTACAAATATCTTATTTATTATGATTTGTTTGCCTGGCGATGAAGGAGGAAAAGATTTATGAAATACGAAAATGTTGTTCTGGTCCGTCTTTAGAAATGATAATTGGGATGTTAGGTCAGTGGAGCGCGATGACTGTCGCCATGCCAGGTAGACTGGACAGGTTTTGTCCTGATCGTACGTGTAGGCTAGGGGCGGGAGGGGGCAGGTGTGAGGAGTGCGTTGGCTCAAGGTCAGTAAAGTAGTACTATTACTTTACCGACCCTTACGGTGGCTACTTCCAATAGTCACCGCAGAAATTGACAGCGCCCTTCCCTGCCGAACGCTCTTAATACAAACAATATCCCTTTGTTTTGAATGTTGCCTCCAAATAGCAAGAAGCAGGCTCACAAAACCCAGCACTATACTGCGTGCATCTATAAACAGTATTCCTCGGAGACCCCCTCCTCCCACCACCCCCCTCCACACCTATTGTGCCGCGTACTATTCACGTGAATAATATCAAGGGCTTGACCCCCACCCCCACCCTAGCAGCATTAATGAATTTACAAGAAGGTTAACGTGCCCTGGTTGCTAAGAGTGGAGGGTGGGGTGGGGGGTATTGTCACGGGAGAGGGGCAAAGGTGAAGGGGTGGGGAGAGGAGGGGAGATGGCGTGCGAGTATTCTTTGTAAGAGTGTCGCGCTACTCAATGCGAGCACGTGTCTGGCAGGGAGATGTCTTCATCAGGGGGTTGTTGTAGGTAAATGTGAAAGGTGGACGATTGAATGTAAAATAAGAGATACAAATTATATATTTTTGTGTTCATTTAAAAAATGTTATGTATATATTTATATATATATATATATATATATATATATATATATATATATATATATATATATATATGATTTCTCAGATTTTGTTGGTTGCAATATGTAAAGAAAGGATACATTTTACGGTTAAACCAATCTAAATGTTATTTTTACAGTCCAGCAGGTGTTCCCAGCCATCAATCAGCCTGTTGCTGACCGTTCTCAGAGACAAAGAGTTCCAGCAGTGTCTCAGGGGGGTCCCATAACCAGAAGCAAATTCAAGGAGCTTGCTAGAGCAGCTACCCAGTGATGTATCGCTGTGGCAGTGTTTTCGTTTTTATATGCAAGTGTTTTTTGGTTGTTGTGTGGTTTTTTATTTATTTGTTTTTGTATATTTGTATGTCTTGAAAAAGACGACGCTAAAGTCGTCGAAACGTTGACTTATCATTAAAAATAACATTTAGATTGGTTTAACCGTAAAATGTATCCTTTCTTTACATATATATATATATATATATATATATATATATATATATATATATATATATATATATATATGTCAATAAAATTAAAATAATTGCGGGTTATTCCGCCACGTCCTACCTCCATAATGTGCCGACGTTTCAGGAACCTTATGGGCCTATCCTCAGGGCGTCGAGCTGTCAACTGATGTATATATATATATATATATGTGGGCTGGTCAACTCAAGTGTAACCCAAGCGTTGCAGTGTTGTTCCACCGCCACAATCTATCTTAATGCACTACATCCAGTCATTGAATTACCGGTCCCGGTGGTCTAGGGGTTATGGCGCCCACCCGGCAAGTGGGAGACCTGAGTTCGATTCCCAGTCGGGGTTGGTTTTTTAATTTCTGGATTTCACATATATATATATATATATATATAGGTAGCTTTCAATAGACGTCACGTGGCGGCCATTATGAGGTACTCATTGCTTGTTTACATTTGTTCTGCAATAGCAGACACATAGGAGGTTATCCAGGAAATATCACAGTTTCAAGCCATATAGATTGATGTGTGCAGGTAAAAGTTCAAGTAAATGATAACACAATATGCAAATGATTGTCTTCAAACAGAGTTTACGCGTTCTTATTTTGTTTTCAGTCATAATACGGAATCTTTGTTGTTTGAAAACAGTTGATGTGTCAGTCAAAGTCAATCTGCAATATTGCAACAATGAAGTGTCGAAATAACGTAAACA
Organism: Isoperla grammatica; assembly: GCA_945910005.1. Lineage (NCBI taxonomy): Eukaryota > Metazoa > Arthropoda > Insecta > Plecoptera > Perlodidae > Isoperla > Isoperla grammatica. The sequence goes on from OX246737.1 coordinate 100,007,000, forward strand.
AATGTTTACAGAGTACCTCAGTATGGCCACCGTACGATACCGGAAATGACGTTATTTCATACTCCCTATATGGTTTTCTGCCAGCGGCAAGAATGATAGCAGAAAAATAAATATTTGTTGAAGGGGAACGCTTTGGAAACCCTCGTTACCATCCAAAATTAGTTTAATAATTAAAAACTAATAACACTTACAATAAAATAATAAAGTCGCTGTACCCAAAGAAGTCAGATAAATACTTTTTCGTTCTCAACTTAACAAGTGCGAATCACTAACGTTTTCCCCCAATTATCTAGTATAATTTGGTTGCGGTAAGTTTTTTGATGATAACGTACAAGAGAACGTGCAAGCAGGTTTCCGTCAAAAAACTTAACGCCACGAAATTGTACTAGATAATCGGGAAAAACGTTAGTGATTCGCACTTGTTAAGTTGGAAACTAATTCTGGGCGGTCCTGACTCCCCTGACACTTCTTGGGAGAGACCTTTAATAGAAATTTGAAAGTTCAGATTTAAATAGTTAAAATATACATTACATACCTATACGTTCACATTTATTAAATAGCATGAAGAAATATTAATACAAAATATATTTAAAGAAAACTTTAAACCACAATTTGCACAGTTATCAATTTTTAAATATTGTGAAACCTTCTCAAGATATTTAAAAAAAAACGAGCCTCCCCTTTCCCCCCAAGTATCCCTCCCTCTGAATGATCACATGATACACGGCAGGTTGAAGGGAAGTTTGTGAGTTGGCTCTCGAAATGAACTCGACCCAAAGATTATTGCATTATCTTCAATTCAGATTACAAAACTGAAACAAACCCGAGTAAGTAATAATATATAGACAGACCTCAATGTCAATCTTGTATACTCGTATTTAATTACATAACAACCCCACTTGATATTGTTTGCGGCGAATTGAAAATAATTACCACTAGAATATAACCCTTAAAACCACATCCTAATTTCATTGCAATGGTCCCCTTATTCTTTTCCCTCGAGGAGGGGGGGGGGAGGGGGGGGGAATTTCCACCGACTCGACTTCCCTCATTATTAGGGTAATAAAAAACCGACGACTAAATTACTCTAAAAATATCTTTGCTCTTAGCGCAATTAACTAAGTTTTCAGCGTTGTTTAATGGTGGTGGTGTTGGCTACGGCGGGAGGGGAGGGGGAAAGGGTGGTAGGGGGTAGGAGGGGGGGGGGGGGTTGTTGAAGAAGTTTCGTATTTCATCATGTAAAGTAAGCGCGTGTACAGTTTGTTAACTTTGTACACATTTCAAATAATTTGTTCTGTTCGCGTTAAATTAGGAGGCTAAAAATAAAATGAGACTACCAAGTATGGTTGAGTGGCTAATTAAATGTTGGGGAATAGACCTTTTTCAGAATTGATCTAGGACCCTTAGATAGAGCTTATCATGTCCCTCTAGATCTTCAATGACAACAATACACAACAGTGAAAAATGCACCTTAATATAACATTCGGAAACTAGTTGTTATTGTTGAGCATTGTTGTCATTGATTGGTTGGTTGGTTGGTTACCTGGCCTGTGTGGCCGAACCGCCTGTGCACTCCACTAAGCCGAACCTTGCATTTACGAATGAGTTAAAGAACGCCAGGTATATGTTGATTTTCTTTCAATTGGTGCGGTTGAAAGGGGCACTAGACAATGACCTGAGATCGGTATGCGAATACTTTCGTTGGGACTAGTATACATAATCCGTGACGACAACACCTTGCAACTTATCTCGATGGAACTTTATAAACAACCTTTCAAGCTCTTCGTAATTCTATACAACAATCCTCCATTCATCGTCATACTCCCGTCAAAAGGAATCAAAAAGAAAACTTATCTATCTATAACCACAACAGAAAATTCTTTACCGTTGCTGCACTTCTACCAACCGACCAACAAAAAGTTTTCATTCTGAAAAATTCCCCCCGTCCCGTTTCTAATTCTTCCATCTCTATTGTGCTCTCAAGTTTATCCCCTGGCAGGTGGTTCGTATTGGCCCTTTGAGGCTAAGTGGTTTCATGGTGTAACCACGATTAATCTATTTTTTTTCATTGAGTCCCAGTGGTCACAGAATGAAACCACGCCGACAGCGCGTGGCATGTGGTGCTATCTGACAGCGGAAAAGTGTACTATGGCCGAGTCACTGTTGAAACTGCGGTATTCATACTATTGCCAGTCTGGCGTGTATCTCGGTTTGTTTACAAAAATGAATTTTCGTTTTTAGTAATTCTAAGTGACATCCCGAGTTACCAAGGTATGTGACCTATCAATTAGTTGTAATTACTGTATATTATAGATAGTTATAACAAATTTGATATGTTTTGCTGATATTTGTGATTTGTAAGTAAGATAATATGGGTGGTTTCGATTGTAGCCACTAGGCCTACTAGGTCCAAGTATTTTGAGGTTATGTCAACTTTCAAAATCAACTATTTGACGCTGAAAATGAGACAAGCGTATGTATTGAACCTTTATTTTTAATTTCTAGGCGTTATAAAATGGATTCTCATATGATTCGGAATATACTAGAAGAAATACCTAGTGGGGACGACTCTTGTCTCGAGGAATCAGATTCGGATGAAGATGTAGGCCTAGAGCCACGTGGGGGTATAGACCAGATTCCTCAGAATGTAATCAGTGATCATGAAGATGAACTTGAGTCTTATGACTGTAGTAGCAGTGGTGATAGACCTAGGCCTACGAGGCCAATCTTGGTTGTGCCAGATAGTGATATTGATGATAGTGAATTAGGAAGTGAAGAAGAAAGCGAAGTAGAGAGTGAAGTTGAGAGTGATGACGACGTTCCACTCGCAGTACGTGTCAATAGGCAAGGTATTGTTTGGCAGAAAACATCACGTCCTGTTTATTTACACCCATTTCGTGAAGTTAGCGGTCCGTGTATCGATGACTCGGTGGAAACTCCCGTTGATGTGTTCTTGTGCCTCGTTCCCGATGATTTGTTGCAGCACATTGTATTCCAAACAAATCTCTATGCAAATCAGGAGTATCTAAAGACCGGAAAACCTTTTACTCCTACAAATGCTCAAGAAATTAAATTTTTTCTTGCAATTAATATTTTGATGGGAGTGAAACCATTACCAAGCTATAAGGATTATTGGTCAAATCATACAGAGCTCCGGGACAGTTACATTACATCTTTGATGTCTAGAAATCGGTTCAGCTGGATTCTTAGCCATCTTCACTTGAACGACAACAGTTTGCAACCACAACGGGGGGAAGATGGTTTTGATAAACTATACAAAGTGCGTCCCTTCTTGAATAAACTTTCCTCTACGTACAAAAGCTGTTATAAACCTAGTCGGAACCAATCCATTGATGAATCAATGATCAAATTCAAAGGTCGTTCCAGTCTGCGTCAATATATGCCTCAAAAACCTATCAAACGTGGGTATAAGGTGTGGGTACGGGCGGATGAAAGCGGCTTCGTATGCGAGTTTCAGATATATACTGGGAAAGTGGATGATGCAACTGAGAAGCGTTTGGGTGCCAGAGTGATAAAAGACCTCACCTCTTCACTACATGGTAAGTGGCACCATGTATGTTTCGATAACTTCTTTGCGTCAGTCGACATTATGGCATTTTTGCAAGAGAAAAGGATGTACGCATGCTGTACTGTCCGCAAATCGAGTCGCGGAATCGCCAAAGACCTAGTTGATGATAAAAAATTAAAAAGAGGAGATATGGATTGGAGGGCGACTACAACTGGTCTATTGACGCTCAAATGGAAAGATAAAAAGGGCATTCTGTTTCTCTCTAACTACCACAACCCAAACGACCTAACAACAGTAAACCGGAAAAGTAAAACGGGAGAAACTGAGGCAATACCATGCCCTACACTAGTACGTGACTACAATGCAATGATGGGCTTTGTTGACAAAGCAGATCAGCTAAAATCGTACTATGAAGTAGACCGGAAAAGCAAAAAATGGTGGCTAAGGATTTTTTGGCATTTTGTAGATATCTCAATCGATAACGCATTTATCATTTTCAAAGAACGGAGCGAAGGAAAAGTGATGACGTTAAAAATGTTCCGGTGTGCGGTAGTAACCGGACTAGTGGGGGCAGGGGCAGTGATTATATCCCCTCGCAATAGAAAATCGCTTCAAAAAGATAATCAGCAATACAAAAAGCACGTGCCATTAGAGAGGCGATTAGATAAAGCGGCTCACATGCCTGTTCGTGGAACATCGCGGCGATGTGCCCATTGTAGTAGTAAGGCCAAACCTCATCGCTCAAGGTGGGGATGCACTATCTGCAAAGTGGCCCTTTGTGCCAGTCTTACCAAAAACTGTTTTGCCGCCTACCATGGCACTGAAGTGTGAAACACCTTAGGCCTGCATGATAATTACTAGATAGTAGATACTAGAACTAAAAACTTAATTCAACTCTACTTGAACTTTACTGAAGTAAAACAAACTTTGAATCTTGTTTATTAATCACAATACCTGTATCATTCAAGAATTAACATTAAGTAGCTTAGGTACTGTTGAGCCCTAGTGGTTTCATGTAAGTACCACCCGTTTTTTGCATAGAATTGTGCCTAAAAAAATTTTTTTTTCTTTGTAAATTGTTTCAATATGTCTAAAATAAATAAAAAATCTTATGAAACAAAAAAAATCTGCTGTCTCAAAATTTGGGCCTCAAAGGGTTAAGTACTATCTAAATCAAATAAATAATGAGGACGATGGCAGCAGCCGTGACAGTTCAATTCGTACAAACGCTAAATTAAGTTAATGTGTTTGGAAACTGAATCCCATTGTTTCTTTCTTTCTTTCTTTTGTTATTTCTTAGTTTTAAAATTAATGTATGAATGCAATGAATGAATGAGTTTAAAATAATATATAAAATATAAACAAATTCCCTATTTCGTGAATTTTTCGTGAATTTTAATTCTTTTTTGTGTTTAAAATTATTTTATTTGAAATCATAACAATTGAACATGTACTGTGTATCTTACATCTTGTATTTTGTATTTTGTATGGTGTATTTTGTATTATGTATTTTGTATTTTGTATTTAATTTTTGTATTCTTCATTATGAATTTTGTTTCTTGTATTTTTATAACTATAGCATGGTTTGATGGAAGATAAGGCCTCACTGGCCTTAATCCCGCCATAAATAAAAAGACCTTAATCAATCAATCAATCAATCAATCAATCAATCAATCAATCTCTCTCTCGCTCTCTCTCTCTCTCTCTCTCTCTCTCTCTCTCTCTCTCTCTCTCTCTCTCTCTCTCTCTCTCTCTCTCTCTCTCTCTCTCTCTCTCTCTCTCTCTCTCTCTCTCTCTCTCTCTCTCTCTCTCGCTCGTTTTTTTTTTTTTTTTTTTCTTCTCTCTCTCTCTCTCTCGCTCGTTTTTTTTTCTTTCTCTCTCTTGACTTCTCTATGGTCTTCGGTTGTTGGCCTTTGTTTCCTTGGTATGTGTAATTTCCGGTGTCATTACTCGCTGTGCGTGAGTTTGCATTTTTGCGTGCGACTGCGAGCGCGGTGCACTTAGTTAGACCGTCTTTGATTTATCATTGGGCACGGAATATTACTTTGCATATCAGCACTTTGTGCACTTCTCTCCTCTTCTCAACTCTTTTGGGGGACGCGGTAGGGGTAATGTCGGGGTGTGTTGACTATGTTAGAGTCAACACAGCGGTGGTTGATGGCCTATCGTGTTGACGGGGGGTCAACATGGCGAGATGTTGTCTATGATGTGTTGACTATGTTGGAGTCAACACAGCGACGGTCAACGCCACGTTGATTATGTATCGTGTTGACGGGTGGTCAACATGGTGAGATGTTGCTTGAGGTGTGTTGACTGTGTTTGCGTCAACGCAACGTTGATTATGTATCGTGTTGACGGGTGGTCAACATGGCGCGATGTTGCTTAAGGTGTGTTGACTGTGTTTGCGTCAACGCAACGTTGATTATGTATCGTGTTGACGGGTGGTCAACATGGCGAGATGTTGCTTAAGGTGGGTTGTCTGTGTTTGCGTCAACGCAACGTTGGTTGTGTATCGTGTTGACTTCGTGTCAACATGGCAGATTATGTTTTGTTAGTGGGTGTCTTGACGCTTCTGCTTGTCAACTCGACATTGCCGTGCCTGCTCGTACGTGTAGTATTCGGTGACGCAGGTTCCGTAAGGGTTGGTTTTTCGACAGGGGTGTCCATGTTGGTTTATTGTTTAAGCGTTTTAGATTTATGTTCTTTTAGGTTTATGGTCTTCTACCTTTTATACTCCCTTTATCGCCTTGCGGTGGTAGTTTAGGGGAAAGGTATGATTAGTTTTGATGATGTCAATACCCGGGTACCCGTTGACATTCCTTATTTGTTTATTGTATTTTTAAGTTTAATTTAGAAATATTTGTTTTAGGTATTATTTTTATGTTGTTGCTCGGACATCCCTGTAGTTGCTTGCGCTCTCCCTAACTTAGGGGGGGGGGGGGGGGGGGTGTTTGTCTCTTGATGTTGGTGATTTTACGAGGGCCGGCGTCGTCGAATTCTGCGTTTGCACTCGCGCGAGTGTGCTTTACGTGACCCCAGTATAGCAGTGCAGGTGTCGTCGTTGCAATTTTTTTTTTATTTTTGCTGACGAGTGGGGTTTTCGTATTGACTTGTGCGGGCTCGGACTCGGAGTGGGCTCAGTTGTACGTTAGTGCTCATCATGGAGTGTTTCGTGGCGAACGACTGGGTCGAGTGCGTAGATGCGTGGCGGGCTCACGAATGGATCGAGGGGTTCGGCCGGTTGGGCTGCCCCCTTCTGCAACGGTCGTGCCGTTTTTTCAGATGGATTAAGATGCAAGCGGCCCTCTTGGTTGTGGAGGGCCTTGTGCGGGCTCGCCTCCGCCAGGGGGGGCCGTCGGGCGCCGCCGACGGCGGAAGAAGCGCTGTGGGCAGGGCGGTACCGCGCCTGCCCCGGCCCGCTACCGTCGGGACTTCGGGGTTCACCCCGAGGACGATCTTCCGCCGGGCGCGGTGGCGTCGACAGTCGTAGTGCCGTCGCGTTACTACAACTTCTATAGGGGGTAGATTCTTCCATAAAGAGGGGTGGGGGGGGGGGGGGGGGGGGGGGTTGTCGTATTGGTGGAGAACGGTGTGTGTTTTTTTTGTTCTTCTCATGTTCTTTAAATTGTTAAATTTTTCTAAATTGGTTGTTCATTTCGGACTTATCTTTTATGGCGTGTAACTGTTGGGTTATGATGAGGGGTCGCGTGTGCGGAAGCGATAACTTACTGCTTGGTAAGAAGTGCGTTTTTTTTGTCCCCGAAGGTTTGGTTCTTGTTACCCACATCATCATGGGGCTTCGTTCCGTCTTCGTCAGCGTCCTCCTGTGGTGGTTGTTCCCGCTTCCGGTCTGGTCCATCACGGCGGGCGGTGCGTCTCAGCCTTCCTTTCTGCTGGCACCGGGCGTCACGGTGATTTCCGGGGTGCATTGGAAGGAGGTGGGAGATGCCGAAGTCTACGAGGGTTCGGTGCCCTTGTCGTACTCCGGGGTTTGGCCGTCTTCGCCTCCGTCTTCATTTGATGTTGAGGGGGTGGTGGACTCGGCCTGTCCGATGGGCACTGATACCGACGGCTGCGATGTCCTTCGCTTGTTCCAGGATATGGAAGGTATTTTGGGGGTTCAGATGGTGGTCCTTGAGGCTAGTAGTACGGGTGATTCTACTGACCCGGGTGTCCCTACGGGGAATCGGTCTGCTAGGGCACTTGCTTTTTTGGGCGATATGTTCAAGTGGTGTTGTGCTCTGGCTACCCGTAAGGATACCAGATCCCTGTTTAAGTCCGAGGTCGAGCTCCGTCAGTACTCTGAGAATCTGGATCGCGCGGTCCATGAGGATCATGAGGAGCTACGGAACGTGTCTCGTGCCTTGCGGGCGTATGATAGGGATTTGGAGGACGTATTTCAGATGGGGGCCCTGGTGCAGCACAATCTCTCTCTTGTTTTCTCTCATTTTGAGAATGCCACAGAGGTGAAACTTAATTATCAGGAACCTTTGTTGCACTCTACTCTTTTGTTGCTATTACACACGGTTGCGAATCAGGTTCGTACTTTGGAACAGCTCTTTCGTTTGCGGATTGCGGAGTCTAGTCAGCTCGGACGGATTCCGTCTATTTTGGTTCCACGGTCCGTTTTGTTACGAGACCTCCAGGTGTTGGCTGGCGCTTTGTTGCGGGATGGGAAGGAGGTGTCATTGCCTCTGGATCATCTAGATGCGTATTATTCGCTGGATATTGCAACCTGTGTTATAGGGGAGGGTGAAGTGTTGCTGACTGTTCGAGTTCCCGTCCGGGGTGTGGGTAGTGCTTGGCGATTGTTTGAGGCGGAGCTGGATCCTTTTGCGTGGCAAGGCCAATCCTGCGTCTTACGAGCTTCTCCGGCTGTCGTCGCGGGGTCAGGCTCTGAGATTACGGCGGTGGTCGGGGGCTCTCTTCGGCATTGTCAGCCTCACGTGAATTCCCTGTGTTTGCTTCCTCGGCTCGTTGTCGGGAGTGGTAATCGCCGGTTGAAGTCTTGTTTGCAGGTCTTGTTTGCGGGGGGTTTGTCGGGAGAGTTTGTGAAGGTTTGTTCCTTTCAGTGCTCTCCAGGCGAGGGGGTTCTAGTTACCCAGCTCGGCCCTGAGCGGTTTGCGCTTACTCATGCCCAGGGTGTTCTTAAGTTTGTCTGTTCCATCTGGAAGTCAGTCAACATTCAAATTCCACTGGTCGCGAGTGTGGGTAGTTTTGGAGGTGTCCTTGCCTTGCAATTGTCGATTGGTCTTGAACGGGGAGTTGTTGATCCGTGATTTGTATCCGTGTGATGCCAACTGGCAAACGGCACCGGGCCTCGTTCATATTCTCCCGATTGGGTGGAGTAAGTCCAATCTTTCGGATGGGTCTCGGGTGTCTTTCCATGGGCGTTCGCGGTTTAACAACATCTCTATGGTTCTTGATGAGTCGTGGTCCACCAGGGTGCCTCATCTCAATATCTCTGTTCCTGCTCCCTTGGGAGTCCTCGCGCCGGCGGCGAATCACACTTTCGGGTGGGGGAGGGCGGACATTGTTGGACTTCATGGGACGGTTCTGGGCGTGCTAAATTGGGTTATAATTGTTGTGGTGGGCATTATTGTGTTGCGCAACCCCTACCTTTTAGAGATTTGTGTTCCCCGTTCGGTTCAGGCGTTTTCGGTTGGCGCTACGGAGGTGGAATGCATTGAGATTATGTCGATCATTTTGGTGTTCACTCTTTTCGTAGTGTTCCTTTGGGGGGGGGGGGGGGGGGGGTCTCGCGGATGTTGTTATTGTCATCGACGGCGGGTTGGTAAACTATCGCCGGTGGTGGTTTCGTCTCCGCGCCGTTCGGTAGACGAACTTCCTCCATTGCCGATAAGTGGGGACGTTTTCGTTTTGGTGGACCCAAACCTCTATGCTCCCTTGCCGGTGTCTGCGTGTGGGGGAGAGGAGGAGCGTCCGTCTGAGGTGGCTGCCACCGTTTGTGACTCCTCAGTCTCTTCGGAGGAGGGGTTTCAATCTCGTTGTTGAGCCGGTCTCAAAGATGCAGTTTAGTCCAGTCGTTCCCTTCCGGAGCCCTGCGTGGGGGGTGAGACTGCTTATCTGGCCCCTAAGCCGTGCAAGGTGGTCTATACCAATGACTGGTTGTAGTCAGGGGGAGATTGGTCGTCGGCACGAGAGTGTAGTAATGTAGAAACTTGGTAGTTTATTAGTGTTATTAAATGTATCTGGATTCACATGATATGCAATGGTACCGGAGGGGGATGCAGGTGCGGGAATACCATACTGCTGGTGTTATTTTTTGTGTTCCAGTGTAACTTGCATCTCCGCGGTCTGTGTTCAAACCGTCGATCTGTAGGCTTGGGTGGATCAAGGCTGCCGTCAGTGGGTCGATGGAAAGAGGACTCCGGGCCGAGGAATTGTTCGACTCCGGGGTCCATTGTATTAAGAGGAACCGTACATAATGTATTGTCTTTATTATCTCTCGTGAGATTATGCTAATTTTATTTATTGCAGTATGAGTTTTAATTTCTCTTTATCTATGTTTTCTGGTAATTTCATCGTTTGCAGAGCGTGATCTCTAGGCCGTATTGTGAATGTTATTTGGTTTTCAAGCGTGCACTAGGGTGCTGGAGAGATCATGACTCATAGTAGCTTCATTTTAGAATGTATATGGCTGAGAGGTCAGGAATTTGACTATTTCTTCCTGAACAAGATATGAACACCAAACCGAGATTAATGGAATATGAGTAATTTCTTGCTGTACAAGTCATTGGCCACGACTGAGCTAGTTCTCGGTCAGGGGAGGGGGCTACGGGGGTTAGGGCGGCCGGGGACGCTGCTGGTGGGGGGTGCCTGCTCTGTATTTTTGGGGCTGGTAGTCTTCACGAGTAGGGTTCTCTGGCTGTCCTGCCTTTACGATGTCTTTACTCTCTTAGCCCATGGTTCACCTTCACGTGGTGTGGCTGTTAAGGTCAACAGCGAGGGAGGCGGGGGTGAGTATTGGCTAGTGCACACGATCCCCCAAATCCTTACGTTGACTGAACTAAGAACAGAGCGGGGCTTGCCTTAATTGGCTGGTCCTAGCAGAAGGAAAACTGCTTGGCTAAACCCACCAAACCTAGTAGGTTGGGAACTAGGCCTAGAGGTTCATTGTCCGAAGGTGGGATTTGCGGACTTACTAGCCTAACCCTCGGGTACCTGGCGCCCCCGAGGGAAAATATAGCCTTGCCGTGTTAAAGACGCTCTGATACGGTGGACATTTGTTTCGCAAACACTCGTGGGAATTTAAATGGCAAACAAGAATACAAAACAAGGAATGTCTAGGGTATATGACGAATCTGGAGAGGACAAGGACAAGGATAAGGATACTGATGCGTTCAACAGGTCATCGTTGACGCCAAGAAGCCCAGAAGGAGGAACTGAGGAGCAGGAGAGCAGTGGGGAGGGAGACAAAGAGCTAAAGAGGTGGTCTGCTCCATATGACGACCTGCAAGGTAGATTATGGGCTGTGATAAGGGAGGATACGAGAATGGTTAATGTAAACAAGAATGCGTGTTGTGATTTAATCGATAAGATCGGGAGTCATTCCTCGAACTCTTGAATGAGCTCAGAAGGACGCAAACTGTGATGAAGAGCAAGGAAGAGATATGGAACAAGGTAGAGGGGACCATGAAAGAGGTGCAGAAAGCACTTGTAGACGAGATCGCCGAGCTTTCAATCACCAGTACTAGGGTGAAAGAAATGGAGGCTACAAAAAGAAATGAGAGAGGAGTTAGCGGAAAATTAAAAGATTATAAAGAGAGAGATAGTTGAGAGAAATTATGAGGTACTACAAGAAGTGGTGAAGATAAGAGAAAGCGTTGGGTGTATGAGGATAGAAAATCAAGAAACTAAAGAGCGGATAGATAATGCTGCAAGTAAGGTGGAAAGTACTGGGAAGACCTACGCTGAAATGGCCGCCAGGGGATTAAGGAGTATGGAAGGTGATGGAGTTAGAGAAGAAGGCTGGAAGACGGTAGAAAGAAAAAGAAGGCATAAAGTCCTGTTCATAAAATCTGATAAGGATGCCGGAGACACCAAGAATAGTGACAATGTTAAGGACGTTGCACTCAAGGAATTCAGTAACGAACTAGAAAACATGCAAATCAAAAACTTGAGAACGATAAGAGATAACGGAATTGTTCTGGAGGTAGAAGAAAGTACGGATATAAATGGCATGTTAGAGAGTGAGAAAATGACGCGGTTAAGCTTGAAGGCTGAGGTGCAAAAGAAAAAGTGGCCAAAAGCACTGATATATGATGTGCCGAAAGAAATGAAAGACGAGGAGGTAAAGAAAGAGATACGTAGTAGGAATTTGAGAGAGATAGAGTGCACGGAATTCGAGGAAAGCGTGAGGGTAGTTTTCACGCAAAACAGCAGAGACAATGACTCGGGGAAAAATGTTATAATAGAAGTAAACCCGATAATGTATAGGCGACTTGTCAGTGTGGGTAGGCTGTATATAGGGTACAGATCCCACAAAGTAGTAGAATATCTAATCCCGACAAGGTGCTTCAAGTGTCTGGCATACGGGCACATAGCGGCTGTATGCAAGGAAGTAAAGTCGACTTGCAGACATTGCGGAAGGGCTGGACATGCAGCGGAAGGTTGTCCGCGAAAGGAACATGCTGCAAGATGTATAAATTGTAACGTGAGGAAGCTCGATGACAAACATAATTACAGAGATAAGCAATACCCCGAGTTCTTAAGAGCGATCGAGTTAATGAGGGCTAAAATCGACTATGGATCGTAACAACAACAAAGGTATTGTCTGAGTAATGCAGATAAATGCCCAAAGATCGATGGATGTGACTAGCCAGCTAAGGAAGTGTATGGAGAGTAAAGAAATTGATATACTGATAGTGCAGGAGCCACACAATTACAAACATCAGGTGAAAGGATATGGCATGTCATATAGGGTGGTTGCATATGAGGGAGATGAAAACGTTTGGGCAGCAGTTGTGGTCAGGAACAGAAATTATACTGTGACAAGACTAAATGCTCTATGTAACCCCCATATGGCATGTGTATTAATAAACGGAAGCTTTAGTGAGATTTGTGTGGCATCCATGTACTTTCAGGCAGGCGGAGGCATAGAACAGCACCTCACAGATATGGAAAAGCTACTCACATCCATGGGTGATAAAGAACTAATAATCGGCGCTGATGCAAATGCATCCTCCTATCTGTGGTACAGTAAACACGAGGACGACAGGGGAGAAGAACGAGAGGAAGTAATCGTCAGCAATAGGCTGACGATTATAAATGAACCTTCTGAGGTCTTCACCTTTAGTACAGTAAACGGAGAGTCAAATATCGATGTAACTTTGACAAATGACATCAGGAGTGGGGAAATAAGAAATTGGAGAGTGGAAGAGGAAGGGTGCGCGAGCGATCATAATATGATACTATTTGAGTATGCAACAGATAGGAGGATGCAGATGCTGGAAAAAGATAAAATTAAAAGATACAACATTAAGAAAGCAAACTGGGGAGTTTTTGAGGAAATTTTAGGTGAGAAGCTAGGTAAAATAAATACGCAGCGACTGACAGCAGGAGATAATGTAAGGGGGGTAACAGCAGCTCTTCAAGAGGCAACAGATAATTCCATGAGGGTGAAAGTAAGGAGAAGCAGGTGCGTGCATTGGTGGACGAAGGAATTAACTGACCTAAGAAAGAGTCTACAGAGCAAGCAGAGATCGTTAAGAAAGATCAGGAAAAGAACGGACAGAGGTGTGGAATCTGACAGACTAAAACAAGCAAAACAAGAGGTAAAGGAAAGCAGAAGGGATTATCAGAAACTGATTAGATCAAGTAAAGAAGAGTCATGGAAAGAGCTTGTTGCAACAAAAGGAAATGAGGATCCGTGGGGGATCGTGAGCAAGATTACAAGGGGCTAAATCAGAGGGGACGAAGTGTTCAATACAGTAATAAAAGAAGGTGGAGAAGAAACAGAATGTTGGGAAGAATCCATGGAAACGTTGCTGGATAAGATGATACCGAAGGACGATATCTCAGGGGAAACAGAGGATTGATTGATTGATTCAGGTCTTTTATTAAAAGGCGGGATTAAGGCTAGCTAAACCTTATCTTCCATCCAACCCTTTTACGATGATACAGTACATGATACAATACAGTAAGGTGATACAATACAATAAGGTGATACAATGCAGTAAGTACATTATAGAGCGACATAGAATGAATATTTAAAAGGAATAAACATAAAAAATAAATAATTATGATGGTAATAGACGCATGGAAATTTCTCATCTTAATTTAACGGAGATAAGAAGAGAAAATGAAGAGTACAGAGGGGAGAGAGCCGGAAATAACGTCGGAAGAGATTGGGCTAGCTGTTAGAAGGATGAAAACCGGAAATGCACCTGGATGGGATGGCCTAGAGAAGGAAATGATTGATAAGATGTGGGAGCAGCATCCTGAATGTATGAGGAGTACCTTTAACAGATGCCTAGAGGAAGGGGTTTTTCCAGAAGAATGGAAGAGAGGCCTAATTAAGATACTGAAGAAGGCGCCAGATAAGGACAACTCTAGAGTTGAAAGCTACCGGCCGATAACCCTGCTACCAGTTCTAGGAAAGGTATATGAAAGAGTGTTAGTTGATAGGATAAACAAGAAATATCTCATGTCTGACTTGTGTGCGGAGGCGCAGTACGGGTTCAGAAAAGGAAAATCTACGGAGGATGCAATAAATAGACTAGTAGATGAAGTAAATAACTCCGGAACTAAATATGTAATGGCTATTTTTATAGATATTAGTGGAGCTTTTGACAATGTATGGTGGCCTAGTGTGATAAGAAGATTAAGAAAATTAGAAGTGACTAGAGAAATGTATAGTACTATTAGGAATTATTTTTCGGATAGATCAGCTAAAATAGTAACGGACCACTGCCAAACTGAGAGAATTGTGACGCGAGGCTGTACGCAAGGGTCAGTTCTAGGGCCGATTGCGTGGACGATGGTCTTTGACGAAGACACCAACAATGATGTGGATGGGACTAAATCCATTACTTATGCGGATGACGAAGTGATTGTAGTCAAAGGAAATAGTACAAGGGAAATAGAAGAAAGAGGAAATGAAGCAATAAGAAAGAGCGAAATTTGGAACAAGACACATAAGATGAAGATTTCGGAAAGTAAAACCAAAATTATGATGCTAAAAGGGACATTTGCGAAAACGAGAGGGCCCATAATTAAGGTAAACGGGAAGAATGTAGAAATGGTTAATGCATATAAATACTTGGGGGTAGTTATCGGGACGAGATTAAGCTTCCTACCACATCTTGAGTACATAAAGAAGAAGAACACAACGCTTTTCGCACAAATAAGGAGAGTATCTAGGAAGGAGTGGGGGCTAAATTCGAAGACACTAGGGATTTTATACGACGCGGTAGCGGTTCCGATAATTGGGTACGGGGCATCAGTTTGGATTAAAAGGTGGAGCAAGTTCGGATACAGAGGAAGCTGGGATCAATTCAAAGATGGTTACTCTTGCAGATAACCAAGGCTTGCAGGACAGTGTCGACTGATGCCCTGGTGGCAATAGCAGGGAAATTGCCTATTATGTACGAAATTGCGATAATAGGACTTAATTATTGGGTAAGGAAAAATGAGATAAGAAGAATTTTTGATGTGGGAAATAATATAACGGAAAGAACAGGAAGAGAAAGGAAGGTCTATGTAAGAAGTGAGACAAGAAGAATAAGGGAAGAATTCTGGGATATATGGCAGGAAAATTGGAGTGTTTCAGTTAAAGGAAGGACGACATATCAGTTTTTACCAGACGTCAGGGAGAGGAGGACTTGGACATGGTTCGCTCCAAGTTAAGCAACCACTTTCTGTATAACTGGACATGGACCAATGAGGAAAAATTTACTAAGGCTGGGATTAGAAGCGGATGATAAGTGCAGGTGTGGAGACATTGAGGACTACTGGCACGTAATAAGGTTTTGCGAAGAGTACTCAGACATAAGAGCGGAAGAGCTAGGGCAGCATATGGAAGAAATTAATATTACCACGGACTTGAACAAATTAGTAAGGGAAGAAGAGATATATAGGAAGTACTCGACATTTGCAGGAAGAGTATGGGAAAGAAGAGAAGAAGGAAGGAAAGAAGACAGATGGGACGACAAAAGGAGAGGAAGGGGGGTACATGGACAGGAGGTACCAGGATCGTAACCAAGACAACAGGATGACTGAAGAAACAAGAAGATCTACAAGGCGGAACAGAAAGGAAACAGAGGATGAACGAGAAGAACAAGAGGAAGAGTGAAAGAAGGAAAGAGGAATATCAAGCAAGAAAGAGGAGAAAGAAAAGAAGGAAAAGTGTAAGATTGCGAGGGGAAGAACGTGAAATAAATGAAAAACCGGATCGAAGAAAGAAGAATTAAGTAAGGGAGGGGGACGGAGCAGGAAGAAGGAGAACACACTAGAAGACTCGGCAAGTAAGAGGAAAAAATGAAGAAGGAGAAGGAAAGAAAGAAAGATGAAACATTCAGGGACGGAGGAAGGAAAATTGAGTATGGAATTATCTTATTGTGAAGAGTCCAGGCTCGAGAATAAGAAAATAAAGAAATAAGGAATTGACAGACGAAGGAGAGGAAGTCATGTATATGCGCTAAAACGCGAAGGACATGACATCGCTAGAAATGACTTAATGAAAAAAAAAATGTACAAGTCATTAACATCAAACCGAGATTAATGGAATATGAGTTATTTCTTGCTGAACAAGATATTAACACCAAAACGAGATTAATGGAGTATTAGTTAATTCTTGCTGAACAAGATATGAACAC
The DNA here is from genome assembly GCA_945910005.1 of Isoperla grammatica. Classification (NCBI taxonomy): domain Eukaryota; kingdom Metazoa; phylum Arthropoda; class Insecta; order Plecoptera; family Perlodidae; genus Isoperla; species Isoperla grammatica. The sequence goes on from OX246737.1 coordinate 100,023,368, forward strand.
CTAACCGAGACTTATAGAATATGAGTTATTTCTTGCTGAACAGATATGAATAAGCCGAGACTTGTGGAAAATGAGTTATTCCTTTCTGTACAAGACATCAACTCCAAACCAAGCCTTATGGAATATGAGTTATTTCTTGCTGAACAAAATATGAACAAGCCAAGACTTGTGGAATACGAGTTATTTCTTGCTGAACAAGAAATAAACACCAAACCGAGACAGTAGAATTTGAGTTATTTTTTGACCAAAATATGGCACGCAACCAAGACTAATAGAATATGAGTTATTTCTTAATGAACTAGACACAAACACCAAACTGAGACTAATGTTAACTATGAGTTTTTCTTGCTGAACAAGAAATGAACAACAAACTGAGACTTATAGAATATGAGTTATTCTTTGCTGAACAAGATATTAACACCAAACCGAGATTAATGGAATATGAGTTATTTCTTGCTAAACCAGATATGAACACCAAACCGAGATTAATGGAATATGAGTTCTTTCTTGCTGAACAAGATATGAACACCAAACCGTGACTAATAGAAAATGAATTAGTCCTTGCTGAACAAAATATGAACAAGCCGAGACTTGTGAAATATAAGTTATTTCTTGCTGTACAAAATATTAACTCCAAACCGAGACTTATGGATTTGAGTTATTTCATGCGTAACAAGATATGACCATCAACCGTAGAGTAATGGAATATGAGTTATTTCTTGCGTAACAAGATATGACCATCAACCATAGAGTAATGGAATATGAGTTAATTCTTGCGTAACAAGATATGACCATCAACCGTAGAGTAATGGAATATGAGTTATTTCTTGCGTAACAAGATATGACCATAAACCGTAGAGTAATGGAATATGAGGTATTTCCTGCGTAACAAGATATGACCATAAACCGTAGAGTAATGGAATAAGAGTTATTTCTTGCGTAACAAGATATGACCATCAACCGTAGAGTAATGGAATATGAGGTATTTCCTGCGTAACAAGATATGACCATAAACCGTAGAGTAATGGAATAAGAGTTATTTCTTGCGTAACAAGATATGACCATCAACCGTAGAGTAATGGAATATAAGTTATTTCTTGCGTAACAAGATATGACCATCAACCATAGAGTAATGGAATATGAGATATTTCTTGCGTACCAAGATATGACCATCAACTGTAGAGAAATGGAATATGAGTTATTTCTTGCGTAACAAGATATGACCATCAACCGTAGTGTAATGAAATATGAGTTATTTCCTGATGAACAAGAAATGACACCAAACCGAGACAAATAGAATATGAGTTATTTCTTGCTGAACAAGATATTAACACCAAACCGAGATTAATGGAATATAAGTTATTTCTTGATGAACAAGATATGAACACCAAACCGAGACTAATAGAATATGAATTATTCCTTGCTGAACAAAATGTGAACAAGCCGAGACTTGTGAAATATAAGTTATTTCTTGCTGTACAAAATATTAACTCCAAACCGAAACTTATGGATTTGAGTTATTTCTTGCGTAAGAAGATATGACCATCAACCGTAGAGTAATGAAATATGAGTTATTTCTTGCGTAACAAGATATGACCATCAACCGTAGAGTTATGGAATATGAGTTATTTCCTGCGTAACAAGATATGACCATAAACCGTAGAGTAATGGAATATGAGTTATTTCTTGCGAACAAATATGACCATTAACCGTAGAGTAATGGAGTACGAGTTATTTCTTGCGTAACAAGATATGACCATCAACCTTAGAGTAATGGAATATGAGTTATTTCCTGCGTAACAAGATATGACCATAAACCGTAGAGTAATGGAATATGAGTTATTTCTTGCGAACAAATATGACCATTAACCGTAGAGTAATGGAGAACGAGTTATTTCTTGCGTAACAAGATATGACCATAAACCGTAGAGTAATGGAATATGAGTTATTTCTTGCGTAACAAGATATGACCATCAACCTTAGAGTAATGGAATATGAGTTATTTCTTGCGTAACAAGATATGACCATAAACCGTAGAGTAATGGAATATGAGTTATTTCTTGCGTAACAAGATATGACCGTCAACCGTAGAGTATTGGAATATGAGTTATTTCTTGCGAAACAAAATATGACCATCAACCGTAGGCTAATGGATAATGAGATATTTCTTGCGTAACAAAATATGACCATCAACCGTAGGCTAATGGCTTATGAGATATTTCTTGCGTAACAAGATATGACCATCAACCGTAGGCTAATGAATTATGAGATGTTTCTTGCGTAACAAAATATGACCATCAACCGTAGGCTAATGGATTATGAGATATTTCTTGCGTAACAAAATATGACCATCAATCGTAGGCTAATGGATTATGAGATATTTCTTGCGTAACAAGATATGACCATCAACCGTAGGCTAATGGATAATGAGATATTTCTTGCGTAACAAAATATGACCATCAACCCTAGGCTAATGGATTATGAGATATTTCTTGCGTAACAAAATATGACCATCAACCCTAGAGTAATGGAATATGAGATATTTCTTGCGTAACAAAATATGACCATCAACCGTAGGCTAATGGATTATGAGATATTACTTGCGTAACAAAATATGACCATCAACCGTAGGCTAATGGATTATGAGATATTTCTTGCGTAACAAATAATGACCATCAACCGTAGGCTAATGGATTATGAAATATTTCGTGCGTAACAAGATATGCCCATCAACCGTAGAGTAATGGAATATGAGTTATTTCTTGCGTAACAATATATGCCCATCAACCGTAGAGAAATGGAATATGAGTTATTTCTTGCGTAACAATATATGCCCATCAACCGTAGAGTAATGGAATATGAGTTATTTCTTGCGTAACAAGATATGACCATCAACCGTAGAGTAATGTTATGAGTTATTTCTTGCGTAACAAGATATGACCATCAACCGTAGAGTAATGGAATATGAGTTATTTCTTGCGTAACAAGATATGACCATCAACCGTAGAGTAATGGAATATGAAATATTTCTTGCGTAACAAGATATGACCATCAACCGTAGAGTTATGGAATATGCGTTATTTCTGTCGTTACAAGATATGACCATCAACCGTAGAGTAATGGAATATGAGTTATTTCTAGCTGAACAAGATATGATGACAAAACCAAGACTAATGAAATATGAAATTTTTTCTTGCT